>CM076662.1:19731719-19857403 GCA_038496675.1 Rachycentron canadum | reverse complement strand
AGAGAGAGAGAGAGAGAGAGAGAGTGATTTATTTGCTTGTCGTGACAGCTAAAAATTCAGAAAACAATTCTCCTTGACCGGCTGCCAACAAACAGAAGATGAAGGAGGCGGTTGGCACGAAACACTCAACACGTCTGGAGGAGCAAACTTTTTATGTGATAACATTTTTAATAATTTAATAATTTAGCTGATTTACTTCCAACTTGTGATACTGTCAGGAAGGAGTTTCATAGTTTTGATCTCATCAACATTTGCACATGTGGTCCTTGGATACCAAACAAAACAGCTTTGTTAGGGATTATAACAACATCTGTAAAGGTATCCATTACTAAGATTCATCATCATGACTCTAGAACTTCTACAATACCAGAAAGGAAGTAGATAATTGAGAAAATTATTCTAATGCAAAAGAAAATCACTGTTTCTCCAAAGTTTCTAAGTGTTTTTATTAATTGTGTAATAAACTTACTTGCTGTTGCCCCAGTTTTTCCACTATCTACTTTGGCTTTGCACCTGACTCACTACATGAGTCCACAGAATAAAAAAAGCGCTGACAGAAACCAGGCGATGCCCCACACTGCACCTGCACAGTAATGAAGAGTCCGGGCCAGATCGTAGATCATATGCAGTGCCCTTACTCTAATTACAACCTACTTTTACTGATTCAAGTCTGTTTATAGGCGTTGGGGAGAACTACAGCATATGTAGAAAAAAAAAGTCGTATAAAAGCTTTTGTGGTCTCTGAGGGATCTGTGTGACACTTCTGCTGCATCGATTTTGACCTTTCCTTTAAAAAGTGTCCATCATGAGTCTGATAATGTGATAGGAGACTGAGGCTGAACAGGTAGAGTATTTTTACAGTAATAACCCTGTTAAAGTATTTGCATGTTTGTGGCACTATGTTTGCCTTGCTGTTGTTATAATGAAAGTGTTAGGGAGGATTCAATAGCACTGACTGGCCTTTGACATTGGGGTTACAGATCTCTTTCTAACCATCATCAACCCATCCTCTTCATCTTTATAAACATACAGATGATTGAGGGGAAACATGCTTTCAAACTCCCACTACCTTTCAGACAGAGAGAACTGCTTCATTAAATCTAACAGCCCTCTTATGAAATGCAGTTTTCCATTTCAAGGGAGTAAAAACCTTTTAGCCGAAGCTCTTCAAGGTTATTTATTTGATGACTAAATATACAGTGTAGGACCTCAAATAGAACATCTTTCACTTTTAATATTGATTTCTGTGTTTAGATAAAGTTGTTGGTTTGAGTAGGAAAAAAAACCAACATTTTTTTCTTATGTTAAACTGAAAGATGACATCTGAAAAATATTCATTTGAAACACCTTTCACCCTTCCTAAGAGAGATGAAAAGAATGAGTTCATTACTTCACACTTTTCTGTCTAGATTTTTTTCTTTCATTTTACATAAAAGGAAAAGTTTGAATAAAGAGTATCTTTTCACTTCTTCTCAACAGCAGGCTGTTTGAAGAAGTTCTTTAAATGAATTCCAGCTCCCGGGAGATTTCACTGAGACCCTGTGTGTTATTTATAGATAAATATCATACTGCTGTAGCCATCATGACATCAGTCCTGTGTTGGAGGGAGGGAGAGGAGTGGAGGGAACAGAGAGGGAGAGAGAGGGATTATGAAAACACATGAAACATTATTACCAGCAGTGTGTGCGTGTGAGAGCATCTACATGTTTCAGCTCTTGTGTGACTTTGGCTCCAAATCCCCTGAGGACCACTGTAGGTAATTCATGAAAGCGAACAATCAGGTAGTTCTTTCTTTTCAATAAAAGCAAAGTAGTTTATTATTAGAACATGAGCATGTGCGCAGCGGGAAGAAGGAGAAAATCTTGACAGCTTTGCAGTCAGCAGTGGAGGAACATGCCAACTGCACACAAACACACATTTTGTACAATATATTTTCCCAGCTATAAAAATGCCTGAAAGAATGAAACCATGTGAGATGGAGCTCTGCAGCTTTAGACTGGAGGTAACTGCAGGAAACAACCTGAAAACATCACGTTAGGGGTAAGGACATGAATGCAGACACAGGTAGAAGCTCCTTGAGCTTGAAAAACAAAAACGACAAAACATTTTGCAGAGAGAAAGTGAAGTCAAGGAGGAAACTGCAGTCTGAAGTTATGCTCTTTTCAGCTGTTTCTTCTTGTGCTCTTAGCTGGAAATTTTCAGCCATCGGGAGCAGAAAAATTTATAAAAAGCCTTAATGAAAAAGGACTTTGAAAGAATTTTACTCCTAAAACTAGTGATTAATGATGATAAATTCGATCTCTCTGTTTACTGTCTGCACACTATGTTCAGTACAGTAAGGCAGGTAAGTCAACAAAGACTAAATTACAGTGTATTACTTCGAGCTATATGCTTTTAACAGGATTTAAATATTAAGATATAAGATATTGGGTATAAATGGAGATATTACGCAAGATTAGATATAATTCCCTAGTCAGTTAGTGAAATATCTTACAAAGGAATGATTGGTTTGTTAGAAAGTAGTTCTGCGTAACATCTTGACACTGAAGGCTGTTTGTTTTTGAAATGTAAATCCATTTACTTCCATTGTTTGAATGTGGTGATAGAACTCTCAAACCTGTGCATGTAAAACCAAAACCATGGCTAGATCACTTGAGGTGAGTGAGAAAACATGTTGAAATGACTCTTTAAATCTTGCAAAATGCCCATAAACACATCATGCGACCTGATTCTGCTGAGAGAAAGACAGGCAGAGGACGGACAACAGGAGACTATGAGTAACAGTGTTTTCATCCACACTGTTAGCTTTCCATCTGTTCCAGGACCGGCTGGCACCTCCAGGAGGTTTGACACAAAAACAGACACACCCACATACACACACCCACCTACACACCTACACACACACACACACACACACACAGTTTCATGTCAGTGGTTTTTTACAAAGCTTGGCAGCATGTGTATGTTGTGCTTCTATCTGTCTTAAGATGTATGAAAACATGTTTCAAGGAGTGTGTTTACTGATGTGAATGTATTTGACAGTGTGTGAGTGTGTGTTTGCTCAAACCCAGGCAGGAATATTGAGGAGAAAACAGATGACTGTACTGAATCTGCAGCCTCCCTTTTATTTAGATAAATACGCTGACTCAGCAGCCTGTCAGCAGGCTGATGTTAACCTCCATTTATCTCCATACTGCTTTAATCTACGAGTAAGCTGGAGCCTTACAGATAAAACACTTAACTCTTACTTTAAATGAATATTTTACTTCATATATTTAGTGCTTGTGTATGTGTGAGTCTGTTACAGGACGTGAGTGTTGATGTAAACAAATTCAGTGTGTCAGTAGTGTTACACACAGTTTATTGGTTTCATCTGACTGCTGATGAGCTTCAAAACCAGTTCTGACTTTTTGTTGCTGTGTCATATCACCAGGATGGGCGGGCGTTTAAGGTGACGCACTCAAACTGTAAGAGACGCAAGTCCTTGTGGGTTTAAATCCCACTTCAGATATTTAATATTTGATCAGTATAATTGATTAACTGTACTATAAAAAAAGGAATCAATACCAGGATGGCCGAGAGGTAAAGGCGTTGGACTTAAGATCCAATGGGCAAATGTCCACGTGGGTTCGATCCCCACTCCTGGTATTATGAGGTGTAGGGGAAGTAATTATGTCTGATTTACTGCATGTAATGATTAGTTTGGGTATTTGGATTCCATTCAAATCAACATGCTGTTCACAAACCCCTTGAAACGGTTTCACTTCAACACTCTTGATTAGCTTGTTGGACAGATAACAGCAGGGGATTTTAATCACTACATTATTGTTGTTTTGCTATTGAAAGAACAATTGGATTCAAATCCCAGGGAATTTAATCTCTCTTCAAAGATTTAGATGCATCAGTTTGTCTCAAGAAGCTTCAACCACCAGTGAATGAGTGCTCTGAGTCAGAGTGGCTGAGAGATTAAACTACTGGGACCCAATGAAGAAACACCACCGTGAGCTCGACCCCCCATTCCATCAATAAATTCACTGATTGTACCACAGAAGGCCGGTTGGAGTCCTGAGACTACAAAGATGAAAAAATTAAGTGATCACAGCTGATTCTTTTTTTTTAAGTACACAACAACGCCACATGTACTCATTCGAACACATCACGTTTGCAACTAATGACATTTGTGACATTGACGTTGACATTTTATAGTCAACTACACCAACAAGTCCCGAGGAGAGGAAAACAGCAACTTGTCACACTGGATTTACATGACGCTAAAAACCCGAACAGACAAACACGACTTCAAGCTGCTCTTGCTCCTTCGCTGCACCTATTGTTGGTAGTACACGAGACACGTAGACGCTTTACATGCCCAACCGTCAACACAAGCAGTGAAACAACATCATACTCCTGTGGTCTCTGGTGGTTCTGTGAACAATGATCCACAATGAACAATGTGGACAGATCCTTTTAGCACCTGGATGGCCGACTAGTTAAAGCATTGCACTCAAGATGTAATGGACATAAATCCTTGTGGGTTCAAATCTCACTCCTGGTAATCACCACATCATAAGAAATGGTTCAGGACTTGTTAATAGTATTCGTAAGAGTTTTTATAAGAGTCTTCAGGACTGTGATACATTATAACATCTAACTTTAAACCCACCTCCACCCTCAAAGAAGGACAATTATGTATATTTAATTATATATTCCTACATATTAGAAATAATCTATCTATGTTAATAATTAAATTATATTATATTATTTCCTTCAGTCCCAGATCTAAATTAATGTATGAAATATTTGCACAATCAATTTGCTGATTATTACCTTGTTACTTATCTGGGTTCTTGTGTGGAGAAGGTCACTTGGTCTCGGTAAAACAGTAAAACATGGCCATTAGATCAGAAATACAGCCTGTACGTCGACAGCAAAATAAGTTTGGGTGATCTATCCTCAGTGACAGTCAGTGATGTTTTTGTATCTATCAAAGTTTAGACTGGATAAATTGTGATTTTTTTTAAATGTACACTACTACTATGATAAACAAACCGGGCTTTTCCATTAGATGAATGTTCAGGCAAGGAAAGAAAAGAAAAACATAATTCTTCAGAAGTTTCTATAGAGGAAAAAAGTTGTTCAGGAAATGGCTTACGTTGACTTTTCTGACCAAGTGGTTTGCAATGTGAATGCAAAGCTGAAGTAAATTAGATCTGAGTGGTGATTTAGTTCTTGTTCTGCTGTAAGACTGATGGGTCAAATCTATTAAATGCATGGCTGCTTCTGTGTTGTACTCATTGCATGGGGTTACACTGCTATTGAGCCTGCACACAGACACACAAACATAGATTTAACAGCCTGCTCTGAGGAAAGAGAAGCATATGGAAGAAACTCCAGTTTCCTTTTACTTTATGTCCCTTGGACACTTAGTTTAATCAAATGAATGAAAATGCAGTGAAAGCTATGATTTTTGTCTTGTTCTGTTCCTGTGAGTAGTCAGATCTCTGCAAGAGCTACAATCTGCTGAATACTAATCTGGTAAAAGTTGAAACAGGAAGATATTTAATTAAACCCACCGGAGCAAAATCACCCCTCTGTGGTGAGGCTGTGTGGATGGTGTGCGTGGCTGTGTTCATATATGTATGTATCTGAGTGTGTGTCTGCAGGCTGTTGCCTAGGAAGGTCTGTAATTGTTGTTGTAATGTTTTTAGTGTGACACTGAAAAAGGAGGCAGCTGGTTCTGCTCCACACGCTCTCTGTCTGAGATTACTGCTAACGACTATTACAGAGATGGAAATGAAGATAGTGATACACAACAATGATCAACGGTGCTCCTCTGAAAGTCTTTCTGCGTCTTTCTATCACAAGTGGAGGTGACATTGTGATATTTAATAGTGTTTTTTTCTTAATAAGTTCAGTATTTTTGGCCATGTTACTAATATGGGTCTGATGTCTGGAACATTGGATGAACATTGGTACAAAATGAAATAAAAAGTGTGTCCATTTCTCATTTATGTTTCACTCCAACAGTGAACCAACAGTCTTCTCACATCCTAGAAGCTGAACATCTTTAACAGCTCTGTTTCTCTTTCTTTCCCCCTTCCATCACACTCTACCACTTATTTCTCCGTCACCTCTCCCCTGTGTGTATTTCTCTGACTGACTAGAGTTGCAATAATTGGCTGAGTGGCGTCATGTGGCCAGTGCTGTGACATGCTGTGGGATTGAAATTCTTGTGAGCTGGAGAGGACACGGCAACTAGGAGTTTGTGTGTCTTAAGCAGAAGAATTTACTACATGCTGGTGCACTGCAGAAAGAGTGATGAGCAAGTAAACCATTGTAGTACCACACAATATTCTGCAGATGTCTTGTCTGACAGTGGGTATACTGTATATGTCCAGGTCTCACACAACTGCAACATTTTACTGCATCTTATTCCATATAAGGCATAAACTATGTCCTAAACACAACTGTGTGAAGAACGCTACTGTCACATGTTCTTACCTAATCAATATTACTAGAGTCATGTCCACTCCTCCACTTAGGTGGGTGTTGAGAACAAATAGATTTTAACAATATTCTAAATTTGTGCTTTCCTTGGCTACTCCTTGGAGTGAAGTGTGTCCAAATCCACTGTGTAACACAGTTAAGGTCATTATGCCGTGTGCCCTGGGAACCCAGGTGAGGTATGGGAAAACACTGGAGTGAGAAATACCTACTTCACACTCTGGTATAGAAGACATTCATGGTGCCCAGAGGATGAATGATGCTGACTTTATTGGCTTTTCCCAGCTCCACTATGTGATTGATATTTGTTGTTTTAGGAAGATTTAAACAACTACTGCATGGATTTCTATGACATTCAGTGTAGATGTTCAGGTTCCCCTCACATACTATAATAAGTTTAGTGATCCTTCAACTTTTCTTGCACCACAGCTCACGATCTTTCTCAAGTAATTTTATTTCATAGGGACAATGGAGAGAGGGGGATTAACATTCTCACTTAGGGCTCAGTCTACCCAACTACTACTACAGGCCTCAATTTTAAATTATCCAAAATATGTGCTAAAAATCAGTACATGCCAAAGTGTGGCCTCACTGGCATGGCTGTAGAATCTGAGTCAAGTTAGATTATGTTTTACAGCTCGCCTGTGCATTACATTTACATTATGAAGCCCTAAGTAACCTTAAGTGAGTAAGTAAGAGTAATACAACTAAAGTTTAGAATTATTATTATATTCATGAAAACTAAAAGGTAATATTGGAAGTAGGTGGTTGTTTAATGCTTACACACTTTTTTATTGAGCTCTCTCTCTCTGTGGTGTACTTCAGTGTAGATGTGGGTGGGGATGGGGTATTATTATGTCTGCACTAGATAGCACAGGAGAAAGATGACAGGGAAAGAGAGAGAAATGGGGAATCGCATGCAGGGTCCACAGGTGAACACCCACCAGCTACACTGTTGGCATCTTCAACCCTCGGCCATTAGGACACCTTCAAAAAGAGAACTGAAGCCCCTTGGTGGATGCCAAAGAAACCTACATAGCATCAGTTAAAAAAAAAAAAAAAGTCTCCTGCAGCAAAGCAGAATAAATACTCCTCACATCATGAACAAAGAGTGCAATAAATTAGATAATTTCTGCTTTAACAGTGGTATTCATGGTATTTTGCATGGTGCAAACTGATATAACAGATTATTCTAGTGAGTAACAGATAGGAGAAGAATGAGTAGAAACACTGATTTGTCAGATGTGAGGGAGAACATAAAACAAACAGGGCTGTCAGTGGTTATTTCACACCCCAGGTCTCCACTGAACAATAATTTCTCCATTCTTTAATGGAAATACTGTGAGTGAGTGCATGCCTTTGATTCTGTGTGTGTGTGTGTGTGTGTGTGTCTGTTTGTGTCTTTCCTGGATCCAACTCTCTGCACCACTTCCCCTCACAAATAAATTAGTCTGCCAAAAAAAAAAAAAAAATCAAAGGAGAATTACATTTCACTTCCACAAAAGTTGTGTCTCATATAAAGTTGAGTGACAAAATAATCAAGGCAGCTCTGAACAGAGTAAAAATAAAATGCAACACATTTCTGACTGACAGAGCACACTCCAGATACTGGTCTCTGCAGCTTTGCGCTGTACTCTGTATTTTGCAGTGTTATAATTTATGTGCTCTGATATGTCAAACTTGGACAAATATCAAGAGGAGGTTATTACTTTTGAACCCTGAAACTCTGGGAACCATTTTTAAAAAGGGTTTTATCTTCCCTCACGTCTATATTGACATCAAATTTAAGCTTTGAGACACTCAAGGTGCAATAACATAAGTTGCTCTTTAAATCTTTTAGAAACTGAAACTGACTGTCCGAAGTAACTCGGTGACTGAGCGGTTCAGGTGTTGGACTTGAGATCTGACCCATGTGGGTGTGAACTCGATCCCAGGAAGATCAATTAATTACATGTTCACTCACTGATGCAGTTTCCTTTGGACATCTCTCTGTTGTTATTGGCTCAAATACCACTCCTGGATGACTTTTTTTTTTTAAATGGGGTGTGTGCCATAAACATTTCCTTAAGTACTGACGACACAGCTTAGAAAAGTATAGCCCATGTATTTATGCAGTAACCAGGATGGCTTGGATGAAGTGATGGTGCAATTAAGGCTGAATGTTTGACATTTCAAGCTCAGGCTCTTAGGTGTTTAAGTTACTGGGCTTTAAAATTGAACTATAATGTGGTCTCATCTATGCGTCTTGTGAGGCATCAATGTTTTTAAAGGTCATGTGCAGCATTCATTGGAAAATTGGCCAAGTTGTCACATCAAATTATAATTTAATACACTCATACATTCATAGTGTTGCAAAGCCAGATTTTCACACCGGAGTGTGAGTGCTGGAGAACGGTTTGTTTACACCTGTTATCATTCTGCTATTGGGAAAAAAAAAAAAAGATGCAGTGATGATGCCCCTGGAAAATAGCATCGGGGGGGGGCTGTTTTAATGAAACATTAGGCCGTCGCTAATTCCCCACAAAAGAAAATGCCACAGAAAACAAAATAAAATGTTTGCTTGTTGGGCTGAAAAGATGTTTTACACTGCTGGATTTTAGCCAATGAAAGTTAAGGACTAAGAGAACCAGGGTGGCTGAATGGTTCAGGTGTTGCACTCCTGACTGAACATAAACCCCTGGGTTCAAAAACCACTAGTGGAAGGAAAGTTATGAATTATAGCTCATTAATTAAGGATTACAAGGTTAAGTGTATCTACAGGGATGTCCCAGTGTAATAGCAGAGACAGCAAAATGATGGTTTAATTGTAGACCAGCTAGTTGTGGTTTTCGGTGGTTCTGACCTGTCAATGATGCCACACATGTCAATCTGCAGGTGACTGTAGTTTCCCAGCAGTCTTTGCTGCACCAGGATCAGGTCCACTGGCTCGTTGTCCACAGTGAGAAGACGCATGCAGCCCTGGAAGATGTCGAAGGGGTTTCTACATTCCTGACTGTCATCTTCAGCAGGACAACCTGCACAAGAAAGAGCCACAGAACGATAGTGAGGAGAGTAATATGACAGCAGTGAGCCAATCAAAAAACACTAATGGGATCTAAAGAGAAGCTAGAGGTGAACACACAACCATTTCACGGTATAAGAAGCTGATATGTCACTTTTTACCAAGTGCTTTATAAACGACTATTTAATTTCCCTGAGACGTTTCTAGAGGAAAATAAAATTTCATAGATGCTGCAGCTAGCAGCATTCAACATGATCAAACACGGCCATTTGCTGGCGTATTATGGAACTAGTAACACAAATGGCAGATACATCATTGCTAAGGTGGAAGACAGCCCACTGTGATGATTAAAATTCACTCTAAGTTTAGGTAATGGCTGAAAAAACACTAATTATGTGCATTCGTGGTGTACACAGTTCTGTAGGGTTCAAAACCCACTCTGATTTACTGAAGCGTGGCATAAAGTGGTGAAAGCTTAGCTGTGATTTTGTGGTGCATTCTTTTTTTGAAGTGTGTGGAATAATGCAAATATACAGCAGGTCAAGCCTTGATCAAATTCCTTTGTAGTCCTTTCAATGTGAAAGAGGAGATATGTGTAAGTGCGTACAGTATGAGCAGCGTGATAAAAAAGCCTTGAGCAGCAAATGAACATGTCTGGATTGTAATATTGCTGAGCAGAGAGGACAAAGGAGATGAGATTTAAAAAAAAAAAAACATCTGTGAGGAAGCCAGAGAGAGAATGAATCGGGAAAAAAAGGAAGAAAAGACTAGAGAGAAGCATGAGAGGAAAATAACACAAATAAGAGAAAGAGAGGAGGGAAGGGAGGGGAGGACAGAGTGGGAAAAGGACAGAGTAAAGAGAGAAATGAAAGGAGAGAAGAATGATGAAGTAGACTTATAATTTTTATTATAAAACAGCCAGAGGCTAAATTTGGCTCAGTGCACACAGTTGTAGAGGTGAGTAGTGATGACACCAACTGTACCTAACAATACATAAAATGTCAGAAACTCTCAAATACTAATACATATCACGCTGTGTTTCTCCTTTTAAAAATGAATTAAAACGATTATCAAGGCATGTCCAGTGCACTATGAATTTATTTATTTTAGTATGGTGTACTATCATGGCCTCGTTATCAGCTCTTTCTAGATTGTATTAACAGATACTGATAATACATTTTCCACTCTTACCACCAAAGAAGAGTTGACCTCCTACGGTGACAGGAAACGAGGGGCTGGCGTGAGCGACGCCTCCTTCTTCTTTATCTACAGCGATGCTCAGACGTCCTCGTCCTGATGTTACCTCCACTGAATGCCACTGACCATCGCTTAGAGCCGAACCTGAAGAGCAGTGATAAAGAAACATTACTCATGTTTACTGATTGATTTTCAAAGCAACATGACAATTTGCTCCACAGTTTCCATGACCAGATTAACCTCCAAATGGACCCTAATTGACTCCCACTGTACATGACAGTTTAATTATATCCCCATGAATCCAGAAACCAACACTGGCAACAATATGGATTATTAATTGAAAGCTATACCAATACCAAAGACTCACTGCTACCAGTCTCACTAATTTCACCCTTTTTCTATGGGAGAAAACTCAACATATTTAGGTTTTTGAATTTTGGCTGAACAGGAAAGTAAAATGTTCACTTGTGCATCAATGAGGAGCAGTTTCATAGTTACAATCAATAAATTATCAAAGGAAAATAGACGTCAGATTTATTGATGATGAAACTATGCTGGATGCAACCTCACAGTTCTCCAGTGATGGAACAATACTTCCTTGCCCCAGGCTTTCTGTGCTAGTTACTTGACACAGAAAAAAATGGAGACAATTTGATAAAACAAAGTCAAACAACACATGAGCTCCATATGAACCAAGACAATGAAGGTTTTTAAACTAGATTTTGACACAGGGTCTCTCTACAAGACTGTGGATATTGGATGAAGGATGTAGGACCAGCCAGAGTTGATATCCTACCTCAAAGCTACAAATTTTAGAGTCTACACGGACGTCTGGGGCCCCTGTGCAGTTATGCACTTTGCCTAGTTGGTAATCCAGATGTGATTATTGCATGTAAACTCACACAAATTCATTATGTTTGGTATTTCTCAGTTAGATGTACGATGTGTAGGTTTGTGTTTAGGTTTTGTGCCTTTAAGGCATTGGGACCAGAGAGGAGGGGCTAAGAATCAGTTTTATACGTTGTTGAACTGACCTGCACTGAGCTCCAGCAGTGCCCTGCCATCCTTGTGGATCTGTAGCCGGAGTCCAGCCTCACTCACGTACAGCCACACTCCACCACTTTTGTGAGGGAGGTCAAAAGTGAGCAGAAGCCCCGCCTTGTTCCATGTCCTGAACTGAAACCCAATGGACACACCCTCTGAAGCGGATGCTGTTGCCCCCGGCAACTGGAGGAAGCTCTGGGGGCCAGGGAACGTCACGGCGACGGAAACAGACTCAGCGCAAGAAAAGGTCACGTTGCCCTGAGATGGAGAGATGCAAAGTGGGGAGAGAGGGAGGAAGTGGGACAGGAAAATCATTACTAGAGATAAAACAACATAAAACATGAATATTAATCAGTTGCAATGGGGGTGTCGGTGTGACCTCATGTCGCAGTGATCTCATGAAGAAGTCTCCTTGATAACAAAAGCCATGAATGCAAACAGAGAAGACCAGTGTCATCCAGCTCAGACGCGTGAAAGGGCTGGATATGTGTGTGAACAGTGCTATATAGACATTTCCGTCCCGGTCCATTGTTTTGACTTGTGGTAATGACACTGGGTTCATTGTTAAAGCTGCAGCAGTAATATATTACACTCCTGGGTCTCTGATGGGAATATCAGCCTGCCATCTTTATAATGCTCTGGAAACACAGATGACATCTAAAAGCCCTTTGTAGAGCTGTTAAAGTGATATATGAAAGTACATAGTGGAGGATACGGTGCTACTGCAAAATATAAAGTAAAAAGTGAGCTATAAAATCCTCCAAAAAGCATATACTAACACACATGTACACCCAAAATCCTTCTCATACACATACATCAGCGAGTGCTCTACCTCTTTCTGTTACCAAGCGTATAAGATGGTCAAAAGTGGTCTCTCTGTTAAAGGGACCATAACTGTGTTAATACTTAGTACACTACACTTGTAAAACAACCGCTATTAGATCTGCAGCCATGCATGTGAATCTCTGGACATTTTTTTTTTTTTTTTACCAAGAATCTTTGCTTCTCTTCTCTGTGGTCTGTGGTCTCTTACTGTAATGAGAGATCATTTATTACAAACGGTTCAGAGCTGCTCTTCACTGAGTTCCCCCCACTTATTGTCATTGCATAAGCATCTAAAGGTCCTAATGACAACGACGAGGAAGTGTTACTGTAAGTCTAACTAGCGCCTACTTTCCTCTGTCCCTTCATCACTCACTGACCTTGTTAAGTGCTCATTAGCGTCATTAACCAGCTAGCAGCTTGTTAGCAGCAGCACCAACATCCAGATGATTTCCCAGCGGTGCTCTGTCAACACGCACGCAGACATACACAACCTCGTATGTTCTAGATGACGATCTGTAGTTATTTATGGATGTGAGGGATCTGTTTGCAGTGGAGGAGGTTCAGTGAATGTGTGTCATGGTAATTGTTAGGATGTCTTGTAATAAGAAAGTCAGAAAAAAAAAAAAAAACACCAAGTAGAATAGTTTATTAAAACAAGCAACAACAGTATGGGTAATAACAGTTCTTGCTTAGTGACCAAACACACAGAAGAACTTTAGGTAAAGGGACCTTCAGATAAGTTTTGTGATGAATAAAGTGTGTACTTGTGTAGCAGGCCTGAGTACGGTTAATTACTTTATGTACAATGTCAAGGCTGAATGACTCTTGCCCATTTTAATTTTTGTAAAAACATAATAGTCCTAAAATCAAAGATAAAGACCAATATATAATATTTTTCGATTGATTTTTGGATGAACAATTGAGCAGAACAACTTCTACACAAACAAACAGACATACAGTAGCTAATGTGTTAGCAAACACCGACCTGCTCACAACTCAGAAAACAAAGACACATCACCATTCATTATGAATCAGTCCAATATTCACTCTGATTTAACTCTGGTTTGGTCTCCACCAACTCCTGCAGTTAGCTTCTCACAAGCTAACTGCTAACAGCATATGGTGGCTTTATCAGAGCTGAACCATGTGTTCATGTGTTACCTACCATTAGTGTAACTTGTGGGTTGTTGTGTTTGGCTCGTTCTATCAAGTTGAGGCCGTTGTAGAGCAGGTTTTCCAGGCAGCCATGGAAGGTGTTCCTGGAGACGACTGGCTTCTGAGAGTCGAGGCTGTGGGCTGCCCCTACACTCAGCTGTATGGGGATAAAAGGACGCAAAAAATGAAAAAAAAAAAAATCAATGTATTTGCAGTCTTACGTAGGTGTGTGTCTGTGTGTGGGCAGTGTGTTTCATCCCACCTGTTCGATTTCCATGTGGCTGAACTCTGCAGGGATCTGAACCCTCTCTGTGTGTTTGTCCACAGTTAGATTGAGGTGAACATTTCGCCGCTCCACAGTGACGTGATGCCAGTGCTGATCATCTAACAGGCTGCCAAGGGAAGCAAGATGCCGGGGCTCAGAGGACGAAGTACCACCTGAAAGGCAGGAGAAGGAGAAGGGTTAGGTAAAGGAGGACTGAGGGAGGAGGAGAAAAGAGAAGGTGAGTTGGAGGGTGGTGACAAATGCAAGAGGAGAGATGCAGATTGGACAGAAGAAGACATGAAGATGTTTAGGTGGTGAAGGTGGAGGAGAAACAGTGAGGAGGGAAAATAGTGTAAAAGAGGGAACATAGGGGGAAAAGCAAAAGGATGAAGAGGAGGAGGAGTACAAGCAGCAGGAAGAGTGTGGAAGGTGTCAAACATGAAGAGGAAGAAACAAAGGCAGGGTGAGAAGGTACAGACATCGGTGGATGAAAAACAAGGAGGATGGATGGATGACACAAGAAGAATAGGAGGTTGGAAAGTATAAAGCAGGCAGACAAATAGATTGCTATTTAAAACTAATCACACAGTGAGAAATGGAAATCACGGAGACAGACTCAGTCTTTTAATCAACACATCATCACTGCTTAATTTGCAAAGTCTCAGCTTGACATAATAAAGAAAAAGAAAAAAGAAACCTCCTTAGAATGAGATTGAACTTCAATGGGGAACAAGATAGACCAAAGCTATGCAACTTGTTTTTTCAGTGTTCTAGTTATTCAGGTTATTTGATATGTTTGGCTCTATTAGGTATAACAAGTAATCTATTTCCTTTTCTGTTTTGTAATTTGTTTGGCTGTTTTCCCTGTTTCTACCTCTAGTTATCCAACATGACAGTTTGTTTTTTGTTATCCCAACTGTTGGTTTGTTGTCTCCTCATTATCTGACCTGCTCCTCTGCTTCTTTCTCACAATCTGACCTGGTGTCATGGGAAGACAGCACCATGACAGCAACAACACAACAGCCTCCGCGCTGTTTCTAAGTATTTCATTTTTCTCGGTTTCCCACAGAGACGAGCGCAGCTAGGTCACCATCTCTCATCTCATTAGGAACTGCTGGATACTGAGAACTGAAGCCAAATATGTGATATAGCCTAATCTGAACAGAAGAAACATAGTGAGATATCATTAATGATAGATGAGCCCAGCCGGTCCCCCTCAAAGTCCGAGGAAGAGAAACTTTATGCTTCTGCTGAGGGAATTAAGTGTAGAAAGAGCTGAATACAGACAGTTTGGAAGATGATGGACAAATGTATCTTTGATATTTCTGCCTGTTTTGTGAGATATATATATATAACATGGATGAGAAAAACAATTTCATCTAGATAGGGAGAGTTGAGATGTCCCGTCATCACAATCACTGTGATGAGTTATTTAATCACAGTCTGCGCGAGTGGAAAGAGACAGTGCAATCAATATGAGAGGAAGGATGGCAAGACTTAAAAACACATAATATCCCTTTACTGGCACTGATTAATGGAATGATTATTATGCTATCGGAGGTGAAGAAGAGAGGGAGACGATTTTATGATTGAGTGGTTCATTGGATGGATGATTTCATTTCTGCTTGACTGGAAAGAGAAAGTAGGAATCAATATAGGAGGTCCGAGGGCAAACAAATAGAAACTCACTTTATTGTTATTAATATATAGAACCATCGCCATCTCTCTCTCTCTCTCTTGTTCCCTCTCTTCTGGGCACTGAAGTAATTTTCGTGTAGTAGCAACAGAGTTGGAGTTGAGATCAACAAAGCACTTCACTTTTTCCTTTCTGTACTTTTTTTCCCACGAGTGGCACGGTGGTATAGTGGATAGCACTGTTGCAGCAAATGAACATGATGTTCATTTTTTAAATGATGGTCCCATTTAGAGGAAAAAAGACCATAAAGCAGGGTGTGCATTAGGGACTGTGTCCCACAATCAGGCTAGAGTACAGAGCAGATCAGATCCACTAATTTGTCCACATTTCTTACAAATATGGACAAATTACAAACTGGAGGCTTCAAAACAGCAGCTCACAAACCAATGGGGGACGTCATGGTGGGGTGCCACTTGGTTCGAACCCTGGGCTTCGGGCCTCTCAATGTGCAGTTTGCATGTTCTCTCTGTGCCTGTCTGGGTTACCTTCAGGTACTCCAGCTCTGTCTCACACTCCAAAGATTTGTATATGAGCGTGAATGGTTGTTTGTCTCTATGTCTTGACCCCGTAATAGGCAGGCGTCCCGTCCAGAATGTATCCTGCCTTCGCTCAAATGTCTCTAGCCGGCCCCAACCCTATAAGGACAAGTGGTACAGATAATGGATGGATACTTTTTTTCACCACTGACCTTTAACTGTACTTTTTACAATTAGTAAAAGGTCAACTGAATACCTTGCTTACGTTTGTCACTATCGTACTTTACTCTTCAGGTCAATTCTGCTGACTTTTCCTTCACGAACAACTTGGTACTGGAAGACAAGTGGCTGCTTCACTTGACGTGTCAACATTGTGACCAAGCCTTTGTGACAAAATGGGCAATTTAAAGTCCAAGATGATTTAACTCCACAGACTGGAGCAAATAATCAGTAAGGAAGTAACGTGGTATTGAAATCTCTCAGGAAATGCTAGATACATATGCAGCATCTGTCCCAAGCAAATTCATCCAAACCTTGAAAGCAGTAGAGTCCCTGTTGTTGTTGTTGTTGTCCCCTGCTGTCATCTTGTTTCTGATATTAGCTTTCTCTGTTGTGACAGGGACTAGTTTTTTTATGGATGAAAGTTCATGAGCGCGACACTAAACTCTTTGTGAGCTGTACAGTGGTGAACAGAAGCAGACTATTGTCGTACAGGCATTCAGGTGGTGAACTAATAAACATGTTCTGCCTGTGTCCTCACACAGTATCACCTCGTTGCATCTTGTCTGCCGTTTCATTATGGCCGCTCAAAATCTGATGATGGAGAGAGACACTGACAGCTCAGCTCATCAGAAAACATGCGGGTGTAATTATCTGAACAAGTCGCTCTCAAAGTACCGTGTCTGTCACATAATAGGCATGAAGCAGAAGCTCTGCAATGAGTCACACAACTTGGGGTCACAGAGTGGGAGGCTTTTTGATGTGCTGCTGTTTTGTTTTTGTTTTTTTTTCCACATCAATCACTTTTGTGCTGATTGAATAGAGAAAGTCGATTCTGCATAATAAGCCAAACTGTAGGAACAAGATGAAAGAATGATGATGGGCCAATTCGCAGCAGTTGCATTATCGTCTTCTATCTCAATCATATAAGAAATGATGATAAGAAATGATCAAAGCAAAACAAAGAAATACATCATAATGTCACTCATTGAAGTCACTGAAAGTGTCATTTTACTGTATCAACCTGTTTATCATTGTCACTTGAGACCAATGGCAACAGCTGCCCAGAATGTGACTCTTCTGGTTTTCCTGAGGTGATATTATATATATAATATCAACTTTTTGCCTTTTAGTTATTATTTGATCACACTGATCACTAAAACGTAGGAGGTAGCACAGTGAGGAGAACTCACTGTGTGAGAAAATCTTTAAAAATTATATCCAGCAAACTGCAGATGAAAACCTCCCAGCACAGGAAGGCTTGTGACTCATAACTCATATAAGGCTATGAGGTAGCCATTGTGTGTTCATGTGGGTTTAGATGTTAGTGAACGACACTGATGTACTCCATGCAGCCAGTTGTATTGAAAATGAGGCAAGTTACTGTTGTAGAAACATTCTGAATTTCTAATATGTTGCCTCTTCTCTCTTCATCTTCATCTCTTCATCAAATGTTGTTGTTGCTGTTGTTGTTTTTTTTTGTCCGATGAGAAGCCACCACAGTGGATCACCTACTGCACATTTCATTTGGCAAAGGTTTTACACTGGATACTGTTCCTGACGCATCCTGGCAACTGCCAACCCAGGGATCAATGACCAAGCTGCACTACTACCTGAACTGCGGCCCCCCTCAATGGCTTTATTAAATCTACCTGTCAAAATACTGACACTCACACCCATAGTGATCACGTGGCCTGAAATAACACTTTAAATGACGCCAAGGATGTGATTATCCTCAACTATGATTATTCTCTTTTCTTTTAAAAGACTGATTCCAGGCATTCTTGTCTTCATCCCACTCCTCTGAATCGTTGACTGATCAAACAACCAGTTCAGGAGCCCCAGCTACTCTCCACTCCTCGCAAGTCTGCTTTGTGGTAGATATGGACACGGCCACTCTTAGGAGGTTATTCCTAGCGATTCCTGTTGTTTTTTTCTCTCAGGAATGTTTCTTAACATATTTTCCCCAGATTCCAAGCACCACACAGCCACCACAGCCTATCCCTCTACCTTCACCCCTGCGATAACCCTCCTCACCATCACACTGTTGACCCTCCAAAGCTGTCAGCTTCCTCGGCATTCACTTTTGCTCACAATTTTACCTTCACCCCAGCTTGTCTGTGTTTGCAAGGTGGAGAAAAATGTGAGAACCGCACAAGAGTTAATTATGAACTATAAACAGGTTAATCTATCGCATTTCTACCTAGTGTTTTGTTTTTGCTGTTTTCCAGGACAGTGCTGTGTTTGCTGTGATTATGCAGAGCTGTTACTCAGAGTTGCCTCATAAAGCGAACTGCCTCGGCTCCGTGGGGGTCAGACCAGGATATATTACTGTTAGGACAGCAGAGCGGATCATGCATGAGCTCAGGGTCGATGCACACAGCAAATGACCTTAACTACACAATCTGTAACGTAAAAAAAACCCCCACCATGCACAAAGAGAAGAAGAGGAAATACTGTGAAAGAGAAAGTTGAAGGACACTGAAGTAGAAAGGCTTATGGCCGTCTTTAAAAAAACATAAGAGGCAAAGAATTGTGTTGGCATATCCAAAAGACAGAGATACATAACAATGAAGGAAGAGGAAAACAGAAGAGAGGGTTAGGGGGAGGGATATCAAAAGGGTCTGTGAGTGTGTTGGGGACAGAGAGATAGTAAAGAGAGGGGACAGAAAAATGAAGAGTGTATAGCTAAAAAAAAAAAGAAAAAGAAAAATGGTCTCTTCTGATGTTTGAAGAAATAAAGAACTGGAAGATCTGTGGAGACAAACCAAGACAAACAACATTAATTAGAACAGAAAGGGTGAAAAACAGAAGAGCAAAGAGTCATGCGAGGAAACAAAGAGGGGTAGAGAGGGACAGAAACTGATGAGGATGAAAGAGAAGAGTGAATAATGCCTGTTGTTCTCAGTGTTGATCAGTCGCAGCAGAAGCCGAGCTCCTCTCAGTCTCTCTTCTTTCATTTGAATGGATTGCTTTAATTTCCTTTCCCAGAGCTGCAGTCTCTCTTTACTGTGACTGACACACTTTTTCTTCAAGTTGAGTCAATAAGATAGCATGGACTCTATTTAAGGTGGAATTTCACTTGAAGCACAGGTGGTAAATGTGTTTTAGTAAAAACACTTTGTCAAGTTGATCCACTTCTTGCAGTGATAGTTGTTTCTGAGATGTCTAGGTGCTTTTTAAAGGTGATACTCATTTGGTTATGATTTGCTCAGTGTTCAAGGGAACATAGTTCTATTAAAATGTCATAACTTGTCTTTGAAATGTGTTAATTTCTTTAAGGATGCGCTGAACGTCTGTTTGTTATGTAAAGTAATTTTACAAGTTTACCTTCTGTGAGAGGAAGACAAAGGACAGAGTAGCAGGTGGATAAAAGGTAGAATAGATGTATGAAAGAGGAACAGATGATGGAAGATTAAGGATGCTGAGTGTTTGTGAGAAACAGATGGCAGAGAAGTGGACCGAAAGAAAGATAAAAAGAAAGAGGAGAAAGGAGGGAAAGTTTTGGGAGAGGTGAAATAGAAAGAGGGTAAACAGATAGGATGGATGGATGGATGGATGGATGGATGGATGGATGGATGGATGGATGGATGGATGGATGGATGGATGGAGAAAGT
Source organism: Rachycentron canadum (assembly GCA_038496675.1). Lineage (NCBI taxonomy): Eukaryota > Metazoa > Chordata > Actinopteri > Carangiformes > Rachycentridae > Rachycentron > Rachycentron canadum. Next base: position 19,837,404 of record CM076662.1, on the reverse strand, counting down.
ATTTCAGCAGCCAGATGGGATTCCTGATGAGAGGTGGGCCATATGGTGATGATTCAGCATGGCAGCCCGACAACCTCTGGTTTAACCCCATTTACAAAGACACATACACACACACCTACTCTGTATCTGTACAGACAATGAGCCATGCGTGTAGTCTCTCAGAGTCCAGCCCAAACATGTGCTACAGTAAACGGGAACCATCCATCACAGCTGTAACTAGACAGAGATGTAGCAGCAGAGAGGGAGCCAAGATGTAAACCAATCATGTGGCGTCCTGTGTGTCGGCCATCTCACCCAACCAAAACCAATCTAAAGTTATTCCAGAGGCTTTATATTGTCCTCGGTCTGATACAGATACTGCTGTACCAATAAATCCACAAAGTCTGAAAGACTAGAACCAACACGTCTCTTTGCTCAAGGTTTTTTTTTTTTTTTTTTTTTTTTTTTTTGTCAAAAATAACTTGATAACTCGTGAAAGTGGTGGGTAGTAAATATCTGCTGGACGATACATATGAAAACATCATGTTCCTTGTCAAAGCAAATGTGTTTACCAGCAAAACTTTCCTCTCTCCTGCTTAAATCTAACAATTTAAGAGTCTTATTAATTTGTTCAGATGAAGAAATTAATACAGATATTGTGTCCATGAATACAACATATTTAGGGATCCTTTATGTGTACGCTATATGCATGTCTACTTATTACATTTCTTAAAGGAGCTACTTGTAAATATTGTTATTGCCACACAGCCAACATCAGCCTAAACAGACGTTCACTCACCAAGAGCTGTGCCCAGCAGAGGAAAGCAAACCTCTTGTTTTGCACCTATTTCTTTCACTTCTTTTCTTCTACTGAAGTTAGCATGCTAACCAGCTAGCCTTGGTCCACTCAGACTGTCTTGTCATTTTCACTGGGGCAGTGTAGCATCCAGTCTGCCCTGAAGACGCAGCACTGCTCAGAGGGTGTATTATAATCCCCTTGTCTTGTAAACACAGCGATGGCTGAAGGTCTTGTCAAGCTTAATAAGTAAAGAGATATTATATTGTTATGTTGCATATGTAGCAATTGCAAAACTTACAAATAGCTCCTCTAATGTATTTTCTTCCGAACAGAAAAATGGGTTGGGGCTTTTCCTACAAGAACATGTCAGTACCCACAGTATTTGGCTGCCTTGTGTACTACCTTGTCTGAGCAGCAACAGTAGTTTTCCTCTCTCTAACTCCAGGCTCAGGCTGAGTCCTCCCTGTCCCTCAGCGTGCAGCAATATCCCAGAATTCCTCAGGGTTTTAAACTTCAGAGAGACGACCTCTTTGGACGTCCGCTTTGGCCCGGGACTCAACCTGCACACCAGACTGCTGGTGCTGCCGTCGAAACTCACCACATCAGAGGCTGAAACACAAAATATGACAAAGAGTCAGTGACTTAACACAACGAGTATTTATTTTATTGACAACAGATAACTGTGTCTGAGTGATAGAGATTTTAACATTCACGGTCCTCAAGTCACTATATAACCAAAAGAAGAAACACACAGTCACCTACAACTGGAGAGAAACTGCCTGTACATGTGATATTGCGGTTGCAGCAGAGGACAAGACAGACAGCGAAGACTGAGTCTGTTCTTTCTCACTTTTTAATCAATAAATTACACCTTTAGTGTCTGCTGCTTGTTAGGGCTTCGGGCTGAGGTGTGGTGTGTGTGTGTGTGTGTGTGTGTGTGTGTGTGTGTGAAGTTGGCTGCACAAGAAAGGACTGCAAATATTGAATTGTTTGAAAAGAGCAGCAGCTGAGTCGTACAACTAATTTCTGACTGAATGTTTTTTTAATGAACTTGGCACGTCTTTGACTTCCTCTCGTCAAGACTTGCAGACAATCACTCAACCACTTCGCTTGCACTAATGCTCTTATTGCACTGTACAGTAAATTTCCTGCTGATTACAGAGCAGCAGGCTGAAGCTTCACAGCGCTGAGTCATCCTCTGGGTGTAAAAGGTGAAAAATGCCCTTCTCATCCATATACTTTAACTGTAGTCGAAACAAGATTACATATCTGATCACTTTGCTACCTGCTCTCATTACAGCAACTAAACACTATGCTCTGAATTGTCTGCCACATTAGCTTTTAGTTCAGCAACTCACAAGTTTCTAACCTCTCACGGTTCAAACACACTGTCCCACCAGCTTTGATCCTGCTAGCCTTACTTTAGATGTGCTATGGTCTGGAGACTTGACACAACCCTGACAAATTACACATTGTTTGAAAGCTCTAAGGATCCTGTGCAAAGCATTTAACATCCCTATATCACTGCGACACAGAAATGGTTTTATGGCTCCAGTGTTTTTCACACAAAAGGTTCTATGACAGGTCTGATATAGTTTCTTTTTTAATGCAAAAATAAATAGGTGAGGAGAAAAGAGCCTTACATTTCTGCCAAGTTAGTGCTTCTGTAACTTTGGTTCAGTATCTCTTACACTTATTCAGATTTTCTGGATAGTGAAAGGGCTGCAAAACAGTAAACTACATTACTTTGGGGGTTGTTTGGTAACAGATTATTTCTGTGCAAAAAGTCAATAATCTTGCAGCCTTTTGTTAAATAGAGTCATGATTTAAACATTGACCACTTGTTGCTGAGGACACAACACTGGCATACAAAGTTAATAAAGCAAACCTTTCAGCAAGCAGTTGCTTATTTACTCATCCAGCAGATATGGGGCATCGTTATTATTCTTTTGGACATGCTTTTGTCTACCTGGCTAACTCTCTTTTTAGCTCCACCAACACCTGAGGGAAATATCTAACTCTTTAGCTGCTAAAAGATCCACTACAGGAACCAGCGATGGCCAACTTTGTTAGCACTGGGAGCAGACAGTGTACAGTGAGTTTATCAGACCTCTTCTCACTGAAAACAGCTGCTTGCTGCAGTTGGAAATGACCCTGATGAAGGTGGTGGGCGTGAATAAAAGCAGTAAACTACTAGAAAACTAAAACAATGAGCTGAAAGATACTAAAATACACTATAGAGCCGAGGAGACTTATGAGCAGTGAAAACCACCCTTTTAGCGTGTCCTCTCAACAAAACAAAACATTTTACTGACAGCGGCAACATGTGTGGACTTCTGGCTCAATTCCTTCAGAATAAAAGCTTTATACACCAAATATGTTAAAACTTTAAAACGACCAATACTACAATTAAAATTCATGGCTTTGTAAGAAAAATCATCTATATTCGCTAACATTTCCACTGTGTAATTTATACAAAGCATGTCCAAAAACTTTCTGTCTTTCCTAACATTTTCCTCCAAGTTCCTCTCGGCACTCCTTGATGTTTCTCATGACATTAATGGCTTTTAGTTTTTTGGTTTTCCTAATATTCGGGGCACAGCCACAGACAGCAGTGGTGATGTATGTGCTGATGTTCAGTTTGCATCACAGATGTGTTTTTTTTTTTTTTTTTAAACCAGTTTTTATAGGTTCAAACGATTAAGTGTATCCATCATTGAATGATAGGGAATCCCTGATGTTCTCCTTCTATTTCCTTTGTCTGAAGTCTTCTTTTAATGAAAACTGCCAAGACACATTATGATATTTTTTTTTTGTGTGTTGCCACAATCACAGAATAATACCAACAATGCACTCGCAGTGGCTGTGTTTTTCACACTGTGATAAACTGTTTTCAGCTCCCGTCAGTATATTACATTTGTTTTTCTGCTGTTCATGCTACATTAGTTTAACACTCTGCCAACCGTCACAATGGATAATAAAGATATCATTGTAACTTGAGAATATTTCCAAACCACAGGCAATTTATCAAAATCCATCTTTTAAATGCTTTTTATAATCCATCTTCTTCCAGAGGGGATGGCAGCAGATGCAGTTTTAAGGGATATAAATTGGTTTTACTATGAATCATCTTTACATTTGGTGAAACAACATGATGAATAAGTGATGAGGAAATATGCTGAACTCCAGGACAAGAGGTGAGAACACAGAGACAGAGAGGACAATCACTGTAACAAACCAAAGCACTCGACACATACGAAGCCTTTAACAAGCTCTGGTACAGAGGTTCTGACCATTATCAGTGATGCAGACTAACGTAATACGTTGTTTCTATTCCATGATCAACAAAACACCACAAGAAAAAAAAAGTAGCAATGCAGAAAAATGCAGATATATGAACAGCAGACAAGTATTCAGTTATTTTAGACTGACCTATAAACAGGTAAAGGCAGTAGTTAAATCCAGTTTCTTTTGTACCAACACCAAAATAAAAGCCTTCTTCTCATTTACTACAACTGGGTCAGACATGGGCCTCCTCACCGTCCCTCATGCTCATCTTAAACTCCAGACTGTGGATCAGATCTGCTTCTCCTCCTTCGCATCCCGTCTGAAAGCCTTTTTATTCTCATTGGCTCTTTGACCAAATTAAGTTGTTCTCTTTTTGGTCTGCTAGTTTGTCTTTGTTGTGCTGTTTCATTGTCTGTTGATCTGGTTTTGTGTTGATTTTGTTTTCCTGGTGTGTTGCAGCACTTTGGTCAGTTGTTTGCTGTTTTTTAAAATGAGTTTTTGTTTGTCTGTCTAAGAAACTGATGATTTATTTACTAACTACATAATTTCCTGTTTTTCCTGAAAACTTCATAACCATAACAACTACACATTTTCTATATTTGCATAATAATTAGTACCAAATTTACCAAACTTGGATCTTCAAACATTTCAAGATATCAATATCACTGAAGGCAAACATAACTTCTGTTTGGTTTGAAAAAAACTCCACAGGGTTCTTTTAAAATCGATGTTCACTCTTTGACTGTGTTCTTAAGGAAAAAATTAATATTGTGATATATTTTGATATGTTTTAAATTTAGACTGATTTTTATAGGGAGACACACTGAAAAAATCAGATAGTTTTTATCAATTATGGCAACTGACAGAATTTTAAAACTATCTACTGTCTATTATTACATATTAGTGACTAGTTAAGTCATCGTATGAAAGCCCTTTGGAATATTTCTTGTTTCAAGCATCAGCAGCAGCCAAGTGTCATTTCAAGGTAAAGTTTCCATCACATAAGCCCTGTGCTTTCAAAACCAATGTGTTTTTTTTTTTTTTTTCAAATTATTTTCAAAGCCTTTCAGATAAAGGGAGACACTAAATATCAAAAAAATAAATTGGCACTAACAGCTGTGGATAGAAACCCAGACAGTCTATATGGAAATAACATGTTCATATTTGTATCTGTTTGATCAATATATTCAAGTTTATGTGTAAATGTTTTTGATATTCGTGAGTATGTTGTGTTTCTCACGAGGAGACAATACAGTAAACAAACAGCTGAGAGGACAGAATTTAGGTCAAAGACACAGCAGGAAACGCTGCAAACACCTGCTCTTTTAGTAAAATAGGCCAAACATGTAATGCCATCTTTTTCCGGGAGGGTATGAAGAGGGTAAAGAATAAGATGTAGTGGTAATATTCAGCAAAGATGCAGTGAGTGTAAAGTCGCGTTCTCACGGGAAAATGAGAAAATGAAGCTAAAACGTATTTTTATGGCTGAAATGAGAGGAGCCAGTGACAGGTTTTACATCTGCTGTTTATTAAAAGAAAAATCAGGTCCTGGTTCAAAAAGAAAAACTGTCATATCTGTGCTTTTTTCACTGTGATATGAAAAACTGCTGTGTAAAAACACAGTGAATAAATCAGTTGCTGATCAGTCAGATGTTTCTTTAGTTTCATTGTGCTGTTGTGAAATTGTTGTTGAACAAAAGGACAAAGTTAAAGCAATATCCTTTGTGTGAAAGATAAACACTGCAAAACACTTAACAATAGAGGTGAGGGTATAAATTAATTGTGAAAATGGAAATATTATCAAAACAAGGCTGCTGGGAAGCCTTTGTGGTACGTAGTAAAAAGTCTTCACTTTCATTTAACCTAAATTAAGCAAATAAAATTGTTGAATCATTGAATGTTGAGATGTAGATTTCCCTTGCTGATGTTTGCTCATTCAGGTTTTTTCAGGTTCCCGTGAAACCTCTATGTGAACTAAATTTCTGTAGAGGTCAGTGAACAAATCCAGCAGGTTGTTTGGATGAAACCAGTGACACCAGTATCCAGAGATTTTCCCAGCTGGATAAAAACCCAGGAGAGCTTTCAAATTGGTTAGGAAAATGAGACCTACTATAAGGACACCCGTAGGTCTCCAACCGGAGTCCGATCCGTCCAATGGGGTTCCAGTCCAGAGGAATGAGGCGGAGGAAGCGAGCGATCGCCGGCTGCTGCAGTTTGTACTGAACCACACTGTCTGCATTGCTGTTACCTGGAAAAAACTGAAAACACACAAACACAATGGAAATATCGGTGTGAAAATATGCATTATTGTTACTGGATATATCCATGCTCGGAAAAGTGTTTTTTTTTCTAGTTAGCTTTGAAGGTCCCAGTTCCATTTCTAATGTTTACCATCTTAGTTTAGAGTGTTAGCATGCTAACTTGTTAATTAGCACTAAATATATAAGATCAGCTGTCTTTAATTTTGCAAAAAACCAAAAACCAAACTATTTGATAAATGATAAAAATTTTGATTTGATAGATGTAATGATAAGGCATCATCACAGTGATTACAACATATCCTGAGAGGGACAACAATGTCTGCACTAAATCTGGCTGATATCCCTTGAACTACGGTAGCATGGTGAAAAAGTGTATGTGTGTATACCGCAAATATAAAACTAACTAGAGCTGTGTGGGAGGTAATCGCGTTGGGTTAAGGACTTGATGGAATAATGAATCAAATCACTGTATGGAACAGCAAAAGAATGTCATTCCACTTAAAAACAGTTAAGGGCTTTATCCATTTATTCCCACTGCATCGTGACAGCAATGCTGCCAGGACTGTGTGCCACAGCGCTCTCCAAGGTGCTGGATGGCTCCCTGGCTGCTCCCAGCAGCAGGATCAGCACCTTGGAGAGGTACAGGCCCAGAGCCAGGATGAATATGTAACAGCCTCAAAATGTATTCCTGTTGTACAGAAATGAATAATCAGAACTTCAAAAGCAGATCGTTTTAGCTCACATTATCTCAAATCAGGGATTATTGTAATTCACACACGATGCGTGCTCTGGGCTCTGGAAAAGAAATTGTTCACACAGAGTCAGTGCACAGAAAATCTATTCAACATATAAAACCTGTTACTGGGAACCATGAGAAAGTTTCAGAGCCGCAGAGACACAGAGCATCACAGTAACCATAGTAATGCACTCACACATCTGCCTGAGAGGAGCAGGAGAGCTGCCGACTCCTCTGAGCAGCATGCATGAGAATAAATTACAATATAAAGAGATTTGTGGATATTTCTCTCTTTCCCCCCAATGGTCTGAATAACTTTCTGCTGTTCAGTGTAGATGTTGCAATGTGTTAGTGTCCTCTCATATTATTACATTAATGCTTTATTTTCAAGTGCATTTCTTTGGCCATTTTATACCTCTATTAGACAAGACAGTGTAGAGAGACAGGAAATGATGGAACAGAGAGAGGGGGAATGACAAAGGGTCCAGCCAGCTGGGAGTCGAACCAGGGACTCGCCTACTCAGAGCATATGTGCTCATATGGTATGCGCCCTGACCACTGAGCTATCAGGTCGCCCCAGTGTTCTCTTTTCGAGAGGTCAGCGATTCGATTCCTGGCTCCTCCAGCACACGTGTTGGAGTGTCCTTGGCTGAGGTACCGAACTTTAAACTTCCCCTGATGTAACATCATGTTGTGGTAGTAGAAGCGCTATATATGTAGAAATAAGTGCTGTATGATTGTGTGTGTGAGTGTAAATGTAAAATGTTTTGAGTGGATCAGATGACCCAGATTAAGATCAGATTTAGTCAATATATATGACCTCTATAGTGTTTCTTGATATGTATAATGAAGCTCAAGACTATGCCAAGCTATTTGATCATCATATTGAAAATAAACCACATACCCATAAGCTAAGGGTTTATGGAAGTACGGCATGCAGAGCTGATGAACAGATGGAGATGAATGAGATGGAACTCAACAGTCAACAACAGTCTTTCAACACTTTTCATGCTTTAGAAACTTTTCCTTAAAGATGATGTTCATTAACCTGCTTCATACTAAGATTTTTCTGCAGAGTACGAAGAGTACAAGCAGTAAATTGATCATCTGTTTCTTTCTGACTCTGGGTTGAACGCCTGATGGATCACTCTCTTCATCTCTTTCCAGCTCTCCCATCTGGCTATCTATCCTAATTACATCCCTCCCTCAAAGTTGACATGCAGGTTAACTGGCTCTCCCACTGTTGAATAAAAGCTTAGACACATAATTAACTTATTAATTCCTCTGTAATCATAAGAGAGAGGAGCTGGATCTCCTCATATGAGAAGAGAGCACAGGTTTGATTGGAATAAAGGGAAAAAGTGTTAATAATCTAATAATCTTGCAGTGTCACTTTCAGTCATTTTTATGCAAACATCATGACAGAGGTGACAGTGTTTCATATCCAAAGGTCAAAGGTCAACTTCACTGTGATTTCATAATGTTCTACCAAAACACTTCTAGCTAACTCATCAGATGGGCAGCTTGTGACCATATTTCCTGCAACTTTTTATCTCTTGGACATTAAAGAAACACTTTTGACTGAAAGGTAAATGGAAACATCTATATCACAAATAAAGACATGTAAAATGACTCTTCTCCAGCTGACCATGATTTATTCTCTACTCAATGTTTTTGGGTATTTTGTGTACTGTGCACTCCAAGATCAAAACTGAAGAGTTAAATCAAATTCAATGGAGCATAAGCTTGAAGCAGAAAAATGGTAATAGTTCTCTGATTTGGCAGGATTGTGTTCTGATCTGCCAACTCTGTACTCAAGGTTTGCTTCGATTTACACAACTGAAACTGCTCAGTTAAGGTTAAAGTTAAGGTTAAAGACAGACGTGGATATCGTGCACACCCAACCCAAGATTCAGAAGAAAAGCAGCATAGAAAAGGTGAGAACAACAACAAAAAAGAGACATACATAGTTAAAAATAATGTGTTGAATAAGAAGTGTTTTATAGTTTTGAAATTCTTCATTTAACCACTCGGTATACTATTTAGTTTACACACCCAAATGCCTTCTGTTGTGATTTAACTGTGGTCCCCAGTCTAGAGGGAGATACAATGTGAGGAGCCTTGGTTTGCAATAAAAACCACTTTCCCCTAACAAGTTTGGCTGTAGTGTCTCTTCCTGTTGGTGAAAACCTCTTCATTTTCTGATGGTGTGATAATGCAGATGTGCATCGCATCAATTACACCACCAGGGGAACCCACAGTGTTTTTTGGGTGGAGATAACCGTGACTGTTCTGCTGATGGCAGGTTGCAACAGACCCAGGTCATCACTGCTGCTCTGTGGCATTTTTCCTGTTGCCGAATAGTGTTAGTGTGTAGTGTTTCATGAACTCACTATCGTTCAACATTTGGAGGATTTTTCTTTCCACCACTTTCTCCTCATCTTAAGAAACTCTTCTGCCTTTTGAGCATCTTCCTCTCTACTTGTTTTTCACCTCTACATCGCTTTACCAGGAACTAGTTCTAAGTGTAAGGGGAAATTCTTAAAAAATATCATAAACCTAGGAGTTTTCTTAGGATTTCATCACGAGGAGGAACTCTCTGTATAGGAAGCTATATGTATACATGCCCATTCAAGCAGAATCCCAGTAGGAAACATGTTGTGGTCGATCCACAGGCTTTGCCATCACCTCTCTCCTCTGACAGCCTCTCTAAGCCTGGCTGACTAACACACAGAAGTCCATAAACACTTTGAAATATGACTAGGATTGTGCAGAGTTTATGTAGAGTGTCAGATGAACACGTTTTTAAGCTGCCAGGAGCCGCTCGCTGCTCTTCCAGGGAAGATCCACAGTGCTGAGATTAGCCGGATTCTCTACATATGAGGAAATTGCCTCTGCTTGGCTTCTAATCAAAAGCTCCTCTCTGCAGCACTGTAACAAATTAGGCTTCGACATGAATAAATGCCCACACAATGGGAAACACTGCACCTTTTCCATGTTTCTTGCATTTGATTTGGTTTTAGACTCAGTAGGAGCAACTCAAACATAAAGAAATTACTGTGTCTGCTACACACACAAGACGTCTGTATACTACAGCATGTGCCAATGACAACTGGAATTACCTGTATGCCAAAAACAGCCATGTCTGTCCTGACTCTTATTATAAAGTGAAGACTTAGAGGGATTTAAAGAAAGGTATTAAGTATATTTAGTCAGCGTGACATCACCCATTGGTTTGTGAGCTGCCGTTTTGGAGCCTCCAGTTTGTAATTTGACCATCGCCATCTTGGTTTTTTGAAACATTCTGACTTCTTTTCACCACCAGCAGCCGCGACTGCAGAGGCAAAACACGGACTTAATTTCCCCTCTTCTACAAATCATAAAGTAAAGAGAGTCAAAAAAAGATTGAGAGACCACAGCTTAAATATCTGGCAACAGGTTTGTACATTCAGCAGCACTTCCTGCAGGGCTTCATCCATTATAAATGAAGAGCTAACGTTGTGATGGCTGAGTTTATCTGTACAGCACACACAGACACACATACTGCTCAACACTACATCTCTTCACATGAGTTACACAAGACAAGATATGATGATGTTTATTGATCCTTGAGGGGAAATTAAGTCAATACAAGAGCAAAGAATGAAAATGTAGCTTGTGTCTCATGTGTGATGGGATGGAAGTAAGTTGTAATGTACTCACCCCTATACTGTCCTCCTGTCTGTACTGTTTCCAGTTGTGTCCAGTGTCGCTGAACATCAGCAGGTACGACGTCAGCCAATCAGAGCTGCCGTATCGCCCCTGGGTAGCGACGCCGTTGATCCTGGTCCGCTCACCCAGGTCGACCTCCAACCACTGATATCTGTCTGAGGTTAGAGGGGACCAACCTCCAGCTCCTGCAGAGAGTGAGGAGAGAGAAAAACAGCATCCAGTAAGTGGTTTATTAGACTTTCAGCTATTTGGGATGAAATGAAATGGGGTTTGGAAGATGCTGAAAAATGAATGGCATTGCTTGACCTTTCAGTCCGAACTAAATCTGCTCTGTTATGAAACTGGAATGAAGAAAATTGATTGAACGAAGGGGACATCTTTAAATCCATTCTGAAGCTATAATGGGATAGAAATCATACTTGAGGAACTTCCATGTGGAATTTAAATCATTCACATTTATGACAATACGTGAACCATAGTGACATAAGTTTTCTTTTCATATACATCTGAGAAACACACACATTGTCATTGTATTTGTGAAGTGAAAATAAGCTACAAATCATCTGTGTCCAAAAATCTGTTAAATATTTTACAAACCAAGACAATGTAGCCAATTTCAAAACCAATAAAAAGATTTTCCTAAATCTGGACCTAGAGTCAGATCTTGTGTCTTGAGGTCTGTGGCCAATCTTTGATATAAATAGATTTGACTAAAAACAGGATTCAGATCCTTATTGACGTAAAAATCTGTAAAAATATTATGACATCTGAAATCCCAAACTGTGCTAAATCTTACAGTACATCACCATGTAAATAACATTAATCAATAACTTTACACACACAAGTGACAAACTAAAGAAAAACCTGAAGAATCAAATGAGAGGAGAAACCAAACGAATGCAGATGCTACTGAAAACGTCCAAATTCAGGGGCCTCATCCCTGGGAGGACGCTGTCTACCAAGGTGTTGCCTTTGTAGCCAACAGCCAAGGCCAAACTGACATGTGATGGTCTGGTCTATCGAGCTGTTCCCACCCTTACTGTTGCATTGTAAAGTATGGCTCCTCTTGCCAGGCAATCTGAGGTTTTAAGGCTCTTGGTTTGAACAGCAAAACCCAATTCTTACATTTCAAAGTGACTAGACTCTGTTGGTGTTTTTCTTTTTTTTTTTTTTTTTTTGCTGCTATATAATGTTTTTTACTGGCTTATCTTGGGATTGTTTGGGCTGTGACTGATCCACCCACTGGAGCCTTGGTTTCCCAGGAAAAGGAGGACACATGTCCTGTTGGCCGCATATGAAAGAGCCTTTGAAATGGGACAGTCTAGTCACGCCGACTGTGACGCAATCTGTCTCCAAAGGATGTGGCCCCTGAATTGGGCCACAGCTATGGAGTCCCTGAATGGTAATGATAAATAGGAAACCAATGTGAGTCATATGCTATGTTTGGGCTTTTGGAATGACACAGCGTTCTCCACTGCTATAATCATCAAAACTCCAAGTGAGGGAGTATCTAAAGACGTTCTGAGGCTCGTGTTGAAACAACATTACTTAGCTGAACCCTCCAGCTGTTTCAGACCTGTGGCTATCACGGGTTCACTGCAGGTCACTGTTCTGGTCTGAAAGGGGCAACGACTTATAACCAGTTGTTAAGGCACCATGCGTTTCTGTTGCCTTTGCATTTCTCCCATGTCCTCTCTCTCTCTGTGGCTCCACCCAGACTTGTCCTGATCATCAATGACATACACCTCGCCTGGGTAGGAAGGTCTTAAAAGCTCTGGTGCCAGAATCAGACAGGGGGCAGAGGCTTCTGGCACAGGTACTGCTGCCTCTCAGCCTGGAGTCGTTTTGCATTTTCTGATTTAATCACGACTTCTGCAGTCTTGATTATTTCTATTTGTGTTAAAAAAAACTCTAGATCATGTTTTTTTTAGAGATGTCGTATTGGTTTTTCTTTGGGTCACCCAAGGGTGGGGTGTAACACCTGTAAAGCAGAATAGAAGCAGACTAACAGCCCGACCCCTTGACATCCTCTTCCTTCCCTCTGTGAAGGGTCATAAGGAAAGGGCTGTGCCATAATCTGTTATTTGTTGAGATCTTATCCTGCAGCAAATAAAAAAGGTGATCAATGAAAGTGAGTTGAAGTATTAAAGAAAAGAGCGCTTTTTCAGTAGCAACCTTTCTGCAAAATATCATCAACAAGGGGCTTTGATGTAAAATGCATAACATTACATTAAGGTGACTGACTGATACACACAGGACAGTAGGAGAGAGCGTCAGTGTCATTTCATGTTTTCAAAATACTCCAGTCTTCAAAAGCTGTGGTGTACATTGTTATTGAAGTACCAGACAGAGGGACAGGGCTTTGTGATCATGCACACTGCCCACATTGCATGAATAAATGTGTGTGTGAGTACAGGGGGTGGGGGGTTGTTCAGAGAAGTCTGCCTGGCCAGATAAACTGGGGTTGATTAAATGGGCTACTACACAGTAAAGATACTTCAAACACTGAAAAAGTAGGCAGTGTATGTTTGTGTGTGTGTGTGTGTGTGTGTGTAGGAAAATGCTTTGTCAGGCCAAAACAACGATGCAGAGCTCAAACACCAGATGGACGGATTCTGATGGAGGAGCACCCCACTGAGCACACACACAAACACACAACCACACAGTGTGTCAGAGAGACCTACAAAGAACAAACACAGTGAAAGTCGCTTAAATGCCACTTGACTTTCAGAGAGACAATGCAGTTGTCTTTCTTCCAACAGCAGCAAGCCAATTTTTGGCCACCGACTGTTGTACATTGAAATTATTGCAGTTACACACACGGCATGTTGTGTGTAAACATGGTTTTAGAAAGAAACTAAATAGACGCTGAAGGGAAACTGTTGTAGTCGTATCCTCAAAGACAAGAATGCATTTTCGGTGATATGACAAAACATAGAGCAGGGTATGCCCCTAATGCCAGGACCAGACTACACAACATTTAAACACCTGCTGTGATTTGGCCTAAAGTCAGACAACACAATGAACCCTGACCAATAATAGCCGGCTGTCTTTTGTGACTTGCATCATTGTATATTGGTATTCAGGCAGGGAGGTGGTGGTGGGGAGTGAAAGACCTTCCATTAAAGTGCTGCCAATAAAGCTGTGGTCACAGATCACGTCATAAACAAAAAATAACTGTGCCTCCCTCGTAGCCCTCACCAATGTGTTAAACTGATACTAGTTTCATATGGTTATGCTCGATGATATAGTCCCTCCCCGAGTATCATGTAAGGTTCAAAAGGCCAGCTTCAACAGCTTCAACATGTTAGCAGTGAAACATGTCTGTGAACAGCGTGGAGTGGCAGGTCATGGGGAAAAACTCAGCAGTGAAAACGAATCAGTGTCGGTCTGGTGGCCGGTGGAGCCTGATCTTTACAGGACTAAAGGCCAAAGCTAATAAGCACTTGACTAACAGACGTGTCCAATGACAGCAGCACAGAGAAGAGCAGACACTCTGACCTTTACTCATGAAGATTAGACTGGAGAAAAGGAGGAGGAAATGACTCAGAGACTGAGAGGCGTTAAAAGATTTACTATGTCCACCCTGTCAGTATAACTGAAGCTAATCTCACTGAGGTGAACTGGAGGCTGAGGGTCTCTATACTTTTTTTTCTCCACGGCTGTCACTTTACATCAAAGAGATCTCCCTGTTTTTCTGCTTAGTGTCTGTCGAGCTACCAGATCCACCACCCACTGAGGAAAATGTGGGTTAATGGAGGTCAAGAGTGAACAGAGGAAGAAATGATCACTGTGGCCTAACGAATCAGGGAACAGTGAGACAGTCGATATGGAAACGTGGTCAAACCAAATCCACAGGGACTCGTATCCGCCGTTTGATGCAGTATTTTGTTCTTTCATTCTGCATAGTTCCATTTCGTTTATCCAGGGAGTCAAATAAACAGCAATTTAACTTGCTTCTTTTGGCTTAGCTGGTAGAGGCCATACCACAAAGACTTGGTCCCAACTGCAGTGGCCCAGGTTCAAAACCGACTTGGGGCCCGTTACTACTCTTGGAAATTGCACTGACCATCTGACACTCTGGTCAATGAACAGCTCTACTGGAGCAACTGGGTGTAAGGGCTTTTCTCAAGGGCACCTCTGTGGTGGTAATAAGGTCGGGGAAACTGCTGTGTTTTTACTACAGAGTCATCATTCATTCATCATTCATTCATACATACATACAGATTCATCCTGCTGGTCTGGGAATTGAATCAACTAATCAACCTCTTCGTCAAAAGCCCACTTAACAACATCAGTTTGCTTAATAAAGTGAGTCATTTTAAATTGTGTCTTTATAAAAAGATCCTTAAATGCTTTCTTGCAGTGAAATCCACTACTGGGTTGGTATAACCTAAAATGAGTAAATACAGAGCTGATAAAGCGACGTGAGTATCGTTACACAAGGATTTGCACGTTAAACAAAACAGTGAAAAGTGAAATCTTTATAAATGCAAACCCTGTAAAAACTATGAGCTACATTTAGAACTACATCCAATAAAGATCCTAACATTCGTTTGACAGTAATTAACTTTTATTTTTGCTGATTTATCTGAAAGTTTGGGTATTTTTGCAACAGCCTTGGCTGTAAACCTGGCTCCTGTCCTGAGAAGAGGTCTAAGTGAAAACACCAGTGACTGTGCAGGGACCTTAAAAGAAAAATTACACGCTTTCAAACTGGCATTTTCTGGTTGTGCGCCCCACAATCTCCGTCCACACCGAAATGCTGAGGTTTCTTCTTCCTCTTCAAGTACCTCAACAGTCGACAGTTTTCTGTTCTCCCCATTCACACAAAAATACATGTTCTGATTCCTCCATTCTGGAGACCATGTTTGAAAAGCTACATTTTAGACTGTGAAAAATGTCGATTTAATGCAGAGAGAAAGTCAAAACAGTGAAAAATGTGTATTTTTCGATAGAGTGTTTATGTCGTCTTTGTGAAATAATATGAGGTGCAGCTCAGCACCTGGTCAAGCCTGGCTGCTTCTGACCGCTTCACTATGAGGAGCAGATGGATGGATAGCTAAACAAGTGACTGTTTCAGCATCAATAATGCACTGATATTCCATCAGGCAGCTAAAGAGAGAGGCAGACGGCCTGGATGAGAGACAGACGGGACAAGAGGAAAAGTAAAAAGAAAAACTGGGAGGCACACAGAAAATAGGACAGAGACAGGCAGCTTTAAGGGACAGAATAGCAGCTAGAGAGACATGTAACAGACAGACTGATATAAGTTCTGGGCACAGAATGAGCACTGGTCATTTGCATGAGAATACAAAGTCTGGAGGGTAATTTCAGCAGCCTGATAACATGTCAGTCGGACAGAGAATCCAACAGGAAGCTAATGGGCTCAGTGCT
Source organism: Rachycentron canadum (assembly GCA_038496675.1). NCBI lineage: Eukaryota > Metazoa > Chordata > Actinopteri > Carangiformes > Rachycentridae > Rachycentron > Rachycentron canadum. Next base: position 19,821,233 of record CM076662.1, on the reverse strand, counting down.
CTGACAGCAGCAGCAGGCTGCAGAACACTGCAGGTTCTCTGCAGACAAAGGTTTCCATTTTCCTAAATGTCACACTGCAAAACTGGCACTTTGAGAAAAGTCAAATATCTCATTTTAGGATGATTAAATCTTATTTTTTCATATCCATGTTAAATCATCTTGTCAGGAACAATTTGCATTAAGATTATGAAACAATTTTCAATCTAACTGTTCTTCATATGCTTTAATAGGATATTGGATTTATCTGAAAAATGAATTGCACAGGTGTCACTAATATTCTAAACATACATTGGAAGAAAACTGTATCAGCGTCAGTCTGTACTGCAGTGAGTTTGAATCCAGACCTTTGCAGCAGTGTCATCCCGTCTCCCTCAACTCTCGTCCCTGCTGCGTTAAAGGTAAAAAAAAAAAAAACTTAAAGAATTAAGTCATTGTACTTTTTAAGTAATTTTTAACAAACTATGGGAAACAAGGCTGTTTTTATATCAAGAGATTAGGGTTCAAGAGGTTAGCACTGTGGCCTCACAGCCAGAAGGTTAAGGCTTCGACCCCCAGTTTGAGGCCTTTCTGTGAGTTTGCATGCTCTCCTAGTGCCTGCATGGGTTTCCTCTGGGTACACAGACCTGCAGTTTAGGTTAATTGGCAACTCTAAATTGCCCGTAGGTGTGGATGTGAGTATGCATGATTGGTGACCTGTCCAGGCTTGCACCTTGCCTTTCTCTCAACGTCAGCTGAGATTGGCTGTGGCTCCCACGCAACCCTCAAAGCCTGAGCAGCATAGCTAATGGATGGATGGAGACAAGAGCTCAGATGTGTAAATTTAAGTAATTTATTTCTTTGACTTGAATCATGTGACCAGGACAATAAAATTAATTTGCATGCAGAAAGATAGTCCTCAGAAATTCAAATCTTGTTATCGAAAGTGAACTGTTATGACTGAATACTGAGTATGACTGAATATGAAGATCAATTCCTGATTAGCTTGTCATTCTTTCAGACTCAGTCAAAACTTACAGGCTCCAATTAAAGTTTAGTTTCACCTTCAAATCTCTCTTTGGCAAAATGATTACTGTGGACTTCTTTCCAAATCCATTCTCGCATAATTGCGGCAGCATCTCTGATAACTGTGAGCGTCACCTACCAAAGAAAGAAAATGTTTAAACATGGAGACTGCTATTAACATTTGGCAAGAAGACAGAGCTGACTAAATTAGTTCTTACCAATGGAAATGAAAATGGGGCTGCAGACGGAGTGAAACTAATGATTATAACAGAAGACAGACTGTACAGAAGGAAAGGGAGATGGACAGGTACAATTTAGATAAAGGAAGAGAAGAAGTTGGGAGAAAGAGAGGAGGAATTCAGGGGGAAATCAAAATGAAGAATAAGAGACTGCAGGGAGGACTGAAATAGTCGAGTCATTCATCCTCCAGTATCCTGTTAAAGGGCCATTCATCGCCAATCAATAGACTATCATGGCTTTTTATCCACTTCTGTTGTCAGACTCAGAGCCATCAGACCTCTACTGTGATCAGCCTTGTCAGGTTAAAGTCTGAGGTACAGTGTCACGTCCTCTGATATCACTGCAGACAGAGACTGGACAACTGCTGGGTTTTATTAAGTGTCTATTGTCTGTGGAAGAAATAGGTTTCAAGAGGTTGTTGTTTCCCTCAAGCACAGTGGCAATTTTTTTACAACCTTATTTTTAGTCAGCAAATGTCTTCAGACACCTTCTATTCCAGTGTCGATGGACCTTTAAGGTCCGAACGGAAATGTCTCAACTACTTGATGGTCTTATGAAATTATGTACAGACATTCATGGTCCCATCGATTTACCCATCTACTGAAATGTCTCAACACTCAGTGGCCAAATTAGCATCCTAACTTTGCACAGACATGCATGGATGATAAACCCTAAAGATTTAAAGATCCTTCCCTTCTTGTGCAAGCATGGTGTTTAGCATTTGCAGTTTTTAATGAAAGGTGTGGATAGTCACACATGTCAAACATTCATGCCCCCCTGAGGATGAACTGTAATAACCCTGGTGATTCTACAACTTGTCATCTGCCACCACCATACAAAATATTAATAACTTATTTGGGAGGAAAATTGAGCTCAAATTTCCAGCTACAGATTCTGCACATATCATATCACGTTTTCTATCATGAACTGTGGTACTATAATATATTGGTACACCCATGTATTGCAAATAATATGTAAATGTGCACCGTACCCGGACGATTCTCAGCAGATATCAATAACAACAAGGTCTGAACATTTGTAAAGTTATAGATTCCAGCTGTGAGATTGTCTGATTTTATCCCTTGTAAAGGTGCTGTGTCGGTGGTATTCCCAGACTCTGATAATCTCTGTTCACTTAGCGGGTAAATGAATTGAGAGCGAAGCTGCTCCTCAGAGAACAACAGGACGAGGCAGAGTGTTAGCAGCAGCAGCAGGAGATGGAAATGAGATGGAGACATTCATTTATTCATCGATTTCCTCAGCAAGCAGTTGGGATCCTGCACTATGAATGTTGCTAAGGAGGAAATGAGACACACACACAGCTTTCCTAATCTACACACTACATACTAGAGCTAGATAGGGAGAAAATATGAATGTTACGGCAGTTGCGTAGTGACTGTTAAGTCACATTATGTGCTGATGACGCAAAATTCAAGCTAAAATATCTTGCAGTAATATACTGACAATATGTTGTCTATAGTATTCCAGTTAGTTAAATACCAATCTAACACTCTACTGTCTTTCACTCTGGTATTCCACATCCCTCCCCCCACCCTCTTTTCCAGTTTTCCTCCTCTTCCCACTCTCATAGGACCTTGAGAGGGTTTGCCAAGACAGATTCTCCACGAAGTCTCCTTACACTGCATCTGGAAAAATTTAAACAGGAAACCACAAGAACAACATCTTTCAATAAATCATTAAAATATACCCCATTGATGGTGTGGTCCTTGATAGTGAATACATTATTAATTCTTCAGCATCAACCCCTCTGCATATCCCAAAGTCTAATTTATCAGTAGATGCATCACATGTTAATATTTGTGTAATTTTTCATGTGCTAACAATCTATGAAGCTTCTAGTTAATATTATTGTCCTGCCTACTCTCTCCTTCTACTGTATTTACCCCTTTTCAACTGAGTCCATTTAAACCAACCCTATGGAACCTGTATGACTGACTGCTGACACCCTTTGTTATATGTATTTATTTGCACAAAGAGCCCGGTAGCAGAAAGGTACTTCCTCAAGATGCCAAATATTATATGGCTGCACAGCACTCTGGTCTACTGAGGTGACTGATGATGAACACTTTCATGATGGATTTTCTTGTATTTGTCACATTGATGTCACGTCTCATCTGTTCAGTTGCCATTTCCTGTTTGCGTTAGGGTTTCGGTTGTGCCTTGTTTGTTCCCAGTCTGTCTCTTCCAGTATCTCTCTCTTTATCACTTGCTCAACAGCTTAAAACACTGGCTCATCCACCCAGATGCTGCTAGATTGTTTAGTCAGCTGTGTGTTTCCTGAACCTCTTGGGTATCTTGTTAGTCTGTTGGCTTTGTAAATCCTGAGGTTTTCTAACGCTGATTTTTGCATCTCAGATTCTCTACGATCGCCTTCTCGGAGTACCAGGACCACGACCAGCCCTGTCCCTGTCCCACTGCTCCACCACCCAGCCCAGCTGCCTATCCTGCTCCGCTGGACTCAGTCGATAAGCCATATCAAATTCCAAGGAAACCAGAGCCCAGTCATTCATGCCTCCAACTCTCATTTGGTAAAATATGCCAATGAAATTGTGTTCTTCTCCTGATATGCAGTATCACTGAAACTTCTGACCCCTTCACTTTTTAGTGCTGACAGTAAATCTGGTTATTCCTCTACACTTCAGACTTTGGAGAGTTTCATTTTGTATTATTGCCTCAGTAAAGAGTCTCATCAGTCCTCTGTTACTACAAAGTCAGCTCAGCAAACAGAGGACTGGAAGCATTTAGCAGCAAAGAGACTGTATTTAAAGTCTCAAGCAGCAAACTCAGGACTACAGTGTTCTGCAGGTTCAGCTTCCTTTAGTTTCCCAGGTGGTGAAAATTATTCAGATCCAGATTAAACCCGTCTCACCCTCCCAGCTGATTCTGGGCTTTGATGTCAGGATAAAGCAGCAGAGCCTGTTCCCTGCAGAAAGCTCCACAACAAACCATGATCTTCATTTTGTCAAAGCATCAGTCACGTCAGCATCCAGCACAGGACTCCCTGCTGGGTTTTCATGCTGGACGAACAAACACCTTTCACATTTAAACCCTCAACACAAACAAAGACTATAGAGAATAAAGAAGCCATTTCTGGTTCTCTCTTAGATTGTTTTGCCTCTCAGAGATTATTCTGTTCCTCTGTCTGCCTCTAAAAAAGTCAACTGAGAGTTACCTGTAAGTCTTTGTGACTGTACTAAAAACTTTCCAGTTTTTTTTTTTTTTTGTTTTGTGTTCTGAGCTCGAACAAAGTCTTGTCCCCCCTGAGATCCACAGGCAAAAAGCAGCTCCTCAGTGACAGAGGAGAGATTTGGCTCTGCTTCCTCTCCACTGACTATCAGACTCATGTAAACCTTACAATTCACCGAAGTAAAGAAACAGCTCCTCTCAGGAAAACAGGAGCACCACAAACATTATTCCAGGGCCTAATAGTACGATGTCTCCTTCATTATATATCCAGTCTGACCAGCTGTATAATATTATCCTGGTACAACATAACACAACACACTCAATGAGTCAAATTCAACAATGGGAACCCTTCCTCACCTTCTCTCCTGTTGAGTTTGGCAAAGCCTGGTGCGTGGCTGCTGGACAGCTGGGAGGAGCTCCTGAAGGACGATGGCGGCAGATTGGACACCAGTGCGCTGTCACACACCTCTGTGAGAGGCAGAAAGATAATCACACTTAGTTAGTCTTTAAAACAACTGTATGTGTGTCATCTGAAAATTGAATATTTTCTCTGTCACATATTTTGATTTGAAAGGTCTGTTGTCAAGGCTCCGTGGCTTTGACTGTTTCTTTACCACTCTTCTTTACCAACATTTGACAGGGGAAAAATTTAGGTATATTCTGTTGAAAGTTGAATCATCAGTCTTATGTTTATAGCTCTTCTTTTAAAGGATCATAGGATTATTTCAGTTTAGGCTTGAGTCTTAAAACGTTTTAGCTGTTGAAAAGCTTTAATCAAGCTTTATTATACAATGCAAAACATCAGTGATTCTAAACACCAAAATTAAACCACATTATACTGCCACAGCAACAATACTTTATTTTCATTACTGATTAATTTGCAGATGGTCTTTATAGCCAAAACACTCTGGCTTGTTTGTATTTCTTTAAACCAATCACAATCATTTTTGGCGGTGCTGAGACCAGGATTTTTTTTTTTTTTTTTTTTTTGGTGGAACATTTGCTGGATCATTTAAATGGCTGACTCCCTGCAAAGCAAAGGCCCCAAGATGTATATCGACTGTGTGACTGCGCGATCCAAATCTTTATCAAAACTTGGCGTTTTCAGCCTGTGGGTTGCTGCCTCAGAGGAGATTGTTGTTTCCTGTAACGAAGGGGATTTTGAAAACGGTAACGGGCAGAGAATGCTGCCTGGAATAGGCGCCCAATGGCAGACTTATACCTTCAGCCTTCAGCCGGTGAATCAGACTAATCTACAGATAAGTTTTTGAAATGAATTCAAATGAAAGTGAACCCAAAAAGAAATGAAGTGCCAATCACAACTCTGCAGAATCCAAGATCAAAACCCAAGGGTGTTCAGTTTACTACTGTAAATGTCAAGATGAGCTGTAAAGCCATTTAAAATGTGTAATTCTTTTTGCAACATTGGCCAAAGTTATTGATGCCAATCACCATCAGCCATCTAAATAGTTGCCTTTATTTTTTTCTCTTTCTCAATCAGCTCATCATTTCAGCTTCAGATCATTTATCATTAAATGGGCCTCAGATCACCAGTATATTCAGCCTTTCCTGCAGTTGCAGACTGTCAGACGGTCAAATAAGAAACTACTTGGTTTGAGATTTAAAGCAAATGATCCTACATTTGATAACACACACACCTTTGTATCCAGAAATAACCTCACATCAACATCCATTCAGAGGGAAAGAAGCTATTTCATTTAAATAGTTGGATAGTAATACAGCACTTCCTCTGAGTGACACAGGACTTAGAAGGTCAGAGAAACAGAATAGACTGTCGTTATTGGGCAGGCGCATCACATCATTTAGCCTCAGGAAACATCTCTGAGTGGCTGAGAGAAAAATGGAAGTGCATTTTTATCTTTGAGCTGCAGGTCCGCTAAGTGAAAACCGGCCTTTGACTTTACATTCCAGTCTCTCATTGAGCATTAAGTAAGTTCACAACAGCAGGTTGATACGGGAACATCTCTTCTCTCAGCATGTGAGAAAATCATAAATCAAAAAAACAGTTGGAGCGAAGCATCCAAACTCTTCTCCAGAACTAAGTGGCCGAGAGAGCAGAGATCAACAATAAAAACCACACTGAGGATATCACAATATCTGCCGCAGCAGGAGATGGATTATTCCCTATCTCTTAGTCAAAGTGAAAAACTATTGAATTGGTAAAAACAGCAGGGCGGGAGCTCTCTGATGCTGCAAGATGAAAGTCCTCTGTCTCCAAATGATCCAAGCTTTTCAGGAGCAAAGTTTCAGAATTCACTCAGTCAGGTTTTTATAGTTTTTGAGAGCAAAGGCTGCGGTTTTCTAACACTAATAACAAAAACCTGTTTTTGAGTCTCATGAGTTGCAGAGCAGAGTCTAATCACTGAGAACGAAGCTTAATGTTCCCCACGGTGGAAACAGGTCTTTCAGCTGTAATAGCACCATATTAGATGAATGAACAGTGTAATAATGTGCAGTCAGATGAGTGAAAGGTGTAATTCTGTCTAGATGGATAAATGAATGTTGTAATCATGTCATGTTGTGGGGATGAATGGCGTCCTGACTGGCTCATTGCAGGTTGGATACTGATGGCGAGGGATCGGCGTTGTCAGAGGAAACCGGCATGTTAACACACTTAATGGTTTATGGATGATCGACTGCAAAAAAAACCCATTATTTATCGTACACGCTACAATAATTAACAGTCATTTAGCTTGTTTTAATTGGTGTTTCCCCCAAGAAATCATGAATATACCCATATGGCATAAATCATGGCAATAATGTGACTCTAGCTGCTTTTGTTAAATTTACATTGAACTTAGAAAATACACCAAACAATAAAAACAGTAGAAATTGATGTTTGTTTTATGAGATGTTCTGAGGGCTGAACAGTGTAATTATATCTCATATAGAATATACACTAACATCGGCTCGATAAATATTCATCGTTTTCCTCTGGAGCTCCAGACTGTGAGCTACAGTCAAACTAACGCTGCCTCCATCTGAAGCCTCTCTGCTAATGGATGTTGTTCTCCACCACTGAGACAAGAGCCTATTACTATGATTCACACTGCGGTCCGATCCTGGCCCACAGCTCTGGCAACAAGGCTTTAGCTTCGATTACTCTGTCAACATTACTGTACTTCACCTCAACTACACAAGGTCTTCATCTGCCTCTTAGTCTCCGCCACAGCCTGATGACTTCACTTTTTTAAAGACGAAGATTTCCAGCATTTCAACCTGGATCTTTAACAAGCTGATGAGACAGATTCCTCAGCAACATCGTTATTTATCCTCGATTAAAGTAACCAGCATGAAATTAAAATTGAACCATTTTTCATTTAATCATTAACATGGCTTCACTAGCTGATCTGTGATATCTTGGTATAATTACAATGTTCAAAGAACTGTAAAAGTCTCAGCTGGTTTCCTGCCAAATGTAGAGGCAATTAAATACATTGTGGAGGTGGCAATCTGCCCTAAAAATAAGTTTGTTCTTTTGCTAATGTCTCACTATTGATGTGGTAATAACTGACTACACATCTACGCACCTTTAAAGATAAACATCTTGTGTGTGAGGCTCACTGGTGATAAACCCCTGAATGACAACACCTGTAGTTGCCTGTGGTAATACATGTGTATTTACCCACATTACCCACATATTTAATACATGTGTATTTTACCTGTACAGGTCTTGCAGTTTCATTTGAAATGACATAAGCGTTGACCAAACAAGGAGGAGTGAAAGGGATCAGTTGAGAAGATCTGTCACGCTGCATAGGTTATAATAAAGAACACTGAAGAATAAATAAAAGCCACCACTGCTGTGCAACCACTGTTCTCCGTTATGTGAAATTACCCTACAGGGCTGTAAATCCCTTCTGTATGGTTACGCTTTTTTAAATCCAACAGAGGAGTGGCAACGAACACTACAGGAGGCAATTAGTGAATGCAAAGAGATTGGACAGTTACTGCTAAAACCTTCTGGCCACAAACAGAATCAGACTTGGGGTGTGAGCTCCTACAAATATTCAAACTTCTATTGTCAGTATTTGTATATTAATGATGGACTGCATGTCTGCGTGTAACATGAAAGAGGTCATGCATACTTATGACCTCAGAGAGTCATGTTCTTGTAATTTGTTGTTAGGGTGACTTTGTAACATCTGTCCAGGGACCACAGATGAAAAATATTTTCTTCAGCCGGTGGGCATTTATAGTAATGTTTATTAATGTGCACTGTCACTGTTAAATAAACCAATAAATAAATTATAGTATATAAATAAGATAAAATTAGATACGATTCAATAAGATAATAATAGATTAGTTGTTGGAAAAGAGATGATTGCAGGTTTAAGAAATATAACTACGCATATGGAGAGTTTTAAAATCTATTGATATTTAGTCCAGCTGCTTGTTAACATCAGAATGGACTCAGTTTACAGCTTCTCACAGCAGTTATCATTAAGCATCCTGATGCACTTTATAGTCAAACTAACGATTCCATCATTAGTTAACAGAGTGGTTTGAGCTTCATACATATTTAATGTCGCTGCTTTAAATGCAGTGTAGCCACTTGACAATCATCAGAAGGCCTCCAGCTCTTTGGCCCTCTGAAACTCCTGTTAATCTTTATCATTGCAGGCTTTGGCCTGACCGACACTTGTTACTGTGGGTGGTGGGGGAGTCCTCAGCGTGAAAAGCTGGTGAATTACAGTCGTCTGAAGAGGTGAAATGAGAGGTACGGCGCTCCAGCGCTGAGTGCTGTAATCCCTGAGGAGATAATGTGTGGTGAGAGCACAACCTCACTGAGGTAACACTCGACTCAGAGAGAGAGAGAGAAAGAACTTGCAGATTAAAAATACTGGGCTGGTTTTCCTCAGCGGAGGTTTGGCATTTAAGAGTGGACGTCGCTGTCGATGTGACCAGCAGAGCACAAACACAGACAGCTCAGAGGAAAATGGAGCTAAATGTTGAATACCTGTTGGACTCTGCAGCCACTGAACCTCAACACTGACCCTGGCTGAGAGAGCGTTCCTGAATATTAAACTACTGCAGCTTCCTCTGCTCGGAAACAAACGCACCTCTTTTCTCTTCCTGTCAGCCTCAATGTCTGATCGAGGGTAAATCCACTTAAAAAACTGTTTTCTCCTGGCTTTTACATTTTAGGCCCCAGGTCAACAGGAGAATAGACCTCTGCAATTTCTCAATAACTGAAAACACTTTTTACTTCAAGACAGGAGCAGAACATTCATGAAAAGCAGATGTTATTCTGGGAAGAGATGAGTTAAGATGTGATTTTCCGATCTTTAATAGAAAAGAGTGACTCTGCCATTTTATTTCTACTGTGGCACAGTATAACTGCATTAACTGGTTTAATACTGGCCCACAAAAAAGAGGTTTTCCACCTCAGGTATAACAATAAAAGAAGGAAAGTTGAACAAACTATTATGCTGATATCTGAATGATAAGAAATATCTTTTCATTCCAAGCAAATATCCTCATGGACACCCATCCATCACCCTCTGGGCAATACATCCATCAACACAGTGACAAATGTGGCAGCATTAAAAAAAACTGCACTGTCAAATATATTTAATCATGGCTGACATGGCAGACTAATATCAGAGACAGGGAGGGAGGCCACAGCTCATTCACCTGCATTGTCCACTTCTTTACTGTTATGCTGAAAAAACAAAGTGTCCGCACTGGAGACCCTGAATACTGATGAGCCCCATCCATCACCTCAACAAACGGCAGCGAACAGGAGGTCCTGCACTTCAGAGCTCTATAAGCCCCACAGACCCAGAGTTCAGTGCTTCTCAGTGGGAGCCGAGCCGACTTATTTCCCCATTCAGAGCACATCGCAGCCAGAGGGATAATGAGGCTCCTTTTGCTCCAGAGCACTAACAATCATCCTCAAGCAGAAAACATCAATGTTCATTTTAATAATCTGCACAAATTCTACCTCCAGTTTGACCCAAAGGGGTCCAAGCCCACATCTCCCTGCTTTTACACATAGAAAGAAAGCATTAACATAGAACACGGGGAAATGTCTGAGTTTAGTTTATTTGCTCAATAGCACAGTTGATTTTCTCACAGTCGTAGGAGATATTATAGAATGAAAAGTTGCAAAAGTTGAGTCAACAAACAAATAATAACAATTCATCATCAAGTCTCATATTCGAACCAAATTTTGTAAATGTTTAAAAGCTCAGCATTTAACACTCATCCACTGCAGGAGACAGTGCAAAATGCTTCGAATAGAAAGGCTTGGCATTGTGTGCATTAATGTTGCTGCCTGTATTTTTTGTACATCCTAATTAACACATTAATCACATTAACACACTAATCTTAATCAATTATATACAAACCTTTAACTCAATATTCTTGGAGAAAAATCAACTGTAGCTGTACTTCATGCAGTCTAACAGTTCTGTTTTGCTGAAACATTGAGATGAAGCGAAGTTTACAGCTATAATTAGGTTAAATAGCAGCAAAAATAAGTTGTTCCGATAAGTACAGCAAATGAGACCAGGTCATGTCCTTTGAATCGAGGCAGATTTCCTGAATGGAGAGAGTCCAAAGCGGATGAGGAAGATTACAGTTATCAACCTCTCGTGGGTGTGCAAAGTAGCAAAGTCAGAACCGTGTTATACACCACAAAAAGTTTTAGGTAGGAAGTTGAGTTAGAGTAGACAGTTGGTTTTATTCTGTGTATAACTTCAAAACTGGAGACCACAGTTTATGTCTCTTTGTCTGCCAATGTTTTATTCTTTCTCTCAGGTAGTTAAACACATTTGCAGCAGATGAGAAAGTGTTATTGGATACTAGTAATTTCACTAGTCATTTACACATGTAAACATGTTGGAGCATGATGTTCTGAAAGCTGTTTCAGATATTTTTGCATCATTAAAGGTGCTATTTGTAAGTTGTGCTGCTGCTACATAGCCAGCATTAGCATTAACAGCACTTTATACTAACCAGTCTAGAAGAATTGTTTCAAGAATCCAACCTCTCTCTGTTACTCATCGGTTCAAATCAACACTTTTGTTTTGCTTCTATTTCCATCAAATGTTTTTCTCCACTTAAGTTAGCATGCTAACCCTGACCCAGTTGCCTCGTCTAGTCATTTTTATTTTCAATTACAGAGTCAGTGAAGCGTCCGGTCTGCCTCTGAGGAAGTAGCACTGCTCAGGGGATGTGTTATAGCCTTTTGTCGCATTAACGCAACGCTGAAGCTCTCAGCCAGACTGGTAAATGAACAGCTGTTAATACTAACGCTGTAGCGATAGCAAAACTTTCATAAAGAACCTTTAAATTGAAAAAAAAAAAAAAAAAAAAAACACATCATGGCCTATCATAACACAAAAACTGTCCAATTTCAAGACTGAGTGGGTAGGACAAATGCCACAAAAATATGAAATGTTATTGTGACCATGGTAATTTAAGATAAGCATCAATTATTTTGTGTTTTCCCAATGGTTTGAAGCTCTACCAGAGCTGTAGAGCGTCTCCTCCTCCTCTCCTATGACAGCCCTGCTCTCGACAGACACAAAACAGTATGTTTGTCTGACAGCTACCCAACTGAGAAGCTCAGCACCTTACTCATCCCCAGTTCTTTACACTCCTGTACAATTTTTTGAGCATTATCCCACTAGGAAAAAAAATATAATAAGCTCATTACGTACAGAACAATCTGTACATGCATGAATACTGCCCACACTCATATCCATACAAATGCATCCCGATGCATACAGTACTCTGCATAACACCAATGTACCGCTGCCTTCGAAAAGGAGAGAACAATCATCCTTCTCATCGAGGCTCATCTCACTGAGCAGTGATGTGGGTGGCTGAGTGGGAGACAGACATCAACCAAATGAAGTGATCACAACGGTGACGAGCCACATCACGGCGGCATTTAAAAATCTCTTCATCTTTAAAACTGCCAGGTTTAACTCACATAAACACAGAGAGAGACTTGAAACAAGCTGCTGGGAAACAAGACTCAGTTCAAAAGCTGCTGAAGCCCAAAAAAACATTCACTGAGAATTTTATCACCAGATTTATGCAGATTTAGAGGGAATGCTGCAGGCTACATCACTCGTACTAATGGCTTCAGGAGGAGATATGTATAATAAAATATCTACTAACCCACCAGCTGCATTAAGTAAATAATTTGAATATATTTGCCTGCAAATGTCTCCTAATAGAAAAGAGCAGACAAAAAGTCTCCATGGAGAAAACAAACAAACAAACAAACAAAAAATATATATAATTTTTCTGTCAATAAGAAAATACAAAGCGCAAGGATATTCATGTCATCCAAGCACCTTGGTAGATCTAATTTATTTCAAAAATGAAACAGTGAAGTGGACATGAGGGATTCATAAAACTCCAAACTCTGCATTGCACCAGTGCAAACTGTTTTTATGCAAATGAGAACAGCCAGAACAACATTGTGTACCTTCTGTCCTTTTATAGGAACTCAGGGTAATCCACTGCTCAAATGAATTTTGAGTCCAGTGAGAGATGAGTAATATACCAACATAATACCTATATGGTGATTTAAGACCAGATGTTGTCAGGTTATCACATCACCTTACACTATCAGTATCAGGTTTTTCCCACACCCTAACCTCTTTGTTTTTAAAGGTCTGGGTCTCCATCTGCTTCCAGGAAAATTTGTTGGTGGTGTGAAAGTAAAACAGACCAACCACAGGATTCTGTGACAATAGCTACGTGATATAAGTAGGAATTTCAAAGCACACACAAATTATATGCATGTACAGTATATGTATGTTTTGTCACCTGCCTGTAGTTGCATTTGTTCTAATTTTTTTTTAAGAGTAGCTGTGTCGGGCGGCACGGTGCTGCATTGGATAGCACCTTCACTTCACAGCAAGAAGGTTCTGTCCAACATGTCAGCCCAGCGATAGACTGGCGACCTGTCCAGGTTGTACCCTGCCCTCGCCCAATGTCGGCTGGGATTGGCTCCAGCCGCCCTGTGACTCTGACGGATGAGTGGTATAGATAATGCATGGATGGATGGGGCAGCTGTGGTTACCATCAACTAATGTGTCTGCTTTTTAAAGAGATGCTAAATCTGTAGTAAAAATTATACATGTGAGTTAGTTTATATTATAGGCTAATGACAGGATTATATGTTTTTTCTGCTGTCGCTGTCCACCACAGTACATTGCTCAGCATCTGTGTCAATATTTCTGCCTGCTTCTCCAAACTGGGAGCACACTGACTGTGGATAAGTGCCTCATACAAACCCATGTCAAATAACTTAAACTGCCACTTTAACAGCAAGACACTGGCCCTCACATCTTCACAAGGGGACCCTGTTTTGTGAATACACTTTAACTCATCTACTGAAAGGCTTTTCAGATGCCTTACTCACTAATCTATAAACCAAACAGCTGTTGACTTGAAGGTCTACTAGACAGCCGACCAGACAAGAACAGGAGATCAATCTGAGAAATATTGTTAAAGTGAAGCTGCAGCCTCTGGAACAGCCAAGCTATGAAGATCACACTCCCAGCATAAGACAGCCAGACAGGCCCTTTACACCTTCACTGTAACAGCTGGTCTACGGAGACCAGAAAACCTTTCTGCGCTGGCTCTGCAATAACACACACACACATTTTGGCTCCAAAGAGAGAAATTGGATGGCGTGACCAAAGGCACTCTCTCTTTTTCTGTGTGTGTGTGTGCAGCCTCTTCACACCTACTCTAAACCACAGCAGGAGCTGCAGTCATTGCATCTACTTAGTTTTACTTTACAGCCTTCCTCCCTCAGGAGACATTAGAAGATAAGTGCTCTTCCAAAAAACTTCTCTGCAGCAAATTTGATGTTCTCCGTCTTCTGCAGCCTCTCACACAGTCACAGCTCAGCTTTCCTGGGGCTGGAAACACAAAGAGTTTCTCAGATTTCTTTAACTAACCAAGAGAAGAGTTTCTGTCCTTTTACTAAAGTTATCGAGGCGAGTGTCCACACAGAACTTTTGGCCTGAGCTATTGAGCCTCCAAAGAGCAGTGGGATTGCGGGAAGATGGGGTACAAATCAGAAATACACCCTAATTAGTGCACTGCTCAGACATGGAGGACATGCTGGTGAATATCTCCTGTCACAGCTTGTTGGTCACATCTTCCTCTGAACAGATATAATCTAATGGAATAGAAACTTTAGTCCAAGAACTTTTTCCAATTTGAAAATCTTGAATAGAAAAGCTCAGGAGCCCTTTAAGCTCACAGCAATAAAAAAAAAAAAAGAGAGGATCATAACATTTACACCAGATAACACATAAAACTGAGAAACTACGATCTTGACACCAAAGAGACACACCACTGCCTCCTCTCAAAGATGCTGGTGGTGGTGGTTTGGAAGCAGAGGATTTCAGGCTGCATTGCTCCGGACCAGTATTACACACATTTGTTCTCTGCCTGCCCTAAATTTAATCTTTGGCTGGAGCTTGAAGTGTTTTTATCTCTGTGCTGATATCGCACTTCACAGAAATTCAATTTTTTTTTTTTTTTTTTTTGCTGTTTGGTTGCTGGGGTTATAATTTATCAGACTGCTCTGATACGACTGGTCAAGACCTGAAAACCTCCGGCAGTTACATGCTGCTTCATAAGAACCAACTACAGGCTGCTCTAAAGAAAGCAGTGGCATCAGTTCAGATACGAGCTGAATAACACTTTACGCTGCAGCTCAAAAATAAGAAGGCGAATAATATCACGTATTTTTTTTTCTTATTTTTTTTTAGTTAAAATGACAATATGTTGGTAAAAACAGAGAAAAACAGAGCTGAACAATGGGTGAGCGTGTGATGAAACTGTCAGGAAATTAGTTGGTTTGTTAATTAGTTAGTGTAACTAAACGCTAACAAACGTCCACATTGTAAAAGAACCTGTTCAATCAGACTCGCCTCCCTTCTTTGGCTCCCTGGCAGATTTCAGATACATTTTAAAATGTTATTCCTGACTTTTAAAGTTTTAAATGGCTCTGGCCCCGAACGCATCTCAGAATTGGTGACTTGGTCTTGGACTTGGACTTTAAGTATGTATATAAGTGTGCTATAGAATAAAAGTGAAATAATACAAAGGCTATGAATAAATATATTTTCCAAAAAGGTTGTGCACATTCTTACCCCTTAAAATGTTATTTTATTTATTCAAACAAATCCAACAATTGTCACTGACACTAGCTCATTGTTATTTATTTCTGAAATAATCTCATTATTAAGGGCAGAGTGATCTTAAATCATTATTACCACATCCTAATGACATGAAATGATGCAGTGATGTTCCAATTTTTTTCCATGTTCTGTTTATAGATTTTTCCCAGCTACCATTTTTACAATTTTTATTGTAATATTAGAAGATATTATGCTATTATTACCTCAATATTACAGAGCTTTATTCAGTATCTATAACTATTATCCACTACTTTTTTGCTAAACTTGCAGGGACGACCTTGTGACTTCAGTTGTGCATGTACTTTACACACGTATGTAGTTGATTTATAGGTTTAGATATTTGAGGTACTACTAACACTGGATGACCAGTGCTGTTCCTTAAACTTGGCAGACATGAAAATTTACCAGTGCAGTCTTGCAGAAAGCCAGGACTCTTGGGGCTCTGCAAAACAGGGCTGAACATGAACACACTCACACTTCCCTAAAAGCCTGCGGGGGTGAAATTGTAGAGGCAGTTGAGAATGTCACAGCAGGGGAAACTATTAGCTTGACACCCTTTCTTATCATCTTTCTTCTCCCCTCTTCCTTATTCCTCCTCTCACCCTAATCCTCATCTTCTCCTTGTCTATCTTCAGCCTTTTACTCTTTTCCTCACTTTGTTCCCCTCCTCTCCCACCCTCTGTCGTTTGTGTCCCAGTCTATGTTCCTCTCTTTCCTTCAAACCTCGCTGTCATCCCCCTCCACCGCCTCCTGCAGGAAAGCAGATGGCGGTGGTCTGTGCACACTTACAGAAAGTCAGTGAGGGATAAAATGGGAAGGGAAGTTGAAAATGTCACTGCAGTCATAAGAAACAGAGGGAATACAACTAGCAGACAGCCTGCAGACTTCTGACCCCTGAAGTTTATCCCCTCAAACTTTATATTCCGCTTCCTACTCGTATTTCCGTCTATTCACCTTCATTCTCCTCTTCTTTCTCCTCAGTGTCACCTCAAAGTGCTTTGACTTCACTCTGTCTTATGTCGACATTCAGTCTTTCCTTTCCATCTTTAATGGCCACTGAGTCAACTCTCTGATACAAACTGACCCGCTGCTTCCTCTCATCAGCAGTCGCTGTGGCGCCGCGGTCAACCAGGTTCATAAAAAATACACAACAGGGAGAACATTAAACTGTGATCAACATCTATCTCAGCGTGTAAAGAGGACACCTTAGAGCCTGGACTGTGCTGTAAGAAGTGATACAGATGCACTTGTTTATTCATTGAAGATTGGCATTAAAATGAGGAGCACGGAGCGCGGTGGAGAGCAGATAATGAGGCGTAGTGTGGAATATTAGGCTCTGGTCTGACAGGGGAAAGCTTTTGCAGGGATTTTTTCATTGATTCAAAATTGCTTATGGCACTTAGGATGGGAAAGACATTTGACAATAAACAATTAATCAAAAATCTATGATACAGCGTTGGGAGGTGGGAGGTGCTTCTTCAGAAACCTCTGATTCCTGAAGTTAAGATCGAGTCCAGTGAGTGTTGACTGTATGACTCGTTGAACATTGGCATGAAACTTGAATCTTTGGTACAGGAGGTCAACCAGAAAGCGTCTGCAAAAGGGACGTGCAAGTTCATTACAACTAAAAGGTGCACTGCAGTAAGACACATCCGATCACTTCTGAGGTTCCTTCTTGTGCCACCATCAGGCCAAAATCATTACTTTCACGGAGGAAATCTTAAATCTGAAATAAAACAAAATGCAGATATTACTATAAATTTACAAATCATGTCCACACTCCAAACAGATACACTCCCTTTAATGTTTGACATGTTTTGAGTCAATGAGATCTGGTTTGCAGTGTTGTACAAACAAAATACAGGAAGCTAACAACCAGATTTTCACGAACTTTGCTGGGAATGTTAATTGATCCCAAATCCTCTCGGTGACACTTTTCTCCAACGCCACCATCGGGGCCGATTAGCTACACTGACTGCCATGAACACGAACTGTCCACATATTACCTATGTTTACTATTTTTTTTAATTTATGCAAATGTATGGTTTGTATTATTTTGCCTTTTGTGATGATGTGTCATTCTTCAGAATAATATATTATGTTTGCTCCAAAGGAAAGCAAAGACTTTCCTCAACATGGAAAATCTGTCTTGTACAAATCTAATCTCTCCTGTAATAGAGAATGAAAGAGCATGGTGACCTTGGTAACTAATGCAGTTACAGTTGGTAAGTTTAATGTCCTCAGTATAATATGAAATTATGGCTGTCATAACTGCTGTATTAGCTGCTGCAAATAGAGTTGTAAGTGTAAAATCCATTTATTGTTTGAGTCTAGTGTCTCAAAATGACAGAGTATCATGACCTCTGCAGATGAGAGCTCATATTTGAAGTGACAACAAGTCATCTTTGATGACGACAGACCCACATGATGAATGACTTCACTTTTTGGGGAGTCAGACTTCTTCTGGGTACAGCCTTCAACAAATACAACAGTCCAGCAGGTCCTAGTATCAAATGGACGGACTGCAGTCCTCTGTCAACTCCTCATTGCACTACGTGGTCCTTGGTTAATAACCCCAGATTCATTGCTGTAACCTTGACTTCATCAGATCTCATTCATGGCTCCGGTATGCCTGCACACATTTCCATAAATGACATTAAAGAAGAAATATGAAGGTGGATTTACCCTCAACTGCTTCCCTTCTTCCTCATCCCGGCTCACGTCAGGTCTGCCCTCTCATGAATCATAAAGGACCAGGAGGTTTGCGGGGATTTTCACTACATATTCACACCGAATGGCACTACCTTTTCTGTCCCCAGTGCAAACAATAAAGTCCCATGAGACAGGGCTTTGCTACACCTGAAATGAAATGAAAGGCTGTTGAATTTACACCGTCCTCAGCATTTTCTTTACCAGGTTAATCCTGGAGTAGACGAGGGATTCTTCATGAGCTCTGATATTTAATCAACCACCTCTAATATTCCCCCAGAGCTCCCACGGCTTAAATAACCAACATTGTCTAAAGGCATCACTAGCCTTCCACGAGGTGAGTAATCACACCCTTGATTTTGCCAACCAGCCTCCAGCATCTCAATAATTCATTGTAACTCATATTAGATCCCTCCAAAACCTGCAGCAGCCTAATAATCAAAGGGTTCCTTCAACGCATGTGAATAACAGAACCACGCAGATCTGTCATCCTAATTAGCTAATACACTGGCCACCGAGTTCAAGGCAAAGAAAATATGATTACCTGTCCACTACGTCTGGCCTTTTAAAGTTTAATCACTGAACACCTGGGCAGAACCTGCATTTAAGATCCACTTATTCAACAGCCCTTGTCACCTGACTCTGACTCAGAAACATCTTTTTAACTTTGACCTTCAGGCAGGAAAATCTATTTCTCTCCACTAGGCAGAAAGTAACAACAAAGTTTTGATTTTATTAGCCAGTCTGGGAATTTGGTGACTCAGAGGAACCAGTGAGTCACTATCATTTAAACACCCAGGGATGTGGGCAAAAATTCAAATTAGCACACACACAGTAGGAGTGTAGTGGTATTATATGTCATTAGACTAGGATTAAAGTCATTTAGTGTTCTTGAGATTATCTGTCATTAGGCTATGATTATAGCACACTCCAGTGGCTCTAAATCAGCTCAGAGGGGAGATAAAAACCTAAAGGCGAACTCATGAGACTGAGAGAGAGAGAGAGAGAGAGAGAGACACTGATAAATGAAGCTTTCTAATGGGCCTGAATGATTTCAGGAAAATATCCAAGTGGAATTTTTCTGACAATTTTTTTTTTTTTTTTTTTAATTTCTATTTAAATAACAATTACTTTCTAAAAACAGATCCATGTGCCTGCAGGGGTGATTTATCCTCCTGATAAATGGAGAGATCTCTGTCTGTCCTTCGATATCTGCTCAAACTGCTCATATGGTTGACTTCAAAGTAGGCGTGTTGATTGCTGAGGGCTCGAGGAAGAGCAGCATTTTCTGTTAAGTTTTTTGGATGAGCGGTTTTCAAGACTGTGTGACCATTGGTTATGTGAACTATCATTTTGAATTTTGTAATCTGGCCATCGTCATTTTGGTTTTATGAAACCAGAAGAAACCAAAGGAGAGGGTGTATCTGACCTGCTCTGTCCTGACTGTGTGGTACAGCCTGTCAATCACACACGTTGAATACCCTGCTTTATGGTCTATTTTCCTCTAAATGGAATCATCATTTAAAAAATTAACATCATGATCTAGAAGATTTGAAAATAGAGACCAATAAAATAGAGAGATCATACACTCAGAAAAATTACTAAGGTAATAAACCATGTGGTTGGTGTTCGAAACCATGCTTTTGTTTTTTGCCCATGTCTGCAACACTCAGGCTCAATACATGGTGAACTAAGTGTCGAGCCCATAACTCTGCCAAGGCCAAACAATCCTACACGTCTTTTATTCTCAGGTTTATTTATTATTTTATGCAGACAGCTGTATGATTTCCTTACCTGGTGGTAAAATGATGATGTCTCTATTATGTAATTCATGCAGCTCCACAGCTGTAAAAGTCCATTACCACTCTCTCTGTAACCATGCCAGTCAATCCTGAACATCTATTGTTTTCAGTGTGGTAATGGACTTTGTAAACTACAGCCATTCAAGCCTTATGTCACAAGGGGTGGTGATTGCAGGTGTAGCCATTAGAGCCAAGATAGAGGTATCAGAGAAAAACGAGAAATTACACTCTACAAAACCAACAGAGGAATGAGAAGAGTAATTTCAGCGCGAGTCCTTTGGACAAGACAAAGACAAAGAAAAGAGCTCTGGCATTCAGTACATAATTAGCCTGGTTTCATAATTCAGTTTGACCACCTAAAACTGCTGTATAATCTAATCCACGCTAATTATCCTGCATTATATTTATCAGCGCACTTCAACTTTGAAATACAATAATTCCCCACTACATTAATAGGCCAAATCTCAGCTTTCCATATAGATTTACATCAATATGGTATTGTGTGGGAGATATAGCCCTTTAAAAACATAGTTCAGGCCACTGCAGATGCAAAACTCAGTAGAGTACTTAGAGGGTACAGCAGTTCCATGACCCACGAGAGCATTTATATCCCCCAAGTCCAAACATTTACCTCCATCAAGTTAGAACCAATTTATGCAAATCAATCTCAACACCATAAATACGTCTTGATGTTTTACATAAGAATCCAAATAGAAAATTGACAAAATTGTTGAAAAATGTCCTGTATCACAATGTTAGGGACTGAGATTAAAACATTTCCTGTATAGTCACACGCCCCATCTCAACAACAGGTTTGGTGCAAATTGATTCTGTCCTTTTTGCATAACAAAGACAAGTGTGAAAACATAACCTCCATCCATCGATTATCAATACCACTGCCAGGTCAGCATGGGCACCCTGACCAGTCTGAACAGCCCCATATGCAACAAACTGTGTCCCCTGATGCCTTTCTATCAGAACCAGCATCGACTTTTTCAGCAGTTTGAGCTTCTGTTGGATCAGACCACACAGGCCAGCCTTCATTCCCCACAAGCATCATTGAGACTGTCCCCGGGTGACTGGTTCTTCTTCCTTGGACCACTTCTGGTAGGTCCTGACCACTGCAGCCCGGGAACATCCCACAGAGCTGCAGTGTTGGAGACGCTCTGACGTCACATCACAGTTTGGTCAAAGTCAAAGTCGCTCACATCCTCACACTGGACCATTTTTCCTGCTTCAACACATCAACTTCAGGACTAATTGTTCAGCTGCTGCCTTACAGATCCCACCTACTGACTGGTGCCATGGTAACAAAATAATCCATGTTTTTCTCTTGACCTGTCAGTGGTCATAATGTTATGGCTGATCAGTGTAAATTGGGTGGTGGTTAATTGCTGCCATTAAGCACAACTTTGTATTTCGCTGCTCAGTTTTCAGTTGTCATTGCTATTTTCATAGAATCATACAGCACAGTGTCTCTGTTACACAGGAATGAAAAGCAGCTCCACTTGATTTAGCTCTACAGCTCAGATGCTAAATTACTGAGTGAATAAACACAAATATCAAACCTCTCAGGACGTTTTTTTAGCTCCTTCAATTCACTCTCAATAACAGATTTAGCCCAACCTTGCCCTTGGCACTGGAAACAAATGAAATGTTGGAGAGAAAAGTCGGTGTGCGATTATTAACTGAATGATGTACTATAGGTGGGCTCTCTGGGGAGTGGCTGGCTGAAGGACAACTTATTGGTTTCAGGGAACGGTGGTTTATTTCTTTATTTTTTTTTGGTTATGGCTTTTAAATGGCGGACATTCCTCTGGGTGCAAAAAGCTTTCATATGAAGGCGATGAGTTCTTCGGTTTTAATTTGGCTTCCAGCAGCTCCTGGTGACAACACTTCTCAATCATCGGTCCTTTCAATCCAAGCCTTCAATGGTAATCCACTTCCTTGATGTAAAAATGTCTGCCTGAAGAGTTTACATATCTGCTCACCTGTCACCTTTGAAGAGGTCCCTGTTCATCTGTACCGATTCATCCTCAGTTTAGCTAAATTTCATTATTTAAACCTTTACATTCAAAAACACAAATTGGCACCACCCATCCCTCCTCTTATAACTAAAATCTGGCAACATTAAGACCTAAAATTAACCAGTAGGAGCTTGACACAATTGTAGCCTTCAGCATGGAGTGTTTCTCATATTTGATTCATATATATCTGTCTTTTTTTATTTATTTGTTTTCTCTTTTTCCAGCTACTTTCCAGTGACCCATTTCCCCACAAGGAACATTAAAGTTTCAGCTCTTCTCATTTCATACCAGCTTACCCGCCTCACAGGGAGAACACTAGTTCCTCTGCTTATTGAGCCATCCTGAACCCTCCTGTCAATACAGTCTTAGGTTTCTCCACTGTTTTTGTACATTACATGTGTATTACTGATCTCATTATTTAATTCACAAACTGAATTTGACAGCATGATGTAAAAGTTGTAGGAAAAAAAACGAAGATCAATGAGCTGAATTAACTCTTTCCTGTGTTGTTTTGCCGTGTTGCACCAGTTTGGTGCATAACATGTAGGAATGAAGAAAGAAAAAAAAAGTCTGTTTTCATAATAACAATTGGTCTAATGACTGCATGTAATGCGAGGAGGTGTTTATAGTGATGAGCTCATTGAGAATTATCACCCAAATCTTTATTACCTCTCAGCTCCATGAGGCATTTTAGCACCCTTTATCTAATGTCTTTGATTTTACAGTTTTGGTTCCCTCTCACCTCTCTGACAGTGTCATTTCCAACCTGAGCATATGGCATATGACAGTCTTTGCATTGCTTATGTTGACTGATGGTTTATTGATTATTCTTATCCCCATGGATACCTGGCTGAATGTATAGGGGATTTATAGAAAATGCTTTGACAACTGAAAAAAATAAGCAATTATGGAGAGGCTTTGCTGTAGCGAGAGCCTCACTCAAGAGTCGCCACTTTGTGTCAATGTTCGACAATCACACAGAGGGAAATTTATCGTAGAAGAGGCAGGAGAACAATTTACACCCAAAGTGTCTCCTCTAAAAGCCTTATTGTTATTTGAGCTGGGAACAGCACGCTGCGACATAGCTCTCTCTCTTTACACCCTTAATTTTTCACAATCATCACAATCACTCCATCCACCTACCCATTTTATTGAACACCACATATATCAAGCTCCTGAGGAACATCTTGAGAGGCATTCTGGGAACTGAAGTGTATAATTTTAGCCTCAATAACAATTCAGAGATATACTCCTTGAACGTCACTGGTGGATTAAGAGTAACAGCAAGAATAAGTCTTCAAACAGGAATTTAAATTGAGACTGTGCTGTTTGATCGTTTACAGCTTTAACCGTGTTTAGCAGCAGGTCAGACACGTCTCTTTTCAATCCAGGCTGCTACATCTTCCCATTACTGATTTTACGGATTTTCTCATTATGTTAATAGAGAAAGTAATCTGTTCTGTACCGTGTTTCCTTGGGAACGTATTGGCCGTAACAAATCAGTTGCAATTTCTATAAGAAAGGGTTGAATCATGTCAATAAGGTCCTCATAAGGGCAGAAATATAAACATGTGTCACGTAATATTTTGTTCTGTCTCAATTTGAGAAAAGGCAAAAACCCTCTTTAGCTTGACAAGACACTACTGACTTCTTAGTCCGAATTTTACTTTGTTGAAATAGGCCTTAAAATATCCTGTGAACGGTACAAAGAGAAACACTTAAGGCACAGTTTTCCAACAACTAAACAACAAAAATCCTCAAACCTGACATATTTAGAACAAACCAAATTTATACCTTCAGAGGCAGCTGAATTATCCAAAGGAGTAAAAAGCAAAGTCATCAAAGAATTGGGAGGATTCCTGAAGGCATCTGAAGAAAACCACCGACAAATAATACAACAAAGCTAATTAAATCCAGTAATTAATACAGAAATAAATTCAAAGTAGCGCAGTGCTCGGAGGAAAAGCAAAATAAATCAGAACAAAACAAGTCATAAGATGATAAAACCATCCGAGGTCACAATCAGAGATACCGCAGACCACCAACAGTGTCTCTGCGTGAGGAATAATTAGAGAAATGTTGTTACTGTTATTCAGAGGTGTGCTAAAAAAACCAAAAAAAAACCCAAAACAACAACAACCAAAAAAAAAAAAAAAAACCCTCCATCTCCACACAACAATGTGTGGGACAGTCAGGGTCTTTTGTAAAGCAACATCTGCACCTCAGCATCTGTTCCCATGCAAATGTTTGATGTCAGTTCAGGTGATACGGTGTCTTTTATGTAACAAGGTCTACATAGGTGTGTGTAGAGATCAAAAATGGTGGTAAAAGATGCACCGGATATCCATGCATCAGACCAGATTCCATGTCCCATCACAGATCTGCAATTTTTTTTTTTTTTTTTTTTAAATACACCACCACACACCGATATAAAGAACACAAGAATGTTGTAAAAGCCTTGGCACTGGATGTGGAAAAAAAAAAACACCAGCAGACTTTATCAGGGATTTTGCAGGATCCTCAAAAATCAATGTCTGCTTGCATAGACACATGTAGGTCTTTCAGTTGAAATACTGCTTCTGCAATAATGACTTTTATACTGTTTACAGGATCAGACAATGTGGGGATCAGCTGCAAGTTTCTCACAGACTTCAAAGTTCCTGTATCTCTTGCTGTTCAGCTGCTGGAGACAACCTGCATGTCTCAGCAGACAGAGGTCAAAGCTTCAGTTTACAGGAACACAACTGAGAGTAACAATCCACCAACGATGTGTTCTGACACTTTGAGACTGTAAGAGGTTGCGATGTTCACCACATATCAGGTATTACTCTAACTCCCTGCCCGACAGACATAGCCCAAGATATCAATTCTTTAATATGTGATTTGCCGTATTATAAATTCAGGAGGTTTCCCAGAATGCATTTTCCCCACCGCAAAGGACAGGCATTTGCAGTGTCAGTTAGTCCGTTGGTCCAGACAAAAATATCTCAATAACTACTAGACAACCTACATTCATGGTCACCGCGGTTTTACTTATGTCTACAAGTCATTAAACTATCCGGGCCCTAAATATATTTCTGAAATATTGCCTGTGTATGAGCCTAACAGGTCTCTAAGATCTGCAGGAGCTGGTGAGCTCATGGTGCTCCAAGTTAAAACCAAACAAGGTGAAATGTCTCCCACTGCTGGAACCAGCTCCCAATGGATATCAAATCAGCCGGAGCCATAAGTGACTTTAAGAAGCTAAAAGCTGCTCTATTCTCCAATGATTTCATTTAACCCTTTAATCATGCACATTCATTAGATATTCTAATAGTGATGTTCTAAAATATATTCAATTCTCTATTATCTGTTTTATAATCTGTTTTCGTGTATTCTATTTTTAGACTTTTGTGCACGACATTTGTGCTGCAATAAATTTGCCATGCCTTGCCCAGATGATGAAGACTACCGACCTACGATCCTCTGACTTTTCCTTTAGCCTTCAGAGGCTGAAACTTTTGGCTTTCACTGAAATATCTCAACAAATATTGCATGGATTGACATTAAATTTGTTACAGATATCCATGACCCTGTAGGATGAAATTTAATAACTTAGCCTGGGGCTAAGAAAGCTGTTGGCCCCAGGCTAAGAGTAGTGTAAAAAGTATTTTAGTCTTGTTTTTACATTGCATTCAACAGATGCTTGTTTTTTTTTTTTTTTTGGGAGCAATTTAAGGTTCAGAATCTTGGTCAAGGACACTTCAACGTGTGGACAGGAGCGGCTGGGGATTGAACCACCAACGCTATGATTAATGGCCAACCTTCTGCTTCACCTGAGCTACAGCTGCCCAAACACCCAATTTTAATAACACTTTACAGGGTTTATCTTAAGCCATGTACTGTACTGAATCAACAGAAAGAGGAAATAAACCCACAGTAAAAAAGCTTTTTCAAATATTTAAAGAAAATTTTAAGTAACACTTAAACTAACAGCAAATCACTGTTAAAGGCACATTTTCATTTACATTTTAGTCATTTGGCTGCCAGTCTCGGAGCTGCTAAATGACTAAAGGTTGTAATACTGGAAGACGTTTAAATGCACACTAACTTTACATCTTGGCGGGAAGCTGTTTCACACGCTGACTTCCTGGGGTCTCAACACATAAACCCCAGTGCTTCATTCCTCCGACTAACAAGTCATCGGAGCGCCATCTGTGGCTGTTAAAATATGTATTTCTGCTTTGTTGTTATTTTGTACCACCTCCATAATGAACGGTGATCTGTCTCTGGGAGGGTGGAGATGTGAAGCTCAGTCTGAAACCTGCAGCTGGGATCCCCCCACTTCTGCAGACTTAACTTATTATGCTGCTGAGGTTTATGGTCCGTTCATGATGAGTGTGCTGCTTTGTCAGGCCGGGCGAGAAAAAACAGAGAGATAGACAAACACAGACAAAGAGAGAGATACAGCTGTCAAGAAAAGAAAGACAAACCAAAGGAAAAATAAGACGAGAAAACACTGATGAAACTAGAACTGGTCCCAAAAATAAGATAAACCTTGAAGCTCCTTTAAATGAAACTAAAAGGGAAAAAAAGTATGTGGAGATATGTAGACATCCACATATACTATTTTATTTAGGATAACTAAAGCATGTGTGGAAAAGGAAAAACCTCCCGAATGACTGACACTGAATCTTAACTGGGAGAAGCTGAGTCCAATGACTGCAATGGTGGTGATGACAACAGCTCCAATGAGCCAATGATTATAGGTTTGAATGAGCGAGCCCCTAAGGGCAGAAAATTACATATTGTGCTTAAAAGGTTAAACATGATGTAACTTGTGTGTGAGTGCGTGCATGTGCGTGTGTGTGTCTCAACCCTTTTTAAGAAAGCTGAGAGAAGAGTTCAGTCTGGATAAAATAAGACATATGTGAAGATTCAATTAAATGTCTGTAAAGTAAATACAGTAATAGAGGATCCAAAGTAGAGCAAAAATTTTTTTTTTATTATTTTGGCAGATATTGTGATACAATTACACTTGGAATAATCATTTTTGCATTTTAGTTCCAATGAATAACAAAATTATGATGATGCCATTTTTGTTGGGTCATGTTTCCTTATGTCTGGAGAATATGATATGTAGCCGGGGCATCACAGTGGCATCGTAACACTTATGGTGCCAACAATGCACAACAATGTGACACATTTTGATTTAATCATAACATTTCGGCTCCAGTTACTTGGATATTGCTGTGTAATTTGAAGGACTTGAGGATCTTGGTACAAAACACAGAAATAAAAGTATAGCACATTATTGTACAAGGGACTGTGAAAGAAGCAAATGTGCAGCAGGAGAAAGAATACAGAAGGAGGGGTGAAGAAATGTGAAGAGAGAAAGATGGAGGATATAGAGGACAGACCAAAAAGGCAGAGGGAGGACAGTAAACAGGAAGACTGGGGATGAAAGAGCAGGCGACACAGCAGCAGCTCTCTGATTCAAATGCAGCAGGAGGCCACAGACCAAAGAAAGAAGAGGAAGAAAGGAGAAAACAGGTACGAAGAGAGATAATCAAAAGAGAAGAAACGGAAGAAAGAGTAATCGACAAACACGTTAGGAGGACAAGAGGAGGGGGGAGGAAGTGGAGGGGAAACAGCAGGAAAAGAGAAGAGCAGAAAGACGAGTCAGGGAGGAGGAGAAGACTGACAGTCGGCAGCAGATCTGAGTCTGAAACAGCAGGAAAGAAGAGCAGCAGCTGGAAGAGAGACACAGCATGAAGAGAAGAGAAAGGTTGAAGAACAGCAACCTCCCTTTATTTTCCTCCCCATATGTCTCTTGAGGTCTTAAAGTCAGCTGTTGTGACAATAAACTGCAGTGACATTAGTCTCGAAATCCCACACAAACATGACAACACTATTTGGCTGCATGTTGCTTTAGTTATCCTAAACAAAATAGTATATGTGGATGTCTACATATCTCCACATACTTTTTTTTCCCCTTTTAGTTTCATTTAAAGGAGCTTCAAGGTTTATCTTATTTTTGGGACCTTCACGAATGAAGTTCTGCAGGTTTGAGGAACAATCAGTTTAAGAGCTTATAGACAACACTTGGAAAAAGAAAGGCGAGGATGAAACTGAATAAAACAAACAGATAAGAAAGCAGAGGAGAGGAGCGAGTGAGGATGGGAAGAAAAAGACAGTAAATGCAAGAAAGTCAAGAAGCAGGTGAACAAAATGAAAATGGTGACAAGTACCAGAAGGAGAGGAGAGCATTGCGTTGCGGACGAGGATGGAGGACTTTTTCTGCAGTCTAGATCACACGCGCATACGTCATCTCCATCTATTTCCCTCCCTTTCTCTAGCTCTCCTCCTCTCTCAAGCAGAGAGGGCGGGGGGGGGGTTTAACAGCAACACCCCTGGGTCACATTCACACACTGACACACACAGCTTTCGGACACGGAAACAAGTGGAGTTGGCACAGTGTCCGACAGCATTTAGAGGAAATAAAAGACATAGTTACCTTTCAGCACCAAACATACCTCTCCAACCTATGTTCAGCCTTTTTTTTCCTCTCTCTCTCTCACACACACACACACACACACCCCTTCACACTCTGACTGCTCTGTGGAGTGTGTGAGCACACACCTGGCTCAGTCCCAGGATGCTCATCATGCTGCTCTGAGCATTTAATTAAGCAGAAAACAGAGAGATAACCTCGTTTTATGCTCACGGTGGATAAACCGCTTCAGTCAGGCTGGAGAGGCAAAAAAAAAAAAAAAAAACCGCACAGCTGAGACCTTTCAGTGCCAACGTTTTACACACCCGGAGAGGCAAAGCTTTTCAGGAGGAATGATCCCCGGAAGCCCGAGAAGCAATGTGCACGCGATTTAAGTAAAGTTGCATGAGTGAAAAACGGATGGACGCGTTATTAAAGTTGCTCCAAAAAAAAAAAAAGAAAAAAAAAAGAAAAGAAAAGAAAATACGCACAAGTCACGTTCAGCTTTAATACTGTGTGAACACCGAGGAAATCCGTTGATCAAACTGATCCAGATCTTAGAAAGAATACAAATTGAATCGTCATTCACATCAAACCGGTTCAGCTTTCACTTCTTTTTATTAACAGCTGACGCGCAACCGACACGCACCAAATCCCACAGAAGAAGAAACCCCTGCAGGTTTACTTTGTCCAATTTGACATAAGTGAATGAGAAAGCAACTAAATATCGCTGTCATCCCTGATAAACACGATCCAGGCAGGGGGGACAGAAGCACGAAGCCCCCTTTCAAGCCTTCTCTCTCCGGGTCTGGAGCTGCCCGGACTCGCTGCGTCTCCTCCGGGAAAAGTAAACGCGCGCACGGGCTGCTCACCTTCTCCGGTCGTCCCGCAGGAGCTGGAGAGAAGCAGGGCGACCTGAGCGATAATCCCAGCGACTCTGCGTTTAGTCCCCAGACCCGGATCCATGGTGAAGCCGTGTGAGGCTGCAGAGAAGCCCGGTGGCTGCCGGAGGAGAGAGAGAGAGAGAGAGAGAGAGAGAGAGAGAGAGAGAGAGAGAGAGAGACGTCCGACCTCTCCTCTCCAGCTCCAAGAGAGATCTCCTCAAAACCAAGACTGAAGGAGGAGAGGAGGGAAGGAGAGAGGGAGGGAGGGAGAGGCGCCGTGTCACAGCCTCAGTGCGCCCCCCTCCTCTCCAGAAACCTCCCCCTTCAAAGACCCTCTGCCCAACTGGGTCCTCCAGTCTGAAGCTGCCTGATAGAAACCTATTGGTCTCCGGGTCAAGAAATAAACCGCCAGTTTGTCCTGGTGTTGCACATGTGCACATACACAAAAACACACAAGACGTTTTATTTTCGATGCATCTCGTTTTTTTTGTGACAAAATGGGAAATGCCTGCAAATATGAAGCCCTTAACTCTCATGCACACATAATGGCTGCATCAGAGCTGTTTGGGCTCAGTGTCACTTCAACATGGGGACAGGAGGAGCTGAGGATGATCCACCAACCTTGGCCCCTGCATGATGAAAAAAACTAAAATAACCTCACCATAGTTCAGAGAGTTCAATGAAATCTTTAGATTTTCTGAACAAAATATAGGAAAACAAAGACATGATGTGGTTTAAGTGCTGGTACGGGCTGATAACCAGACTCCAGGGACTTAAGGTCCCACATTATAGCAGAGAAATAAGGGTCTGGTCCGATGTGCCGTGGTTGGTGAAGTATTTACCACAGGTTGGTTTTTCATCCATCTTACTGGTCAACAGTGATGCACAAAGGTGCAGCGCAGCTCAAATTGGACCTTTGAGCCAAGCAGAGCCGACCCAACTCACCACATTATTGATTTATCTGCAAGTTTCTTTAATTTTTATAGACTCAATTGACTGTTTTATCATTAAAAATGCGTTAAAAAAAAAAAAAAGAAGACATATGATGTTTTCATGTCGTTAAATCCTCACACTTGAGCATCTGGATTTAGTAAATACCGACATTGTTCCTTAAAAATGACTAAAATAAAATATGATAATCAACAGCTGGTATAAATATTCTGTTTAAAATGTCAAACTAAACAAATTACTCCTGTATGTATATCTACTAATCCATGTTGTGGAACTATTGTTGAACCTCTGGTTCTGGAGTTGTCGAGGACGCCCTCCTGTTTGAATCCAAATAAAAACGATGCACTCTCTGACCAAAATGGCCACTGTCGGTTATTTCCCCTCTATCCACGACAATGGAGTTGAAAACAAGAAAATCTGGGCTCGTTTTGACCTTAAACCTAAACAGCTAAGCTCTCTGAGGACCACTTCAGCTGCCGGTTCTTCTAATAAGGAAGGCAGTCATGGTGTCAACCGAAACAACAGCTCAACCACTCGCCAGGTTGGCGCGCCAGGAGCCTTGACGCCGTCAGGCTGTTTGCCGGTGTGCGATTATCAACCTCTGGACGCCTTCAGTGCGCCGGCGGCAGAGAACCTGGGCTCAGCTCCGTGGACCGAGGAGGATGAGATGTGTGAGCACTTGATCAGGCTGAAAGAAATAGAGCTGCTCAACATGATAGGAGAGACTTTTGGAATCGCACAATGTAAGGAGACGACGGCAGTCACACGTGCTGCTACTATGCAATTTAACAGCTCACTTCAGAGGCAGGAAAGTCAATAGGGGAGGTTGGTGTGTAATTCATGGGAGTAGAGTGTCTCACCTCGCCTGATTCAGCTTTGGAGGATAAGCGATAAGAGATGCCGAAGACAAGAAGAGATGTGTAAAATATTTAATTTAACTTCAATCATGTGCTCCTACCATTTGGTTGATGGTCTCTTGTTCTATTCCAGTTACATTTGTGAGGAACATCAAGTACTGCAGGATGACGCAGATGAGGAGAAAACGGAAATGAAGACAACGAATGACAAAAAAAAAAAAATCACTGAATAAAATTAATTCAACACCTAAAATGACCTGCAATAAATTTTTGCAATCTTAAAAACTACTGTCCAACTGTCTACAGACATTTTATTTGGTTTTGTCAGGTTTTCTCTCGGTGAATGTCAGGGCCGTCACTTCAAAGTCAGTTTAGACTTTTCCTGAACTTCTGCTTTGGCACATGATAACGATCGGGAACTGGACAAAACTGTTTGAAAGGTTTGTGAGCATTCAGTGACTATAAATAATGTCATACATTCATGATTAATACAAATGGATCTTTTGGCAGATTTTCTTCAACACGCCCCCCAGGGTGGTCTGGTTTCACACCTCTAAATAGCTGCACACATTTCTTATCCTTTTTCTTTCTGTAATTCAAACACAACATGATGTATCAAGTGATGTGTAAAGTTAATTAGTTAATTCAGCCAGGAAGATAAATGTGTAGACAATATTGTGGAGATGCATGATATGGATCAACAACAATAACAATCACAATGGCTACTAAACTGAAAGCATGGTTTAGGGGAAAATTGAGGATTTCAACAATATGCATCAGGCCTTCATTATAAAGGCAGGTAATTATAACTGCAGCATTAAAACAGGCTAATAACTGGTGTCAGAGAATTATTAAGTATTATAATATCATTTTACCTCCTGGAAATAAGCAACACAGGATCTTAACCAATGTCTAATTCCGCTTTGGTTGTTAATGCAAAACTTATTCTATATCTCAAAACACCTTAGATTATCACTGGAATAAGATTAAAATAGAATCTCATTTATAAACTGCTGATTGGCTGATTGCAGGGGATATTATGTGCAGCACACAGCACACTTTCATTTAGAGGGTGTAAAGGTTAAATATTTTACAGTCTAACGGTTCCCCTGAATGCATCTAAACTGAACGCTTTTCCTTCCTACTGACTATTAATATTAGAATCCAAAACATTGCCTGAGGTGTTGAAGTAAAAGTTGGTCTATCAATATAAACTAAATGTAAAAAAAATGGGCAATGGAAGAAAACTTGTGACAGAACTCAGACGTTTCCACTGAGCGGACGAAACCATCAGATCTGTGTCATGCTCCATGATTTAATACCTGAAACAGACTTTTCATCAGTTTACAGTTTGACTGTCGCCTTTTTAATGACATCATCTTGTTGCGCCAACATCTGTTTCTTGATGCACCTGACTCCTAATGTTCACATATCAGTAATGGACAGAAAAAAGGAACTCATTTGCATTTTATTTTGACAATTATATGTAAATCTGTTAAAATTAGCATCTTATTTGGTTGGAAAGTGGCTTTTCACAAGTCAGGAGTGAATACAGCACTGGTTATAATTACAACAGGTGGGTCAAAGCAACCATTATTCAACACATAGCAGGAGTTTCAGTCCAATTTGTGTATCACAGAACCACCTGGGGATGAGGCTGTGGTGTCACAGTCAACAGATCAGGTCCAGTGCCAAAAATGAACTGAATACATTCATGAGAGAGAGAAGCTTTTGGTTTCATTCAGTTGATGTATGGTGAAGAAAACAGAAAACAGAGAGGAGAGGGGAACAGTCAGCAGGGGAATCTGATAATGAAACCCTACTGAGAGCGTAGACAGCGGGGGAATCGGATAACACTGAAGCCAGAGTCTGCGAGAAACCAGGAGTCACACCGTGCACAACCCACACATACTCAGCATTAGCATCATACACCCCAGTGGCACCTGTGGACACGCTGCACACAGAGAAACCAGCTGCTTGTTTAATGTTCGAATCAGATGAGTGAGAGATTTTAGAATTATCGGAACCTGGGAAGTGCTGAGAGGAGAGAGCAGACCTCTGGGTGCAGGAAGAATTATAAATTTACTGGTCCACCCTGAGGGTCAAACACAGTGACACACAGCGGAAGAGTTTGACAGTTTAGGGTTACGTGGAAAACAGAACATTTAGAATCAGCAAAGCTATTGATTAGAGTAGGTGAGTAAACTGAGGTGAAGAGTTTTGCCATCAATGATCACTTACATTGTATATGGTACTGCAGTGGTTAGCACTGTCACCGCACAGCAAGAAGGTTCTGGGTTCAAACTCATCCCTCCCTGTGCCTGCGTGGGTTACCTCCCAGCACTCCAGCTGCCTCCCACTATACGAAGCCATGCATGTTAAGGTTAATTGCTGACTGTAAAATTGCCCATAGGCACGAAGTGTTGTGGTTCTAGTTGTGAATTTGTCTCTATACATCGGCCTGGCGACCTGTCCAGGCTGTACCCATCTTCACCCGATGTCAGCTGGGATTAGCTCCAGCCGCCTCACAACCCTGCACAAATAATCGGTATAGGTAATGGATGGATGGATGAACGCTTAAATTCCACTCAACCTCCATCATTCAAACACAGATCAGACCTTGGAGGAGCTTCTCTCTGAAGGTAGTCAGTTAGGCCTGGATGGAGCTCATTCTTATTTGACATCTTGGCCAAAAAATGTGATGACAGCATGGACATATGTGTGCTGTAATCTGCCTCTGTTACGAGTGGGAGATGATGAAATAACCACACAGACATGACTTTTTTTTTTCCCTCCCCCAAAGCATGAAAAACTGTTAGCGGTCAGATGTCAAGGGCTGCCATAACCTATCCAGAAAGATGTGAGTAACAAATAAATATAAAACACAGTGCAGAGTGCATAGTCATAGAGCAAAGATTTAACAGTCTGGTAGTGCGATGCTGTGCAAAACAGGGTGATGGCACAGCACTTGAATAACAACTGCTCCAATTCTGCCAGAGTTGGCCAAGAAATCAAACTGAAACAAGGAAGCAAATGCTTGGATATATCAGTTGTAGATGCTTCATTTGAAATAAGCTGGAGTCTAGGTGGAGACCAGAGCATGAGATGGATTAATCAATACTGTTTTAATGTGTGTACGTCAAGAGCAGAGCTGGAGTCAGGGTGTGTTTAGCCTAGCTGAGAATAAAAAGTGGAAGCAGGGGAAACAGTTAGTCTGGTTCTCTTAATTATTCAAAAATATACTTGCATGTTGACGGACCTCTGTGTGTGTTGCCACTGAGCCTGTATAAAGATCAAAACCTAACCTGAACTCACAGTGTATTTGGGAAGCAGTGCACCACTTGTAGATGCTACACAATTGTTTGTTTACACAAAATTAATTTCCATCTATTTCCTGTTTCTTTATAGATTAAACAAATAAGATGTGCCAGTGACAGTGTTAGTGGGCTTTAGTGCTGGCTGGCATATTGTTTTTTTTTTTTGGGCCAGACAAAGCCTAGCTATTTCCAATCTTTCCGCTAAACTAGACTAACCTTATCCTGACTCCATGTCTTTGCTTAAATACAGAGACATGATAGTGATTTCACCTCACTCTCAGGGGAAAAAGTGTATTTGTAAAATATTAAATATAACACCTGGCTAGTTGGGCTTATTTCCCACAGTTTGTTCAGATTATGCCACATTTTTGTTGGGGGACTGTTGAGTTTTCAGGTTCATCAGTTAATTAGTGCCCCTAGAGCCCAGATGGCTCCACTTTCACTTAGCCAAATGATCCACACTAAAGTCATAAAGGGTTCAGAGATTGAATCAATCGTTCAAAGCATGCTTTTATTTGATTGAGTGCTCATTGAGCCACTGACTCCCGATAGGTCCCTCATGACTTTCCATAGCCATATCTGCCCTCTTCTGTCGAAATTTGTTCAGAGGAATTTCTGTGTCTGACCTGCCAAGTTAGCCGATCAAAGCTGGCGTCAGCATCGGATTTTGAACCAGCGGGACCAGTGATCCCAGAGCAGAAGCAACCCGTTACTTCTGTATCACACAGTCATTAATGGAGTGTTTTTTCCTTTGCCCTGGCAACCTCCAAAGCAACTAAACAGAGGCTGAATGGACTTTTGAAAAAGAGAGAGAAAAGAAGCATGAGAATGAGCAGAGAGGGAGAGAGAGGCTGGTTTAAGTGTGATTAAAATTTTCTCCATTTAGTTTGCTCTGTTAATTTTCACACACTGTAACAGCTCATTTAGGAACAATTTTTCAAACATAATGAGGCAGAGCTGAAAATTCATGTACAAACAGAATATGAATATTTGGGCAAACAGACTCAGGATTTGTTAGCAATTCTCTGAGAGTCTCTGGATAAATATTGACAAGAAACATCAGCTCTACTCAACCCACTGTGGTGTCTGATAACGTGCATTATAATACGTTATCAGGCGTCTAAAATTCAAGGTATGTTTTAAGATAAGTTGAAGTGTCTCCACTGTGCTAACACTTTACAACAAATTATTCTTTGTTGTTGGATTCTTTTAAAACCCACGGTCCACTTAAAAAAATCTCAAAAATGTTGGCGGCCCACATTCGACCTGATAACAATATGGAGGCCAAACATTCTCTGAGCACTATTTATTTTAATGATCACTACCAACCATTCAGGACTGAATGTAAGCACGAGAAGCTCACAGATCAGATCACTTTACTATTCACCATCTTAAATTCTTCCTGTTTCAAACCAGTTATTCATTTTGATGTGATCAAACTGACATAGTAAAATAGGCTATTTGATGTGGCCTGGCAGCAAAGTTGTTTGACCC
Organism: Rachycentron canadum; assembly: GCA_038496675.1. Taxonomy (NCBI): domain Eukaryota; kingdom Metazoa; phylum Chordata; class Actinopteri; order Carangiformes; family Rachycentridae; genus Rachycentron; species Rachycentron canadum. Next base: position 19,785,061 of record CM076662.1, on the reverse strand, counting down.
AAGGCGACATAAATGTTCCTGTTATGTTATGGCTTATCACAGTCTGTATATTAGATAAATAAAAGTTTTTATTACATTTTAAATGTTTTTGAAAGAGAAGCATATGTCATATCATAATTGTACTAAATGTAAATGATATGTATATCCACTTACTTTGTGCCCATCAGTGAGCCCCAGACCCACAGGTTGGGAACCGCTGACCTGGAGATGATAATTCTGCTAACTGCAAAATTATCATTACAGATTCAGTCACACACACTCACATAGGCTAAGTAGATCTATTTAGCTATAGTTATTTCAGCTGTAGTTTTTAATTCATCCTCTGATTATCAAGGCTCCACAAAAGGGGAACAGTTATAAGAAAGTCACTGATGGTACAAATTATGTTAGTGACTGAGCTAATGAGCTGACAGTTAGCTCAGAGAGGTGGGGCGTCTTTAGTGAAATTCTAGATTGAATGAAATGAGCAACAATCCTGTTTACAAAACACCAGATGAGGACCAGTACAGCACAAAGAAGACGGAAGATTGCTGAGTTATTTTAACTGACATACCTGGCTGGAGAGCGTGTTAGTGGTTAGCTCTCTAACTGGCTCTGTGAGCTGTTGTTGTTCGTCATCTAGCATCTAGAAGCAAGTATGTATTTTACAGAGTCAAGGCCACAGTGGGCTCTCGGCACAGTTATTAGTGGATAATGGAGTAAATTGGAGCGTTAAAGGCTTTAAGTGTCTCTGACATGATGAGTCAGTTTGCTGCTGAATGATGTGAGCTGCTCCTGAGCTGCTGCCATCTTTTTTGTCCACACTTGTATTTATGCTGAATACCAGATGGAGCAAGCTGGTGATCAATGCACTCTGCTTTATATTCACAGCAGCGGCTGCAGGCTGCTGGAGGCCTGCTGCCCGACCGGCCGGGCAGTTGGCTGAAACAGAAAAGACACTCAGGGTTTCTTTGAGAGCAGAGCAGAGATCAAGCTGCTGGAGGCCAGAAAAGAGGGAGAGAAATCAACGAGTTTCAGAGAGGACTCAGTTATTCTGTGTACTGTACACTGATGCAATGCATCCTGGGTAGTGAGGGTTGGAATAAGAGGGCTGCTTCTCGGTTTGCTGTCAATTAGACACCCATCTAAGTCAAAATATCATTCAGCGTTACAAACTGTCCATGGTTTTTTCTCTTCATCAAAATTAATTAATAATCCTAAAAACACTGGCCTTATGTTTTACGTGAGGACAAGAGACACATTCAACATGGTCGTGACTTGAAAGGTAAGAAGGCTGAACTTTTATCTTCAGCTTTCTTTCAGTGCCTCCATCTTAGTTTGAAAACTCTGGGGTTAAGTTGCAGTCTGGAAAGGCAAAAAGTGAGTCTTTGGAAACGATGATGCAGACACATGTTCACTTCCTGAATGGTCACTTCTACCAGTGGTGAAAGCAACATGGACCTTGTTACTGACCTTGTCTTTGCCCACAGCTTTTCCTCATGCAGTATTTTCTGCAACTAACCAAATGCAGATGAGATTGAGATGAATTTCCTTGCATGTGCAGTGTACATGTGATATGGGTTTTCAGATATTTTACTATGAACAGATATTACTTCTGATACAACTGATTGTTTTCATTTCAGAGCAGCATTTTAAAACAGACAGACATGAGTGAGGATGTAGCCTGAGGCTAGCAGCTAGAGGCTACACTCATTTCCTTTCGCAAAACATGCACCAATCAAGTTAGGAGCCAGCTGGAAGGACTGTGGAAATAATAAACTGGCTGCATGAGAGGAAAGTTTGACTAAGATTAATGTACAGAATGGGTCTATCAGTGGTTTGAGACAATGATAATCATAACTTACTTCATTATAAACAGATGGTGGAAGTGGAATGAATAATGTTAAAGACAGATGGAGACAACGCTCATGAAATGTACAAAAGAACAGGACATAAAGAACTGATACTTAGTTTTGTGCTGTGAGCCAGTGATTTACATTAGAGGACTCCATATCTAAGCTAACATTGGCCGGTGCACACACTTGGAGCTGTAGGGCAGCGGAAGAGGAGCAAGGCAAGAATCACATGCTTTGGATTTTCCCAGAAATTCCTACAGACTCTTTTACACACAGATCAGCCAAGAAAGTCAGGTGAGGTTTCCTAGAGGTTTTTTCAAGTTACATTACAATCGGTTTCCATATTGGAAATAAAAAAGTGTTGAAATCATGTAAATTGTTTCACATTCTCGCATATAATTCCTTTAAACTAAAAACTAATTTGTAAAAGAACTTTCAGTACCTCTTTAGGTCTGAACATATTTCAGGCTGCACACAAATACTCAAACGCTCTAGGAAAAATCATACTAATACTTCTAACATAACATAATTTCCATCCAGGTTTCCCAGATTAAGATAAATTAAAGCTTCTTCTGTTCTACGATCATGAGAAAAACAATCAATTTGAGAACATTTCTATTTTGATACTAATTTCTAATACCATTTCTTCCCGCTTCGACTGGACCTTCACACTTTCTGCTTCCAGTTTTATTTACAGTTAATTTTTCCACATAACACATTTTACTTTGCCAGAGAAACACAAAGTTCCCACTGGGCTTTCAAAGTCACGCTGAGCTGGCTGCCAGCACACTTTGGTAAAATAACACTTTTATCTGTCTTGTTTCGAGTTTTATGTCTTTTTTGTTGTTTTTTTTTTAATTCAGCCATCATTAATTGTGGTTGAGATTGATTTAAACAGAGACAGACCTGCAGTTACACTTAAAACATTTGACCTTACAGATGCTCTAAACTTTTTCTGTTCAGAAATATTGGGCTTCTATTAATTCGATAAAAATGCAGCACCTAATGATGTAACACAGGCCAAGCAGCAGGATGGAAAGTCTGGCTGCGGGAGGTTGTGGGAACGACAGCGTTCACCATAGGAAAGAGAGACGAAATAAACAGAGAGACGAAATAAACAAAAACTTGCTCCAAAGGTGCATAACATCGCGTTGAAAGTGCTTTAGTAGAGTGAAGGATCACAGCAGCGTCTAACCACACCAAAATAACAATTGTGTGGGTATGTTTACATGCTGTTTAATATGCAGCAGTTAATTTGTTGTGCAGCAACAATTAAGTGTGACCATCTTCTCTGTGTAATACAAACTGACTTTATTGTTTTATGCCAGATTTAATTTGCTGTATCAAAATAGACAGGAACTGTATGGTGTCAATTAAATGCAAAACTAGGTGGCACACCTAAATCAAATATTCATATTTCTTAAGTAGCGTGTTGTAACAATTGTAAACTGCACACATTTTGCACTGCATGACAGTATCAGCTTGTTCCAGCTCTTCATTTGAAGCTTTGATTCATTAAAATGACATGATGCTCGCACAGAGACCCCATGGTTTTTTAATGGCGGGACCATTTCATCAGATAGAAATACTCTAGATGTCTTGTCTATCATTTAGTAAACATTATTCCAGATTCACCAAGACATATTCGTTGTCTTTGGAAACACTGGGATCTCCACTAGAATTTAAAATGAAAATACAAGAGTCTGAGCACAGCACGAATTTGTATTGACTGACTGCACCAGAGTTTTAAAGGTAAAAACAAAGCAAAACAAAAAACAAGCAAAAGACATTTTGTTTTGCTCTGATGATCAACTTGAGTCAGAGCAGATTTTTGCTTTGCAAATATAAAATATACTAATTCATTAATACTAATAAAGGCTTTCTATGACATATCAGTGTCCCAATGTGTGTATTCATATTTCTGTGATGAGGACCCTGAGACAAGGATGAGTTGCAGTGAAGTGTCACTTTCACTTTCAGTTGTAAATGGTGATGACAAAAATTAATTGGTTTTTGTCAACTCCTTTCTCTTTTGGCTTCTAGATAAAAAAAAAAAGACTTGACTCTTCGTGTCACTTGTAGCAATGAGCAGTCCATCTCTGCCAGTTTCAATGCACTGTGAAAATGCAAAACTAGCCTCAGACTCCTGGTTTAAAGTGTCAGTACTCAAAATGAGTTAACCCTGGTTCACCTTCAGCAATTTAAGGGACAACATGCGCCAGATCTGATTAACTTAAGGAAATCTGTGATTATCAGCTGTTCATAATTCTCTACACTGTGTAATTAGATATAATGCACTGATAAAAAACTCATCTGGGACAAACAGGATTCCATTTTATGTTGAAAACAAATGAACAGCACTTAAATTATCTCCATGTCCTTCTGACATCAATCCTCTGATGATCAATGATTAATCAAGTCCCTATCTGAAGAAATTAAATCTAAGAATATGTAATATTAATCAGGGATTGACAAAAACACCTACGAGCCATGCACTTCAACGACTGCTATAATTACCTCTGCTGTCTGGATTTAATGAACTTTACAAAGAATTAATGACTGGAAGAAAAAAAAAAAAAAATCTCTGAAAAGTGCACAAAAATTCTCCTGCTTACTCGATCCAGACTTTCCTTTTTTTCTGGTAGGTTGTGTGTGAAAAGGTAGATTGTTGAGTGTGAGTGTGAGTTAGAGAGCCTCAGGTATGGATAATTCTGCGTTGTTTAATCCTTACCTGACAGATGGTGCGAAATGCCTGCAGGCTGCCAGTCAGAGGATGAAGACAACAGCAGGTTTCCTCAGAGAGGGCACTTCCTGGCTCTGCTGAGTGGACTACAGATGAGCTGCACTTCATCTGATCTGAGAGAGGGAAGAAGTGAGGTTTTGTTGAGCCAACAGGTTCTTGTCTGTCTGCAGCTAGGTCTTTGTTACAACTGGCTCCAGGAAAAGAGAAAACTCTATATTTAGAGGTCTGTTTTACTAAATAACATCCCAATGTATGTGTAATCACAATTTAAGACTCACTAAGAACCGATTTTTAGTCGCATCTTTTCATAACTAGTTATTACTACTACCAACATACAGGACTAGAAACTAACATTATTATATAAATCCTGAATAGAATTTGTTTTGATTTGATTTTAGCGATGGATTTTACAAGACAAGAATATCACTTCCCATTCTATTTTAATTTAATTTAATTAATTAATTTAATTTATTTCCTTACATTTTTTGGGCTTTGTTGTTAACTGTAAACGTGGACAGAGGGGAAGACAGGGACATTAAAGTTACTGTCCATTGTATCTTAAACCCCAGTCGCCATCTTTGGCTTGAGAGAATTGAGTTGGATCACGGACAACTCGATTCTCTCGACGCTGGCTGCAAATAGCGAGCAAAACTTCTCATGGCCTATCAATATTCACAATCAGGTACAAGTTGGTTGCAGGGACAACTAAAGTGAAAATTTTGTCTCTAGAACTGGATTAAAAATCCAATATGTGTAGCATTTCAGTAACTCGAGTCAGAGTTTAATATTTTTCAAACCTTTAAGTTGTCCGACCTTCTCTGTAATGACTATTGTGATGCTATAAATATGAATATTGTATTTACACAACACACTTAGCTGAATAACAGCCTCAAGCTGTTTTATAAACATAGATTTATGAAACCAGGCTAGAGAAGAATGTATATCCAAAATAAACGTGAGCTGAGTATCTTTCATCCTAGAAACACCGATGTTACGCAACTACAAACAGTAGCTGCACTAATCCCACTGTTTGTTTTTCCATTCAGGGCAACTCAGGTATGTTGCTGTTGTGGACCAAAGTGGCTGTTTCCTGAAGCTTTAGATGCTTGACTTGTTGGTTGGTCTTTGTCTTTGTTGAAGAATAATTCCTGTGAATAAAGGAAATATGTCTGTAAAACTCAGTGTTGCTATTTTTATTTATCTTCCCTTATTTCTACCAGGGGATTGTTTTTCAGAGAGTAAAGCATATCCTCATGATTACCACAATAATATTGTGAATCAATTATTTTGGCTAAGGATAATCCTGACATGCCTAGCCAGGATTGACCACACTCACCACTGGATTACACACCAACACAGACCACCCTTGCATCACTTACCCCACTCTCTCAACACTCAATTAGATTTCACAATAAGGAAGCTTAAATAAGTCTCAGCAATCATTGCATTAAACCGTAAACAGCATTTTCCTTCATATTTTAATTAAGATGGAGGCAGTAATGCAAAATGGAACCCATTCAGCAAGTTAATTTTCTGGAGCAAATTATTAGCGTTTGGTTTCAAGTCAAAACAAAATAGCCAATAAATACCAGTGCTCCCATCATCCAGTCCTCGGGTGTTAATTTCAGATGAGAGGGTCTGATACTCGTACTCACCGGGCACGCTATTGACAAATAACCAATTCTGAGGAGTCTACGGCAAAGCTCAAAGGGGTGTATAAATAGTGAAAAGGCAGCTTTGTTTTGATTTTAGAGGTATTACTTACACATGTAAAAGTCAGATTTTACCCTGCAGTGACTGTATTGAACTTCCACTGACGCACATCCATTTACTACAGTAAGACTATATCACTTCACTGCTGATCCATTTATCAGCACTGGGCAGTTACTGGAACACACATGGATTTATCTCGACTGTCTCCGAATAGACATTACTCTAAATATGGAAGTCCAGGAATCTTGAGACTTAGTTAAAGTATCAGATTTTAATTTTGAAGAGTGCTGAGAGGAATTTAATCAACTCGTCAGTCACAGTTCTTGGATAATTTGAGTGTAAATGAACCAGAGCTTCACTATTTTGGTGCATTAATGGTCTCATTAAAGCAGTAGAGGAAAGGGCCTTTCATTAAACCTGAAAATAGCATTTCAATTCACCTTCTTCATTAAAAATGTTTTTGAGAGGAAATTTGTCTGAGCCCAAATCATCTGTTCAATTATGCTGAGGAAATGAATCACATGTAGTTCATAAATTACTTATGCACAAGAGTTGATTATGGATTTACTTGATATTTTTTTTATTGTAATGTGCAATCTTTTCAGTCACTGCTGCCAATGCAGTTCATCCTAACTATCAGTACTGTATGTTGTAGTGCAGAGTATAAGAGGAGAAGCTTTATCCAAAATAGCTCAATTACCCAGAATATTGGCTGGCTAATGTGGTGTGCAGGCAGGCAGGAGGACAGAAACAAGGCCAGATAGACTGAGAGATGGACGATTGATTGGCCAGCAGAGTCAGGGGAAGATGAAATTATTGTGGGGGAATTCATTTCAGTGCAGTTCCTTCCTGCCAAAATCTTATTATTTGACACCAACAATTTAAAGCACAAAACTTGAAATTAAGAGAAACTGAGTTCAGTGCAGCTGGTTAATGAGAAAGCAGGATAACAGATCTGTTTTGTTAAACCAGCTGGATGACTGCAGGGTCTGCCTGCAGCTAAGGCTCTGGAGGATGAGCCTGCTGAGGACCCCAGGAGCCACCAGGAACACCTTCGGTTCCAGCTCTTTTTTAAGTATGATGTCTGTGTTATCTGAATGACGCATCACTTCATGAGTAGGTAGATCAATGAGGAGACACTGCACTGAAGCAACATGAGCTCCAAAGTTTGACTATCTGGTCTATGACAATACACATTTATGATACTAGTTAGCAAAATTAGCTTTTGACTATTAACTGTGTCAATTTCCCCCCATTTTCATCCACAATGTGCTCCTTTTAGCTGTGAGATGATATCATAGCTGGTGGATAGTGGACAGCAGCAGCCTTTGTTGTACAGACTGGTGGGATCAGAGGTAGCGAGGACCCACAGCGGTGGCCTTGCACCCTGCTGGCAACCGGCAGCCGCTTGCTGTCTGAAAGCACCTCCACACCTTCATGCATTATAAAAGGCCCATGACAGAAAACTACACAATTTACCAGGGACTCTCTCAACAGCACCCCTGTGCCATCAGTGAGATCCATCAGTGTGTTCTTGAATGCATCTCCCTGCAGGTGAACAACAACAATTTTTGTCCTTTTATCCCACACAGTGTGTCACAGAGGAAGACAGCCAGTTCTTCCTGTGAGACATCTCAAAAAGCCTTGCCATAATACACCATGAATACACCATTTCCTGTCAACATTACTGTCATAAGAAAACATGGCTTGTGCAGGTATGTTGACATGGAAATGTGCCACTATTGTGATAACCGCCTTGAATTTTAGAGGTCAGTCTTCGATTTAAGGAAGTGAAACTTTTGTTGGAGTCCACTTTTCTTCGTGGGTAGCTAAAAAACTTTTTAACTGGTATCACAACAGGTGAAGGCACTGTTACTTTCCACCACATTACCTCATTGTTAAACTCTAAGGGTTGAAAACTGCACCCTCTTTTCCAGGTATAGACTATCATACGCATCACATCTTAAGTTTTTAGTATGACTATAACACCTTATTGTTGTCTTTGAATTCCTCAAAATAAGGAGTGATGAAGAGAGAGGGCAACACGTGGCCATGATTGAGATAAAAGATGGAAAAGAAACAAACTTTATAGTTGAACTGGACTTCTTTCTAGTGAATTTATACATATAAATTGGTCAGAGGACAGAGAAATGACTATAAAGCATGAAACGGCTGCGGTTTTGAAGTGTATCTGATTTAAGTTGAACCCGCATCAGAAATGGAAATGCTCTTTTCTTTCTTTATCCTAGCTGCGCTTCAGATCTCAACTCACTTTGTCCAGATTAGATTTATTTACGCAATGTCCGACAGGAGCAAAAGTATACATGAAAACAGAGTCACTTATCTGAACTTAAATAGCTGTGTTTGGTTTATCTCGACTGACACGACAGCAGCCTCAGCAGTGGAACAATTTTTTTCAAGACAAGAGACAGCGGCGCTCTTTAGCTTTCTCAAATATATGAGGGATATACAATCAGTGTTTATCTGAGATCAGGTGGTGAGAAGTCATGACAAGAGAGTCTCGTAAATTCCTTTAGAAAGAAATGAAATGTCATGTTGATCTAAAAGCTTATCTTCCAGCGTGCATATTCCTTTCGTTTCCCAAGGTATGAAAAGAAACAAGATCCTGAATTGTGTTTTTATTGCAACAAACACAACACAAAGTCCCAACCATTGACATTTATTAAGTTTTAGTATCAAGTTTTTTGTTTTTTTATAGATGTTTGGCCCAAACTTTCATCTGTCTGCTGATTATCTGTCTTTTCAAGTGAATTAAGAATTGAACAACGGTTATGTTTATTGTGAGACTCTCAAAAAGAGATAGGAGAAATAGAGCTGGTAAAGCTGCATTTGCCTGCTGATACTTTCCACTGAGATCAAGATGCTGCAGTAATTTCACAGAGGACAGTGATACTGGAGTCAGAAGAGAAGTGTTTACCTGCTGTTAAATCTGTGAGCGCCTCTGGCTGTTCAAGCACAGGAGAAATGAACTGAGGTTAACAGAAACTGAAACCCCATTATAATATTATAGACCATCAGATATATACAGCTATAATTATTTGTGTTCAGATGTCAGAGTGATTGGTGAAGAGGCGATAGTACAATGTAATTCAAGAGGGCATACATGAAGACTGAAGCTCAAGACCTGAAGCTAGAACAGGACTGAAATATCTCTCAGTAAAGGTTCTGTTGTTGGGAAAAATTTCTGCTACAAGCTTGACAGTGAAAAACTTGAACCTACTGGAGCAAATTACAGGTAATTTTCCACTTACTGACTCTCTAAACCACTGAGAGACAGGCTGAACTGACTGACTGACTGGCTGTTTTCAAATTCCTTTATTATTATATTTATCTGACTCTAACTGAAGTCAGAGGGGATGTTGGCCATGAGGCTGAGGTGGAAGATGAAGCTCTCACACCAAAGTGGTCCAGTTTTTGGAGTTGTAGCAGGGATGGGGTGTGTTTTGGAGGATGTTTTGTTGTGTTGAAGTCAGAAAGTCTACCAGGAAAAATTAGCCCTGAGGTTCCTGAAATACAATCAGTCATGTCAGCATGGTTGCATACATGTACTTGTAAAAAAAACCCAGCTGCTTAGTGATAGCAGCACAGCAGCAGCTGCACTCTTCCATCACTGAATCGGTTCACTTGCGGCTAATGATAATTTTCATATCAATAAAGAGCTCATTATTGTCTTCATTCACTCATTAATAGTTTGGTTTTTAAAATTTAAGCTAATAGCCCGAGTGCAATTTCCTAAAAGCCAAAATGATATCGACTCCTTGCTCAATTGGACCAATAACTCCAAAAATATTCAGTTAACTTTGAGAAAAGTTAAGAGATTATTTTCCTGTCGATTGACACATTTTTCAGCTCTACAGTCCAGTACACAAACATTGTATTTATGCCTGTAAGTCTTAAAATGCACTTAAACTTGCAGTTAGCGGTATAAAGTGTAAATGAAACTCAAGTTCATGCGACAGGTGATTGAAATGATGCTGAAATTTTTAAATTCTGTAAACACACTTGTGAATGTCTCAGTGGTTCAACATTGTGTTCATTCAAGAGATTGCACGAAGAAGCAAAACCTCCCAGACTAAAACTTATCAGGCCACGCGAAATTCTCCAAACAACACTTGCATGTGCATGTTCGGACAGAGAAGCCTGTTCCAGCCTTCAAACGTGAAATGAAAAAAGTTGGCTGAAAGGCATCGGATGTAAGCAACAACAATAAAGCCTCTGATGCGTTTTCTGATTACTGCTCATATACTGTAACCAATTCTCTCAGATATCAGCTAACAATTGGGGGGGGGGGGTGAAAAATACATCTTGGATTGAAGCAAAAGAAAACTGCATGCAAATCAAATCGTCTCTGGGGGAATTTAAAGAATAAAAACTGCGGTACACAATAAAAGCCTCCGTGTTGCATTTGCTGGTCAGGGAGCTGCTCTGCAAAGGGCAAGTAACGAAGCAAACTTTCTTCATACAGCAATTCTCAAAAAGCCCGACTACATCCTGCTGAGCAGCAAGGACACACTTAAACAGAGAGTCCTCTCCTAACAGAGGAATTCAGAGCTTCAGTTCTCTCTCGAAGGAGGCAGAAGCAAACCCGAACCCTTAAAACCCTGCTCCACAAAGAGATCAACTGGGGGACACAATAATGTTTATACATGTTCATTATACTGTAGGTAGATTCAGCTGTAAACGGAAAGCCAAAGTCATATTTTTACATTTATAACCACAAAAAAATTACAAGCCTGTGTTAATGAGATGTAACCTTTATATCTCTGAACTCCAGTCTGCTCAAATGTTCCCTGAAGCTTGACTGTTACAGCCAGAGCAACACTCACAGTATCTCAGGGGCTAATAGGTTTCTCTGCACCTTGAGCAACCGTGAGGCATCCATACTATCTATACAGTGCAGGCTTTACAACACCTAGAGCAACATTATTTATTACGACTCTTCTCTCTCTCTCTCTCTCTGAGCAAACATTCATGTAAAAACACATAGGAAAAAAATCTTTAAAATTCGACAGATTAGTTCTGAAGTCAGCTCTGGCTTCTACTATCTCACATCCATCAGCGAAGTGAAGCCACATCTCTCTCACCTCCTCTAGAATCAATTTTTGTATTTCGCTCATCACTTCTTTGCCTCCAATTGATTAAAAATTAAGAAGCTGAACTTGAACCAGGTGCGAGAACAAGACAACATTTTTATACTATTTTAAATTTCGGCCCTACTACAGTATCTCCCCTGCACTGGTTATCTTTGCCCACTCCCTGGCCCTTATGATCTTCTGATTGTGATGGAAATCTTGTGAACTTATCAAAGATGGTTCAGGGGACCCAGATGTCTCAAGCAAAGGCACTTAAAGCATGATGCACCAAGGAAAAACCGAGGCGCTAACACGACAACTTAATATTGTGTAATGCCACAGAATTCTGATCCCGATTCATGGCATTTAACCCTGCACTACGTCATACTTACTACATGAAATTCTTCTATTGGGTGCCAAATTTTAAACCTCAAACCAGGTTGTCGGGTTGCGTTGTCTGCCCTACTTTGAGAATTCTTGTGCAACTTCCTGACCCCGAGACACTGGCTGTTTGTTATGCCCGTTACCTCCTCCACCAGAGGCTTTGTCTGTCTTGTATCTCTCAGGGTCTGTGTCACGACCTTGGTTGCTATGGCAACTGTTGATGGCTGAAGATTGGGCAGATGTGTCTTCACAGCTGTGCGAGAGATAAACAATGAACTGTGGCTTCTACTGAGTGACCAGAGGGGCAACGCTGCCTTATCGACATTAAAGAGACTAATGAAAGGAAACTTCTTCCTTCGAGTCTCCTGCTCCAAACTGAAATCTGAGGGGGATCAAGCTGACTCTAACTCTAACTCATCTTTATCGACCCTGTTGGTTTGTTTGTTTGTTTTTTTCAGCAGGACTACGCAAAAAGTACTGACCCAACTTGGAAAAAAAAAAGAAAAAAGAAAGGCGCGAGTACGTGGGGTTTGGTCCTGGGAAGAACCCTTTAAATTTTTGGTGCCAATCCAGTTAAAGGGGCAGACGTATTTATGGTGTTGAGATCTATGAGTTTGTACATTCACAGAGGTAAAAGGATTGATTGTTCTTGGTGGAGGTATCTGTTCCCCTGAGTGCGAGTCTAGATTTGCTTCTTTTTTTGTTGTCATTTTACATAAACATCTTTTTTTTTTTTTTTTTTTTCCTTTGTTTGCTGTTGCCTTTTACTCCTCTTTTAACTGAATGGCCAACACTGTAGTTTTTAAGCGTGCTCGGTAAATAAATTGCTGATACATTGCAACACGCTGGAGGTCACACCTTGTATGTGCTGGTGGATATTTCTCCCTGGCGTTGTGCAACATGCTCTGAAATGGAGCATGTTGCACAACGCCAACAAAACCTTTGGTGCTTTGCTGCTGACTGTCAACACTGTCAACAGACACTTTGAGGAGATTCAGAGGAGTTTGAGAAAGAATGAAGAGTCTGACTTCTGAGATGAAACAGCAGATGAGTCACTGAAGCTGCCATCTGAGCTATTTAACATGACACCTGTGCCGGTACTGAGATTTATCTGCAACAAACTGCTGCATGAGTTATTCCCAGTGCGTTTGCCTGGGAATAGTTGTGAATCATTTTTTAAGAGCAGCACACTGAAAGGAAACTCAAAGTCGGGGGCAGCACAGGATCATCTCAGTAGGCAATTTCCAATTTCTATAACCAGTAACGAAAAAAAAAAAGAAGAAATACATGAGGGGGAAGTTAAAAGTTTTGTGAAGTCTGCAGTCAATATTTGCATGTACCAAAGTTTACAATTTTTAGGGCTTATTAAGTTATCATACATTATGTATAATTTCTAAGTGCTCCCTGGTTTATTATTTAAATTTCAATTTAGACCAGACACTTTTGCTGCTTGATAAAAAGTTTTAATGGGCTTGCTCTCACGAGGAGAGCCTGTACTGCCAGTGCTGATGGCTTCCTAATTTCAGAGAAACTGCAGTCATTTTCACTACACTGCATTTTCTTAATAAGAAGCAAGCAAAGAAAGCAAAGAACAGGGTAAAATAAGCCCTGAACCAGAAATGTCAGAATCAGTTGGAGCACAAAAAGAGGAAGTCAAGCTAAAGCAAAGAAGCCGGAGGAAAGCAGTGATTGAACCTTCACAGCAAGAAAGGATAGCACAGACTCCTCCTGCTGAGACTCTTCTCGCAGTCTGGAAACACAGTGACAAGAGGTGTGATTTGGCAAAATGTAGGCAATCACTTAAAGCAGTGGCATTTCTAGGAGTTGAGTAGGTCTGAGGGCTCAGTCCCAACCATCTGGGGCTAAGGCCAGGATGTGTGTGTGCAGAGCATTTATTTTATTTTATTTTTATTTTTTTTTTTGATTAGCCCAGAGTGCACTGTTGTAACAAATGGAAATCACCTTGAAAACCTTGCGTCTGTTAAGTTGCAGCTCGTATGTTAGTCTGTAACCAGCATGTAGGCTTTTAGCAAAGAGCTTTTTGAGAGAAAGTTTTGAGAGTCCAGCTATAATATTTGTTTATCTCATTTTAATGGAACAATGCTCACTAGGATCCACCCAGAATCATTTAACTCTCTGAGGTAAGACATCTTCGTATTGTCTTCAACGGGATCTGCTGTTTTGGAATCTTAACTGCTAAAATTTTACATTAAAATTAAAACATTTGGTCTGAGGTTAACCATTTTATGTTGACAAGCAGGTGTGATGTGACACCTCGGGTACTAATGAGTTTTTGCATGGCTCATTGTTCCCAAAAATTTAAAACTGACCTCAGGACAGGGTTCAATCACAGCTCTTTGACCTGATCTGTCCTTGTTTTACAGTGGTTTTCTTCTTTAAGGGTTCTGGCGTTTTCATTAGTTGATTTCTTTTTATTTTGCTGCTTTTTGACTTCACAGACTGCACATCTAGCTCTAAATACGTAGTTGAACAATTAAATGCTGGGTTGCTGAGGATTGTATCCAGCCGAGGAGCCCTGAGAGATGTTGTGAAGCGTGATATTACACTCCGAGCTTCACAGCGGGAGGCTTCGAAGTCCTGACAACCTCTGAGCATCTCCGACCCCTCAGCTGTGACTGACAGCTGCGCTCAACTGGAACAAAACGCTACTAAAAAGAGAGAAGGTGTCTCAATAGTGTGAAATGACGAGAGGAGGGTCAGCAGACCAAACCTGCTATTAGGGCACAGTGACTGTCTATAGATTACTGAGGGCTCTGAGGACACTGATAGATCTGGACGAGACCAAGAAGTGGAGCTGCTGAGGACAGAGAACTAACCACAGATCACAACATGATGACAGCACTGCATGTGCAGGTTGAGACAGAGAATGAGAGTGAAGAGATTAAGCAGGAGGTCGAAAGATTAATCCCTGTTATAGTGATGCCAAACCTCTGTCCGTTTCATCGGCGTATGCTAGTTAAGGAACGTTTGTTTAGTCTAATAAACCCCAATCCTCTAAATATTGCTAAATGTTGACCAACACAATCCCATTGGTAAGAAAAAAAGGGTATGGAATAATCTGTTCTGAAGATATTGATTGAAGTGTATCTTTGCTTGCACGCTGTAAGAATACAAACAGTGCTTCACAGTAGGAGAGATGCTGCAATGAGTGCATAGCCTTGCGTAGAGCTGCAACTTAAAAAAAAAAATATTTTCATTAGTCAACTGAGATATGCATTATAATTTTGTCTACAAAATTTAAAAAAAATGTCATCTGTGGCAGCATCTTATTATGATCCATAGTTACATTTTATTATTAGATGGCCTAAAGCGGGTGCTGCAAACATGGTGGAGCAAAGGAGTGAGTCATATGGCCTGGTCTTCATTATCATTAGAGGTTGGGTTCAATTAACAGACCTGAAGGTTTTCAGTTTGCTCTCGTGCACAACAAAGAAAAGCATGAAATACTCAATGATAATTATTGTCTTCTTATTTTATTTTATTTGGCACATTTTATGTATTTGAAATATTGTCTCTGTACTCGTACTCTTTGGGTTAGTACAGATTGGTCAATGTATAGTGTGGATGTTTAAACACTATGGCCGGAGAAAGATCTGGCCTTAATTTAAATGTTGATTATCTGAATAAAGTGATGGTTCTGAGTCACCATGAACTCACCACTGAGCATCGGGGCCCCTCAACCTTGATCACCTTTCTGTCAACTGATTTAACAGTCCCTGTCATAAACATTTTTTGTTCATGACGGTAACTGGGAATTTGTAGACAAACCCAAGTACTTCAGCACTTTTCTTTAGATTTGACAGAACTTCTTTGAAGCCACAAAAGTATTATTATTATTATTATTATTATATATCGTTACTGTACTGTATACACAGGCTCAAGACACTCAGGATTAGTGAGTTGACTGATATGTGTAATCAATGGCGTGGCCCTTTAAAAGCTAAAAAGATGAGCGAGGGCTTAAACCCGACTGGTCTGAGGGTTTTGTTTCACGCGGTGGTTGGATTCATTTTATAAAATACTGCAGTGCTGCTGTTCTGGATTCGGGGCTCCAGCCTATAAAAAGGAAATAGCTCACATATACATTTGGACAATTATGAATTTCTAATAACCTGCTTTACACGTCTTGGTAATAACATAATTTCCTGCTCTTCACTAACTCTTAATGCATTTAGCGCTGCCTCAGGCTACGTTCTCCATTTAGAATAGGATTCTGCTTCTCATGTGAAATTTCCTCCTCTGCCTCACCTCATCTCACTCACCTACAATGTCCAACTTCTGTCCACCTGTGTTTCTGTCCAGCAGCTCCTTCTCTATCTCCTTTCTGTCTGTCTTCAGCCGTCTTCCCTCTGCAGGGTTTCTTCCTGTCACAGCTGACATTTGATTCCCCTCTGCCAATCTCCTGCTGACAGCAGCAGCAGGGCTGATCTGAGCAAACTACTTCTGTCTCCATGTAAATATCCATTACTGAACAGAGAGCGAGAGGCAGAGAAAGAGGAGGAAAGATGGCACACGTTGTCGGTGCATCCACAGCTGATGTGCTTCAGGTGTCTTCAACAAAACAAACCTTGGGAAAACTTTGACCTCAATTCCACAACAGGTGAAGACGTCTCCATGCAGCCATCCCGCTCCATTACAAAAAACCCTGAGCAACAGATTCTTCCAGCAGCGGCTCACTACAGGAGACGACACCAATAAGCAAAAAAACGTGGCTGCACCAAGTAACTGAGACAACGAACACTTGCACAACCAAGGTGATCATTTTTTTCCAAATGAAACGCCAATTCTTGCGTATCCAGTGAACAGTAGGAAACATGATTATCCCACTGATAATAATGTATTTCTGTTCATTCTCACCTTATCTGCCTCCGTAGTTAGTAGATGGTAGACTTCATTTACCAATGGCAACCTACTATGCTAGTGTCCGGTAGCTATCTGAGTTAATCCATCTGAAACTGTGCTGTTTACTTCTGCTGATAACAGCGTTCATGAAAGCTTAATTTGCAGGCTGAAGCAATGAGCTAAAAGAGGCTAAAAAAGCTTCACAGAGTTGCTGATAATTGTCTGGGTCACTAATCACTGGGTTCAATTTCCCCAGCAATCAGAGGATGCATTAGACTTTGCCGTTCTCCATCATTTTGACAGACAGGGTCGTACAAATTCTGTCATAAAGTATCATTAGCGACCGTTTTAATTTCAATTTCTAACGATAATGAGACGCATCCTATTTAATAGCATTTAATTTTCAAAAACAACTATGATTATGCATTTATGAGGGATCACTTTTCATGTTATCACCACAGGAAGCAGGCAAATTAAATTGTTTTCCCCATTGACCTTGGAGGGCATTTTTACACTGTGGCCATTGTAACTAAAATGACAAATATATAAAGGTTATACTATTTTACTGAATTGGACAGTTACAGCTAAAATATAAGCAAATCATTGAAAAAAAGTAAAATTGAAATCAAATGTCCTGTTGGAGTGCTGCCTGCACTGCAACATTTCTCTCAGAGATGTGATCACAAGGTGGGAAAGACTCTCTGAGTGTGAGATTTCCCAATCTTGCAAGCCCTTGCTTCACTGGGACGAAATCTCCCATACCCCTGTGTATAGTCTTGTACTCCATGGCCGTCTACATGTTACACACTGTCAGCATCCAGACAGTAAGAGATGTTGCTCCAAGGGGAATTTAGTTTCCTCCACAAGGTAGTCGGGGAAAAAGTCTGTGTGAAGGCCTTCAGATTTTTCCATTATTGTTAAAAATTTATTTTTAAAAATCAAATTAACAAGGGGAAATATTGTGAACCCTGCTGGCAACTAAACTGAACTGAAACAGACCTGAGAACAGGTTAAATCTGAGTTGGATGTGTACTGATGGCAGCCTTGACCACGAATGACAGAATTGAGTGTAACAGTAAAGAAATGTTTTGCAGAGCAGATAAAAATAGTCTGATCAGCTTTTAATGTTTCTTATCCAATATGACATCAAACTGAACAAGATTCAATAAAGCCTTGGATGATGAAATCTTGCACAACTGTGTTCCTGAAGAAGAAGAAGAAGAAAAAAAAACCTTTTGTCAGATTCCTGGTCCAATCAAAGGTCTGACTCAATCTCCACTGACACTAATGCTCAGATTGACATAGAATAAGTTAAACACCTCCTTTCCCCTTCAGCACTTTCCCACAAAAGGTCAAGCAATCATCAGACAATTCAGCATTTTTATGGGCAGGCTGCTCCATTCCTCAGAGCTCAGGACTGTCTCACCCTCAAAATGTCACCAATCAAATGTTGAGTCAGTGTCTTTATGTTTGACCTGCACAGCTGCATTTGAACTGTGACTCTCCAAGATGAATATTTGAAGGCAGTGAAGTTCTCCTCTGTAAATGATCTTTTTCAGTAACTGCAGACACGCTTGTTTAGTCCATGGGCTGTTTGAGTTGTTGCCTACAGGAGCTGAACTGCTGAATGTGGAATTAATGGAGACGCTAATGACTCTGCTGAATCACAGCGTGGAGCTGTTTGTGCTTCAGAGGCTGCAGGTTCAAAGGGTTAATGGATTATTTCTGCCTCAGGGGCAAGGAGGCAAATAATGTGGTAATACAGGAATCAGGGTTGAGGAGCGGATTTCTGATTGAATGTACAGATTTAACAAGACAATAAAGATGTGTTACTGTTTATATTTTACCACTTTTTCCCTTCAACCTGCAAACACATTTTAATTCTCCTCCAAGGTGTTAAATAGCAGCAGTGATTCAGTGGGTCATTTATTCATAGTTACACTCATTTATGTTCTGCCAAGACTAATTAGCTGCTTAATATTCCCTTTTTGTCACGGCAGAATTAATTAATGCCCTGACCCCGACCAAAGAGAAAAAAATCTCGCACTACATCATGTTTTCTTTCTCTCTCTCTACAATGAATAAATATTAAAGTGAAAGCTGACACTGTTATGATGGCATACAGCAGTTCAGGATCTTAATTGTGTACAGTAATTGGAAACTAATTTAGGTGATTCTGAAATAAACTGGCTGTGGAGAGTGAATTAATGAACTATTTAGAATGTAATGCTCTGAATTCATTATTCTTACATTAAATTCTAAGGCTTCACTTTGCTTCGCTTTTTTTTTTTCTTTTCAGTAAGTCACTGCTGCACAGAGCATTTCCCTTTTGACCTGTACGTTTATTGATTTCAAGGTCAAAGCAGCTTCTGTCCATTTATCCAGTGGCTGGAGGCCTCTGTAACACTCGGCACTGCTACTGTCAGACTTGTAATATTCTGTCAAAGCATGTATGAAAAACAGTCATTTTTTGATTTGTGCTTCATTATTACAAATTACAAAGAGCATATTTTACGTTCACGATGAAAAACAATTACCTACTTTAGATCAGAGGAACAACATTTTAAAAAATTTTCAATGTCAGTCAATTCAGCAAGCGTGCGTTTCATTGCTTATGAATCCACCTTTACATGTGTAAGAGGAAGAATATCTCTTCAGAGGTTGTATTCCCACAAACCCACTCTTCCTCAAATCTAATAAGGAGCCTGACACCAATGCTAACACCAGCGACAGTATCCAGGACTAGAAATTGTAAATGACATAAATATAGACTGAAAGATTAATCGATTAATCTATAATGAAAATAACTGTTAGTTGCAACCCCAAAGGAAAAGCTACATGCTGCTACAGCTAGTTATCCAGGTATGCTAATGTTAGCAGGCAAAGACAAATCTCCTTATATCTGTTTGGTAAAGAGTTCGCTGACAGCTGAGCTTCACTGATCATCAACAGAGAGAAGATTCAATAGAGACTGTGAAGCTCAGCAAAGACTGGAAACACAAAGAGAACTGGTTCACAACTTCATCTGACTCCTGCCAATACCAGTCTGCTGCTGTACTAAAACAGAGCAGAGGCTTGTGGGCTGCTGGTGTCCAACCACACATCCCATCAGCAGATCTGGACTGGGCTCAGTCACATCATTGCCTGTGTAAGTGGGACTCTTTCGGCAATTATCACCCATTTGACACAGTCTGAGTGTCTCGTCTGGAATATAAATGAGGAAAGATACTGAGATCACAGTGATCAGGAGCCTTGTACCTTAAAGAATGATCAACGCCTCAACTCCCTCACAAACACACAACAATTATCTAGTTCATTGTGCTTTTCTTCCTCACATCTTCGGGCTAAGAATCTACTTCCTTTGTGAATTCTGAGTTCCTGCTGTTAATCCTAAATATCAGCCAGTGTGTTGCAGGTTTGTCGAGGCTATGTGGCACAGAGCCAGGACCCATTATTGATGTGGTCAACTTTCAGCAATGCAGATAATAAGACCACAATGATTGTGTGTGTGCTTTTATTGCTTATTCTGCTCGGAATCTGTTGCCAAGATATCAGGGCTTATGTCATTGCATCCTGTTTACTGACCTTTGATAAAACAAAGTAGAAACAGAGTATTTCAAATGTCCTCTTTAGCCTTGACCTTCCTGAAATGTGCTAATCCTAAACACACAAAGACATCCTTACCATCCTTTCGATTCAGGTCCGTCCAAAGGCTGATATGTGACAAAAGAGGCTGAATCAATCAATTTTAGTAACTGAAGGTAACTGTTTATTGCCGAGGCTGTTTTGACAGAACCATAACATTTTGATTGTACTGTAACTGGTGTTATTGCTATTTTCAGACTTTGAGAATTAGTTGTTACAGATGCAGTGGTCATTTTCCTACTATGTCACTGTCACTATAAAGGAGGGGCCAGAAGAAAAATGTGCATCGTAATTTCCTAGAGCTTGTGATGACCTTATCAAAAGTCGTAGTTTGTTGTATCCAAGTGGCAACCCACCATAACGTCACCTGTTGGTTTGTAAACTGCCATTTTGAAGCTTACAATTTTTTTTTTAAATTGGCCATCGCCATCTTGGTTTTTTTGAAACCAAAAGAAACCATATTTGGAGGAGAAGGTGGAGCTGAGGAGGAGATGACCTGCTCTGTACTCTGTCCTGATTGGGTGGACCATCATTTAAAAATGAACATCATGTTGTATTTTAGACTTGAAACTAGAGACCGAGACCATAAACCCATTAGGAAAATGTTTACTGAGCTAATAAATCAAGGGAGAAGTAGGGACATTTTCACATAGACTTCAACACAATCTGACTGCAACTACAACAAGTGGAGTCGTCCCCTGATGATCATTTTTATATACAGTCCATGGTCTTATCCACAGCCCAAGAACCAATAATATTCAGTATAACACATGAAAAGCAGCAAATTACATTTGAGAAACTTTTTTTTCAAATGAATTAAACAATGAAACTATTTCTAAAATAGTTGCAGGTTAATTAATTATTTGTGTGCTAACAAGCCTATCATACCCTACAGCAATGAGGGTCACCACTACAAAAATATGACCCCTATCATCACATAACCTTGTTCCTCTGCTCAGAAGTCAAAAATGTAATTCACTATCAATTCACAACCAAAATAACATTTTCAGGTTCAAGAGGCCATGGGATTTCTTTTTAATCTCCCTGCAGGCACTGAGTGCATGTAAAATCAAACTTTTACAGAACCTCAGTTTACTTTCCAAAGATTTGTACCGCAGATATGTTAACACCTCCACATTATCATGCTACTATGCATTTTCATACTTATTTTGTAGAGTGAGGAAAATGTCTTTTTTAGCTACTTAATTAGTTTAATGTCCTCTAACATTCATTCTGTGCTTGCGGCAGTCGTCAGATAATTACAACAAAACATTACGAATAGAAATATTCATAGACAAGTTGTTCTGAATAAGTACAAAGTACGACAAAATCCAACACACAGACACAATCATAAAAAAGATGCATCCTGTACCTCTGCAGTGATAGAAAAGAAAAGAGATTATAAATCATTGTTAAGAACTGCTTTCCAGCAGTGAACAATTATATCATATGCAAGATAATTATTTACAATGATTGTCATGTCATGAGCAGATTTAGAATTAAAAGTCTGATTTTTGTATGTGAACGATGGTTGTTTTTGCTATCGTAGGTGTCTGGCTGCATCTGCCTGCAGGTTATAATGGCTCCATTTAGGATATAACCAAGCTCAAAAAGTAGTACAGTATAGAAATTCAGCGCTTTCAAAATGCTTTCAGGTGCAGTAATGGATTTCAGGTAAGAGCAAGAGAGGCAGAGAAATAAAGCAATAGAGGACAGAGAGCAAGGTAATAAGAGAAGTAGGCAGACAGAGAAAGTGAAGAAAGAAAAGAGACAACTTTCCTGTAATGTATTCCAACATGGACAAAATGAGAGAGCAGCAGAGAAAGAGAGAAGATAGCAGGAGAAGAATAAAGGTGTTTTTCTGACTGACACTCCAGTCCTCAAGGTGTCTGTGTGGAAATAAAAGATCGAATAGATGGGACACAGGGGCTGTGTGTTCAGCAGGTCAATGGGAGTTCCTTAGGGAGATTATACACATATTTATTCCCTCTCACTTCTATCAAGGTCGAACCTCAGTCATTCAACCCATAGAGGCTCCTTTGATGACGCTACAACCATGGCAATCATTGTGTCGATGTAAAAGAAAAAAAAAAAAAAAAATCTACACGCACTAATTACATAACATACCCACCAGTTCCAACACCTTTTTTATTTCTTTTATGGACATAGAGCCCAGTTCAAATTTGCATATCAGTGCTTATCAATAATAAGTTGCAATGATAAACTGAGTGTGTCAGCGGCTGAACGGGGTCGTATCAAAGGGCAGCTGAGTTTTACCAAGAAAGTGGTGGAGGATTTGGTGTCAAAGCGAAAAACAAAAGCATCAATTTCAGGTTTAAACCCAGATCTAAAATGAGACCTGATAACATCAACAAGGCCATCTGCCAACTTTGTCTGATTAAAGGTTGACAACGTCCGGAGGTAGCACTTCTCATCTGCAGATATTGAGCCGACATGTTCATGAGTTTATTACCCAGTGGGAAAATGTCCACACTGTGGCATCGCTATCCAGCTAGTGGCTTTCTTTCAATCACATCTAATGTCGTGAGCTTAGACATTTCATCTACATAAGTGTATGAGAGAGTGATATATCCCATCATTACTTTACACTGCACGGTTTTATTTGTTCGAAAGCAAAATGCTAAATTTATCAATATTATTCCTCAGGTGCAATTTGGAAGCTCATTACATTCCCTTGTTTATAACTTGAACTCACTCCATGTTACAATTAATCTTAACTTGGCTCCTGACAGGAACAGCATTTTGTCCAAGTGCATATTTGCATAAAGAGGAAAAATATTCTAAAATGAAATTCTTTGACTAAATTTACTTCCATTTTTCACTCAGTAAGCGTGTCACTAAGTAGTGATCAGTAAGTGATTTTGAAGCCGTAGCAGCCCTGAAGGGAAACAGAGCTGAACCTCAGCTGCGCCACTAACAGCCTGGTTAATGTATTTCTTCTTTGTGCATTTCAGATGATCACTTGCAAAAATATGATAATGAAACTTGAATAAAAAGGGAAGAAATCTGTTCCCAGTTGTTTCTGATATTACTTCCCTCTGTCTTTTCATTTTGGGGTTTAACATTCAGTTTGCGTCTTGAGAGACAGAGGAAGCTCTATGTTGGTTTAGATACTCGGCCCAATCAAAGCTCTCCACACAGAGCTTTGATTACACTTTAGAAACAAAAATCTGCTGTTTGTCTAACTCACAGAGGAGATGTTCTGAGCAACTGCTGGAGATTATTTTCCAAAGAGTCTCTGATTGAGAAGATTTCCTCTCCTCATCATCATCATTTCTTGGTAGATTCTCTCACACACACACACACACACACACACACACACACACACACACACACACACACACACACGCTGCAGCCCTCTATTATGTGGCTGTGAAATGGAATTTAACAGTCTCAGACTGTGAAATGTGGCCGGTAATGTCAGTTATGATGCAGAGCTCTGCTGAATCGGAATGATTCACACCTTCGCTTGCCTGTGTCTCTTACATATCACACTATTATCACTTTACCAAACTCCTAACCAAACTTTTAAATTAAGTTTAAATGAAGCTTCACATACTGCATCTTTCTGAGACACAGAATGTGAAGTGATGATAAAACTTCTCTGCACACTCTATAAGACGACTAGTGTTAAAATCTGATTTGGTGCCTTAGCAGCTCAGGAGTAAATTGTCAGAGTAGGAAGTAAGAAGTGAGGTCTGAACTAACACAGTACAGTCCCTGTGTCTCTGTTTATTGCTGTATTAAGTATTAAGTTTTCTACTGGACAAAGTCCTGCTTATATCCAGCGTTTCTCATTCATTCATCATTACTGCCACCTGTTGATCAGTAAAATTGTTTAAAAATGACTTCCAGGAAGGACTCCCACTTGAGTATGCATGAGATACAACCAAATTTGGACCCATTTGTTAAAATATTGCTCTATAGCCCTACCAGGTACCAGATATAGTACCTACCAGCAGTACTTTTAATACCTCTAAATGTACCTCTCTACTTTAAATCAAATTATCTTTGTGCATCACTCCTCTAGTTCACATGTAATTCCAAGTAGATGATCGGTGTGTAACGCACTCTATGATAAAGCGTGGCATTCACCAAATATCCTCATACACAGCCGTGATACTGGGTCGCAAATTGCGGCTCATGGCTGTAGAATTATTGTCATCTACAAAGGGCTTTCAATTTGAAAGTACAGATACACTAATACAAAATTTTCATAAAGAGAAGAGAAAATTAGATTTAACTTGCTAACATTAAGTTAGATTTATTTAATTTCGAATGCACCATTAAGGAAGTCCATATGGAAGTCCATAGTCCAACCGGTCCCTGGTGGACCACCATGTTCATGAACTGGGCTCCTTTTACTAACTACTGTAAATCCCCTTTTCAGATATGAAAAGACCAAAGTCATTCACAGTATGATATTGTTTAAACTAATAATACTATAATAGACAAAAACTTTCATACAAACTTTCATTTCAAGTTACTGCAATAAATCAGTTATTTTTGGTTTTCATGCAGTTATAGGAGCCTTTTGTTTAGGTAGAAAACATGATGACTTCTCTTCTTTATATTTGCATCTGAAAAACAGGAGGGTAGCAACGGTTGTGGACCTCACACACACATACTGGGCCTGTGGGACTAGATTTGATGCAGGCTTAATTAATGATTTGATAACTGTTGAAGCATTAAATGGAGCGCAGGGAGAGAATCCCAGATGAGGAATGAAAGCAGAGCTGAACCGGCTGTTAATACAATGTGAAGGGTTTCTCTCCACCTGCTGGTACAAAGTCTTTCTATCTCTCTCCTGTTTGAATCAGCCTCTCTTTATCACAGTCAGTCCCATCTCCCTCCCACTCTGCCTTGATCTCTGTCTCAGATCAGTGCAGCAGGACGCCTGCAGCACACTGCTGGTGATACTGTAAATGTGGAGGAGGAGAGCTCTCATCTCTGCAGACTTTGCTGTTTCATTAGAAAGCGACAGTAGTCTCCTTTTTACCCGGACAGAGCCAGCTTGTTAATGAAGTGATTTTTGAGTCAGCTTGAAAGGTAGGTAGAAGGTAACCTTGTAATTTCAGAGGAAAAGATTCAGTCTAAAGTTTGTTTCAGCCTAAACTTTTTTTCAGGGGATCATTTCTGCAGGTAGCCTTATCTGTTGTCAGAGATTAAAGAGGTGGAAAGTATATTTAAGTGGTCAGTGCTTGACTGTATAAGTGCAAGCACTTCTTTAAGATGCTAGCATCTTATATTACAATGGTTTTTTATAAGGATTCCTAACACTGTCACTACGTCCAATAAGCATAAAGGTTACAAGTTACAGGTTGAAACACTAAAGATAATGTTTTGAGCATCAAACATCAGACAACAGGTGCTAAAGCTGCACCAATCAATATTTTTTTTATGTTAAAGAATCAAATGGCTGTGTGTGTTTGTGTATGTGTGAGAAAGGTGACAAACCCACAGAAAACAATCCTCCGCCTCTGCACTCCCTATCCGTTCTACGGAGCTTTTTAGCATCTGTCAGCTCATTGTTTTGGTGATGCTGCCAACAGATTTACTGTTCTGGTTCACTCACATCCTTCTCATTAGCGTGGTTTCCAGGATGAGAATATTTTCATTTATAAAACCTCTCAACACCCGCTGGATGCCACTGGCCACCACATAACAGAGAGACAAAGTTAACAGCTTTGTAGTCAGGCCCTGAAAATCCTGGCCATCAACAATCAATAACTATAAACATCACTGAAGAGGCAGAGACACAGACTTCTACACCAACTTTAGTCTGAATACACCAGTCTGCCACCACTGCCAAACTTGAAGCTGAAATTCTACGGCATGCTGCCTGGTGATTCTGGTGAAGTCTTTATGGGACATGTAGGAATTTACTAACTGATGGAGCAGTAGATAATATTGCTGTGGAGAAGCTCTGACTGTCCTAGTTTGATGTAATCAGTGAACCAGGTACAGTAACAGCAGATTGTCTCGTGAATCCTCAATCTGACTCTGCGCTTCTTCTCTGCTGTCATTAACAACCTCAGCTGCAGCTCTGTTCTGCTCTCTGAGCTGCAGGCAAAGTCTGCCAATAAAGAAACAGGACAATTACACACATAATGAACACTGCAGAGAGGAGAAATTAAAATTTTAACTGAGCCAGGTGTACTGCTGAATGAGAGACTCAAATGTGCCATGAGGGTTTATGAAATAAGACAGAAGGACGAGAGGAAAAGGTGGGACTGAATAAATAATCAAACTGAAGTGAAATGAGATTTAGTCCAAGTCCGGGTTATGAATTTAGATTCCTCTACATCAGTGTGTGGATTCATGTGGTCAACATATTCAGTGCAGTTAAAAAGCAGACAGCAGCTTTAATATCAAATACTGGTTCAGTTTCTGGAGTTTTACAAAGGCTCCTCTTTCATCTTCCATGATTTCAAAATCGTGTAGCTGCAGACGTCTGTGAATGTGACTGTTTATTTATTTAATGTACTTATTTAAGGGCAGAAAGTTGTGTTCACTGCAGAGCTGCATCCCAACTCTCTGCCTCTCTCTCTGATGACCTTATTTTCTCTAAACTATAATTCAGAGGTCTCGAGTTAAGCGGCCTTTTGATCCAAATGATGTTATTAATCAGCACCCAGAGGAGAGGAACCACTAATGACCTTTATAATGAGAGGGCTGGAGTCAACATGCTTCTTCTTCTCTGCTCACCTCCTGCCGTGCACTCTTTTCCCTTCAGCGCTGCCCTTTTGTCTTCTGCTCTCATTTCCTCTCTTTCCCCAATTTATTTTCTACTTCTCCCGTCCTCTCCTTACTTTCCTCTCCCTTTTTCTTTTCATGTGCTTTAATTATTTTTTCACATTTTAAATCTGCTTAAGGGGAAATTGAGCGATTGAGTACAAAAATGGCCTCAAAGGAACATAAAGTACAGCTTTTTTTTACCCCACGAAAACTGTTTAGTGGATGCTTTCATCCAAAGTTTCTCTGTGTACTGGGAGTGCATACATTTTGTAGAACATGTATTCCCAGTAGGAAATAAACCCCACAGCTAACTGCATCTGAGTCTGTGTGGTTGTTCCGACAGCTACAGTCGACTTCGAGACTTTAGGACGTTGGCGTATGGCAGTCAGTGATTTAGAAATTACTTCACATACTAACTAGTCTACTCCTGTAACATACAGTAAGTAGTTACTCTCTTAAAAGGTCAATAATCAGAGTCATTATAGTTATATCATTATAAATGTTTATCTGGATGGGGAATTTTTATTCTCAAGACATTGTCCTTTGGCAATGCTCATGATGTATTTATGGAACAAGCAACAATTATTGGATTTCTATGATGAATACAGTCACTTTCAGTTTTTCTTTCTTGGTCCGGTCTCAAAATAAGATATCACCCAACAAATACAGAAAATAACAGGCTATACCTGAAATTGTAGCCTAGCGTGAAACAGAGAAGTCAGACAGGCCTGCATTGTGCTGCCTGAGACCTAATAATCATATCAAACCGTCGCATACATGTTGCCTCAAATACAAAATGCACTTTTGATGTAGCACAAGAGGCTGACATCTCACCAAATGACATATTTGTCATTACAACAAATCCACACAATGTAATGTAATATAATGTAGTCAGGCGCTTGTAGATGCTGGATTTATGGACTTGTCGGCTCAAATATTCTCACAGAAGAAAACACTTGACTGTATATAAAGCCTCAACCTGTCCTCACTCAAATCTGTATCACGTGATTCAACCATCCACAGCTATAATCATGAGCAACATGAGCATTTATTTCAGTGTGTGAAGGCAACCATGTGGCACTGCCCTCATCCTTAAGCTGATGCAGTCACTGATGTTTGTCACCGAGATCCCCGTTTGTCTTTTTGCAGTCACTTCTACAGCTGAAAAATCCTCATTAAGATGTTGTCTAAGATAAGTGGGACAACCAGCCAGGAGCCCACACAGTGTTCAGGCTCAGCTGGGTCTGCTTTCGACTGCAGGTCCAACTGATTCACCTTAGATGTCAGATCTGTGTTTCTTATTGGATTCTTACAGTTTTCTACAGTAGAGGCTCATATTTAGTATGTTCTAAGGGCCTGCTGGACACTAACTTAAAGACTGTTGTACAAACATTTCACTGGAATTAAACTTGAAGTATACTGTCTACACTATTTCCATTTAACTTAAAATTAGTACCATTTTACAGAGTTTCCAGGAAGCATCTTCTGAATTTATGAATAAATATCACCTCTTTTCCAGTTAATTATAGGACCCAAGATAATGTTTCAATTAGATGCATTTAGACTAATGCATTTTTTTCACATAAGTACACATCTACATCCTTTCCACACTAGTCCATAAATATTGGCCGTTTTTTGTGTTTTATGTAGAGTACACACATATAATTTTATCAAGTATTATGTAATAAGGTAATGATTGTCCCCTGCAGTAAACAGTAACACAACTGGCTTCCTTTAGGCAGGCAGCAGGTCTGGGATTTGTTTTCATCCTCTCTCTGTGTCACTCTGCTGCAGATGCAAAAGGAGAAACAGTTTTAGACGACAACTAAAGATCCAAAAATATATATCCAAGGGCTACTTTCCAAATATTTTTCTTAATATCCAGGTTTACAGCTACACAGTGCTCATATGGATGGGAAAGGACCCTCTGGAGACTGTATATCCAGTCAGTGATTTTAACAGCTTCTCTTCAATCAGAGCTACCTGTTCATCCTGTCTGCTCAGACAATGAAACTGGAGTTTAGCCAAGGATGCTCGTCCACCTCGGCAAGCTCTAGTCGCTGAGTAAGTCCAACTCCCACTGGAGAGAAACACCTCCTGTTGTTGTTGTTGTTGTGATGAAATGACCTTGGACTTGTTGTGCAGGAAGAATTAGAAACAGAGCTTACTAAGAGCTGTGTTTACCATCAACATTCAGCAGCAGCAGTAGATAAAAAAAAGTCCTCAGAGAGCCAGACATCCACAGCAAGTTTGTTTGGAGCGTTTCTCTTCATGTGCAAAAGCTCCTGTTTATTATTTAATAGTCTGGCGCACAGATGCCTCATTAGTTGCTGATGATTTTCCCTAATGACAGTTATCAGGTTAATAAGTAATGAGAGTCAGGTGTGTCTGCAGCAGCCCTGAGTCATAAAGCTGGTTCTCATTTATCACCTCACCTTGTTCTATAGAGGTAGAAGTGAGAAAACAGAAAAACAGGTTTAACTTCAGGGACACTCAAAAACCAAACACCACCCAACAGATGATTTATAATTTATACATTATTGCTGAGCAAGTATTACTGACAGTCAGCTGCACCTGCAGCTTATTACATTATATCACCACAATACTGATTATTACAGAAAACAATGGTCTTTGATATTACAACAAGTGTATTAAAGTATTGATTCTTTAAAAAGCATTTAAGTGGATTTGTTCTGTAACAGTCCTGAGGAGTAATTATAATCACTGAGTGGCTTACAGTTATCAAACAGCTCTGCCCTGCACACCAGTCCTGAGCAAACAGAAAGGAAGCCATTTACTGAGCAGGATTTTCCCTTAAACCCAATGATTAAAGCATGCTGGATTTTTATAAAATGACTGACTGCTTAAAGAGCTCAGGAAGAGACTGTGAGGATTTTGTGGCTCACTGCAGTTACAGACTTTGAATTATGAATAACTTATTTTTCAACAAATGATCTAAATTAATTTCACAGTAAATACAGGAAGCATTAGAAGATAAGTTCAGAGGGGAAAACGGTAGATCGACTCAGCCTGTCACACACACGCGCTATTCTAGAAGCCAATGGTCATTTATCAAAGTTTCATTAATTTCACTGTTTTATTCCTACAGTGGTTACATTACTTCTGACTTAGAAGTGTCGGCTCCGTCTCCCATTCAATTCAATCCAAACCCGTTTAAAAATTATACTTTCAACTATGTATTTAGCAGTTTGGTGAACACTCGTCAGAGTTTATCTTGTTTTTAAGGTTGATTTTGTGGCTCTTGCACAGCCACCAAAAGACGCACTGATGTACAGTATTTAAAAAGGCTGAAGTCAATGCAGCATTGCTATTTACAGCTGATCACTCTGCTCAAGACAGAAACCTGGAGTTCACATCCTTTTTCTGGAATGAATGCCGCGCAGTTTTGTTGGACAGAAGGCTAATGTGAGGTCACTGATACGATTGCTTTTTGCTGACACATACAGCTGTGATGCCAATTAATGTTTTTCTATCAGATCTGTCAGACGGGTGTAATCGCACCTGGCTGAAAACAGAATCTTCCTGGTAAAACTTCTGCTTTTACACACCCTAAAAAGAAACCCTGATGATACTCGGGGAAGTTACAATATTGTTGATGTTGAGATCACAGTATTAAGAATGGCAGGTGGACAAGCCAAGGTGCATATGTAATTAAAGGCAAGTATATCATGAACTTCACAAAGCCTTTCTATGATTCAGTACATAGAGCTCAGCTGGAAACATGGTCATATATATAATAAACACCTCTATTTATCAATTGGTTGATTGTTTTTTTTTTTAATTCACTGACTTCAGCTTCTCAATGTGTTTTTTTGTATATTTACACACCATGTGTGTGTGCATATATACATGAAAATTTAACATCTTAAAGTTTTAGACTGTTGTAGATAAATAAGGCAACTGAAGTGACAGTTGCTGCCTCTAAAACAATTAATAAAACAATTAATCAAGAAAATTGGCAGAGTCCTTCAAATTGAAAACAATTGTAAGATGAAGCCTGTCTGGAAAGCTGTTAAGCTCCTAAGTAAAGCCCCACCACTTAAGCATTAAACATATTTATGTTATACTACTTGATAATCACTGATAGATCACTGACTAACAGATTTTTGTTTGTGAATCTTCCTCTTTGTTTCCATTCAAATGACTGGAGATCAAACTGTCAGAAAAGTTTTTGATGGTGCCACAAACAGCAGAGAAACAGACAGAGAAGACCTGTGGCGCTCAGCATGTGGAGCATCTCCTCCACGGTCAGTGGTTTTATTTCCACTGGGACCATCTAAACTTAGAGTCTGTGCACTCTCTGCAATGTGAGCTACTGCAGATAACAGAGTCCAGTGAGCAGCATGTACATATGATGACACTGAGGTGTCGTATCTGTTTCTGTCTGCTGCTTCTGTCTCCTCTTCACATGCTGCATCATCTTATTGGTGCAGAGACAAAGAGGAAAAACTATACCACTACCACCAAAATCTCCTAGCTGCCTGTTTGAGCCAACACTTTCTGTCTGACGGCCTCCTGATAGAATCCAGTGGAGACTGGACTCTTCCAAAGGTTTATCAGCAGTGAGCAGCAGCACAATTACACCACCATCTACAATGGAAACGATTACTGGAAATTTACATAACTCAGAGTGACACACTCTCTCTCTCTCTCTCCCTCTCTCTCTCAGCATCCCTGCTTTTCTTTTCATTTTCCTCATTCAATTCTGCAGCATCCCAGCATTATTCTCAGCTCCACAGTTAAACCTGTTAACTTGCATTACACGGAGCACAAGGATTCCCCCTCTTTAATTCACATGGCTGTGATTTCCAGGACTGTTGTTTTTCTCTGGAGGAATTCAGTCATTGTGATTACAGTGATTAGTGATGGAAACATGGAGAAAACATTGTCCTTTCCTTCCAAAGCAGCTCAACAAACACAAATATCTCAAGGTTCTCTGCCAACATCCCTCCTCCATCTTCACAGGCAACAGGTTTCAGGCTGGATTTCTTTACAGGAGCAAATAAAACAGTCCTCTATCTTCTACACCACAGGGTTTAAGACCCTGGTAGAAATCACAGGAGAGAGGAATGAGCAAAAAGAAACTGGATCATCTCCAGTGGCTCATAGTGGCAGATATTATGCAAATGACTCCAGAAATCAAAGTGTGATATTTTCCACAGGAACCTGTTGACATAAAATGACTGGATAGGTGGAACTTGTTGGGAGTAATCAGGCAAGACAGCGACGCTCCAAACCGACATGGTGGACAAACTTAACTGAGCATGTAAAATCACAATGTGCCGTTCCTCCTGCTTTTATTCCACAGTCTCCCTGCGGAGCAGGAAGCTCAGTGATCTATCCAAGCATGCTGTGTTAGCAGATGCTGCAACGATCTGCAGGATTTATTTAATGATTTCTGATGAGGTTTAACTGCTCCCAGAGTTTTAAAAGCAAAATAAAACAAAAGCAAACAACCATTCAGCCTTGAAGCTCCACGTTTAGGAGGACATGTTTTTCCCCATGTTATTTTATGCAGTGAATTCATTTACTGCAGACAGTGTGCAGTAGAAATGTGACAAATCCCCAAGATGATTCTTGACACTTTATGCTAATCTGCTCTATTATTTGCCTCCATTTGCCCTTGATGGAGACAGCTGCACCCTCAGGCATGTTGGAGTTTTTGGATTAATGCCTACCACACATACACTCACACACACAGACACACAAATACATATCTGGTGTTGATTTGACTCTATGACTTTCAGCACTCATCTGTGTCACCACTACAGGCAGCAGACATTATTGAATCTGTCTTCCGAAACAACAGAACTGCTTCTGTGGATAAGAGCATCTGTTTGAGTCCACAACACAATTGGAGACATCTAAATGTTTCCATAGTTACACTGTTTATTTCATCTGAATTTGAACAACACAGCTTCACTACGTGATAATCCTGCATTCATTCAACTTTAGCCGAGCATGAAAAAAATTAGTTTGAACAAGTCGATAAAGTGTAAAATGTATTTTAACAGCATAAGGCAGTTCAACGCTAATGTTGAGGCCTATAAAATTATAGAAAAAAAAAATTACTGGATTCTTAATAATGAATCCTGCCATTTATTTAATTTAAAATTTCCTTTAGCTGTATCCCATTTGGAGGAAAATTTATGAGAAAACAGTTTGCTCAAGTTTGATTAAAATGCTGACTTGGTCTTGACGAAACTGGACTAACTATCAACTAATTAACTAACTTGATGACAAAATGCATTTTTTTAAAAGTTTTAATCGACTAAAAATATAAAGGATAAAGTTAACTGAATACAATTAAATCTAATGTGGGCTTTTGATCTCAGGACTAAGAGTAAATCTATATATAACTAACAACTTTTCTGGTGTCTGATGAGCCTTAAAACACATTTATGTTACTCCAACTGGATTTCTTAAGTTGTATTTTATCAAACCCCCAAACAATTTTGAGTCTGAATCCTTGCTAAGAGCTAGGGACATCTGATTTGTCTTTTCCAACTAAAAGATGGAGATAACAGTGACACACATTCACCCCTGGAGGCTTCCCACAGTCAGAGCAGTTGTGAGTTAATGGCCTTCTTGAAGGACATCTTAAACTATTGATGTGTCACCTCCCTGTCCAGAATGATCTGGCCACTCTGAATCAACACAAGCTCATGTCTTTATCACCTAGGCCACTGCTGCTCAATCTTAGAATTAAAAAACCTTTAATGAAGCATTATATTATCCTCCATTTTCACCAACATATAGCCCTGTTCAGCCCTGGCATTAACATGCATCTTGGGGGGGGCCCAATCACAAGCTTAAACGCTCACTAAGTACAACATAGTTAACACCTGTTGACACAAAAGACAAAACGGATGTTTCATCTGGATGCGAAGAGGGCCACTGATCAGTCTAAAGGGAAAATATCAGTCTTCACTAGGAAATCAGCAAATCTTCAAATTTAACAATGCACAGGCTCATTTTAGGACATTTCCTTTACTGACTGTGCCATTTGTTAATAGATCCTCCATATTCTAAAATGTTTATCCATGTACAGTATCTCAGTTTATCCCAGTATATGTACATGTTCTGTAAGAGGAAAGAAGTTTCTTTTGTTTGGTTCCAGTCAACGAAATCATTTACTTGTGTTTTTGTTTTAATGCTTCGCCTGTGGGGACAGCCTGGCCACTTATCGATCAATCTACAGCCAGAGAAATGTCACCGTGTTGCTGTGGATCAGCAGATTGGCCTTTCTGGATAAATCTCATTAACTTGGTCACCTTGCTTTTCTGCTGTCAGTCAACAAAACAAAATGTCAAAAGAGAACTGGCACCTTTGCTCTGAGTGGTGAGGGAATTCACAGGTTTAGGAGGCAAAGCTTCAGTTTTTGATTCACTGTTTGTTTTCATTTGCTTCCATCTACACCACTACACACAGAGTTATACAAAAATATGTGATGAACATGTATCAATATATTAAACCTTTTATTTTTTGGATTATGATCACTGTTTAAAGTTTATGACCTATGATTTTTGTATTTAGTATTAATAATATTACTATTTTGTTACTGAAAGCCTTTTTTTCTTTACAGTCCTTAAACATAATGTGGCTCTATTTGTGAGTGATATCTTTGGGGGACATGAGTGATACAAGTTTAGTAGCACGCCTTCCCATATTCTCAATTACATGATATTTCTCATAATTGAAAAAGAAAAAAAATTCTGAAATATAGTTCACAGAAAAATTGTGTGATCGCTTTTCTCTTTTCAGAGGTGACATCACCAACAAGTAAGACAAAAAAAAAAAAAAACCCCAAAAAAACAAAACAGTGGCTCTGTTGGTCTGTAGTCAATATCAGGGTCAGGGGAGGATAACAAAATGCATATCTGTCTGGGGCATGTAATGTTAACATAATCAAACTCGTCTGAAGGAACTAAATCCTTTCCAAATTGGGTGTTTTCAGACTCTCAATCAAGTTGTGAAGTAGGCGTCACTTTACCCCGAAGACTAGATCTGTCATTTTGGAGGGAGTTAGTGCCAAATGAGTTAGGCCATCTGCTCAGTGATGCTTAGTTTCAAATGCATTAGAAAATAACAGATGGTTGAGTGGAGTTGAACATTCATACAGACGGATGAGTTTAGTCTGGGTTTGACCAACATGATGAAGGAGAAAGTCAGCAACATGACACAGGGGTGTCATACCTGTCATCCTCAACTGCCTTTGTTAGCACTTCTGAGCTCGCACAACCCTCTATTTTCTTTTTAAATACAGCAGGGATAGCAGTGGTGTTACTGTTACTGTGTTTTTCGTTTTCTAAACATTTACTGGTTTTTAATTTTTCATTTGCCATCGTTATTGTCAGTTACCTTGCAACAATGTTCCATTTGAATGCTATTTCCTAAAAAAATGTTTTTTTTTTCATGAAAGTACATTTTTTTCCCTGAAACACAACCTCAAGACTCCCATTTAAAAACAGCAATAGATATCACATTGGGTCTTTCTGCTACAAAGCAGATTCAGGGTGAAAATCTGGGTAGAAGGGAGCAGGGTATGAAATATATTTTGTGTTTTCAGCTCATTCTGACAGATAAGAAGTGACTCTTCAGTCCTGCCAGAGATTAAAAAAAGTTTATAGAGTATATAGAGTATATATTCAGAGAAGTGTTCTGAGAAGCTGGGCAGATTCTCTGCTGGTTTTTATCTTACTGGTTAGCTGTTTTTTTCCCCAGTGCTGTCTACCAAACTTACACTACCAGAGAAAGATAGTGACTGTTAGCCACCTGGAGCTCTTGTCACTCAGGTCAATCTTAATAGAGATCTCTCACAGTCTGCTCCAACCAATGATGCTGACAGAGGACAGGCAAGACCGAAAACAGCTGGGGTTGTTGGTTGTTGTTTTTAAAGCAAACGCGCTCAGCTTCAGCTGCTCAGGCTGAAGGCCACTGGACTTCAAAATGAAAGGCCTTCCAAAATGACAGACTTGACTCTTCCAGAAACAGTTCAGATTAGTGTTTTCTGCTGTGACAGCTCTGTGGTTTAGATATGGTCAAGTTCCAGTTCCTATTTCACCTTAGTCTTTACCTAAACTTAACCAAAGTTCAGAAAAACACTTGGTAGAAGATCTGCAGCCTCAGGTATTAAAACAGCTTTCTTTCTGGCCAGCTGCAAACCATCTGCAAGTCTTTACCTTGTTGACCTTTGAGGGGACAGATGGAAGCAACGTCCCAAATTTGCATTTCACTAAATCTGGCTTACTTCATCCCCATGAGAAACTCCATTCATTAGAACAATTCTACTGAAATATGAATACTGAAAACACACCCAAAAAAGCACCAGGAAACTGAACATGTTCACCCTCACTAATTTTA
Organism: Rachycentron canadum; assembly: GCA_038496675.1. Taxonomy (NCBI): domain Eukaryota; kingdom Metazoa; phylum Chordata; class Actinopteri; order Carangiformes; family Rachycentridae; genus Rachycentron; species Rachycentron canadum. Next base: position 19,748,642 of record CM076662.1, on the reverse strand, counting down.
GAAATGGTCTGAATTTCTGCCAGACTGGTTGTTGTCAGACATGCAGTTTAATGGGGGTCAAGGCGCCAGATTAATCACCTGGACAATGAGTGATCTGGCTCTTGGACAATCAGATGCATTTCTGGCAGGTCAAACATTTTTGGTCGGCTGTCTGGTAGCATGAGCACTTCCATGGCTTAATTTCCCACATGGCTGCTGTCAAAATAGCTTCAATGAACTACAGAGGGTTTGTTTTAATATTATTTGGGGCAATATTTTATATGTTGCAGTAAAACTGTCCCATGATATAAATCTGAACTTCACTGGAGAACAGAGAAAGTATTGTTGGTCTCTTCCAGCCCCTGTGAGTCAATATTACTTTCTTTTCCGCTTACTTGGAATTGCACAAAGTAATGCTTGCTTTCTTTCTTTTTTATTTTTTTTTGTTAATATTTATGACACTGCCATGTTGTCTGTATCAACAGGACTGGATAAGTCCAGTGTGTTTTTATTATTCATTTCTAAGCCATAGTTTGTAAAACATTCCCACAGCTTGGAAAAGCTATAGTTAAGTGTGTGATGTCAATCAGTTTTCATAATACATCCACTCACTAAAGTAGTTGAAATATCTTCAAGGAACTTTCAAAACAGCAAAGCTACATGGTGTGAGGTGTTTGTGCTGCATGTTAAATTTCAGCCTCTCTCACTCTCTGGTTTCCATTCACTGCAGCCTCTGAGTGAAGTGAACTACATGTCGACACACTCAGCCCACCTGGCTGCTACCGCATTCAGTCTGGGTTAAGAGCAGAGAGGTGTGCCAGTGCTGGCAACATAAATGTCTACAGGGAACGTAATCATCATGCAGAGCTGCTAGCAGGAGTCAGAAACGAACCCCGTCAGCCTCTAAGTGAGTGTGTTTGTGTTTAAGCTGCAAAGGAGAATGTAATTACCATGCAGAACTGGTAGCAGCAGTCACAGAGGAGGTCCTGTCTGGATTTGCATGTGTAGCTGGAACAGGAGTTCTTCAGAGGTGGTCACACATACACTGATGATAGAAAAGACAGTGTGTGTTGACCTCTTAGTGTTTATTCCTGTTGATGCTCCTCATGTCTATCCATCAGTCCTCAGCTGGTGACGTCTCCTCGTCCTCTGAGGCTGTTTGTCAGTCAGACCTAAATTAATGTGGAAATATTGTATTAATTAATGCAACAGACAGTCAGACATCTTATTAAGAAAACACTCGGCCATTAAATTAAACCAAATTGGATGTGGAGGTACAGCTGTCACAGTTTATTCATTCTTCCATTAGTTATCTGCCTTTTTTTTTTTTTTTTTTTTTTTAAATATTACTAACTCTCCTGTCATTTCAGATCCTGCCATTCCCTCCTGCCCTTCTACCTTTCAGCCACCTGACACTTATATATTAGTATATGTACCAGCCCATCTCCAGTCATACCCCTTCCAGTGGTTTCCGCCTAGTGTTCCAGCGTTCTGTTTCTGTTTTCCTTCCAGGCCTGTTCCCATCCTTTGGACTGCGTGCTGGTTTTGGATTCCCTTCACCTGCCCCTTATCAAATTTTATTTGATGTTTCAACAGCAAACATGAACATAAATGTGTTTTTTTTTGTCTCTTGGCAAAGTGAAGAGCAGCAAACCAAGAAGAATTAACATACTTTCTACAATTTCCTGTCCACAATCATCGGTGGATATTGGGTCGAGTGTGAACAAATTCACAGTGTCCCTCACAGTCTGGTCTCAATCCTCACTCCACAAGGGACAGATGTATCTAATTTATATTTTAAAGTAATTATATTAGGTTAATTAGTATTAAGTCATTTATCAAGTAATAAATACTCATTTTCTATAATGGGAGGATTTGTTTTTCTCTCTCCTCTGTTTCATATAATTGTAAAATGCATTTTTGGGCTCTTGATTGTTGATGGAATAAACAAGCAGGAAATCACTTTGGGCTCTGAGAAGCCACAAAATAAAAGTAATCCATGGTTGTAACCCAAATTCCAATACCACACATGCAATATAATTACCTCGTATTACCATGTAGCACTTCACTCAAACAAGGAATTTAACCGCAATTTAACTTCAAAACATGTGCAAACATATTTATAAGTGTTCATAATTATAGTATCAGATATCATTAAAAAAAGCTTAGGCATGACCTAACTGTTTTGAGATCAAGTCAAAAGGTCAAAAATCTTTAAAGTTTTAAAAAGGCAAGATTTCAGTTTCTCATGCCCTGATGGTGTCGACAGCAGCTCAGCCTGTCGCTTATTATTTTCCATGCACCCAGCAACTAAGCAGATATTAGCTTGGCCTTATCAACAGGAGTCACAAAGGGCTGAGGGTGAAGTGGAGCAGATGTTGAGGCGGAAAGGCTCCTTGGGGAGGCAGCAAGCGATCAGAGCCTGACACGGAGCCTGGGGCACCGTCACATCCTTTCTGTGGAGGACAAACAGCCACAGCCACCATGTAATTTCAATATTAACAGAAGAATCTCCCCGTTCTATAAAGCACAAGTTCACAAAGTATTGATATTAACTTTATATTATTTAGCTCACTGGCACTCAGAAGCTGTTATGCAAGTTCATTATCGGTACCCTCAGACTGGCTCCAAAAATATGACTGACCTGACGTCATTCCCTATAAGCCAAGAGTTCCCAACCATCAGGCCATGACCAGCACCTGTCCGGGCTGTGTCGGCTATTGAGGAGGTTGTTTGACAAGAACTGATCTGGTCTGTGGGGTCACATTTCTCCACTGAGTCTCCATCTATTGCCAATAGTGATCATTCACACTATGATAGATGAAATGTTAACATGTACAAATTTCTTACTGACTCAATTTATATGACAGGGTGTAAATAAACTTGAGCTTAAGTTTCACACTTCTGTCCCCCATTTCAATGCTCTCTCTCTCCAACTTGATGCTGTTGTGATTCTTACATATTCATTATGAATATGTGTCACGTCAGAAACACTGTGGTAACAGAGAAATCCATTTACTTTTGCTGTGGACTTAGATTGAACAAATCTACTTTCACTTACTTCAATTTAGTTTTTATTTTTGCAACACATCTTCCCTTGAATCCAAAAATAGGCTTTACAGTAAATTCATTTTGATGTTTGAGCTTTACTGTTCAGAGTGAGTTAAAAAGATAGGGACACAGAAATTGGGTAACAATAAGGGCATAGCAAAGGATCCAAGGAGGAGGGAAGTCTTACAAATAGGCTACTTATTTCCCCCACAAGTAGTTACTGGTGGCACATCACATCATTTTAGTAACATCACAGTTTCTGAGCCATGTTTCTGCACAGATCTGTGTGATCTCTATACATGATTTCACACGTCTGCTTCTCTGATTGCTGTGATAGGAGATGTGACAGATATGATTCAGCTGAAGAATCCTGTAGCTTTGGCTTTTGGTGGATAACTACACCTCAAGCCCATTATAAAATTAAGCAGCGTGTTTTGTTGTGGGAATCCTAAAGCCCATTGAAGAACAATATATTAAGAGCAGATATTTCCTTTTTTCAGCTTTTGATTCAACAGAGCAGTCAAATACAAAATCAGAGGCCAGAAAGCAGCATTTAGGAAAGTCTAAATGTTGGCAACCACACAAAAATAGAAGAAATGCTCTCAAGTATTTTCACAGCAGAAGAAAAGAAAACCTTTGCCCTCCCGCTGAATGCTCGCTTTTGCCTTCTTACACCAAGAAATCGCTGATAAAAATCCATTATCAAGGTTTAACCCTGACCAGCCATCAAAGATGTAAAAATCCACAAACCCCAAAATGCTGGAATCACAAAATCTGACTTTATGCTTTGCCTTTAATGTCATATTTGATCATCACTTTAAAATTGTTGTATGATCTGTTTACATGAGTTTAAAAGTTTTCTTGCTGGTAGTATATATTTTAGTTTTGCTCTGCATCCTTGAGATGTGAAAGTGACTCCCGAGAACAAGTGTTCCCTTCATTTGGGGGGGACTTCATTTCCTTGTTTGCTGCGTGTTGTTACACTTCTGTTTGACATTTCTATTAGAAGTTGTGATACAGGCTGACCAGCTTCTTTGCAGCCAAGTGAACCACAGACCAGAGCATCTACATTTAGTATGAGACCCCGATACTGAGAGGGATTCAATACACAATTAATAGTCAGCGTCAATCGGTTGTTTCCATGAGGCCAGATTTGTAAAGAAACATTGAGTTGACAACCAATGTCTTGTTTTAAATGACGCGCGCCATATTGTCTTGTTCTAACTGAAGTCCGTGTTGCTAAGCGCGAATTTCCAGCAGTTTCTACCGTTGACCGTTCAAGAAACATAATAAATACTTTTATTTAACTATAAATAAATAAACTTCAAACAGGCACAAAGTCACAGAAGAGCCCTGAACGTGGTTTGTGAGCAAGACAATGAGACAAACTGCCCAATTTAGGTTGACGAGACAGACTCGGGGGCGATGATGCTACAAGCTAGCACCTGGAAATTACCGTTAGCCAACCATGAACTGCTGACGTCAATGTTTGAGGAGAATACACAAGTTTACCTGTCTGCGGTTCCCGCCATTCACTCTCACGTTGTTTTTCCTCTTCTTTTCGTGACCAGAAGTAGTTTATGAATCCGTTTCACACCCCCCCCCCCCCAGTCGAAGTTGTAAACATTGACACCTGCTGTGATACGAAGAAGAAGGCGGGTCCCGAAAGAAAATGGCGGGTCCTTACGTCTTTACGTCTTTACGTAGGTTGCGTAGCGAGCGCAACAGGGCCCCGCGCGGCTTTTGACGTTAAAACGACTTTGAATTGTCCTGAAGCGCCACTGGGTGAAAAATCAGACACACTATAAAATTAAAAATCGACACGATGCACAATCTCGATTTAGTAGCATTTAATTAGCAGCACGAAGAAGCTAAAGATCCAATCATCACTAAAACCTATGTAGCATAAGAGAGCCAATGAAAACAAATGGAATGTTGTTCAAGGTCGCCATGGCGATATTTAAGGTGTGTCGTTGATTCGCGACGTGAACTACTGCATTGAGGACATGAAAGAAAACGTTCCACCTTAAAAGCTTCCGTTAGCATCCAGTAACCATTGAGCTTAAAAACAATTGGTTGTGCCAAACTGTAAATATTTGTTAAAAATAATTTTTATTCGTTTTATTCGCTTAACTTAAGAATTCCAATGCACCTGCAATTTGTTATTGTTAAAAATAATCAAACGCACTGAAGGCCTGGATATGAAGCTACAAGCAAAATAAGGTGAATGATTCTGAATTGTTTATTTGATGTTTTAAATTGTTGGATTGAGCTTGAATATTACCCGGAGTGTCCCATGTGTAATTTAATGCTTTATCCCATTTTACAAAAGTACAGAACCTCATACCCCGGTCATGATTGGACTCGGTGTGATTCACATAAAAACCAGGACACAGAAGAATATAAAGATTAAACTGTCTACTGAAGTGTTTTGGAACCACAGACCTAATCAGCCCTCTGGCCTCTGAAAGAGCCGCATCAGACAGACTATGTCATTACTGCATCTAAGTAGGTGTCAATTAATGGGTCATTTAAGTTAATGAAGTTTACTACTATTTATAATCATGTAAAGTCTCACTGAGAAACCTTCCACTTTCACAGGTGAAGCCCATTAACAGAAAAATCAGAGGTATATTTAATCTTAATGAAGCCAAAAATCCACTGGTCCCCAGCCCCAGTTTTCTGTGTTTATGACTGTTGGACAGATAAAACAAGAAATTTGAATATCATTAACTTGGGCTTCAAGGAGTAATGATGGACATTTTTCACTGTTTTCTGACATGTTATAGTTTGCAGTTTCCTGTGGTGGATTAATATTAACTTTCCCCCAGGTTTTCTGTAGATTAATTACTAAAGAAATAGCCTACAAGAAATGTAATAGTGGAAATGAATCCAGAAACCTTAGCATGTGTCAGTGCCTTGATCTTCACGTTAAGCTACATTGAACTAGCACAACTGGACAGTTCATGTAGGAATGAGTATAAAAAAAACAAAGAATATCTCCTCTTATTAGAGGCCTTTATTCCAGTCTGATACAGCCAACAGCAATTACTTTACATTCACAATCCTCCATCTACCTGATTCACAGGTAAACCTCCACATCCCCAGTTCATAACTTTATTCCTCACATGTTGGTTACACAATGATCACAAAATAGTGATTTCTTATCTTGTTTTTAACACTCCAGGCATATGTACTTATATTTACTATTTGTACAATATAGTCAGTAAATCCATTCATCCATCCACCCACCCTCCCCCCATCCACATGCACACACATGAACACTGTACAAATGTATCAATGGAGACATGTTTAAAGGCTGTTTGCCTTAACATTTAATATCCATTGGTCAAAGAAAGAAACAGCTGAGTACCGTTTTTGTTTTCAAGTTCTGGCCACTGCGAGATGATTTGTTCTAAAAGCCAAATGGAGAGGGTGGCATGCAGATATAATACAGAGTGGTGATAACCTCTCAAGTGTTCAGTGGACCCTGGTCCAGTATTTCAGGAGGAAAAGGAGAGAAAGTGGGGAAGGGAGGCAGAGAGAGAGAGAGGAGAACAAAACATTTAAAAGTGAAAAGAAAGTGAACATCAACGAGCCAAAAAAATGTTCTTGAAAATTATATAATTACTAAATTAAAAAAAAACTCCAAATCCCTTCTTCTCCTTGTTCTAGCGCCGACATTTTTCACCTTAGTGTCTACACATCTAAAGCCAAGCAGAGAGGAAAGAGAGCAGTTTGGTTTCTTCTGTTGGTTCCCCAGCGTGGAGCATACAGGAGTGATGAGTCTATATAAGCGATGAGATTTACAGTACGGTACATACAGGTTGCATCCAACATCATAAACCTCCAATACCGCTGCCTCCTGTGTAATAGAGGCTTACTGAGGCTCATTCCTCTGCAGCTCCGTCGGTCTCAGTCAGTCTGTGCAGTAGTAGAGGCTTGTTTGCCCTGTGTATTATTAGTTTTAGGAATCCAGTGTCAGGACAGGAGGATGTCAGCTTTGCAGTAAAGTGGCACAAATGCAGCTGCAGGAGAAAATGTGATACTGAAAAGTGCAAAGAGTCTGAACTTTTTGGTCGCTATCTAAGTTTTGGTTTATGAGACATATTTGGCTTTGGTCCAGAGGTTGCAAAATTGGAGAAGCCAGTGACTGCATGTTGGTTTGAGATGAAGAGAAGCTGCCCCCGAGCTGAGCGGGGCCGTTTTTGGCAGGGCCATGCTGGGTTAGGAAGAGCTCTGCGTTGGGAGAGGAAAAAAAAAGAAACAGAAGGCTCATCCTCTGGCGTATCAGTCTACCTGCCAAAAATGTTCTCATACTCCAGCAGTATCAGCTCCACTATCTGGTTCTGGTAGACCATGTGGACCGCCATGTTCCACGTCTCTGTTTCAGGCCGCAGCAGTGTGGGGCCGAACACAATGGCCACACTCTGGGTGGTCATACGGTTTTCCTCACCGTGGTCGATCACCCTGGAGAGAAGGTAATTCATTGATAATTCATTAGAATGCGGCAGAATTCAAATGAACACAATATCAAACTTTGAAAACAGAAATGGTATCATCTGACTAGACGCAGTCCAGAGTGGCAAGTGTCAAACATAACCAATTAAAATGACAACCTCGTGGTTGTATGGCTCCACCAACCAGGCAAGTTGCAGGAAACATGGTGACTCTCTCAACTTCTGTTCCTGAGTTATAGTCTTGAATAATGATAGTGGTGGTCGAGGTAAACAATAAGTCAATGAAACAACTCTTTACTGAAAAAAACTATTCTGATAATCCAGAAATCATCAAAGTGATTTATCAGAACAAAACTGTGAAAAGATCCTCTGGTTCCAGCCTGTTAAATGCGAGGATTTGCTGCTTTTCTATGTTTTGTATTGTGAATTAAATATGTTTGCAGTTTGGCCTCTGGGACAAGTGATTAACAAAAAGACAAAATAATCTAAAAAACTATTAGTTGAAGCCTCAAATTTCTGGATCTTATATTCATTGTTTCTATTTATTGTGACTCTGTATTAAAATGTAACTTCTGTTTTGGGAGGGAATCTGTGCTTTTCTTACTTCCTGAGGTGTTTGAAGAGGACCTGCATGGTGTCATGATTGGGCTTGGGCAGCTGTCTGACCAGATCTTTGATGGAGTGAACCCGCTGCTTGTAGTCTGGTATCTCTGCAAAACAGAAAACAAAGTGTAATAAAGAGAGGTTGGAGCTGAGGAGGAGTGAGGGGTGGACCTGACCTGCTCTGTACTCCTGATCGTCAGGCAGGTCACTGCGTGGTACAGTCTGTCAATCACACGGGAGTGACCCTAATGCACACCCTGCTTTATGGTCTAGTTCCCTCTAAATGGGACCATCATTTAAAAAATTACCATCATGTTGTATTGAGGAAGAAACTAGAGACTGAGACCATAAACTCATTAGGAAAACGTTTACTGAGCTAATAAATCAATGATGGTCATTAGATAAATCCCTAAAGCACTGGCTTCACTTTTTGGACCCAGAGTCCAGGTCCAGTCTATGATTTTACCATTTCACTTCCACAGTTCTGTGAAGTGAACCCTGATGTTAGACGTCTGTGAGATCAATTGTCTGGTTCCTAATCATTATGTAAGTGGTTTCTAAGTACGGTTTGGGGACCTCAGTGGTCCATATGGATTTCCATGAAAAGTAAGTTAAAGCAAAGTAATTTAATTTAATTCCCCTTTTCAATAGGACAATAAAATAGAAGAAAATGTCAAATCAAACATTCTACCATTTAAAAAGTTTAAATTCTTCAAGTCAGCATAAAATCAGTAAAATAAAAAGTTCTCCAGAAGAAGCTCCTGAAAAAAAAAAAAAAAAGAAGCTTTGAACAAGTCTGTGACGGGAAGAATTTCAATGAAATGTTGGTTTGGGGTTTTGCAGCAGCACATTTCCAGGCACAGAGTCTTGCTTTTGACATAAAGAGGCTTCTATTGACAACATACTTAGCAATACAGAGCGTAAGGTTCACACTGAGGGAATGCATGAATAAATAAACATGTGTGTGCACGACAGCTGTGTGCAGCACGTACTGATGGCGCTGACAAAGTCATGGAAGAGAGCATAGGTGAAGAGAGGCTCAGGCAGCTCTCTAAAGTACATCTTCAAAGCTCCGGTGGTCACATGGATGTCCTCCCACTTCCCTTCTGCCAGGTTCACCTTCTCATCTGGACAAACAAAAACACTTCAGTCAAAGTGCTGCACAGAGAATGACAACACAACAACAAAAAAGAAACTACCAGGAATCCAACTAAGAATATTTTAATAACCTTTCACATTGTTCTCATTATCATATCATTATCATATCTCAAATAACAAATACAAATAATAAATTAGTGGCTGACTCACCATGATTGACAGCAAAGCGTAGTTTCTGTATAACAGCCAGGTTTCCACTAACTCTGTACAGCCCATCGACACACAGACCTGCAGGGGACGATGGGAGGAAAATAAGTCATATCTACTTTATTCTTATGGTTTGGTTTTATTTGGTTTGACTCCTTTACAACAAGATTATACTGAGACACTGTCATGTATTTCTATTACTCTATTACAGGTGGCAGTAAACCCCACCCCACTACAAGTAGATTAAAAGAAACTAGTTTCCTTTTCTTTTCACTCCAATCTGGTTGAGTGACATATATCCAAACCCACCACTGTTCTCCACATGGTCGATGGACATCTTTACAAAGCTTGGTACGGTGCTGTTCTCCCTGTGACAGAGACTGGAAAGACTGCAGCCAAACACCTGGTCTGAAAACACACAGGGACAAAAACAAAGTCGCAAAAACAGTCCAAAGTCCTAGGTCTTTAGTGGGTGTTTTGTCAACAGATCTTAGCTTCCAGAAGCATCATCTGCATCTTTTAGGCATTTAAATGTTTTTAGCTCTCAACCCATAAAGAATCACCTTTAGTCTTTAATCTAAACTTTGCACCTAATTTGAACTCATGACCTCCACTGGACATTAACCTCATGTTCTGTTTTGCACCAGCTAATAAATACAATGTGATAATGATCCACTAGTAAAATCCACTGACTCTGTCTGTATTGTGTTTGCTGCTGGGACACTGAGACAAAGCGCAGGCAGCATGTGTTTCAGTTTGTCAGTACAGATTGTTGCTCCGTTACCTTTGATGTAGCCCTTGTCTCTGACGGCCTGCAGGGTCGGGCGGCGGGTGAGGAACTTCTTCAGCTTGTGTCTGGTCTTCTTGTTGTCAGAGGCATCCAAGCTGGTGGAGGTCTTCATGGCTGCTAAGGAGAGATGAGACAGGACCGTGTTGTCTAGCACTCGTACCAGCACACTGATCGCCATGACGGCCGCTCAGTGTTTTGGAGGAATGAAACTGATAAGCAGTTGTTTTATAGGGCAGGTAATGAGACTGTCATCTCACTGGGCCAAACACAGATAACTCCTCCAGTTGTTTTTGCACTTTGTGCTTTTACTACACTCCTACACTGTATGCGTCCTGTTCATTTTTCTTCTTTTTAGATAAGTCTTGCTATTTTATTTGTGTTTTTTTTCCCCCCAATTCATTCAACAGCTTATCAATTTAAAAAATGTTTAGGTAAAACTTTAAATCTTTTAAATACTTCCAAAATGCTGTGTTTTCAGAAACGTCCTATCTTAAGTCTCCTGATGAGATAGGAAGAGTATTACCCAAGCAAATCCTAACTAACTGGAGGAATCCTTTCTTATCTCAGGTTAGGAAATCCTAAACACTCAATCCAACAAAGGTTATTAACTTTTATGTGTGTAGCCCAGCAAACAATGTCACTTTTATCATCTCGTCTTGCTGAACCATGAAGCACATTTATCAGATGCACCACAGCAAGGTGAAGGGTCAGCCTCTCCACAGCTGCTTGGCTAAGGTTAGCGGAGGGTGGTCAGTGTCGGCCAACAGCCTCTAAATGAATATGTTCTGTTTGTTTTGTTTTGTCAGAAAAGCAAAATCTAGGACAGCTGCTCCTATTTAAATTAGACACTATTCATATGTAATGGTTTCAAATCAGGTCCTAACTCTGCGTACCATTGTTACCAAACAGTTAAGGTTGGTGCAACTGACCCCTGTGTAAACAGAACACAAACCTCTGGCTTTCTTTGAGTCTCTGTGTTCTTTCTCCTTGTCATTTTTCTCAAAACCAGGAGACTCAGGCATGTCCTCTTCAATGGCCTCATCAGACTCCCAGGCCTAACACACACACAAGGAAATAAGACACTGGATGTAAAAACCTCAACCTGCTGCACCTTTGGACTCTGATGGCAGGAAAACAAACTGAATGTGATGATTATAAGTGAAACCATACTGATTCAACCTTTAAACAAACAAAGTTAACTACTGAAGTCATTTTTAAACAGTCTTTTTTTTCCCATTTCAATTCAGCGTTACTTTTTAAACAGTAAGTTGAGGATTTTTGCATTTAGATTGATGGGTTTAGTTTTTTAACAGGGTGACTACCAATCAGAAATAACCAATGACTGATCAAAGACCCCTCGTTCGTCACAGCACATACTGTATTTATGAAAAATACTGTTAATCTTCTCAGTCTATCCTTGCAGCTGAGAGTCTGTAGACCTGAGTCCTCTCAACACCGTGTGCAGTCTCAAACCCTCTCCCCTTGACCACTGTACAACAAACGCTCTTACTGCACCTTTGCTTCCTAAACTAACTCATTGTCTGGGGGAGTAGTGAAGTGTTGGTGCTCACATGGGCGCTGATGGTGTCCTGCAGCGCTCGGTACCAGTCGTTGATGAGGCCATCGTTTTCTGACTGGATCAGCAGCTCTGTGCCCTGTCGAGTCTTCAGCTGCAAACAGGAGAACGACACCGAACAATCAGCATCCACAAAATCATTGATTGTGTATTTTAAAGCCCATCTTTGTTGTTTACTTCTTCAGGTGTTCTCTATGTATGTGAGCTCATGAAGTGTGTCATTTTTACATATTTACAGCCAAAATATGTTAATTTTGTTGTGCTGCTGGAAGCAGAAACAGATAAATGGGAAAAAATATATTTTTGAAATTACAGCTAAAAGATTGTTTGCTTTAGACATTTCAAGTGAAAAAAACACAAACAAAAATTGATTTCACTGGCCTCTATAACATGCTTCTTGCTGGATTTGTCCTTGGAGGCCCACTCCACCGAGCCACCCCTCACATCCACAGTGAACTCTGGTTTGGACTGACTTCCTCCAAACTGGACAGAGACAAGAAAAGAATCAAAGGAGGCAGATTAACACACAAAGGACCTGCTCATATAGAGCTACACCTTCTAGTGTAGCTCTTTTTAGCTTTCACCGCTCTGTTACTCTGGACAACTGTGTTGTTTGATGACTGACTTAAACTGTGCTGCCATGTCGCTGTATTGGTCAAACAACTGACACCGACCTAAAATGAATTTCTCCAAGGGTAATGAAGAAAACTAAAAGACGTGTATGTTCCATACATACACTCTGCTTGCTTATTAGGAACAAGACTAAGCCAATCCCAGATAGTTCCTCCCTCATGAAGTTTATAATATTCAGATTTTGTTAAAACTGACACAGAGGTGCTGATTCAACTGTGTGAAGATGCAGTTTGTGCTGCTGTTGAACTTTACTACTGGAAACAACTGGAAACTAGAAACACCTGTCGGCAGCACATCAACATACAGCTTCCAAACTGATCACACAGTTGTGACAGTTTCAATAAAAATTGAACATCATAACTCTCTTGAAGGAGGATTTGTTGCAGGACTTGAAGGAGAAAGCATCGGTTTGCAGGTGTACCTAATAAACTGGCTCCTGAGTGCATATGCATATTTTTAAATCCAATATAAAAAGGTAAGTCCAATGAATAATTTTAAATCTCTTTCAGTGTGTGTGCATGCTGGATCCTCAAGTTCTCAAGGTTAAAGAAAACGACCCAGTTACACAACCAAACCTCATTAGCATTTCTTTTACCTTGAGAGCTCATTAACTGCAGGAAAAAAATAGAAGCTTTACAAAGACTAAAGTGTCTGTTGAGTTTTGCTTCATTGGCCAACACACATGCAACTGAAAACTGAAAGTAATCTTTCCTGTGTCTCATGCTCTGTCCATTTAATCAGAAAGCATGACAGCAGACCTCCACCTGAAGTTTATATTCAAGTTCATCCACAGACTAAATGTTTCAGCTAATGATGGCACAGTAATATTGTCCTGTTGCTAGTGACTTAACACAGAGGGGTTGGGGTCAGAGCATGACAGACAGGACGGAGATGTCGTGCAGAGGAGGAGAAAGAGAAGCACACAGAAGGAAGGAGGAAGCACATACAGAGGAGGCTCGGTCGAGCCCTGAGCAGCCATAGGAGACAGCAGGACGTTTCTTAGCAGACGGCCTCCAGTTATTCAACAGTGACAGGACAAATTCAGGGAGGGAGCCACTGTGGTAGAATGGCTGTATTGTGGGGATGGAGGGGGATGAAGAAAAGGACGATGAAGAGGTGGGGGGGGGGGGGGGGGGTGAAGCCAAAGGTAAAGAGATGAAGGCATGGAGAGAGAAGGAAAAGAAAACATCGAGGAAGGAGAAAAGTTCAACCCCAACTTCCCTCTAACGACCTGAACTGAATAGCTAAAAAACTCTTAGGTGCTGCATTGACAAATCAAAGGAGGCACAGAGAGTGAATCCTGCAGAATAAAACAGGCACTGGCCTTTCAGACTGGCTGAGAGAGGCAGACTTTCCTTTTGGACTCAACTCAATGAAGGAGGCCTTTTAACATGAAAGAGCAGCAGCAGCAATCACTACAAAGATGACAGACTCATCCTCACCCTCTCTGTTCAACAGCCCCGAATGATGAGGCACAATACTCTTTTGTATGTACTTGTCTAGACAGCAACACCACACAATTACTGATTTGATGAGTAATAACTTTTTCTCCTGTCACTCACCCAGCTGGTTCCACCTCCTTGTCCTTTGGCAAACAACAGTGTGAATCCTTGGAGGACAGTCCAGGAGGAAGTCCAGTTCTTACTGCAACAGAAAGTTCAGCAATTCAGCAATAAAAACACTTCTACATTTGAGGAATATATAATATATATAATATGGTATCAGTGTTGAAATTTAAGTAGCGCTTCTGAAAATTTCAGAAGGCTGCACGACCACATTCAACAGTGAAGCAGCGAAATGTTTCTCTCTTTATTCACATCAACGTAATGACATCACATTGCAAAACATCACTGTAAACGATCCTTATTGTTAAAGAACATGTGTTTGGCAGAAAATACACAACCAGAAGTGCTTCATTAGGATTGGACCCAAATCAGAATCACACATCTAATGAGATGTGCTGTTCCATTTCAGAAACTACACACACTTCGCATTTATGATATCAATATTTTTCAAATATGCATTTTTATTTAAGATGTGTTCAATCGGGCCTTTTGGCTTCTCCCCTGCACTGTATGCCATTTACTTGTTTTAATTTCCTGCGTATTTTAAATTGTGCAAAAAATAAACTAAACTAAACAAACCACATCAATAATGTATTTGGTGTAAACACTCCTTGTAGATATGGTGCTGTATACATGGGGGACATCCCTGTTTGAAGGGTGGAATAATAATGATGATAAGAACCTGATACAAATATTTCTGGCAACAAGTAAAAAGACTGTCACGAGCAAATGGCTAAAACCAAAGCTGCCCACTGTTAATGAATGGATAGAAATAATTAACGAAATCTTTATCATGGAAAAGCTGTGAAATTCCCACAAGATCCAAAAGGAAAACTTATACCTGATCTGGACCAGGTGGACTGAGTAAAACCTATTTTGTCAGATTTCAGATGATTTTCTAGAATGAGTGAGAATGTAATATAACTATTATTTTATTACATCAAACAGCTTGTTTTATTACATTTAACAACTACATGTTCAATGGCAAATAATTAAACCTATTGTTGAAGAGCCAGACTGTGAGGTGGTTATTAAACATAAGACAGAACCTTCTGTTTTAAATGTTTATATTTCTGTTTTAAAAACAGTATTCCCTTGCAGTATTATTGACACTATGTAAAATAATCATTGTGAAATTTATGCTTTTCCAAATAAGGATTAAAAAAAATATATATATTTTTATGAAGAATAGGCTCAGTGATTACAATATTAATGATGTTTTTTAAAAAAAAGAACTAAATTAAAATGATCTTAAAGTGAAACAAATGTCCACATGATGCAGGACTGTACGACTGGACCAGATTTATCTAGTGTCAGTGCTACTCACCGTACTTTCTTGCCGTTCTCAGTGATCTTTGTCACATTCAGAAGCCCACACTTTTCAGATGGCTGGAGAAAAACCCCCCCCAAAAAACAAGCACCATTATTTTACAGACACATCCATCACACAAACTATGATTGACAACCCCAGCAATATCACAGAGGACAAAGCTGCTGTCAAAACTAAATATTGGTGAACAATAAGCATGTGTCAATCCTTTGTAAAACACCGCCACCGCAAAAAGTACACTTCCACCAGAACAATCACAGCTTTGAGTTTGGAGGGAAAACTGATTTTTCCCATTTAGAAAAGGCAAGACAGCAAAGAGCAGAGAATGCAGAGACATCAGAGGAAAATAAAGGAGAAGAGATAAAGCTACCGCAGCATTTAGTCAGAGATCTTTTACCTTCTTGGGTTAATAGATGCAAACATGGATGATCAACACAACCAGGAGCAAACACGTAAAATTATTTTAATGTCTCTTGACAACAGAAAAAAACCCATGTGATTTAAAGAAAACCCAAGCAATATGCCTACTGACCTATTAGCACAGCCCATTAGCAGTGTTTCTACACAGGCTCAAGTTCAAATTCTCTTTCTGCAGCTTTGTTTTGTGCTGTAACGCTCAACCTTTCTCTAATTATTTCTACGTTTTCCAGACCTGTGGAGGAGCCCTGCTCTGAGCTGCAACACGTCACTGCCCTTGATCGATCTCAGACCAAGTTATATTCCTGCAGGACAGAGCCTGGAGGGTGAGGTGAGGTGAGGTGAGGTGGGGGTGGTAGGGGTGAGTACTAACAGAGGCGGGGGGCTTGGGAGACGAAGGGCAGGAGTCAGAGTCAGGAGAGGGGGGCTTGGGGCTCAGAAGAGTGTCCTGGTGACAGGGATGGGAAAAAAAAATACAGTCACATGGGATAACAATAGAAGGTTAATGAGAAAATGATGTGAGGTTAAGAAGACAGACTTCTGAAAGAGAGTGATTGCAATTAGCTGTGAGATTATGACGCTGCGAAGTGTGTCAAGCACCTGTGTGATGACCAGCAGGCACAAATTGATTATTAATTAGACGTGGGTACAGGTACAATATTTCCCAGAATGCTCATGCACCGACAAGCCGTTTCATTTTCAGGATCATCAGTGTTATTTGAAAAAAAATTATTGTCATGGCCAAATTCTTCTGTTTATCAAGTTTATGATTGACTAGTGTATTTCTTTAAATTAACTCGACTAAATCAACTCAGGAAATCGTGGGAGAAAAAAAAAAAGCAAAATTTGGCCTGAAGGTGGGAAAGTAATAATTCTTCTTGTTGTGTGATTATACACATGCAAGCCGATTATGAGCATGGATTAAGGTTTGGTCCGACAGACTACTGACTTTGTGTTTGTATGGGTGCAGGCGGGCGGAGCCTGTACGGAAACGCCTGGTTTTTGACAGCCGCTGCAAAGTAACAAGCCTACAACTGAAACTCTGCACTGTTCACACATCTAACCAATGAACACAATAGATAACAGCTGCACTTACAACGAACAAATTCTGTAAAATGGGAGTCAGTGAGCACAACAAGCAGGTGTTCAAAAAATAAATGATTCTAAATTGTGCTTTTCCTTGTTTCTTTTCTTTTTTTTTAATGGGGGGGGGG
>CM076662.1:19666313-19731308 GCA_038496675.1 Rachycentron canadum | reverse complement strand
GGGGGGGGGGTCAGACCTTGTCGTTGGGGTCTTGAACGTAGGCACTGTGTCTCCATTTGGTCAGGACGATGGGCTCCATCTGTTTCCTGTCCAGACTGCGGCTCTTTGGAGCGTCTCTGGACGGCTGGGGAGGGGAGAGGTTGTACTGGGAGGGAGGGAACAGGGAATCAAACCACATTAATGTACAGTGCTTGTAATTTTCTTTCAGCCATCTATTATCTATACCAATTATCCTTCCAGGGTCGCAGGGGGGCTGGAGCCAATCCCAGCTGACACTGGTCGAGGGCTGGGTACGCCCTGGACAGGTCACCAGTCTAACGCAGGGCGCTTTTAATTTTAATTAATGAAAATATAGACACATGGCTTCTCACCTAAATATGGGAAGTATTTATTTTCACTTATAACTAAACGTGTTGCATTTGATATAATAATAATAAAAAAAAACACAACCCACACTACAGAGCAGTAGCTCATTAACAGAAATGAGATCTTTCAGGTCATGGATTCAGTGCACAAGACAACTAATTGATAAATTGAGAAAACAACTAACAGATTATTAAAACAATCATTAGCTGCAGCCTCTGCTCTCACCACAGTTACTCTCTCCTCCCTTTGGAGGAGAAGGTGGAGCTGAGGGGTGGATCTGACCTGCTCTGTACTCTATCCTGATTGTGTGGTACAGTCTGTCAATCACACTGTAGCCACACCCCCTAATTCATCCCCTGCGTTATGGTCCATTTTCTTCTAAATGGGACCATTGTTTAAAGAATGATCATCATGTTGTATTGAAGACTTGAAACTAGAGACTGAGACCATAAACTCATTAGGAAAACATTTACTGAGCTAATAAATCAAGAGAGAAGTAGGGACATTTTCACATAGACTTCAAAGCAATCTGCCTTCTTTTTACAACCAGTGGAGTCATTAGATTGGATTCAGGTTTAAGGCACTTTCACTTTTCAGATCCAGAGTCTACGTCCACTTTTATATCCAGTCTGTGGTCTTTTACCTTTGGCAGCTCCCATTCTGACCTGGAGCCGTCTGCACTGTAGTAATAAGGTCTTCCCTGGTCATCGACGTGTTTCAACCACTGAGGGTGGAGAAACAGAAAGACAAACTAAATACAACGACTCATTATTGACCTACAGACCAACGTTAGAGACATGTAGTTTATAATGCTGATTGAATTTGTTCTCTTAGATATTTATAAATAAAATCTATTTTCATAGATATGTCCCTGGAGTTAATCTGAATGAGGAGAGTGCTTTAAGTGCCTCATGAAAAAAAAAAAGCTATAAAAAGGGTTTAATATTTTCCTCCTTTCTCCAGCAGTAGTAACCATCTCATGCTGTAGTGTTACAACACTGCCCAGTCATTGTGGAGTTCTGCAGTACAGCTAGAAAATCACCATGAATCAACCCAAATTCCATTCCCCTGTGCATCCCCAGAAACCACAGAGAGAGGACCCTGTGCAGCCGGTACCTTCTCGTTGGTATAGTCGCTGACGTAAAGCGTGTGGCCGTGCTCGTCCATCTCCTCCGACCAACCACGCGGTGGTGAGCCATACTGACTGTCTGACTGGCTAGAGTAGGTACTGAAGCAGGTGTCCTCCGATGACAGAGGCTGAAGTCGACCAATGGAGAGCGAGAGGAAAGGAAGGAAAGACGGCGAGAGCGAAAGAGGAGTGGTCTACCATTAGTACAAAGAGAGAGAGAGAGAGAGAGAGAGAGAGAGAGAGAGAGAGAGAGAGAGAGAGAGAGAGAGAGAGAATCTGTCACCATCGAGTTATAGAGGAGAAAAGACAGACATGCACCCAGAACCAGCAAATCATGAGAAACTGTCTGACACCAGTTAAAAAAGAGCAGAGAAGACCAGAGGACCAATCAAAGAGTAAAACCACTGTTCATTCATCCCTTTGGACGTCATGGTGTGAATCTAGTGGTGGCTGCTGCAGTGACTCACAATATGTGTGTGTGTGACAGTGTTTCACCTGTAGGTGGCAGTGTGGTACAGCCATTCACAGAGCCAGAGGTCGACTCCTAAATGATTCAGGTTGTTTGTGGCACTGTGTGTGTGTGTGTGTGTGTGTGTTGACCATAAATACAGTCATTTAAATCGTCACTGTTGATCAAATCAATAATCTGGACATGAGCATTTTCCAACAGAAGTTACAGAAGTTGACAGTTTTCAGGAACAAACTATTCGGCTGTTTATATAATAAAGAAAATATTTGTCTGTATTTTAAGATTTCAATTTGTCTGAAAATCAAATCAAACCTCCCTGAAAGAACGATTCCCCACATCTGACTCCGTCCACACTTGTTAATCATGAGAAAACCAATGTAAAATGAATCCAGGCTTTAATGCTGTGATATTATCTATTTTATAACTAATAATACTTAATTAGGAATGACTCATGATAACTGTGGGAGAGTTCTTGTAATTCAATGCTTATGAAAACCAGTTTAAACTCAGTGACAACATTTTTGCAGAGTCAGGTCATTTTCTCCAGCCCTCACCTGTTCACTGGTTTTGTACGTGATGGTACTTTCAGTTCTAGTGTTTTCTAATCCACTCACTCTATTGGATTCCTATTTTTATTCTATGGATCTTGATCTACAGTCTGCGTCATTTGGTTCCTTTTTGCCTGTAGTTCTGGTTTTCACATTGTAACTTAACATTGTGAGTCTGGCTCCTGATGAAGTTCCACACCTCAAGCTTAGCACAGTATCTTTACTTAACTCTGTGCTGACACTGTGCAGAGATTCAACTGTGTCTTCTGTTTAATTAAGGTAGTGAAATATCCAGGTTATGGAATAAGTGAGGCTAAATTTCAGGTTTACTTTATAATACCGGTTAATGGCCCATACATAGACCTACTGAAATCATGTGTTGGGACTGAAAACAGTGTCTGTTTCAGATGTTTACAGACGAGACTTCCTGAAAGTGACATTCAGACGGTCACATCTGCTTTCTGCAGTGACTGAACATATGGTCACATGTATGAAATGACAAGGACCAGATCATCACAAACTCATTTCTCACTTCTAAAATCCTCCTCGTGGAGTTCCCATATGAAGCTGGATGGATGTGTTAACAGTCAGAGGAGGTGAACTTTTATGTGAAGCAAGGAGTAAAATTTGGAACAAAGAACTGTTCCTACACTTCAATTCCATGTTTTAAAAAAGCCACACGTCTCAGCTGGTTTTCAAAACACAAGAAAGTCGCCACCTGTATGTTTCTGGTAAATAAATTCCTTTTAATTCTGTAGCTTGTTTTTTTCTCTTTTCTACCAGGGACTACTCTCCGTAGCGTTATGACGCCCTCACCTCATCCTCCACATTTTGACGACTGGCTTATTGCCCCACCTTTAAGGGGACTTTGCTTCTAAAGAGTCTGTTTTTTCAGCCTAATGGAAGACAAATCATCCAAACTTGATCTGAGGGGGTGTAGGCTTTGTGCTGAAAATGGATAGAATATAAATCATCAAGGGGAAAAAAATTGTTTGACCCAGTTTTACTTGTTTGTCACTACATTTTGTTTTTTTATATAATTAGCTTGCTGACAATCCAGGCATCCAATCAACTGCCTGTTTGATACAGAACCATTGTTTTCTTTATAATTGTTCCAAAAAGTTACCAGCCATTGTGACATATCACATCATTGCTTTTGTTAGTAGCAACTGGCACTTGTTGATTTCGGATTCAGAGTTTTGTAATGATGGATATAAAATATTGTGTCTACATAAGTGTGTGTTGTGTTGAACCCTCCACGCAGAACATGATCTGTACCTCGGAGCTCTCTCCGGCGCTGTGGTTCTCTCCTCTGGAGCTCCCGGTGCTGGTGTCCCTGGCTCGGGGCGGCTTCCACGTCCTCTCCTGGGTGGAGCGGTTGTAGTAGAAGTGTCTGCCGTTCTGGTCCTTGTAGGTCTCCCAGTCGCCCACTGTGTGGAGGGGGGAGCCG
Source organism: Rachycentron canadum (assembly GCA_038496675.1). Lineage (NCBI taxonomy): Eukaryota > Metazoa > Chordata > Actinopteri > Carangiformes > Rachycentridae > Rachycentron > Rachycentron canadum. The sequence continues at coordinate 19,727,346 of CM076662.1, read as the reverse complement.
GAGGGCAGAGGGGGCAGGTTTGTCTGGGTGATCTTCAGCTCCTGGAGGTTGGTGTAGACAGGCGACTCGGAGCGACCCGGGCCTGACGAGGACACGGTCTGATGGATACAGAAAGAAAAAGAGAGAGGTAGACCCGTGAGTCATCGGTGAGTCTGTTATATAATCAGGGAACAGCTCCTGGACAGCGTGATGTCAGAAATTAACAGCTTTCAGAGGGTAAATCAACAGCTGCACATACAAGCTGGTGGACACTTCATTTAAAATACCTTCAAACATCCTCACACACTCACTGTTAATGTTCCCACTAAGCTCCAAATGCAGTCAATCCCTGAATCTTTGCTGTGAATATGTGGAACATAAAAGAAATGACTTAAATCTATGTCATTGAAGCTGACAGCCGCTGTTGAGCAGAGAGGGGCATAGTACTGAGTGAACTCTGAAGAGGAGGATAGGGGAAGTTTGCTCTATTATATAACTGAGAGTGACAGGGACTCATGTCAGGTAGAAATAAGGAAGTAAAACTGACAATCAAGATGCATCCTGAACATTGGTATGTCCAGGCTCATCCTTACAGCCAGAGAACTGTGGAAATCCTTCCTACAGAAAAGACTGAAAGATTTAAGAGAATATAGGTAAATATAAATAATTCGACTGACTATATCAGTAGAATATTGGGGTTTTTAAATTGGCAGCTATGTGGATGCCTATTGCTTTTTATTACATTACACTTGGAGAGAAAAAAAAGAGGAACCACAAAATAATAATAAAAAAAATAAATAAATAAAATTCCCTACGCTTAACTTCCTACAGACAGGTAGAAACACAAATAATAGGTATTTTCTATTGTCAATTCACCTTCCAAATATTTTAATATCTTGATTGTATTAAAAAAAAATAAATAAATAATAAATTAGGAAGTAGTGTCAAATTGCATTTTGTTTGAACAACATTAACACATCAAACCCAAAGATAGTCAGTTTACTATGATGTAAGACATGAAAAATAAGCACATAATCAGAGGTCTGGTACTTAATTATTCAACTGATTATCATTGTACTGCATCATTAAATTATATCATATTAGTTTTCTACCAATTGACTGCTGTTGCTAAAAGACTAATAGTTTTATTTCTAATTTGGCATGACCATTTTAATGAACTAAATATTTTCAAAATTAAAGCCTTCATTACAGATTTTTTTAATTTTTAATATGAAGAGGAGGTCTGTGCAGGCAGTGCAGATTTCTACTGACTGAGCTGTCAGATCACAAGGAAAAACAAATACATTTCAGCTTCTGTTCATTTTATGTCCTGACAAATCAGGTCTCTGGACAAAACAAACCCCTCTGACAAATCACTGATCCACTGAATAACTAAACAGATGTTTTTATGGTGCTACTGATAAGATGAAAGAATCTATTGTACAGCTTTGTTAGGAGACCAATCGTGATTTTAAATAATTGTGAGTAAAGAAAGAGTGAAATAAGCCAGTGAATGTGTGTTAATAAATTACAATCCTCCTGACAAGTGAACAAAAAGTGAGTTGAAGAACATTTCCACAGCTGTAGCGCAGCCAGCACGCTGCCTCTAATGACAGAGTATCTGTGTTCAAAACCCTGATTCGTGACTGATCCAGTCAATGGACTGCGTGTCATGATTATTTCAAGCTGGTATTACAAAGGCTGAAGAACGACAAGGTAGATAGAATCATAAATAATGCCGGTGCCCCGAGGCCTCCTAACACTGGCTCTGTGATGTTTTTATTGCACAGGGATCAATAGGGATGAAATATGCAGGAGCCGAGCGAACAGCTGGAGGAACCCAGGAGAATCCAATATTTAGTAGAGGAAGCCTGAGAAGAGTGCTATTACAGTACCACAGGACAGCACAATTACAATATTAAGATGGTGAGCACATATGTCAAACATATATACGCATAACGTAGAGATGTTACTTCCACTTGATTTATAAAATGAGAGGCCAGCATTTGACAGAAAGGCACTGCCCAAGACCAAAGGAAAACAGGACTTCCAAAGTATAAGACTGCTTTTACCGCTCTGCAATGCTGATGTGCAAAACTGTACACTGTGACGCAAGATGCAGCTCAAAAGTTAACTTGTGTCTCAGTCATAAAAATATAATCAATATTACCTCTGGTGGTGAGCAACTAGTAAACACATCATCCGTTTCAGGCATTGAGAATGCTCTGACGAAACTTCTCCAGCGGATCATTGCCATTTTCGCTGCTTAATATTTGGAGTTTGAGTTGAGCCGCGAGTCTCCTTCAGTGCATGCAGCGTGCAACCCTGGAGACACTGCTCTGTGGTCTTCCTGTATAATACTGAGTGAACATGTGATACAGTGCATGGAGTTGTCAAAGAGGAAGTCCATATAGTCAATCAAACGTGCGAAACCAGTTAGGCAGTATCACATTTGTGCCAGCTACAAAACCACATTTTCCTCCCAAGTCTGCTTTGAGATGTGCCATTACTTCAGTGGCGGGAAGCTCCACAAATGGGAACTTTTATATTGCTTTTCTGGCAGATATCGAATGTTCTTAAATGGTAACTGCATACTGAGTCAAAGAAGGAGTCTTATTATTGAGATAATTCTTATTTCATTCTTTTTGGTTGTGGGTCACGTAGTGGTTTAAAAAAAAAAAAAAAAAAAAACACACTAAAACTGCTGATGCCCTTCTACAGACTGAAGCAATATGGGCTAAGTCAAATAACAGCTCTCATTATGTAACTAAAGGCTGCACTGCCAGGTTGGCTCATTAAAGATGCACAGGACGTCTCTTAACTCCATTATAGCAGCGGTATATTCTGGAGCAGCTGGTGTTGGACATCTGGTGTGAACAGACTGACCGACCACCTAATCAATACTGAGCTCTAAAACCACTGAGGCACAGTGGGACATTAAGAGGTTGACCTCTTAGACTGAGGAAGCTGCTCTCTTTGATTGTACACTGTGCTTTAAGGAAAGGTTGCCAGGTGGACAAGTGTCGCTTTGTACTGCAGTGCAGCAGGAAGAGGGGGAATTATTTTGGATGCGTGGGGTTACAAAAATAAAAGTCCTGTTCATTTTCTACCAAGAACAATATCAGGTGACTGACAGCTGGAGCACATGAAACCCTCCAGGTTGACTCAGAAACAGAAAAGATCAATAATTGATCAAAAAATGCATAAAAACAGATAAAGAGCTCAGCTCATGATCTTTTCAGTGGAAACGTCCTTTAATTTTCTGCTGCTTCCACCAATTATGATGACTGGACCTTAAATATTCGCCTTTGTAGATATCCAACAAATATTGTGCTCATTTCACTTTTTAACTCTGATGTCTTTGCCTTCACTTTGATTCACATATGTGAACAGCTCATTTAAATCAGTGTTTACACCTGAGCAATATCACAATCTGATGAAATATCTAAAAAAACATTTAGTTAAAAAAAAACTGACAAACCATCATCTGAGTAACAGTGTTTATATTTAGAGAATATCATTAAAAGACCATTTCTACTTTTTACTGCACATATAAGTGAAAAATAGTTTCTTGCACCAGCAGCTGTTTCCTTCTGTGACACTATGATAAAAATATACACTAGGTCATCTAACAATAATACCTGATTATAAGAGCTGGAGAGCTAAAACTGAAATGATGGTGAAAGAATCTGACCATGGTACTGACCAGTGTGGCCACCAACTGTAACCACAACACTGACTGTACAGTCTATGGGCAGAAGCCCTGAGCCCGAGGTCATACTGCACTGCACCAGCCAATTAACCCTTGTGACCACAGCTCAGCATACTCTTAATTCCCTGTTTCAGGCTGGAGCAGGGGTTAATGGGCAGAGAATAGGAAGAGCTAGACAAGGATGCTGCCAATTCTTGATAGAAGACCTGTATAGTCTTATCTGTTCAGCCTGCAGCTCTGTGGTGGAGGAATAATCAGCTGCCTGTCCTGGGCTTCTGTTAAAGGCAGTAAACGAATCAGAGCTAATATTTGAGAGAAATGGCTGCAGATGTTTTAGCATCATTATTTTATAGTATATTTCATATACTTAATGAAGATGCAGTCTCTCTAAAATGGCTTTTTAAAGTTGACACCAGGTTAATTCTGCGGGCTCCTTTTTTTTTTTTTTGTTTTGTTTCAGTTGAAGTTTCAGTGGTTTGTTTCGGTGGCTCTGGTTCAACTTATAAATAGTTTGTTTTGTCTGGCCAACAGTTACAACTCAAAAATGAAACTCTCAATCCTAAAGAGGATCATGAGCCTAAGGAATGAGTTATACAACGAATCAATCACCAGAATAATGTAGACTAACTCTTATGTAGACTAACGCTTTGAGGGATGCTTATAATACAGAAAACTACTGGGAACATTTTAAAAACATCACCATTGGTTAGTTGACCACCAACAGTTTTGACAGGTGATTCAAGACCTCAAGGAGAGTCATTTTAGTCCATTTTCATTTTTTGTACCATCATGTCTTTATTTCACAGTCAGAGTGAATATGATTTAACCGTCAAGCCTTCAGATGAAAACCAATCAGTGAAATCAATAAATGTGCAAACTAATCAACGCAGGATATGACTAAGTGGAGGCAGAGTTTCGTAATAACAGTTTGCCCAACAGCAAAAACAGCAAAGAAATGATTACAGGGGAGAAAAGCAGCAGCAGCTTCCGTTAGAGGGCATCCTAACAACAAAGTTTGTGAAGTCTTCGAGGGACAGGCTAGTGATGAAGCAGGAGGAGGAGGAGGGGCTACACATGCTAATTTCCTGTGTCCTCCCCTTTTCTGTTTGACACAGATGAACCTGCTCTGCTGCATACCACAGGGAGCTGGGCCATGCAAACACAAAACATACACACTGGTAAATATACACACACTAGAGAAGTTTGCAACCTCTAGGTGCGTGGGTTTCACATACACACATGTGCAAATTCACACATGTACAAACATGCGACAAAAGCATGTTCAGAGAGAACACAAAGTGCCTGTTCAGTGTTTACAGTGAGGAGCCTCCACCTGCCACGACTGTTGTCAGCTCCTACATTGCATAACAGAAGTAGGAAATGTTTCTTAATATTTCCGTCTTTGGCTAAAGCCCCAGTGTTGCTGACGGATGCAGAAATTTGGACTTGACAGGGCTTGATCTTGGTTTGATGAGCAAGCTAAAAGCTACGCTGAGTCATTTTTTTTTTTTAAATTAACTTTGGATCTGAACAACACTGCGGTAAAATTATAAATCAGTTCCCAGAGGAAGGTGGTCTCATATGCATCCACTTTAAATGTCACTATTTGTACCATAGACAGTTATGAGGACTTTGGCAGCTTTGTCAAGTCACTTTTAGCATAATAGACTATAAGAGTTACCAATAGTTAACCACAACAAAAGAACCATATAACTAGGGATGTAACAATTAAGTTAATTGATCGTTTGGACAATTGACAGAAAATGAAACTTTTGGTTCAGTTAATTTGTTGAATATTTCTTTCAGATTGCCATCAGTTCTTTACCAGACATGGTTTTTGATGGGAGCAGTAACTGGTATATTGTTGCTACACTCACAGGTGAATGTGGAACAAATGACCAGTGAAACTAGCCAAGAGGTGTGACAGCAGCTGATCGAAACAGGAAGAAAGGAAGTTATATTAAAGCTGTGCACATGGAAAAAAAGCCAGACTGAGGCCTGATATGATTAAATCACACAATGTAACACACTAAAAGCATGAGAGGTACTGAGGTGAACCAAATGGATGATTCTAAGGTTGTGACAATTAGTTTATTCTGTAAAATTCCCCCCAATACATTTTTATTTGTCTTAAAATACTCGAGATGAAGGACTAGATACATAAGAGGGAGGGAGAAAGAAAGTGAAAATTAATGTTTGGTGTACTGAGAATTAACAAGGAAGACAAAAAAAAGAAAACAAACATGATTGAGGACTGGAAAAAGAAAGAAAACTCTTAAACTACGTCAACCCTATTAAACACACATCCACTGCAGCCTAGTGAGTCCTTCAGTCTGGGGTCTGCGGTAAATCTCAGTAAATCTGACTGAAATGAATAGCAGCGAAGAAAAGCAAACCACCGACAAACACACTGCAGATCAACACAAAAAGCTCTTTAAACAGTGGCACCACCCAAGGCAATTACGCAACAACTATGCAATTACATTTAAACAGGAGAAAAGAGTCGAGAATACAATGCAGGGAAAAACATAGCGAATAGCCTGAGGTGAGTTCGTGCACCGATTGACCTCATGAAGCTGCAGTCAAGAAGCCTCCAACATGCCACAAACTAAGCTGCTAAAATATCCATATGTTGACAGGCGACACAGAATGACAAGGTGCTTTTTAATTATGCAGTAAAGGAGAAAAGAAGAGACGAAAAAGCTACACTGAGGAACTGTATAGTTTATCTTCTGTGCTTTATGACACACTGTTTATAATGATTAGGGAGTTGATAACCAGAAAAGAAAATCAAACGTGATTTGTTTTTATCTTTTAATCAGCAATGAAATTCCCATCACTGTTGAATATAATTGAATTGTTGTGTGAAGTGTATTATATGATGCTGGTGATTAATTCTGAAAGGCCAAAATAATGTCTTCAAATTGAAAAAAATCTTTCATGTTTGAGAGGCGGGAACCAGTTAATATTTGTTTTCAATACTAAATTATCAAAATTCTTTTGACTCATCATTTCAGCACAATGATTGATGATGAGTGATTACCAGTGTGTTTGCTGCTCAAATGGGACCCCAGCTCCAATTATCAGATGCCAACGATGACCAACGTGCCTGTGTTAGACGATGGATACATTGAATACAAAACATTTACTCTGGTACTATCAGAGTGTTTGGCACAGTAAGGCAACATCTTGCCTATTAGCAACAGTGTGATCTACATATGTAATAATATCTGTTTGAAGTAAATTTTGGAAAAGGAAAAAAAAAAGCTTTGTTCTTTGTGGGACAAGAGGGTCTACACAGTTACAGATCAGAGAGGAGTGAAGTATGCTGCCCTCTTTTACACAATCCTGGCTGAGAAGGAGGTCCACAGAGGAATCCTGGTCTTATTCTGGATCTAACTCTGATCTACTTGTCTCTACATGAGCTGCAAATGGGTCAAATGTAAGAAATGGCAGGAGGAGGAGAATACCATAGAGAAAGTGATGGAGGAAATCATGGGAAATCGCCATTTATGCTTCAAAACACATGCAACATATTGAAAAACAGCTTACTGATATCAGAGAAACTGGTTTGATAGTGTAACAGTCACAAGAGTCTGCCTCCCTATCTCTCATTTTTAATCATTTATAAGTACATTTATGTAAGTTCAGGCCAATAAACTGAGCAGTCCACAGTACTTAATCAATACTGTTACAGCAATTTACCATGCTGGAGCTTTTTGTGCGTTTTAGTGGCTGTTCAGACCAAAACAGACCTATATATTTAAAAAATGGTGGTGAAATGGGGGGTGGGAGTGGTTTCCAGGTAATGTTGTGACTGGGGATGTCATGAGAACCAATAGTCTGGTACCAAGCTTTTGTCAAAAACTGGAGACACTTTTTTACTGTACCATTAGAACTGAAGGTACTGTAGTTTACTGAAGGTACTGTAGGTGTCGTAGGAAATGACCTTTGATTCCTCTGGGCAGCCTCACAATCCTAAATGCGTTGTAGTTCGATGTCAAAAAGAAAAGAGAAGGATAGCAGATGCAGTGAGTGTGAGTGCAGCAACAGATCCACCATGAAAAAAAAAAAAAAAAAAAAAAATCAACAAAAAAACTTGCCCATAGTCAAATATGTAGATATTTTGTATTTCAAGCAGATCATCAGGGACCATTTATAGACAACCAGAAGCAAATATGCAAACGGTGCCACAGAACATTTTCAATGAAAAGAGGAAACACCTCAAGCTTATCTAAGCAGGTCAAACACAGACATCTGGATTTGTACACAGAGATCAGGGTCAGCTAGTTTCAGTTGCTTACGCTAGTAAGCTAGTAAACTAGACTATATGGACCAAAACACTGCGCACTGGTTTCCTATAGTGTGAATAAGGATTTTACTAATTTGGAAAACTGTCATCTACCAGAATGTACACCTGAAGTTGTACTGAAGTTGACTAAAGTTGGTCTGATGCTCCTTAATAATGGAACAAACTAAGAAGTTAATGTCCATCACCATGATTTAAAAGCAACATTTCCTACAGTGTATGATTCTCCATGGGGACTGTATACAGCGGACTGAATGGACTAAATGGACACAAGCAAGAGTGACACAAAAAGTAAAGTGATTTATGTCGGTGCTGCCCAAATGCTGGAGTAAACTTTTCCAGATGTGTGTGTGTTTTTTTTTAGACTGAAGTGTATGACCATATGTTTGTGAGCCTGGGACAGCAGCTGTCTGGATGCTACTCTGCCCTCACCACAGGGAACCAGAGGAATTCCCTGTGGGCTGGGACACGATGCCTGAAACCACTTCACCCTTTTCTGAATCCAGGAAAGTTTCTCATTTTGCAAACTGCACTCTGGACTTTCATCCACCTTATACACATTTATAACCAGAAACCAGAAAGGGATTCAGTGTAGCTGGATGACGTCATTTTCACTCTCTGAGCTTTAATATTTGCCCACAGCCACGCATGCTATTTTTTTGAATAAATTCTAGCATGGGCCTTTATAATATTCCCAGAATTGACTCAGCCATATACATAAGTTCAGTGCTGTAGTGACATTATTTGAAGCCACAGAGCAGTGAGGTGGCTGACAGTCTTGACCGAACGATTAATCCTTTAATTCCATCTACCTGACTGGCCACAGCTAATGATGCTAATTCTTCAGCGTTGTGGTTGGCTGGGGGCTAGAGGGGTCCAGGACAGCTGGTATTTACAGTAAATATATATAGATGTGTGTGTGTGTGTATGTGTGTGTGTGTGTGTAGGATTAAGTAAGAGGGTAGCAGGGGGACAGGTGGGGTCATCGCTCAGGACACATAATGTAATGCGATGTGACTCAGGAAGATGCAGACTGTGTGTGGCTTTCCCCTCCAATTTTGGCTCTGTGGAGGATTTAATGTTGTTATCTAATCTAAAGTCTGAGCTATAAAAGCCTGTTACCAGGTAGAAAATGTATCCTTAAAAGAACTACTTGTAAGTTTTGCTCAGGCTATGTTATGTACACGAACAGCTGTTAACTGACCAGTGTAAAAGAAACATCAAACTTTGTTCCCCAGTTTCGCTTCTACATCTATCACTTCTTCTCTTCCACTGAAGTTAGCATGCTAACTAGCCAACCCAGTAAAAAGTACAGTTGTTAATGCTAACATTGGTTATGCGTCATTATCAAAATTTAAGAATAACTGGATTAAAGTGAAAACTCTTTCAATGACTGAGTAAAGAAAAAAAGTACAAGTTAAAACAATAGAATCATTTAAATTAGAGAGAATAAGTTTTTCACTTTGACAATAGAAAAACCCAAGACCCGGTTGAGATTAGCTGATCTGCTTCTCTGTGGTTCTATCTATCTCTCAGAAATAAATGGCCGACCACATCAGAGCGGGCTTTCAGACACTATCTAAATCACCACTGATGGATGTTTATATCTTGACGCCTGTTATCTTAATCCAGCTCTGTTGAGCCAACACAGCTGAGGAGGATGAAGATATGAAGCAAAGATATAGACTCTTCATATCTGTCCCATCCTGGTGATGCCAGTCTCAACATCCTCCCACAGGGTTATACATCAGTTATCTCAATGTGTTTATACTGCACCACAGCACATGTATTAAATAGAGAGCGTTATGAAAATCCTACAAAGAAACACCCAATTTACTTTGTGCTACTGTCTATTTATCTTAGGATGGTGTTGCTCAGCGCTCAAGCTCCTTCCCTGTTTTGCATTCATGACATTACTAACGCTATCAGACCTGCGGGAATGTGGTGCTCAGAAAAGCAGCTGGGCATTAAATGCCTTGCTCAAGAGCCGTGAGCTCAGTCCAAGGAAAAACAGATTTTTATTTATGTCCAACACAGATTTATCCCAGCTGGTCTAGGGATTTGAACCAGTGACCCTCACAACTGCACAGCTGCTCTCCAGTGACTGAGATTGAGCCAGAAAGCTGACCTAGAAATGGAAAGAGCAGTAACTATGTAAAAAAAAAAATTATATTTAACCTGGTCTGACAGAAGAGCTGTTGTTGCAATAGAGAGCAATTATGGCATGACGTGTTGGAGGGTTGGACCCTTCAAGGAGGCACGAGATAAATCTGGGGGGTTCTGATAATGAGATAAAAGGGGACGGAGAAAAGTAATTTTTCTCTTTTCATGTGAAGTATGTGAAGCCAGTTTTGACAATTAAACAATCTGGGATATCACTCTTGGTTAATTTTTCTGGATGAGCTCCTCTAAAGCTCGTCACAAGCCAAAAACAATCGTGACTGTGTATAACTTTAAGTACTAGTGGTATGTTATCCCTCTAAAATTTTTCTTCTGCAAAGACCCACTTTTAAGGTCAAAGTGACAAATATGAAAATGTCATGGCTAAAGCAAGTAGAGGGGGTGAGGGAGGTACACAGACGGGAACACAACAGCATTTACTTCTCAGCAGCAGCACCAGTGAATGTCAACAGAGCAGCTCATACAGCATACCACACATTTCCCACTGAATTGGAAATGTGAAACTGTGGGTAAACTGTGGCTGAGGAGGCAGTGAGAGGAAAATACCGGACTCACCTGTCCACCCCCTCACTCTTTTCTGTAAAAGAGGATATCGCCCTTAGTCCTGTAACAACTTGATCCTCGATTATTTCTCAAATACATGTGCCAAATGTGTCACCTCCATCTTCTCAAATGTGTGGATTTATTGTTTTTCTGTTTCAAACCGTCATATATAAATTGTTGCTTGTACAGTTTTAGCTACAAGAAGTAGCTGTAATCTAAACGTCAGACCAATCGTGTTCTCACCCCGATCTCTGAAGTGATAGAAGTGATATAAATTTATATGTGTGTGAATGCTAAGCAAAAAGTAATCAATTCACAGTATGATAGCATTTAACCTTTGTGTATGGAGTCTGAAAGCCCAGACCTCTGATTTGTATTGAAAGCAATGAGGCAGATGACTGCATGTGTGGGCGTGTGTGTGTATGTGTGTTTGTTCCAGTGTGTTGTAATCCCTCTGCGGCACGCAGGGCACAGTCAGTTCATTTCCCATTCAGCAGCACATTAAGAAAACACAAGCGGTCCTGGTATCCACTGGAGCCTAAGAACAACAGGTTATTTTTCCAACCAAACACTGACTTCTTATACAAGTATCATCAGTTTTCACACCCATCTGTTCTTTACAGCAACTGTTAGTCTGAAAAAATGTATCAAGAAAGACTCTTGCGCTTCTGGGTCAGTTCAGTGGAAACAGTTTATTCCTGACTCTCTTTTTAATGCAACCCTGGCACTGCAGAGGCACTTATTTTTCATTAGCTTCCACAATTAAGACAGGGGACTTTGTTTTCTGCAAACACAAGTGAAAATTTTGGCTTTACAGTTCCCTTTCTATGAACAGGAGTCAACATAAGTTCACCGACCTTTGCACATTCAGCTGAATTTCTTCAAGCACATTACTGACCAAGACAAAATGAAATAAATCCACTTTCATTCTATAAATCTTTATTGGCTCCAGAAAGACGCTGGATAAAACAGTCGACAGAGGGGCTGAACACGTTAGTTTCCTCCCCTGCTCATCTTGTCAGATCATATTACAACAGACACAGCTTCACTGTGCAGCAGCCTGACCCAGCTGGGTCCACTGAATGAGTTAAGACCAAGCCCAGTGGGGAGGAACAGGACTGAGTGTTATTCCTTCAAACACAGACATGGGTCCTTTAAGGCCATCAGTCCGAATGTGTTCAATGTTCGTTCATGGGCGTGAATGGGGCTAGCCGCCCATTAACGCAGAGAACAAGGACACAACACAGCCATGACGCTCTAAAGCTCAGCCCAGTGTAAGTGACTGAGATAAAAGGAGACCAAGTGGGGAGCAACAGTTATCCAAGTAGACTTTATTTATCCAAAAATACCGCACTGCCATGAGCAAGGCCACCGGCTGAAACAAAGTCTTAATACATGCTTTGTGGACTTAAACACTCATTGCTGCGCTGCTTTCCTGTAAACAAGAGCCAGCCCAGTTTTACAAAACTATTTTATCGGAAAAAAATATGTAATGTGGGGAGTCCTGATGGTTAAGGCACATATCCTCTGAACAGGTGAGTCCCCGGTTCTATTCCTGATTGGCTGGACTCTGTGCTGCATGTCATTGTCCCTCTCTCTGTCCCCTCATTTCCTGTCTAATAAAAGGTGTAAAATAACCCCTCAGAGAAGAAAGAGCAAGGCAATTTAGTGCTAAATATTGGAATAATAAAACTTAATTTAAAACCCACATGAATGCAAATTTATTTTTCAATGGAAATTCTTACATGAAAAATAAGAAATCTGTATTGTGGATCCCTAAATGAAAGGAAATATTCTGCCGACAGGTAGCAGGCGATAAGCAGTAAATAATTTACAGGCTGAATCTCCACAGCTCCTTCAAACGAAACTGCAACAAACATCCAAACATCCTTTATTTGGGTTACTGCATGTGCAACTTCTCCTCTGTGAAGTACAATGTTACCAACCTCCTTTTTGTGTTTGCAATGTCATACTGCGCCACCATTATTTCCTAAGTCTATGACTGCAGCACCTGACTTCCTTGTACCTGTCGCCTTTTGTTTTTAGGCCGAGCAAACAAAATAGCGGGTTGTAAAATCACAATCAACACACAAGGCTGAAAATGACACATGGAGCTTTATAGTTTTTACACAGCAGGACAAAGCTAAGCTTACTCACACACCTCTGCATGTAGAGACAATCTGTATTTTTAAGGGACCCCTGAAAAACCATCAATTGACAGAGAATCAATCTATATTGATGAGCCATTAATTATTTTTTAGTAATTCTTGAACATTAAGTCATTATTTTCAGCTGTCAGAATTTGATGTTGTCTTTTGTCTCATGTGTAATTTAATATCTTTGGGTTCTGATCATTGATTCCCCATTTTCTGATATTTTATTGACCAAGTTATTACTCAATAAATAAACAACCTGATCTATAATAAAAATAATTGTTAGTTGCTGTCTTCTGCCACTTAGACCTCAGTGCAGAGCTGCTATTTGAACATAATAGGGGAATCTAGAGTTCAAATCCGAATAGCCATTCTTGTTTACTGAAAAGATGAGGATATGTAATTCCTCCTGGAACAATATCAAGGACCCTGTACAAGTCCAGAGACCTGCATCAAAAAACACTACCACCAATCCGACATCAGCCTCATGACTTTAGATCATTGCCCACAACCGTTTCTTTCCACTTCCGAACCCATAAAAAGCCACTTTCTTTTCCTTGCTGCATTAATAATGGCTGTGAGGTCAAACGTGTGGGTGACAAGTCAAATGCCTGCAGGGCTTATGACAGAGGGACTATGGGCGGCCTACATACAATGTGATGACTCCACATTGACACTTAAATTCCCTATTGAAGTGACATCAAAGGAGTGAAATGGGCAAACATGAGATATAGGAGATGTGAGCTGGAAGACAGACTGATAACAAGCAGAGAATATTGTTCTCTAGAAATGATTTTTCAATGAGTTTTCCATCGAAAGCCCTGACATCATGAAATACAGATTCTGAGGAAAAGCTTGGGCTGAACAAACAATGGAAACACTAAACGTCATGCATCTAAGGCACACACACGACAGGGACCTCATAAATGAGTGGGCACTGGAAAAGACTGAGTCAAGCCTGAGACATGACACAAGTGGCTTTTTCACTGACACCATAAATCAAGGCAAAGCCCAGAAATTAGGGGATTACTGTAAATGAGAAGACTATATTACAGAAGAGGGAGAATTGGGTTACAACAGCACCAACCCTGATGGCATACTGGTTCCTCTTTACTCTTCACAGGCTTGGTTTATACTAAAGCCAAATCAAATTAACACTAAAAGGGGTAACAACAGGTACCTGTTCATCTAAAGGCCATGATATCTGTGAATTCAGCACCAATTCAGACCAGTTCACCAGGCGGCAGCAGCTACAAGAGCTTCAGAGGCAGATTAAGATCAATTTTGGCTGGTATTAATCTCCTCATTCAGCAGCCTAAAGCAACTCCAGATAACAGATACAGTACAGTAGCTATGTTAAGATTTGTTTATATAGTACTTTTGAAAATAAAACTTAGAGTGGTTCATGATAAAATCAATAGGCAGAAATATCACACTAACAGTAATTAAAAGGCACAATATTTCATCTCTTTCAGTGGAAAAACTGCCCTCTTTTAAGAGGTTGGAGCAGCTCTGGCCTGATTGGGTTAACTGGGTTACTGGCCTGACTGTTATATAGGACATTTCTAATGATGGACCGAGTTGTATTTTAAGATAAAAGCTTTATTTAGAAAGCCAGCAGGTAGATGTAGGATGTAGATAATGTAGGTAATGCTATTCATTTGTTTTACATTCATTGCTCATGAAGAAGCAGTACTGTCTCTTGCTAACGTTGATAGACAGTTAGTCCACCCTGGGTTGTATTTAAAAGTCTCAAAACAGACTGAAAAGCACCAGCAGAGCCTGACACATCTTGAGGACCAGAAAGGTAACTGGCCGTTTAACAACTAAAGTCATTCAGTGCAAAGATCTCTTCATATTTGATGAAAAAAAGTAGTATATAGTCAAAGTCACCTCGGCCTGATTTAGCTGTCCAGAGAACAAGTATACATTTAAACTCATATTACAATATACACTTTAATTTTATTGCTCTTTCCTGTTGAGGTAGACATGAGTAAATCTGCATCTCTCTGAGTCCATGTAGGTTAGCCTGCTGTGGATGATCATGTATCCCAGTTAGACCCGAGGATAGTGCAGAGAGCTGCTTCCAGAAAACAGGCCAACACTGTGCAAGTGTTGTTCTTTCAGTTTGGTTATAATTCAGTCATGTGTGGACTTTTCCAAAAGTGCTGCAGCTGGATAATATTCCCAGAACAGCTGTATTTCACTTCAAAGCTGTTTCCTTGTTTAATTCAGAGGTGTGGTCAGCAACTGTGGTTTGCAAAAGCTAGTGTGAAAACCTAAGAAGTTAAAGATAATAAATAAGAGCACAAACTGTCATTTACCCATCAGTCCCTTTTCTTATTCTCTGTGCATCTCCGCTCCCATGTTATATTCTATGGCTCCGTTTGCAAACTCACTCTCTGTTCACCAGGGAATCATGTATCGACCTGTCTCTGCACAACTTAAAGAATGTGGTGTAGAGCGAGAGAGAGAGAGAAGAAAAAATAAATAAATGTACTCAAATACTTTTCACTTCCTCCAGCACACACAGAAGAGGCCACGTGTCCCAGTTTCCTTACAGCCGCATGCCTCAACAGCACACCTCTTTATGGAGGAGGAGGAGAGTAAAGGGCAGGTATGAGGAAGGCAGAGGAAGGAAGAGCGATCCCACCGGTTTAAGGAAAAGCAAAGACGCTGATCAATGTCTTTTAAATGGCAAAATATGTAAATGTGAACTATACATGAGCTACCTTATGTCCCACTATTATCACCATGATGATGTAATGTCTCATATTGTAATTTGCAGAATATGAAATATTTGTCACAAAATACAGATAGCTTACATTAATATGACCTACTGATACAAATAAAGAAACAATTCATCTAAATGCATATGTAAAATTCTAATAAAATAACAATAGCACCTCATCTCTGATGTTCCAGTTGGGGTAGTTTTGTAACCAACAAAGGACACTTGCTATATGTGAGTCAGGGTGCTTCGAAATAACTGTTTGTGTGTGTTTTCACAGCAAGCCTTGATTAAATAAAAGTAAAAGTGTGGGTAAGAAAGGAAGAGTGGTACAGAATGAACACAGGGGGGAAAAAACTGCATTGCCCAGGCGCTGTCAGCTGCTGTCTTCAAACGACTCCTGGCAGTTTTCCATCCACTGGCTTCCACTCCGGGGAAGAAGCCACGTGGAGAGAGGATATAAACTGCTGGCTGTGATTGCTTCAATGACCATGCAAAACTCACAAGGTCATTCTGATAAGCACACAGGGAGGCTATGAGGGAAAACAAAAGCCTCCAACAATTATGCAGTAGTGAGAACAAGTCTACAGGGATTTCTGAGGAAATACTTTACCAGACTGTTGTTTCCCCCAAACATGTTCCAACCCGAAGCAAAAAGTGAGAATTTGCCGAAGAAGCACTAAGGATGGTGTAGCCAAAAAAAACAAAACAAAACACTGCATTAGTGAAGTAAACCCTAGACTGCCTAGGAAACAGCTTCCTATGAATGAGAAAGAAATATAGACGCTGCAAAAAGTCTATTTTTGTGCTGAAACAAAGATGGAGCAGGGAGCTTTTGGTGAAAACAGCTCTGATCCTGAGCAGACCTGAACAGATCAAACCCCTACATCATAATGTGTAGCTTGTTGTCTTGTTGACGAAGACATACCGTTCTTTACAACAAAGGGCTGGTAGAGACAGATTGTAAGATCAATCTGATAGGTGTTTGTTTTCTCCATGTTAGATCCCAAGCCTTCTTCCCAGACAGGCAGAGTCTCAGCCTCCTCTACTCCTCTTGTTCAGTTTTATGAATCTAAAGATGTTAAACAACCAAAGTCATAGATGAATTTTGCTATTTGGTTGAGTGACACGATTTCTGCGGGAAAGCACAGGCATCAGTATAACATCACCTTTTCCACAGGTCAAAAAAACCTGTTAACATCAACAGAAAAGGCTACAATCAGCATCCAGACCCGGGTCAAATGACTGATGTAGACATGGTCTATTATCGGCTCTGGCTCTGATCAGCATTGATGTAAACACAAGACCCGGGAGAACCTGATCATTTTTGCCACAGCTCAGGGGTGACAGAGTGAGCTGGAGCCACACACACAGATTGAGGCGTCTCACACAAAGACTCTGACACTTTTACAGGAGCAGCAACCTGGGGTGAGACGTGACAGATCAGTGTTCATCGCAGCTAGCGGCTCTATCTCCGCCATGTGTGGTCTGTGATGACATTGCTCCTTGTAGTCGTTTGTGTCAGTCTGAACAGAAAGGTTAACCCGACTGGCAGTGGAATCGGTTTTCAACAATCAGTTTACCTGCTTTTTTTTTTTTTATCTTATACCTGCTAATTTTGGTGGCAAAAGGAGAATAACACTGGAGTGAAAACCATAATCGGCCAGACAATCAGGTAGGTAAGCACACCCAAATACCAAAAATAATCTCTTTTTACAAACAGACTTTAACATGGCAAGTTTGAGTCTGCTGTTAAGTGACAATTTTAGCATTTGTCTTCATTTGTTTCCAAACAAGACTAAAGGTAAAGCTAACCCAGAGCTTTGTTTTGACCATTTTTCTCCCTCTGATATTGGCGTGTTCCAAAATCTCAGCAATTACCTTAGTAAGTACATTGTTATTAATAATGATAGTAATAAATTAAAATAGATTTAATAGAGTTATTTTTACACTAACCAAGATCTCATGGATGTGAATGAAACCCTGGACCCCATCAGATCCAGGACTGTGCATCCATAGTTATTATTGTGCTCTGACATTGATGCTGGTGTTTCCTAAAACACTAATTTCATGTTATTACTTACTGGGCAAAATAAACATGAAACACAGGACACATCTCTGTCCTGAGTGTGTCCCTCAGCTGCACGCCAAGCATCTCTCTGTCTCAACACATTTTCCTTCACCGAAGAAGATACAGGACAAAGCCAGAGCTGTAGGTGTTTTATATTGGTTAGATTTAGTGTCTCAGGCTCAACTCTTAACTGATACCTTTACTCCATTACTGTGTGAAGCAGAGCAGCAAGGACACGGTTCAGATTCAGCTTGGACTTTAATGATTACAAATGACCACAATACTGTGAGCAGAGGGCCAAGCACAGAGCAGGTTTTATGAAACTGACAGTTAACAACAAGCATTGTGTTATTCGACTTTGTATTCACCAAGGCTCAAGAAAAACCTACTGTCCTTGGGGAAACAAAATGCTTGCTTTTTTCCTATTCAGAATACCAGGCATTCACTGGGCCTGAACCTGTATTTCTGGTCCTGAATGCAAATGAACAAAAGTGTGCATCACGTCTCTGGCTTCTTAGACCTCAAACCTGAGTGAGGCACGAAAACCCGCTCATGTCGAACCAGTTCATCAAGACAAAGGAGTGTGAGAGTGTGTTTGTGTGTGTGTGTGTGTGTGTGTGTGTGTATGTATGTGTATGTATGTATGTATGTATGTATATGTTTAATATATGGTATTTAAGTGGTATTATAGATATTGTGAATTATCTGATGTCAGGAGTAGGAGGGGGAGGAGCAGGTGTAGGAGGAAGAAGAGGCAGGCAAGTCTTCTGGAACAATCTACTAATCTAATCTGAAATGGAATTATCCCAGGGGCACAGTCCGAAATGGAAGCTAAGGAGCTTTTATCCTGCAGGAGAGGAGCTGACGATGTGCAGCCAATTCCCCAGCATGACTCTGCAGGTCCATCTAGTCGAATCTGTAATCTTTGTCCTTCTTTGTTCTTCCGAGGCATTTCAATAACTGAGTTCCACACAGTGCATTTGAAAGCTGATTTCTTCACAGATCACTGCTGTGAAATGTGCAAATTGTGCAAATTGAGTGGGGAGCAGCAGACATTCATGGCAGCGAAACAGCTTGATGAAGGTTTGACAAATAAACAAAAAGAGGCTACAGAGCTAAGTTTGAACTTGTAGCTATGCAATTAAAAGTTCAACTGTGCAACTATTACGCCACACTGCAAGCTGCTACCAATCTGCTGAGGAGTGAACACTTCAGCAAATACTCGCCTAAACATGTCTCATTTAATTTACCATTAAACTCCAAATAAGGAAGCCTTGAGCTATGAAGAAACATTGGAGCTTGTTTCATCTCAAGTAGATCAACCTAGAGAAGGTCCAGACAAAAACTATTTAGTTTGTTCAGATGTTCAAACCAGTAGAATGAGAGTATGATGAATCTGTACCAAAAAAACAGCTGTCAACTGGAGTTGCATCATTTCCAAACTGCTCTGACAGCTTGAACTTGTCACCCGTAAAGAGCCAAATCTGTTTTAAACTCATTCCTTCATTAACTGTTTGGCCTTTCAGTGTAACTTCATGATGACAGCAACATTGTTTTTTGACTCTGTCACAGAGATTTTGATCAAATGATGTGTTTTAGCTTTGAAGTCATAATGGTGGGCTGTGTTATACTGACAGGGAATATATTATGTTTTTTCCCCTCAATCATCCGAAACTATTAAATCATTTATTATAGGGAAAAAAATGAATGAAACTGATCTACTGGCCAAATGGGTCAGTGGAGAAAATGTTAGGTTGGAGCAGATACAGAAGCTTTCATCGGCCTTCGCCATGCACAGCGCTACAACAAAGCTTAAGCACGGATCATCCTGTCATTGATCCCCAACCAGTTCATATTACTCCATTTACACAGTTTTCTTTATCCCATGAACGCTGCTCTGTGTGATTGCAACATCAGTGTAGCCACGTAGTAGAGCTACATGTTAAGGGTTTAAAAAAAAAAGTCATTTACTTAAGATGCAGTGACCCACTGACATCAAACCTTGAATTGTAACCCAGTGTAATCTCTTTGTAAATGAAGGCTGAAGCAGCCTAACACCTCCTCTTTTAAGCTTTAGCTTCAGAAACTAACACAACACATGAACAACTCCTACACAACTGCATGTTCTCTACATATTCCACGCCTTGGAAAGTGAGGTATGTCGTCTTCTTTTGTTAATAGTGGCGTTGCAAAATGACAAAGACAACATATGAAAAATTATCTCACTCCATGCAGGACAGAAAAGATAGAAAAAAAGACATGGCAGAACAAAAGTCAAGGTGGTAACAAGTCAACCCCCACCCAACCAAAAAAAATTAGCTAGCTCTTGTCTGCAGCAATAATGAGTTCAGGTTTAAAATTTCTGATAAAACTGAATGAACAAATTCCTTTCTTGTACTTTTCCATGACTATACACGACATCTGTAGTGTCTGAGTCATGTCAGAAACATCAGAAATTAAAAGTGAGTGTAAGACCAGGAATCTTGTCCCCATGTTTCCAAGTTAATCATCTTTGACTGAATTTCATTGGGGGCAAAGTGCACACAGACGGTCCTTTCTACTGGCAAGTGAGAAATTATAGTGCGCACTGTCATCAGCTAGACAAGCATGAGTACACATGGGCAGGGCCACAAGCAAACCTTTATTTATATTGGACCAGGAGATTATATGGTGCAAGCGGTTCTCTGTCATTTAGTGGCTGCTCAGATACACATGCTGGTTTGGAAAGCATTGATCTCACTTTACAAAGAGTCTTTGAACATTTGCAATGACAAAGAGTCCTAGTCTCATGTATTAAGAGCTATGCTCTACTATGTAAGGTTAGGTTTTTAAGAGGCAAAATGTCTTTTCAGAAGCTCAAGTGGGAATGTAATAAGAGACTAATACATTTTTTTTTTTGCAGATATGTACCAAGAGATAAAAGCGGGTTGGGGGCAAGGTTTGCCAAACTTTGCTCAGATATGCAATAAAAGATAGTACACAAGACCAACTTGGAAAAAATACTTATAATAATACTGTTTATAAAAAAAGAACCTTTCTGTGAAAAGCTGAAGTTTCTACTAAAGTCACATTTCAAGGTATCAGAGGTGACTAAGAGTTAGGTTTACACTGAGCTCTGATGACAATAAAAATGAAAGCACTGTGCACTTGATATATTAGCAGTTAAAATGAAATCTACAGTAGAATTGAAATCTAAAACATGACAGAATATTTTGTCCTGTCTGTCACTCCACCTCCTCCCTCTCTCTGCTGCCCGGAGCTCGTCTCACCAGCCAGCTGTCCAAACAAATGTTACGTAGCCAGCGCTTATGTAATGAAGCATGGCAAGTGCTTAGCGCATCCTCTTAGCTATCCTGTCGCATGCCATCACCAGTTCAAATATCTCGGGATGCGGCTGAACCTCCCGTCTGTTCCCTTCTGGCTACAGATTTTACGGATTCTTTGGAGAAAAAAAAAAAGCTTGGGCTTTTGGCAATCAATGTTATGGATCACTGTGAGCACCCACGCTGAACGAATGGATGATAAACACACGTCTGCCGTGAGCTTGTGGACAAAAGCTGCATGATCAGCTGTTGTGTGTGAGGGAGAGAGGGAGACAAAGACAGAGAATGGGGCAGAGACAGAAACAAAGCTGAGAGAAAATAGTCACATAAGCTCTGAGTGCGTGAATGACTGAACGCTTCTGTAGATAACTTCGCTCTCTGCTTGCATGACTGGGATCAAAGCATGAGTGCAATATACAGTCGCATGCCTAATAACATTTAAAACAGACAGCACTTCATTTTAAGGTAATTCCCTTACAGAGCAACGATCACTGAATGCAACAGTCTTGGCTGACGTGTGCATGTGTGTTGAAGAGATTCCTGCAACATGAAAAGGTTTTTAGGAGTAGAAAAGATTTATAGGGGTTGGTCTCAGTGCAGTGCATTACTTTGGCACAATAGAATACATTACACTGAGGGCTGTGCTGACTTGGCAAAAAAAAATGCACATGTAGCCATATGAACAGACTGACTTCTGAGGCATCTAAAGTTGACCGTTTCAGTATTTTTAGGGGTCCATGCTGCAGACACACATGCACGGATAAAGAAGCAGCCTTACCGTCTCACTCTCATCTGGGTACATGCTGTCCTGTGGCTGAGTTACCGCTGCAGAGGAATAAGTCTTGTAGCCGGCAGTGCTGACGGGGACGCCGATGATGCAGAGAAACGCAGCAGCCTCTTCACTATTCACAAACTCTCTCCCTGACTGACATGTCACTGTGGCAAACCAGATAATGTCACTCTGAGGCCCTGCACACACTCAAACAAACACACACACACACACACACACTGACTCTTATTCACTCACAGATTCTTACATAAACAGAGTGAGAGAGAGAGAGAGAGAGACAACGCGCAGTGATGCTCGAGCTCTCTGAGCTGCCACAACACACACTGTTTGACCTGCCCTCCCATAATGCCGCTCTGCACAACACAGGACACCCCAGCTGACATAATAACCAACATGCATGTACACACACACATCCAACACACATAAACACACTCACACATTCAATTGAAGCTCCCAGAGGGATTAAAGAAAGCTCTCTAAAGTGAAGAACAGTGTCCCCCCCCCTCCGCTCCACCACACACACTTCCCTTCTTTGTCTCTAATCAAAGAAGCCACGCACAGCATAGTAACGATTTACACTGGAGATTATCCCCCATAGTCAGTCT
The DNA here is from genome assembly GCA_038496675.1 of Rachycentron canadum. Taxonomy (NCBI): domain Eukaryota; kingdom Metazoa; phylum Chordata; class Actinopteri; order Carangiformes; family Rachycentridae; genus Rachycentron; species Rachycentron canadum. The sequence continues at coordinate 19,704,949 of CM076662.1, read as the reverse complement.
CAAGGATATTCACCGTACTACTGACAGTTGTGGGTTTTTTTTTTTTTTTTTTTTAAACCTTCCTGCTCATCAGGAGTTTAACCCCATCAGTCAGAGTGAGGATTATCCCCCTGCACCTCTAGAAGGTAGATCTATGTTGTGATGTGGTGAGTTAAGCCTTATGTTCTTGATCAGCATCTCCCTAATCAAAGTCTACTTCTGTTTTAGCCAGATTTGACCAGTGAACACCTCTTTGTCAATTAGACAGTTGTCATTCAGTGACATGTGATGGTATTAGTGATGCATTAATCTGATACACTGGATCAATATTGGACCCATTCAGACCTTGTTAAGTGGATCAAGCACCAGTAATCCACATGAAATGAAAACAGCTTTTAAAATGTATTTATTCCCCACTATTTACTTAGTCACAGTCGACCGCTGAGTTTTTATCACCACAGTGATCTCACACACAGGTTCCACATTCAGGTAGATTTTCTACTTGAAACATCAGTGCACTGATAAGGTTCTGAGGTACTGGCACAGAAAAAGTTGGATAACGAGATGGTAAAGCTGCATATTTATGAATTATATGTCACAAAACATCATGTATACATCTGTTAATACTTCAAAGCAGAAGCAGATGATGGCACATATCAACCAGGGAGCAGGAATTATTTTGAAAAAATGCAAAAGAAACATTTACTGAATGTTGAAAAAACAACAAGAATTGAGCAGACTGACCACTTCTGGAAAAATCCAGCACATGGACGCCATGAGATGAAATTTGTCTACCATTATAGCTATTAAAAAGCTTTGGTTGTATTTGGCTACAACAAGAGTTGGCAAGAATGGCTTTGCTGTGTTTATGTTTCAATGTGATGAAGGATTAGCCAAAACCAAATATTTGCATCTCCACCTTTAATCAACAAAATGTTTCTGGTCTTTGTTGTTAGAAAAATGTGCTATATCGTGATATATATGTGTGGTGCAGGAAGAAATTCCACATTGTAATTAAAGAATTCAAGAATAATACCTAATAAACATATATAATATTGTGGTATTTGTATTTTATGAAACTTGTCCTTTAAAAGTCTTTAATGCACATAAAGCCTTTTTGGGGTAAAGGGAGTGCGACAGCATGAACAGGTGAAATTATACAGCTGCACCACAGCTGGAAGAGAAGCAGGTAAATTTTAAGCAGGGAAAAAGGAAAGGAGAGGGTGATAGAGAAAGACAAAGGTGTCAAACTCTGCCTTAGCCCAGCTCTGTTACACAACAGACTGCAAAGGAGGGGGTCAGCTGCCAGACTGCCTGAAGCCCTGTGTGTTTGTGTGCGTGTCCCAGGTCGAGAACAGTACAGAACAGTACTATAAACCCCTCAGGGCTGCTTCATAACATTGGGGATGAGCACATAAACACGCACTACCACAGTCTGCAGCACTCCACTGAGACTTTCCTGCTTTTTCCCAAATGTGCTGCTGTTTGCTGACGATGATGTTCCTGAAAGGAGACATCTGGGAACTCCTTTTGAGGCATGAATCCCAAAACAAATCTTAATACGCAGCAGATGTTGTCTTCATTGATTGAAGCTAATATATTTTAATACAGTTCTAACAGAACAGAAATCTTTTTTTTTTTTAATTATTATTATCTACAAACATTTTTGCCAATTAGCTAATCAAGTCAATTATTTTACAAGCAAAAATGCCCCAAATTTGTTGGTTTCATATTCTCAAAAACAAGAGATCTACATCTATTTTTCATGTTTTCTGTCATGTTATGAACTTAATTAATGGAAGTAAATAATGAAGAAAATAACTGTTAGTTACAACCCTAGTAAACACAGCATGACATTGTGCTGACAAATCTGGTTGGCTGAACAGTGACCCAGCTGTGAGAGAAGGGGGTTTGTGACAGAAGGGAACCACAAACAATCTGGCAGGAAACATGACAGAGTGAGATAAGATGAGAAAGAAAGACTATAAACAAAGTCCTGAGGTTAGAAAAAACAAACAAACAAACAATTTCAGCAAATGTAAGGAGAATAACATGAGCAGTGCGTCTGGGAAAGTGTGTTGATTGCTCATGTAATTTCTGTGTCACTTACACTCCCCTTCTGTCAACAGTTAACATCACACTGCCCCTAAGCAAGGCATTTAATTGTTGCAGTGTTGCTGTTCAACAATTGTGGCAACAGCTGAAGCAAAAAAAGAAGAGGCTAACAGACTCAAACCAAGGGAAAGCTTAAAAATTTCTTTACAATTTGGAGCCGATGGTTTATTTAAGTGTCTATCTGGGGTTTTCAGCATGAAAATATTTGTGACAACCTGACAGAGAGGAAGATTTACCATTGAAACAACCCTGCAGTCAGTTCAGTTCCTACCACTGCCAACATGTGACATAATAAAGCAGAAAAGGAGAATTAGCAGTCGTGCAGATGGCTGAGCTCCTATTAACTGTTCCCTCAGACTGTGTGTGTGTGTGTCTGTGTGTGTGTGTGTGTGTACGAATGTGCATGGATGTGTCTGTTCATGTGTGTGTCTTTTAAAAAATGAGCAGAAATGGGTGAATGTAACTGTATGAGTGACTGAATTAAACTTTTTTTTTTATGTGTGTTAGGGATGCACATTAATGTGCGTGGATTTGTTCAGCTACTTAACGTACCACACGGTGTGGCAATGTAAAGAAACACACATGCCAACTCCGCTTCCTGATACACTAACTAATCAGAGAAATTAGGAAGTGTTTCCTCCAATCAATCATCCTGCTGCGAGTCATTAGGTTTTTAGTTGATTACAGCTGTCAGAAAGAATGATGAGAGACTGCAGGGTTCAGTTGGTGTCGCTGACTGTGACAATCAAAAGTGTGGGGTACAGAGAAGAGGTGAACTCTAAAGTGCCCCATACTTTCAAAAGTGAGACGCTAAGCAGAAGCTAAAAATTGTGTAAAGAAAAAAAAAGAAACTGAGTTACAGGCTTAAAATATTCATCTTTCAGATGATCCACTTTTGTGGTAATTACAGACTTTAAAAACTGTTTCTAAATTAAAGACTTAAAACTACCAAAAGACTTGCAGAGACCCTGCAAACATGCAAAAAAAAAAAAAAAAAAAACAGGTTCAAGTAAAGTCCAGTTCTTGCAGAATAGCTATCTAGTAAGAAAGGAGTGGTGGGGAGTCTAGGGCTGAGCTATAGCACCAATATGGTCAGTGAAGGTAGAAAAACATCACGCAAAAGGTCAGACTCAAACATTCACAATGGTAGGTGCCAAGAATTACAAACCGCCACATTCATGTTAGATGATGTCATCAGTCTCAGCCTATGTACATGCTAATGTTTCCTAAAGGACAGAGAAAAGAAAACGATCTTAACCACTGATTGTAAATTGATCTTCTGAGACAACGTAAACAACTGAAGCTTCAGGAACTTTGATTAGGATTTTGTCTGTTTGTTAACTTTCCCTGTATTTGTTTATTTTTTTGAACACAAACTGATGTTGGTCTGGTGCTTTAATCATTGAATCAACTATAATGTGCCACAGATTTCAACCACGTTAACAGAGTGAATGCACTTAAAGAATAAAGTTTCTCTAATATGCCTCATTCAAGCAGGTATGTGCATTAGGATTAAACAATGAGACTGTTGTCAAAAGCTTTTTTAATATAATCTTTGTAAAACTATTACTGCACTGTAGAGGTTCAAATGTTGTGACATTTCAAAATTTCTTATTCACTCCAACTGCTACAAGACCGATGAAATAGGAGCGCTATCAAATAACAAGAATAAAGGTCAGGGTTCAGCAGCCATGAGCTGACATTTGAGTGTGAGTTTTCATTTTCTAAACAAATTATATTAGGGTTCGTACATAAAGAGCAGCATACAGTATATCACATACTCAGTGTTGCTCACAAGTGCTACTGGATTACTATGATCCTAAAGGGAAGAGAGAGACGATGAAAAGCAGAATGGATGAGTCGGTGCAGTGAGGCAGCAAATTAAAACACACTGAGAGCTTGACAAGCATTATATTCAGTGGCTGGAGGGAAACATCTGCTTCAGTTGATACAATGTCCAATCCACCATGGCCAGGGGCTTGAAGAAGTACTGAAAGCATCAGGTGATATCTTAGCTGGTAACTTCAACATTAAGGATCAATGGCTGATGGGCTCATAAAGAAACTCACCAAAACATTTTCAGACAGCTCTGTGTGGATTTTCAAACCTGCCTGCACTCTAAGCCACATGGTAGCTGACAAAGGTACAGAAAGAGCATTGTTTACTTTAAATATGCGTTTCTCTTCTCTTGCGTGTCTGTGTTTTTTTTAATGAAACCCCTACCCTTGCTTGCAGATCCCCAAGTAATACCCCAACTTAACTTCTAACGTCTAACCTCTGCTGTCCTGACCTAAACTGAACTACTGGAAAAGACTACAACTCGACACTTCCTGGAGCTGCTTCACAGAAAATAACTCAACACTTCCTGGAGCTACTTCACAGCAAATGCAGTTATCCAACCCCCTTTTACTTTGAACAACAGAACTTTGTTCCTTTGATCACAAACAATGGACTCCTTGAGATTTTGTTCTCAGGTGCTTTACATAATTTCATTAAATAGAAATTCTGTGGGGGCGCTCTGAATGAGCTGACTTGCTAATTGTGATTGTGTAAGCTCATTACCGCAGTTGCACACTGGAATAAGTTCACACAGTTAATCAAAAGATGTATTTGTAAAATAGTCTCCTGCCTGCAGTGTCTTGCTTGTAAAGCAGGTTGCACTCAAACAGAGGAGGGGTAAATAAAACTGGACTGTGCAGCACAACTAAACATCAATGATACCATTCTCCATATTGGATTCTCTGGCTTTCTCAGTATTCATGCTCAAAGCAATTCCACTGAAATGGAATTGAAATTTTAAATTCTAGTGAGAGAAATCTTCCAAACCAGTCACCCAAATATCATCAGACTTCAATCAGAAGAGTTTCAGATACAGCAAATTAAGACACAAATGCCCATTTTTATAACCTCGTAATATATATATATTTTTTAAAAAGGCCACAGAAAGACATGACACAACATCCCGACCCTGTCTGAGATAAGAAGGAACAGATGACGAAGAATTCCAAGGAATGAAGCCTGGAGCAAGATGGAACAGTGGTTGCTGTTGAAAGTGAACTAGTCAGACAAGTAGTGACAAAGTAGACCTCCAGTGCCAGGTCTAGTGTAGCAGATAAGAGCCTGGCCAAGCACCTTATCAGAAGGAGCTGCAAGAGCCGGAAATAAGGAGCAAAGCCTGGCAGCTAGAAACACAAACGCACAGTTCTACTCTCTGCATTGTCACTGCTGCTTTATTTGAATCTCTTTATATTCTCTTTAAAAAGAAAAGAGACTAAAGTCACACATGAAGAGAAAATGTGAGAGCTCAGAGTCATCTACATGTTTTAGTAATTCAAGACCTGACTAACACCTGTGCTGTTGTCACCAGCATCGTGCTGCCAGGACAGAGGAAAAACAAACAAGTAACTGCACTGGGACAGTTTCACATCAGCACCTTCTCTGGGACTATGGATCCACCTGACCAAGCAACATCACATCAATAAATATACAGCACAGTGTTCACATTTCTGTCATTTACATGTCCTTCCTGATACACACTGGATGAAGTGGGGATGAGGAACACCACATAATTTTTATTTTTTTTCCTATCGCAGGACACAGCAGTGCATTATGACAACAAGAACATTTATTAAGGGTTTGTAACCATCACTATTATACTCAATCAAAGAACATTTACAACATTGTTAAAATTTTGTTGTAAAGTCAAAACAGACATAATCTCAAATTTAACCCTCTATGAATCAATCAGTGAAGGATGGAGTATTATTGCAGCTGTTGTGATTACCTGCAGTCTAACAGACATGACATTGATACAGAACAGTGGCTAACTGTTAACCATAACCATAACCTTAACCATAAGCTCATTTAAAGTGTCCTGATTTTGAAATTTTACTGGAAAAGTGTCTGAATGAGGGAGAACCAGATTTACCTCGGTGTGATAATTACACTTAAGGATCAAATAAATAAATCGCATATGGTTTCCTTGAAGACAAAGCTTGGTTGAATACATAACCGAAACAAGCTTGACAACTTTGACCTTTCTCCTGTTATTTACGTAGCACACAGACTGGCTGAGGAAGGAAGGAGCACCATTGTGGACTGAATGGCTTTCAGAGAATATACTGTACCTACTTTGAAAGTGTGCATGTTCATTTTTAGATAACCTTTAACAAACACACCATACTGAATGACAGTTACGTCACTGTGTGACACATCACTCTAAAATCAGTGCCTCTGAAACTATAGTTGACAAAGTAATAGTGAAGACAAAAAAAAAAACAAAAAAAAAAACACTTGACAGATTAGTATCTGTTGAGGACTGTTGTCCCCACTAAGTTTGTTATAGCTGGACTGAAAAAGTCTACAATTAAAATGAGACCTAAAGTCTGTTCGGTTTGATCAATGTCAATGAAAAGAAAACCTACATTTTAGGACATACTTTATGCGATATGCAAAATTTTTCTAACTTAATACTTTGACTACAGGTGTTGTGAGTCCATTTCAGTGTTGCTGGTTAAAAATATATATATTTTTTTACAAATTTTAAACATACAACTCTAAGAGCCATAGTTTATTTCAACTAGTTGACAAGATGGTGAAATACTGAGTTTGTTTGTTCAAAGAATCCCAGAGAAACACACAAGTAACATAAAAAGTGCACAAGAGCTACTGCAAATATAAAAAAGCCAGGTATGACAACACAAATAATACAAGTTATTGATTTGTGACATATTCGTATTGGTATTTAGGTCACAATTCCACTAAATATAAAAGGTCCTATTCTAAACGTGTAACTTGAATACAACTATAACATAACTTCCCACAGTGACACACAAAGAGGTCTACACCCAGTGCCAGCACCACATGGACACGGCTTCTATTTTCTCATTGGCTTTTGTTCAGCAGCAGACTGAGCTAATGATTTCAGTAACAAATACCAAGTTCACAAAGGCTTAAGATTAAGAGCTACAGGGACAGATTGTGCCTCTGGTCCACAAAACTTTCCTTAGCAGGCCATCAAAACATTTACAATAAGCTGCACAAACCCTGGAGAGACCAAGTGAATAATCTACCCACAGAAAACGTTTGATTTGAACTATCACCTGCACTAGTAAATATTGTGGGCAACAATAAAGCTCTAACATAAGAAGAGGCAGAAAGTGAACAGAGTCACTGTACGTGCTTATTTTACATTTGGTCAGCTGCAAATGATCCCCACAGCCTGATTGCAGATGTTACTTTAGTAAAAATAAATAAATAAATATATAATTGTAAGTATATTATGGGTAGATAAAACTGCTGTTTACAGATGGTCTTAAAATAACAAATACAGGCAGCATCACTAAAAAGGAGCCAGGCAGTGAAACAGGGTCCCAGAACAAACTTAGTTCGAAGGTTAATGTGTGGAAAAACAAGAAAATGTGAGATAAGAAAAGAAAGAGTTTTTTTTTTTTGTTTTTTTTAATTTAAGTGACTTTACCTGGAGATGTTCAGTGGAAGAGCTGCTCAGTTCATCTCCAGATTCTGAGTCGTTGGCGGGTCTCTCCTCCCCTGCAGAGTCACAGTGTTGTGTGCTGTCCACATCCAACGGGGCTCTTGCCATCTCTGGGGATCGAGCTCGGGTACGCGGCAGAGAGCTGTGCCCTCCTCTGTGGGGAGGCTGGGGACCTCCACCGGGGACAAGAATCTCAGGCAGAACTCGGTCGTGGTCTGTTGGCGTGGTCGCGGGGTGATGGTGGTTACTTTCCCTGCGATGGCTGGGGGGACTGAAATGACGCCGATAGCCGGATTCGTGTCTGTGAAGGTTCTCAGCAGACCGGTCATGGTGTCCCAGTTCCAGATTCGTTGGCTTGACCCAGAGTGCTCCCCCACTTTGGGAAGGAGCGTTGCTGGTGGCAGCAGGATGATGTGGGATGGGTTTCGGAGGCGGCATGAGGGCTTTGCGGACCTCTCGGACATACTGAGCAGGTACATAAAAAGCTTTAGTCCCCTCCTCTTTTCTCACCTGCCACCAGTCCTCATTGGTTTTCTTGACCAGCATGTAGCATTCCCCCTGCCGGATGGTGATGAGGCGGTCCTTGGCTTTGTACTCATAGTCGTATTCCACCTCAATGTAGACTTCACCCGGGGCAATGGGCAGTTCTGCCATGACTGTCCACCTCTGACTGTCTACCAGGCAGCTCACCGCAACAGGAAGATGGTTATTAGCATGGCTACACAAGCAGGCCTGGAGGAAAAAAAAGAAACAAGCTTTAAGCAAATACCCACATCTAGGTAACTTTTTATATTGCATAATGGTGATCTAATTAAGACCTGGGACTTGGGCGCTATGGTGTTAGAGTGCCTAAATACATGTACCATGTTAGTGCAATGTCTCTGTTGGACTCAGCCTATAAAATAAAAGCAACACAAAGAAAATATCAAGTGATACTTACTAATGTGTAGAGTTTATTTCCTCCAGAATTGCTTACTCAATGTCATGCAAAAACAAATTAGGATAAGATTATCTACTTCTATGAAAAATATCATAGTCTTTCCAAAGAGAGGACTTTGCATTAAAGTAACAGAGGCCTTTTGTATGAGAGAGTTGTCAGGAAATGTGCATTTGTTACCTTTCATTAAAAAGCCTTATTTTACACCTTAGTGAATATAAGCACGACAGTGGGTAGGGGGCTTCTTCAGTACAAAGAGAGGTCTGTGTTTTACATTTCTAGCATTAACAGCAGGAGGAATAAAAAGAAGAAAACTGGGTGGTAAGCATTTGCAGTGACATCAACCATTAGAGCTGATACAACAATAATCGTATAGTATATCCCATTAAGCCTTGGTAATGTATTTATGAATCAGAAAAGATTCCTCTTCCTTTCCCATCTTTTTTTACACTACATATACCATGACAAAGACACACACAACAACTATGTCTTTTAAGGCCTAATACCCCCCAAACCTAATCAGGACAAATGACTAGGATACAAAGAGCTTTAATCCTCTTCAGAGGCTGCATGTACAGTCTGCTCAAAGCTCTGGACCATAAGATCAGACAGAAGGAGGGGTACATTAATGTGACTCACATGGTTTTCTTACACTACAATATCTCTGTTTTTTTCTGGCCAACTCTGTCTTTCTCCCTCTCTCTTCCTGTCTGCTAATGACAGCAGCTGAGGCATGCTGCTACTGAGCTGAGAGATTAGTCAGATCACAGAAATACTTTCCTGCTGAAGTCACATCTGTACACACACACACACACACAACCACAGGCACAGGCACACACAAACTCTTACAAAATGAGGTGAGGCTACAACACCTTGAGCAACCAGAACTTTAAAGTGTCCCTTCTTTTTTTTTTTTTTTAAGTAATTTGAACCATAAATGTGCATAACTCAACCGACAGTGTAAACAACAAGTAACAAATGATGCGGCCTGAGTTTGAACTGTTTGCCTTATCTGTACTGAACTTTGAGGGCAAACCTGACTTTGATAATGACCAAATAATGACATAAACAGACGCCAAAACTAAGAAAATGTTTCATTAAAGTTATGGTACACATTTTGCTGCTGGGTACGAGAGTGACATGATATGATCCTGTCACATATTGCCTCAGGCTACCTCTGAGCATACACCGTTTTGAGAGAAAAACATGGTACCACATTGCTACCAGTGTTCCCTGGAGCTTAAGGCAAGAGGTAGTAGTAGTAGGAAAAGAACTATTTCATGCTCTCAAAGTTCAAATCTTTATCTTATATCTTATCTCTGTAGTTGTTTTTTCTAAAATGTCTATACAAAGTAGAAATTTTATCATTTTGTGATTGTTATTACTTATGAAGATGTTTTTCTTTATATCTGAGATTATGTGTAAAAAATATATATATATTGGAAAGTACATTTTGGCAGTATGGCATATAAAAAGACAACTACACTTTCTACTAATTGCCCCATAAAACCTTGTATATTAACCTGGTATATGAGAAGCTTGATAAGAAGCATAAAAAATAAATGTACAATTGTTACCTATATTGTATATTGTTACCTAATGTCCTATATTTTCATGGAGTTGAGGGAATTTGTGCTTATACATTTAATTGTGCAAGTATTTGCTTTAAACCATTACCCATGATTCTGTGGTGTTTACATGAGAAGTTATTATGGGTAAAATCGGGTCACAACACTGACTTCTGAAGCAAAAATGTTTGCAACTGCTCCATCATTACGATGGGAACCCACCAACAAGAAATGACGCAGGCAGTGAGTAGGCAAATTCATGATAAAGACATTAACTCTCTAACTACCATCCCACAGTTAAATGAAAAATAGACTTGAGGTTTATAAGTTATAAACGTTTAAACTTAAGATCTTGAATTAAACAGCAACAGATGAAAATGCAATTTCCACATGCTTTGATATAATCACGGTGATAATGTTGGTGTTTATCAGTCTGACATTTATTTATCAAAGAAAATGACTTTACTGGTACTAATCAAAATGCTAAATCCATCTCAAACATCTTAATCATTACTAGAACTGCAAAGATTTTTATACTCAGACGTCTGAAATAAAACATCAGACAACACAGCACCGCAAATCTTATGTTGTAATAGTTTGGTGTTCCTAAAGTTCATCTAATCTCAAGCCATCTGAAACAACACAAAACGAGGTTCTGAATATCTTTGAGCCTCATGTGATCTGAATGAGGTGGCAAGATATTACACCAGTAGCAGCTTAAAGAGGATATTACACTGACAGTCATAATTGCCACCCCAGTAAGTCATGAGTGAGTCACTTCCAGTCCAACTTTTGCCTTCGAAACCAAGATATGTTTCCCTTCTATTTTCACGATGCACACAGAAACACATGATGACATCTTTCATCAGAGTCCAGAGTCACATCTCTTTTTCAGCCCAGCCCTACTGCTGTTGTTTTGGCACCAAACCAATCACACAACAAATAACTTCCACTGCCAAATCTGTGTGTTTTTCAGACAGACAGAAATCCTGAAGGATGAATTTGGTAAGTCAAATTTCAGACAATCATAACTGTCCTTAAACAGTGTGTATCCAAAGAAGCCATAATTGCCCTGGCATTGGAAAATTCCCTTTAACACAGACATAAAATAACCTGAGCTAACCATTCATTAATCTTAAATTACTTTAAAGCGTTGTTGCCATTAAAGCGGAGGCTGAACAGTGAACGTGGGTTAGGCAGCTGTTGTTTAGTGTTTCTGTGGCATACTTTCAGTGGTGCATTACCTTAATAAAGATCTGTGATCGGATGTGATTAGGTCAACCACACCTGGATTACTCCTGATGCAGTGAGTGGAGGGCTAACATCACCATGGATTACCCTGCTGGTTTGGGCCAACAGGCACTGGGGGAAATCTCACAAAATCTATTAGCTGCTCAGATCCATCCATTAGCCAAATGAACTGCCTCAGATGCTAATTCACAGCTCACGGTACCAATGCACACAGAGTACAGCTGGCTAACGGCGCATTAGACTGGGTGATGGGTGTATCCTGACAAGAACTGCCCGCCTTCCTCATTAACCTGTGACCTCCTAATTCAGCTGTCTGGCCTGACAGGAAGAAGAAGTTTCTTCTATTTCTATTTTAATCCTTGGGCTGAAGACACGACACACAAACCTGCAGAGTAGTATTTAGGGCTGAAGCTAATGATTTTTTTTAAATGATCAATTAATCTGCTAGTTCTTTCCTGAAACAAGAAAGAAAAATATTCATCCCACATTCCAAAGTTATGGCTTCAAATGTTGACGCAATAGTTCAATTCAAAACCCAAAGATATTCGTTTACAGTGATAAATAACAGGTAAAACAGAAAATCTTATTGACTTAAAAAAAGATTTAAATGATTCCTTGATTATTGAAATAGTTGCTGATCAGTTTTCCAACAATCAAACTAATCACTGCAACTCTGGTAACATTTTGTCAATAACAAGCCTCATATATGATAGTTTTCAATAAGATTAGCATGTTTTACAATCAGAAAAGCTTTAAAGAAAATTATGGGAATGCCTGTTGTTGTAAATGCTAAAACAAAAAAAAAAAAACAAAAACCAAAAGGCACACAAATCTAAGAGGAGGAAAATGCTTAATTCCCTTAAACCATGTCACTGCAGCAGTTAAACAAGAGCTGATTTCCTGCCGTCCTTGCGCAGCATTTCCCTTGGTTGTTCTTTAAAATCCTGCCAAGGTTTTTAGGTAAATCACCAACCAGTCTAACAGCTGTGGATTAAAACAGTTGCCCAGACAAAAACGTGATGAACTTAATCTAAAACCAACAAAATGAAAGAAATGAAAGTTGTGTGTAACTATCAACTGAATATTTTTGGAATTTGGACTGTAGGTGTAAAAAAAAAAAAAAAAAGATATGAAGATAAAACCTTGGGTATTAGGAAACTGTGATGAGAATGTTTTCACTCTTTTCTGCCATTTTACAGAGCAAACACTTCACTTTTGAGAAAATATACAGCAAATTAACTGATGATGAAGCCAATGAAAAGTCACTTCTCATCAGAAAAAGATGTGTCTTTCCAAATAATATCAATTTTATAAAACAAATATTGTCTGAAAATGCCATTACCCTGATGACCAAAGTTAGGCAAGTGTACAAATAAGACAGACATTAATTAAGACCCTTTTATTACCCTCATTCTTCATACTGAAGGTTAAGTACCTAGGGGCTGTTGTCTCTTTCACTTATCTTACTCTAGATTAAGTGTCAGAATCAGCAGTGCTGTTTAGCAGACAGCACAAATCTTCTCAGAGTCCAATCAGCAAAATCAGAGGAAGCACCTTAATTTAATGTGATGGTAATAAGATTTACAGGGGCTGGGGTTGTTCGAGGGAGGAAGGGAGGGAGGGAGGATAAGTGGGTAGGCAGAATGAAACCATCTAGAGCTACAGGACATGAAGACGGGGCTTTGACTGATATGTTGGGAGTGTCAGGCAGGCAAAAGAGATGTGTCTGGGTCTGATGCATGTCAAAAAATCTTGTCGTTGTCAGCACATGTAGGAAACACACCCTCCTATTTTCTCCCGCCTCAGCTAAACAAAAAACAGACACCTGTGGAAAAGGTTTTTTCATTGTAAATACATGAAATGTTGACATAGACGATGGACAAGTGAGGCAGCGGATTCACTACTCTGCTTTGGGTCTCACATGACTTTTGTTAGCCAGACTGTTTCTATCTGGAGTGGGTGGCCAGTGATTATGGTGAATGAGTTATTTTCTTGACAGAGGGAACATTTCTTTCACTAAGAGACATTTAAAATGAAGGAAAAGGAGGTTGAAGAGAGATGTTACCAGTCTCACTTATCACAAAGTATAATAAAAGGCTAACCATGATATTAACTTGATAAACCAAAGCTGTGATTTTTATTTTTCAGTTACTTAAGTTAATTCACAAACATAACTATCAACTGTTACTTTTAAAGCAACTATAATGGATATGTACTTAGAACTTATCAGACACAACAGTATGGACTATGTGGTCACTGGTGAGCCAACAGAGAATTATTACTTTTCTGTAGTACTCTTCTCTTGATCTTGTAAACTTTAAAAACTTTAACTTTAAAAAATGATTAAATAAATCAAACCACCCATTGGACACTAACAGATCTGCGGCTAGACAGACACAGTTAGTGACTAGCTAGTTAACGCAGTGGAGAATTTAGCAGCTTAAGTCAGATATTTCCCTCAGGAGTGGGTGGAGAGCAAAATTAAATGACAATGAATATCAGACTTTGATTTTCCAGGTTCCTGAAAACTTGACTCCAAATGATGGAAAACATTGCCCTGTAACTACTGGATGTGTAAACAATCAACTTAGCAAAAGACGCAAATACAGTTACCACCCCGACTATACTGAGGTGGCAGCAGACACCTCAGACAAAAACATGTAATCTGCATGGCTCAATAACTCCAGGGTTAAGAGATTTGCACTGAAAACTTTAACACAGTGAAACTGATGAACATTTTGTATCATCAGGAACAAGTAGAAGCAGTCAGGCGGTGCACTGTGACCTCCACATGCAGCCACACCAAATATAGGTCCACTTTGCCATAAACATCTTGAATTCAGCACAGGCTGTCCCAGTTAGGCTCCTCTCGCCACAACTTTCATCTAAACTGAACTCCCCAAGGTACCCTACCACTGTCACAACCACAATCTGTCACAGTTAAACAAACCTCAGCTGAAGCTCACTGAAGATGGGCATCTTGAGAGAGGGGAGACATGAGAGCACACAACATAAATAAAACACAAAAAGGACATGTTTAAAGGCAGGTAGGGCGTCCACAGTAGAAATGAAAGCAGGCACAGGAAAATCCAATCCAATCTGACACCACCCTCCTGCCATACAGTCAATCTTTCTCCTTATGCTTAATGGATAATAAACCAGTTCACCAGCTACAAATGTGAGGAATGATGTGATTTATAATGCTTAAACAACTTGATTACAATTATATAATGACTGAGAATTTATCTAGTCTAGCTTTGATAATCAAAATTAGAGTTGCAAGCAGTAGGTATAATATATTTTCTCTTATAATGACTTGACTAATAAGATGCCTCAAAACACCAAAGCCCAGACTCAATCCTTCAAATAGCTCAAAATGTTCATTGTCTGATGTCCAGCAGACATCAGAGCTTATCCTCACATTTCAAAATCAATTAGTTCAATTAATGAATTATCTATTAAATCGACCATTAAATTTGCTATCCATGAAATTTGAGTTCTTGTCAGTCACTTTGGGGTTATAATGCAAGACAGGAATTTATCAGTGTCGTTAAATTACTAATTGTAAAATCCGGGTCAGTATCTGTGATTTATTTAATTTAAACTGAAAAACGTTGACACTGAAACCTGTTAACGCCAATCGTAAGACAAGTTATTTGAGACCGAGCTCACATGGAAAAACGTGACATTTCACCTGCTCCACGACAGCGCAGTTTCACTGCTGACAGCTCATGGAGTGAAAACCCACAAACGGGAATCTGCTGCAACGTTTTTTTGTGTTAGTCAGCAGCTGAACAGCAAACTTCGTGGTAGAAAATAAACTGTCCGTGGGAGCACAAACACACCTCTGTCTGGCTTTAACTCGCGTTTATTTCCTATGCTTTGGGAATAGGTCGTGTCCCTAAACGGCTCCTGATATTTGTGAACTTCACGAGCTATGCGAGTCCAGTTGTACACTTTCAATAAGGGGTTAAAAGCCTTACCTTTAACCCACTATGTTCACGTTTAAAGATGTAAACATGAAGTTCTTGGCAGGGCGACTCTCTTGGAGCTAATCTCTCGTCGCTAACGTTAGCTAGCTAATTAGCTTTCTGGCTAAAACATTCCTCAATGTCCCAACGGTCGCCGCACCTTCACCTACCTTCTCTACGGGAGGGAGACAAGTCCGCGGGGGGACAGACAACGCGCTCCCTCGGGTGTAGGTTAAATTCCCGTACACTTTCCTGTCGACCGACCACCGTTGTGGAAATAGTTTCCCGCTCCCCGCCCCCCCCCAACCACCACTTGTCAGGTTGGTCGGACGGCAGCGCTCCCGTGTCTCCTGCTCTTCCCGGGCCGGTGTGTGATAATCCACAGCGGTGCTCGTTCCCGTGGACTCACAACTTTGGCAACTACCTTCACCCAAAGACCGTCTACGGAGAATGATGCTTTACTCTACTCCTTTTTTTTTCTTTTCTCTCCCCCCCTTTCCCTTCCCAGGAGAAACTCTGACTCACTTTCCGGTCCGTACACTTTGGCGTTACCATGGCGACCACGGTCCGAATCGAAATGTCAAGCAGTAAAACAAATGGAAGTTTTATTTTATTTTACTGTTAATTGTAACTGAAAACCGTTTGCTAGAGTTACAGTGATAATAAAATATTGTGTTTAGTTGTTATAAACTTCTATCAAGCCGTTAAAAGCGGCGTAATGTTTTCAAAGAGCGGAGGGGGAGAGAGGGAGGGGGCGGTAAAAAAAAAGAAAAAAAGTCAGAGTGAGTGCTCTGGCTTAATTTGTGCTCTATGATCCGAGCCCGCAGGTGTTCAGGACTCAAACTGGGAGCCGGCGCCACCTGGCGGCAACGAGGCGGAACTACAACCGCACCACAACTGGGAATTTTCAAATCACAACATCGGGTGAAGAGAAAAATTCCCACAGCCCAGAAATAAACATTTGACACTCAGTCAATGTTGCTGTAATACGACTGCAAATAAACACCATGATACCTCTCGAGATATTTAGTGAACAACTGCCGGCGATGTCTGTTTTTAAGTTACCTGTTTTGTTGATTTTTGAATTTTGATACTTTCAAAACTGAAACCGTCGATTGTTTTCGAACCCAAACTATGGTCTAATGCATCATGTAGTTTTGGTTTTCAGTTTCCATTCTATAACAAGAGACCAGTTATAAGGACGTTATGATGTTTCTATGTGAGACCTTATAAATTGTGAATAAACCCTTTACTAATGCTCCACAGATTAGTTGTAAGCCATTAATAATAAGTTTTAGGTTGCCAAGTTGAGCGAAATCCTCCTCCAGCATGACACTTTTCCAATACTTTAATTCACCCGGAGCCACCAGGTCTGCAGTTCTAAACATTAGGAAATAAACAAAGGTCTCATGTTTCTCAGTTTTTAATGGCGTCTTGTTTGCAAGGTATTGTCGGTAAGATATTATTAAAAGAGAATCAGTGTCTCATTATGTAATGATGCATTAGCACAAGTTAGTTACCTGTAAATCTTAATGAATCATTAATTAAGAGCTTACAATAGTTATCAATTCGAGGGTGATAAATGTTACTGAGCAGTTTATGAATGGATTTTGGTCCAGACCTCCTGCTGCTCTTTTACAGAAGAGGTCCAGTTGGAGTGGTCTCACTAAAGTGTTAATGAAGGATTCACCCAACTCAAATGGTTATTAACAACTTCAAACTGATCTATAAAGAATTAACAAACAACTTATTAACCAGCAATAAAGCCTTTAATTACAACTTATAAACCCTTTGTAAATGGTCACATCTCAGAAAGCGGTACCGGATTTCAAGGGGCCAAACCCAAACCATGAACAATCCTAGACCAAATGTATACATACATGTAGGTGATATAGTTCTCAATAAATTAACTTTTCTATAAGATTAAAGGTATCAAAATGAAAGAAACAACACACCAGCATTAGACATTAGATAACTTGTTTGCCTTGCTATAGCAGGAACAATTAGTAAATCTTAACCAAACACAAAAAGGACAAAGGGGTGGAAGAGTTTTCTCATAATTATTTAATCACACATACATTTACATCATGCAGTCAATCCAAAACTGTGATCTCATTAACTTCCCATCTCTGTCCATATCAGAGCCCTGCTATTTGTGCCCCAGTTCTCCAGGAATGATCCAGTACCTTGTCCACTGATGGATCCTCAAAACTGTCCTTTAAAAACCAATCAACTATTATTACACAGTAATAAAAAAAAAGTGGATTCACTTTTGTTTTTCAAATTTAGAATTAATGCAAAATTCATTTCAATTTAGGAACACACCACAAATACTCTTTGCTCTTTTTATTGATGTTTTTCCCCATTTCAAATCACGTTTTGGTGGAAGGTCAAAGGATAAACATTTTGAGGTCCATGCTGCAATGGCTTAACTAATCTAGAAGATAACACAGAGGGAATAAACCATCTCGATAGACACCAAACACTGTCCTGTCACAGATGCGTGGGAGCTACTCCTCCCATATCACTATTTAAATTATTGGCTGTCAACAAACGGTTCCATTTACAGGACTTTAGAAACTTTTTTTTTTTCCTCTAGTCAAAAACAGCCGCAAATGGAGTGTTTCTCTGAGTGCAGTTATTGTGAAGAAGTGCTATTTAACCCAACTTTCCCGTTACAAGACAACAGGTTTTAGTATATCTTACTAGAGAAAGCCGAACCCCCATCCCCTCTTTTCAAGCTTGAGTTGTTCTACTAGTCTAGGCTTCTTTAATTTATCTGTCAAAAAAGTGAAATATTTATATGTATTCTAAAATGAATACTGTACTGAATACTAGAGTTTTACCATATTGACATCTGACAGGGAGCTTATAGACCAGTACATCAATAGATTCCCATTTATCTTTGAGTAATGGAAGAAAAACTCCCACTTCACATTTCAGCTTTTCAGAAAGAGCAATGAAAGAAGCCGTCAATTCACAGAGTTAGTGAAACCGAAGCTGACAGAGAAGAGGGGCAGGACTTCGGCTTTGTATGGCAGGATTACTTCTGCTGCTTAGTCACTCCGATCACACCTGCCCGTCGACTGATATTCAGTGTATTTTACAGTATATTGCACTTGCATAAGATGTTAGTGTTCTCATGCAGGGGTTACAATCACAAGAATTTTTTGCCAATGCACTGGGGCTTCACAGGGTTATGAACAAATCAAAGAAAAAAAAAAAACAAAAAAAAAACAGCTGTGGTGGGAATCAAAATGAAAAAACAAAAAAAAAAAAAAAAAAAAAATACAACAAAGACAACAGAACACAAAATAAATCCTACACCCCTGACTAGATTTAGTTAAATAAACCCTTCTTCCAGATGATGACAGAATTATTGTGCAATTTCAAACCCAGCTCTTCTGATTGGCTGATCAGCGGCAAGGGTCTGAGCCATAGACTGACACCCGCCCCCCCCCCAACCCCATCTAATATGCATCTACATGATCTATGGAACAATGAAAAGATACAGTACATAAAACCCAGCAAAACACATTGCTTTCTGCAAATTTACATCCAAAGGGGCACGTACAGTTACAGGTCCAAAATCTATAACAAAACCACAGAAAAAGGGTGTGGGAGGGAAGACAAAAATAAAATATATATATATATATAGAAGTGAGGCACCCTTGAGAAAGAAATTGCGATACGGCAGGGGTTAAAAAGATCAATAAAATTACAACCACAAACCAAAAACAAAAAAAAGATCCTGAATATCCGAGTGAAGGGAGATGAGTGAGTGACAGCGACCCAGCCAGGACAGGACAAGCATTGTGTGTGCTATCTCAGTCTATATGCCTGCAGTCTATGTGCTCCAATGTGCAGAGAGATATAAATAGCGTCCATTAACACAGCATTATTAACCACTTAGAGGAGTAAAAACAGTACATTTAGCTACTTAGCATAGGCTATGCTAAAAAGGTGGAAGTTTGTTTCGTCAACCGGATCATCCTCCTCTATCCTTCCTTCCTTCTACATTCTTTACATCCTTCTCATGAAGTCACCAATAACGAGTATAGGTTTCATTTTAACTTAATGGTAAAAACAATTGGCCTCCACAGGTATTTAGTTAAATACATCTACAGTACACTGTCGCACGTCTTGGCTTCTTATTTTTTTCATTTTATTTTTTTTAAATCCTTCTCTTCAGCTGTTCCCTGATTACCTTTCAGCTCTCTCTCCAGGGAGGCTTGTGCAGTAGTGCCAATTTTACATCTGTACAACAAGACCGGACAGAACAGTAGTGCTCGACGCCATCTAGTCAATTCGAAACCGTACATTTTTTTTGTAGTTTTTTTTCCTTAAAGAAGCATGTAAAATCTATCCAGAGAAAAGTGTGGTTAACAACCAATAATAGTAATAATGAAATGTACAGAGGTTAGCCTATAGGGTCAAGCTATTTCTCTTGGTAGGGTCTCCTTTTTTTTTTTTTTTTTGTTCTAGGTGTTTATTTTTGTTTTTATTCGGATGCTACCGTTACATTCAGCTTGGCACAGTGCAGAACTACTCGCACGATGACGACAGATGACGACAGACTGTGCAAAACAAAATTTAAAACCAGAAGCTACACGTTTGAGTCGCACGCGTTTCAGTCGCACACGTTTTCGCCCGCCGAGGCTGCGCTCAAGACTGCGTTTGGTTCGGTGGATAAGAATATTATCTTGCCTTTTGTAAATTAAATTTGTTGTTTTTTTTTTTATTATATCCAGTAAGAGAAAAAAGAGATAAGTCATGGTGAGAATAAAGGGAAGTGGGAGAGTGGGTGGCGGTGATGGTGGGGGTTGGGGCCGGAGCTGTACAGGCCAGGAATATTTATATATATATATTTATAATTCAGAAACTCCTTCTTGGCTCCAAAGCAGCGACGAGGAGCCTGTTCGCTGTAATGGAATGACAGGTTGTCGGGGTGGGCAGGGGGGTGTGATATTGGCTTCTTCTGTGGTGTTGTCCTTCTGTCCTGCTGCTCTTCAGCTGCAGAAAAAAGTAAAACAGCCAGTCATATTTCTGTTCACAAGGTTGTAACCATCCATCATGCAGCTGACAATTTATATCTACGTGTAAAACAGTCAACAGATAAAAGTAAAATAGAGGCAGCTTTAGTATTGATGCAAAATCTGAGATTATGAATATTCTTATTAAAAGGTGTACTTTTTTTTACTCCAGTCAGCCACTAGATGCATCTAAAAGTGTGAAAGCACCTGAAAAATGAGTAAATGAGTAAATAGAATGAAACGTAATGTAGATGCAGTAACTCTGAAAAAAATATCAAGGTTCAAAAAACAAGAACAGTTGTTTTTGGTCTATTTTTTATCTTCGTTTAGAGTAAATACAGGAACTGCATCAGTACATCTTACAGAAACCCAGCACGCTAAATGCCCCTGGATGCAACGTCCCCAGGAAGCCTTTTAACAGTTGTTCCTCAGCTCTTCAGTTACAGCATCTCTTAAATGACAACATCATCTTGTTAGCTCCCTGGAAAACAGACAGTGGTGCCTCGCTTACTTCTTGTCTGGTTTGCCGCTGCCTCCCCTGATGGACACAGTCTGGCTGTTCTGGTAGAAGCTTCCTCCGCTGCGGTTGATATTGGGGTGGGTGGGAGACGCCACCGGCTGCTGGCCGGGCCTGATGGGTTTGGCTGGAAACGAGATGAAGACTAGGCTGAGGATTGTGGTTTTTTTTTTTTGTTTGTTTTTTATTAACATGTGAAACCTAATAACTGAGCCTGTGGGGACCCTGGCGAATATCTGTATATAAACCCACACAAATAACTTGAATCTATACCAAAGCTGATTGGATTAGTTGTAATGTCACAGAACAAACAACACCTAACAATCCCGTGCAAAACTAGGCCGAGATCTGCATTACATTTCAGATGCCTGTCAATGAAAAGTTGTTTGCAGAAAAAAGGGAATATTGACTTGTACAAAGTTTTTGTTTAGCTGAGTTCCAGATTTAAAGCCAGTTTGTCTTCAGAGGTGCTCAAACATGTACATGTGTCTCTGAATACCTGAGCTCCTCTTTGTTAGTATTAGAGTCTCTGTCTGTGAGCTCATAATAAATAGGGATAAACCGCATTAATAAATGTGAACTCCTTGTCTGTAATGTCACATTTACTCATTTATAACCCTTAATATGAGCAGAGCCACTTGTATATATGATTTAAAGACTAATGTTTACATTTAGTTTTTACTGATTAATGAGTTTTTCCCCTCCCTGACTAAAGCCATGTATACTGTGGGTGTATTTCCCATCCGTCAGTACTAACCGATCTGAGCCGAATGTCCCCTCCTGGCCATATTCTTGGCTCTGACGGCCTCCTTGATGCGGTCCACCTCCTGCTGGTAGCGCTTGCGGTCACGGGCAGCGTTCTCCTTGGCCTCCTTCAGAGCAGATTCCAGGGCCTTGACCCGCTCAGCCGTAGCACGAAGACGCTTTTCCAGTTTAGGAAGCTCACAGCGCAGGTCTGCATTATCACGCACCAGCTGCAAGACAGTTTTACATTGTTTTAAATCATCACTCGTAGTTGGAAAAGTGCTTTTCTGAGGCTATGAACTTAAAACACTCAGAAAAAAAGATCAAGACGGTGGCGCAGGGAAAAAGCAGTGAAGGAAATGAAGAGGAAGTAAGAAGTACAAAAGAGATCAGCTGCATGTGTGACTCCTACCTGTTTGTGAACCTTGGTGAGCTGCTCAAGATTGTTCTCAAGAAAGGAGATTTTCTGTTTCTGTGCAGCACTCCCACCTGTGTCGTCCGAGTCCATCTCAGCGCTCTGCAGGACAAGTACAGCACAAATGTTACATGAAAAATAAAATTTAAAAAAGCACAGGATACATTCCTGCCATCTGTGCCATGTCAGTCACTCACATTAGGGACATTTTCTGCAGTGACAAACTCATTAATTGAGGATATTAGAACATGAAAACATGGTTCACCTTTTTCACTCTGGTGGCCAGGTCCTGGACAAAGAGTTTCCTCAGGTTATGCAGAGTCTGCAGCTCCTTGGCCTGGAGTGGGAGAGGACAAGTCAAGTCATTTTAAACTCATATATAAAAGCAATTCTTCTGATATGTGTGTTTTAATATGTTTAACATGAATTTAAGTTGTAGCAAGGGAAGGTAACACCACCGGTTTAACACACATAGACCAAACTTTAAGGAAATTGTCCTTTATAGTCACTTAAGGCACATTTCTGTCGATCAGTCTCTTCAACCATCAGTTAATTTAGATGAACTCACCACTGTCTCTTCCAGACCCTTCAGGTCCTGTCTGGCCTGCTCCCTTCTGTCTTGCATCACCCTGAAAAACAACAACCAAAACATAGTTAAAATTATGAAATGTATGAAAATAATAACTTTTGCATGTGTGCTCAGTTTATTAAATGATGGAAAGTCTTATTCTATCTAGCTTGTGTACTGAACCATATTTGGCCAACCAAGTTAAATAGTGACCAGAGGACAACAGTCTTTCTATGTTTCGTTGTGTTAAACATACGTGAGCTCGTGCAGCTTGCGGCTCTTCTCCTGGTCGGTGGATTTGAGTTTCTCGTGCTCCACCCTGAGCCTCTCTTGCTCCAGCATGATCTTCTGGTTCAGACTGGAAGAAAGAAAATACAATAATGATTAAAATTCATTGAAGGTATCTCCTTTTTTTGTTCTGATGCAACATTTCCTCATTGTTATATTTGACTCATCATTCAGGTTCAAATTGAAATGTGTCTATTTACACATTTAATCATTTTACAGCACTGACCAACAACGATTGTGGTACATGAAGTAACTGTAAAAACTGAATTCTTACTCCTGCAGTTCAGTGATGAGTTTCTCTTTGTTGTCCAGCTCATCTCTCAGGCTGCTGATCTGTTTCTGGTGAGCTTCACGGTGGGAGTGGATCTGCTTCTCCACTGCTTCCTGAACACACAAATACACACACACAATGTTTAATAAATGCTGCATGATGGGTATGACTGAATGTTTTAATATATTTCCTCTTCTTTGCAAGTGTTGTCTTATATCTACTGTTTAATGAGGCAGAGTGACAAACCTTGACTTCATTGGCAGTCTGGATCTCATTCTCTTTCTCCATAGCATGGACTTTCTCTGTAAAACACAAGCACATAATTCACTGTCGAGTGATTGGTGCAGAGGAATAAACACAGTAAAGTTTGTTTTTACTGAACCCTAAGAATCAGAAAATTGGTTAAGATTGGAAACGCTGTTAATGCAAACCGATTTTCCTTTAACTGCCAAAAGCCCCTAAGAGGAACGACCAAATGCACTTTTTCCTGATTCAGGCTTTCCTACCTGAAGAGTGTTTTCTAACCAATCCCCTGCCTCTTTGGAGCCAGTTCAAACTCATGACCGGTTCCTGAAACCCATCTCCCGCCAACAGAAGTGCTGAAGTTGACTTGAAGTGAGTGCTGAGGTTCTGGGCTCTATCTATTGCACTGCCCTTAAATACCAACATACCCTGAGCACTGAGCTTTACAAGTTCTTCATTGAGAGAGTCCACATTCTCCTCCAGCTGCCTCTTCTTCTGCTCCACGTTCTGCAGGTACTCAGTCAGGGACTTGATTTTAGCCTCATGCTGGAGATGGAAGATAAAAAAAAAACAAAAAACAGATGTTTTATAAATACAACCTTTATCAGGATTCAGAAATAAAACTATTCTTTCTGTAGATACATACAGGGATCACTAAGGTGTATTACTTCCTATGTACCTGAGAGATGCGCAGCTGGCATGCGGCCAGCTCCTTCTCATTCTCATCCATCTTCTTGTTGCTCTCTGACTGGGTGCTCTCCAGCTGCTTGCAGCGTTTCACCATGGTCTTCACCTCTGACTTCATCTTACTAATGTAGAGACGAGCCACTGTAAACTCCTCGTCGATCAGGCCGCTGCCACCCTCATGCTGCTACAAAGAGGAAAGTAAGACCATATAGAGGAAGGAGCAGGAAGAGGGAGAGAGAAAAAAAGAGGGTAAAGTTGGGGGGGGGAAGTTGAACAACAGATCTAAATTTCCCCATGCTTTCGCAGGGGCTGGCACTGGTGCTGTGTTGCTATGGTAACAGTGCAGAAAGTACCTTGATGTCATTGCTGCCGACTGCAATACCGATCTCAGCTAAATCTTTGAGCAGTGATGACATCATCTCGGTCACCCTCTTCTTCTGGTGGTTGGACATCTCCTTCAGCTTCTGGAGCTCAGAGTCCAGGGACGACAGGATGGACTGAAGGGAAGGAGAAGATTTAAATATGAAATGTACATAATATTAATTAACTATTATTATTAACTATTTTCACATACTCACAAAACTCATTAAGTTCAGTTTATCCCCTGTTACATCTACATCATTTTTTTTTTTTTTTTTTTTAAATCAAGACTGAAATTGCCAGAAGCAGTTCACATAATCCCAATTGTTACATTCTTAATTTATGCTTTACAGCACTAAATGTGTGCATGTGCTAATGGTTCCCTTTTTCCCCTGCAGGTTATGTGAATTTAATTATATTGTTGCATGTGTGTGTTACAATCTCAAAATGAAGGACATATTATAAAAGTCATGACTAATATTGAAGCATCACGGTGACATTGGGCATGCTGATATCCATCCCTGGCTCACCGATTTCTGGCTGAGCTCCTCACTGATGGCCTCAAACTCCTTGGTCTTATCCTCCACCTCCTGGCTCTTCTGGTCATAGTTGACAGCCAGCTCCTCCAGAGCCTGTAGCACCTCCTTCACCTCCTCCTTGGAGGCCTCATTCTCTGCCTGCAGGCGGTTCAGCTCTGCCTGTAGGTTCTCATGATCACGGCGGGAGGAGGCGAGAAGCTGCATGCAGGGAAGAGAAGTGTAATTATGCTACTCGTGGCAATTATCGAGTTTGTTACAATAAGGATGAACTGAATAAGCAAGATGCATTTTTATTTGGCCTGATATCAAACAGGGTTTTGCCTCAGTGGCTTTTCTTTGGTAGTTTACAAACTGATGACGAGGTTATGAAACTGACAGAAGTCCTCAAGTAAATAGTAATGATGTGTAAAATGGGCGACATACTTCAATGAGACAGAATCAATTAGCAAAGTTGAGTCTACAAGATAAATTTTTTATCATTACAATTCAGATTGAGACAACAGGACTGGAGTAAGCAGCATATAAATAGCTTTGACAGCTTAATGTGAGACTACAAAGATCTAAAGTTCATGTAGCGCCTTTCTGCCCCCTCCCCCCACATGCTGGACCTCCTGTACCCACCTCCTCCTGATCGAGCATCTGCTGCTTCAGCTTCTCTGCCAGCTGGCTCTGCTGGTTGATCTCCTCATCCTGGAAAGTGCAAAGACACGCAGAACCATTAGCATTCACACAGAGCACCACAGGTCTCATTGTAGCTGGACAGCACAAGGTGAAACAACTAAATCCTTGGAAGAAATAAAGGGACAGCCATGATGGTTTTTGTACTGAGAACATTTATATTTGTAAAAGACCGATTAAGTTAGAGAATCAACTGAGCAGGCAGTGACGCTTCAAAGCCATGAATGTGAAAGAATCACACCACTCACTTCACTGGATAATGACTGTTGACCATCTGGTAAACAAACCTCTATTTCTCACCTTATCATCCAGCTGTTTGTAAAGCTTGGCCAGCTCAGCCTCACACTTGTCCTTCTCCACATCGGTGAGGCGAACACCGGGCACATTGGGCGTGGAAGCCGGCTTGTCATTGATTATGTTGTCCAGGGCCTGCACCTCGGCGTTGGCCTTCTCCTTGTCAAACTGCTCCTCCACTGGCACACTCTCACCTGGGGTGGGACATTACAGATTATGTTCATCATGTTAGAACGGCGTGGAAGCTCCTGTACATCATCTGTACTGACAAAAAATAAATTGTCTCTATTACACTATTGACCACAACCAGCTCTTCACATTGAGAGTCTACTTCCTCACCATTCCTCCAGCGGTTGAGCTCGTTCTCCAGCCAGGTGATGGTGTTCCTTAGGGTCTTATTCTTCTCCTTCTCCCTCTCATACTTCTGCTTCCACTGCTCTGCTGTCAGCTCAATATTTACTGTGACAGTGTTCTTGATAGTCTTTGCTCTAGATGCAGAAAAAAAAAAAAAACACAATTTTATTCCACTGAAAGGAACCTCACCAGAAAATGTTATCCATCATTATTCTATCAAAAAGGTAGTTAAATGTACTGGCAACCAAGCTTGAACAACACTTGACCAACTGTGACAATGATTACAATACAATTCTCAAACTTTTCTAGATGTGTACTTTGATTTCTTGAACTCTATTTTAGATTATTAATTTAAAAGGCCTTTTTTTTTTTTTTTAGCAGCAAACAACAGTATTTATATAACAAACTAAAGAAAAGATAGAGAGCTTTATGTCTCATTTCCTTCTGCTGCCCTACTAACCTTTGTCCGAACATGAGGGTGGATTTGGTTTCAGCCTCATTAAAGGAGGAAGGTGAGCAGCAGATGACAATGGTAGTTCGACAGTTACCACCCAGCGAGTCCTGCAGGATACGGGTCATCTTGCTGTCTCGGTATGGGATGTAGGCCTGGAAACCACACAAAAAAAATTTACAGAAAATTAAACAAGACGAATCCCCTGTTTACATTCAAGTGTGGATATTTAGATAACACAGAATTTAATGATTCTTAATTTAGATTTTTTTTCCTATTCATTTGTAAATACTTCAACAAAATTACTGACAAAGCTCCCATGACTTGAATCACTTGTTTCAAAATGGTGTTTCCCACAGTTTCGTCAAGTGTGGGTGGACCACCTCCTCTCAAACATAGACAACCTCTGCCAACAAAATAAAAACTTTGGGGAGAAGGAGCAGAGGCGGTATTTAATGCAGTAAATGTCATATTTAATAAGTGTGGCTATTGTTTAAGGCATCATCTTGTAAATAAAATGATCAGGTGGAGTTGGAGTTACACAGAAGAACAAACAAAACAAAGTGTGGTATTCTCTAATCTGGGATGATTTACTTTAATGTTCTGCTTCAGTCCTGAAACCAAAAAAGAGACAAACAGGATGTGATTGCTCCAATTACAGCTCTCATAAGTTTAGTTAAGTTAGATGATATTAAATGAAAACCTGATACCTATATATCCTGTCATTATTGATTCAAATTGCTGAGCTGCAGCAGTCTGCTGTAATTCTTCACACACCACTATGCTCAGTCGGGAGTGAGACGTCTCTGTACAATAGCTCATTTGTTTTAGACCATCACAAATATATCAGCAGCTGTCCGCCCCAGGTTGTTTACAGAGGGAAGGGGCACCAGAACAAACTAATCATTGATCACAATGAAAATTGTGAAATCGTCTGTGAAACCACGAGAGACAACATTGCTTGGAGGAAAGTTTTTATCTTCTCAAGTTATTTCTACTTTCACACTAAGATGCTGGTTTTCCAGACACACGACTAGCTCTAGGCTGTGCAGCTGGTAAACAGACCAGACTTCCCTTCTCTCTGCTACATTAACAGTAATTTCTAAATGCTTTTTGAGAGAAATCCACCTGTGGTCATAACTGATCCAACACTTGTGCTGAATAAACTAGATGATAATGCCTCAACAGATTTGGGCCCAATATAATCTGTTGTAAAAATTAAAGCTGCACAGACAAGACACTTAACTGCATCATAATGACCTCAATTATCCCATAAGGTAATTCAATTTTTCTTATGATGCAGATTTTAAGACCAAGAAGAAGAACAACATTTTCAACATATGGGTCTCCATTGTAAAAACAACAGGCACATTCAGGTAACAGGGCTGAGGCTGAGTTGATGTAGGGTTACTGACCGTTCCCTCAGCCAGAGCAGAGATGACGTTTCCCAGGGATGACAGAGACTTGTTGATGTTCTTGGCTTCATCCAGCACAGCTCCCTCTGCTCCTGTTTTACTGACCTGAAAATCACATGGACAATACCCTCAGCAAGAACCTGTGAAGCTCAAAGATAAAGACAAAGAACCGACTGTAATCTGAGCCTGGTCCTCCTGAATTATAAATAGACAATAAAGGGGAAATGGGTAGACTAAAAAAAATGTAGATTACAATAGTACCAGAAAGCTACTCCCCAGACAAGAATGAATATGCCTAATTGTGCCATTAAGTTTAAAAAATGGTTTAGTTGCTTTGAGTGTTTGTACCTTCTCACTACCAGCCAGATCCACCAGGTAGAGTTTGCCACTGAGCTTCTGCTCTGTCTGAGTGTTCTCCTGTTTGACATTTATCAGGAAGATACTGTGGCTCCTGGAGCTGTGCTCGTTCATGTCTATGAGAGAAATAACAGCCATGTCGTCAAAACCAATGCACCTCAAATGCAGAAACTCTCGTCTAATGGATTTATGATACAGATTATTGGATAAGAAGAGATTGGCATCTTACTTGTAACTGCTACATGTCTGTTAGATTTGCCTTCATCAATTGTATCCATGACCTCCTCAGGGCTGCAGACAAATCTCTCAGTGCAGCCCTTTAAAAAAAAAAAAAAAAAAAAGAAAGGAGCAAGAACATTTACAGTTAGATTAATGACCTGCTCCAGCAGGTTCTACCAGATATGGCATGTGTCGGGAGGTTAGGACTAACCTTGACGTAGGGTACTCTGTTTTTGTCTTCATGCACTGACAAATTGGTCTTTGACACTGGAAATGAGAGGGAAAATGTTTCAGAGAGATTGATTTTTCACTGCAAACACATAGCTTATATTGTAGTCACACACCTTTGGTTATTAAATAATGCTCTAAAACTTTTAAATTGTAATACATATTGTGAAGACTTGGTAATTAAAATGTCCTTCTGGGAGCTTCAAATATTTAATACAGCCTAGTTTTGGATGACCGCTGGTCAATGCATTTCAAAAAGGCTTGGACTTCAGGCTCCCATCAGGAAATAACATCTGATGATTTGAACTGGAAAACTCCCATTGAGCACTTTACCTTGATAAAGAACCAACACTATGAAATCTGTGTCTTCAAATATATTAATAATAAATTTGCTTTTGTGTGTCCATGTCCATTATTTATTACATCAAAATTAGTGCTTTTACAGCTAACACCCCCACCAACTGTGTCCCTGACACAGATGCGCAATTTTCAGATTTCACAGATGTTTAGCAGCTTGTTCACATCTGTCATCACTGTCTGGGACATTAAGGAGATACAGTGTTCAGCCACTTACCATCCAGAAGGTCCCGGATCTTGTCTAAGTAGATTTCAAAATATGAAACCTGTAAACAGAGGAAGTGTCTCATTATTTGGCAGCTGAGAGATGAGACAAGAAAATCAAGTGCACTTTGTGGTGTGTTGTTTACAGCAAACGACAGAACATAAAGGAGACAAAGAAACAAAAAAAAACACAAAACAACAAGATGCTATTAATTAACAGCTAAGGGGAAACCAGTGGACAGCAACATCTTGACTCCTCTTCTTACTTTGATATGAAACTCCAGGTTTTCGTCCATGGAATAGATGTAGTTGAAAATGTCTTGAACTATCCTGGGGATGATGCCCATTGATTCTGTGTCATGGAGATTCCCCTGTAAACCGAAAGCAAATAAATGTAATGTTATGAAGTTAAGTGAAAAAGTTCATACAAACACCAGTCTTTTGAAGTAATCCTTACCTCCATGGTGTGCGTTTTGCCAGAAGATGTCTGTCCGTATGCAAAAATTGTTCCATTGTATCCCTCCAGAACATCTATAAAACACCAAAGAGAAAGCGTCTACACAAGGACTCAAATGTTTTTGAAAAAAAGGCTGAGCTGATTTAATTTGCATTACACATCTCTATATAATAAGTCTGGAGTGTAAACATGCTAATAAATCCTTAAGTTAAAATTCACCTTTTACAATCTTCTGGGCGCAGGCGTTGTAGACTTGCTCCTGTGTTGTGTTTGACTGAAACACTCTGTCGAACATGTATGGTTTACCCTGAAATAAACAGAAGAGGAGTGAGTGGGGTCTACAACACAAAAACAAGTGTTGTGCTACTTCATCAAAAAATATATATACATACTACATCCTGTCACTAACAAAAACTCATGATGATGATGATGATGTTTTGTGATTCTTGAGGAAAATCTTGTGGTAAAAAGAAACCTGAACTCATTGGTAAAACTACTGAATTTGAACAGAAAGGCTTTAAAAATTGTGCCTGTGTGTGAGAATTATAGGAATCTATGTAGTTTATATGTCCACCAGCAGCAACAACATGAATAGCATGAGCAGCAAGAGCTATCATGACTGATGTAACACTGATAAGAGATCGATCAACCAACAGGAACGCCTTAGCAGAAAAACTGTATGAGTCACAAAATGTGTTTCACTGATGAGTAAGCTTTTAAAAGTATGTTTTAGTTGTGTAGTTTTTTTTTTTTGACAGCAACAACAAAAGGATGATAAGATATGGACATGTTTAGCAGGTCGATGAAAGCATCACGATATAGTTTCTCTCATCCCAGTTGAACTTCACTCCAACGACCTCTGCACAGCATTTATAATGACCTGAACTTGACCCTGAGTTTTTACCACTGGCTTAAGAGCCAGCCTGCTTCAAAAGAGCAGAGTGTAGCTGCTTTTGAGATCCCATGTGCTTGACAAAACTTCAAAGTACAATTCCAGCGAGATAGAAATCAATAGCTAAGCTTACCAAGCCAACTGCAGGGTAATAAAACTGATGCTACAAGCAATTCTGAGGTTCAAATGAGACGGCACACCGTCTTGGGAGGTTTGACGTCCCAGATGACTCATCTTATCTCCTGCCTGATGGGTGGAGTTTGAGCTGTGATGTATCAGGAGTTTAAGAAGAAAACAGCCCCATTTGCATGCAATACCATCAGTCGCAAAACATACATGCCTGAGTGGCAGTCGGATTATGTTATTGTCAGGTTCAGTGTTAACACCTGCAGCAGCAGAAGAAGTTTGAGAATGTAGACGAGCAGCATGTGTCACCTTGGAAATGTCACTGATTGGTGCTCATATAGAAACAGTGGTACATGAAAACACTCTTGTACCTTACAGTGAAACCACAAATATCTCACTGTGCGACATTGACAGCTACAGCACCTATAGCGGTACAAGAATTATTCAGACTCCTGGGGCTGAGATGCCCTCAATTTGCACCCTGGCACATTAATCCCCCCGGTCTGACAGACGGTCACATCTAAAGCACAGCTCGGTGCAGCACAGACCAGCAGCATCTTAAGACATTGATAACTCACTCCAGCAAGCTACATCCTGGCAATTAACCCTGGCCAAAACAAGAGCGCTGAGCCACTATCGGGCCTGCCAGACACTGTCAGCAAACAATACCAGTGCCCAGGTTTCAACTCTTCATTGTTACTGCTGCCACTGGCCTCGTTACCTACACTTCTCTCTAATGGGATTACTTGCTGAAAATGTAATTACAGTGAAATGCATTGTTAGAGTATCCTTAAGTGCTCCGTCATGTTCCTGCTTCCTGATGGCTTCGTTAAAATACTGTCCTGCCTTTGCAGGAGAGAGAGTAACAAACAGGCCAAGGTTATTCTGCATCACCCAAGTGTACTTGTATGATGCATGATATAATTGGATTTTGTTGCTAGGCAAAATCAGTCACGCCTCCACAATTTATCAATTTGGGTTTGCTTCCTGGTCCAGAGCAGGCTGGAAAAAAAGTAGGAGTTGATTCCTTGGATGTTATTTACTTGTTTAAATAGGTTAGGACCACTTTTACTTATCTCTCTAATCCTTTCTTCCCTTTTTATCTCTCACGCACTACCACCACTACACTATTTAAAAGTAGCTCAGACTTGTTCTTACGGGACATCCCAGGCTATTATGTGCAAATAGGAGATGTGACCAAAAAAGCAAGAGGAAATTATGTGATCTTGTATATGTGCAACTGAAAAGGAGGTAATGGATACATGAATAATTCACCTGCTGCACATTCAAACTACGCTGGCATGACTGGCTTGGCAAACTGAGCTAGTTACGACACCCACACCACCTCATCAGGAAACTTCATCTTTCCTCCATTTCCAAACACAAACAAAATCTGTGATGTAGAGAATCAGCAGCCCTCTATGAATATATGAGAGCATCAAAGCAGCATCATCAAGGACTGCAATGATGAAGCTGCTTGTCAGACATCTTGACAAAATGCAGTGATGTCAATTCCAACACAGGCTGAGCCATGAAGCACTGGTGCTGAGGCTTGAGACCTAATAGAGGGTCCACGCCCTAAATTGTTTTAAAATGGATAAAAATATGAGCTAAGTGAGTCAGTCACCTTGGATAAGAGCATCTGCAAAACAGTACATCACCATAATAATTACTCTCCCCAACCGGAGAGATCGCCCAGCGCCCAGTCAACTGCCTGCTCTGATTGGTCCAACAGCTGGTAACCAGGAGAGAAAACACAGGGGGATTACCCAGGAGGCCTGAGCTTCTGCTTATGGGCACTGCAAGTATTGTACCTCTCAAAGCAGATGCACCAAGCAGAGGTGACCAGGCTCTGGCCTGCAACACTTGTGGCTCTCACAATGTGCACTGGTATTTTAGCACTATGACTGACCAGCATTCTGAACTGGGCAGGGCCACATCATGGCTGAGGGGCAGAGACAGTATGCTTGGTATTAGTTAAAGGCCTGAAGTCAGTGTCAGCAAAGCCATTCAAGAAGTCACCACAACTATAATAGACTTCTCTGTTTTGCCAGACAGAAAATGAATAGTCCTGTTGTATTCTAAATTCAACCAAATAAGTAGTTTAACTCTGAAGAGGATGTGATTCATATCCACTTGCAACTTTAGGGATGGAAATCAAGATCAGTTTCTATTGCCTTGTAAAGTATTTTAAAGAGGTACTTCCACAGGTGCCCAGATCACAAAGACACCAAAGTCCACAAAGAGAATGACAGTTGTTAAAAAAAACTAATGTTTAACCATGTTTTTTTCTTATGGCTACACCAATGACTTTTGCCCATTTAGCATGTACAAACTTGATATGTCCGCCAACCTTATATGCTGTTATCCTTTAAATTAAAACAATCATAAAGCGTTTGAAAAGTGCAACCTTTTTCTTTTTGTATATGATTTTCAATCCTGCCAATAAGATATTGTGCAGAGACATGTAATGGCATGAACTGTGTAAACAGCGCCTTTTGAAGACAGTATATAGGTGTATGACAAAGCATCAAGTGCATATCATTTGCAGACTGACTTCAGGGCAAATTCTTGGTTGATTCAGTTAAGTGGAGACAGCATGGCACTGCTTTAGTAAAGGCATTTCCTTCTTTTGTTTTAGTTAGGCTCATGCAATTATCCTTATCAAATGCAAGGGGGGGGGGGGGGTCCTGCATCACTACAGGGGCAATTCAACCAAATACATTAACTTTGGTAATTATTTAAAATTAAGTTTAACCTGTTGTCTTATTGACTGTAAAATGTCCAGTCACTGAAGGCCATCAGTCTACCTCACTCATACTATGTTGTCGTTACTATTGTCTATGGATCCTATTCCTTAATGTAAGCGTATTTTCATTTTGTGTCACATCCAATACTATAGAGTAATTTCTACTTGGTCTACAGAAGGGTTGGTTATATAGCCAGCTGGTCAGCTAGCTAATGTTAGCTTTAATTAAGCTACAGTATTAAAACTAGCCAGCTAGCCAAGGCCGGCTAATCTGTCAACTACCAGCTGGCCTAGCCTGCTAGCCAACAGTCTGTTAGCCACTACTAAATCAAAGCTGGCTTACGCTTTATGCTGACGCAAACTGTTCATAATTAATAGCTTTATCGTTACAGATGCAGCTTGTTATCAATTAATATCGTGGTTAAAATGCAGTGAATAGCGGGGAGGGTCGTCAGGCTCAAGGCTGGCGACGTTTTAACCCGTGCCAGCCGATGTGTTGGTGGCTTTGTTGAATGACAGCTCCCTAGCCATGACAGGGCAACTGCGAATAGTGTCATTTTACGGCAATGGGACTAGTTTAAAAAAAAAAAAAAATGAACTTGAAAGCTGCTGCCTGGTTTTCCACGAACTGGTGGCTGAGGGTGTAGTAAGTTAAATATAGCTGAATGTTTGGGTGGCGGCTGAAGTTGGCTCCAGTTGAGGGCCAGCGGAACAACGCAGCGGTGAACAGGTCAGCCCGTGCTAACGCTAGCTAACAAGCTAAGGCGCTAACTACCGTAGCTACAAGACAATCAAAAATGGCGTACTGCTGACTGTGCCACAGGGCTCTGTCACACAGGTAACCGAGGCCCCTCGGTAAATAATAACTCACCGCGATAACAACGGTTTCTTCCCCTTGAAACTTGGGAATGTATCTGTCGCCTCTGGTCACCTCGGAGCTGTTCAGGGGCCTAAAACGGCACATCACTTTGATGGTGCACTCCGCCGGGTCGGCCATCTTCCACGGTTCACGAACGGAAAATTCACCGATAAAAAATTAAAAGTATATCCTGGATCCCAGGGGCGGCCGCGGGGGGGCTAAAAGGGAGGCCGAGCCCCTCTGTCCCAAACTCAGGTGCTGGAAAGGACGATAATTATCTGCCGGGCACTCAACAGAAATCCTTGTTTTCCTCTCAGTCGGTTCCCCCTCCTGTTAGGAAGCCATGATACCGGTGGATCAGCGGCTGGCCACCTCACCCCTCCTGCTGCTGTGGATGTGGATCACCATGACGTCACCCCGGCGCTCCCCTCCTCACTCTGTTATTGTTCAGAAAAGCCACATTATTATTATTATTATTATTATTATTATTATTATTATTATTAATAAAGTTTGCCCAGTTTTCGGATAAAATTAGTCTGCTTATTCAATTTTTTTTTTTTTTTTTTAAATTTAATGTTATTCTATCTATATCAGGTCATTGTTTATCTTCTCTTTGCAATTTTGCACCAGGACAAAGACAAACAAAAGCATTACAACTGAATCATTATCAAATACATTTAAAATATATTAAAATTAAGAAAAATTAAGACTGGCCATTTGAAATCATTCTTAGCATTCACACAACCACACAATAATAATTGTCATGTAAATATTAACTATGTATATATTGTCCATTATTGACAGGATATATTTATATATTTTGAAGATGAGGGGTTATATTATTATTTTTATTTGTATATGTGAAATGGAGCACAGTAACAACAATTTCCTACAGGGGATTAATAAATCATAAATATTTATGATTCTGATAATACATTAATTTGACCCTTCACCATTGTGTGGATAGCGGAAGTAAAAATACACTCCACTGTCCATTGAAACAAGTGTGAAAAAAACATAACTGAAACATAATAATAAATAATTGTGGAATTAGGATACCATCTTAAATCCAGGAACACGTATAAAATAAAACTTATGTGCGTTCATGTCCATCAAGTCCTGTTACCCTTTTGACTGCTGGAAGGCTCCCAAACACACCTGCCTCATGTGTCTGCAGTCACATGATCAGCTCTCAGCCAGTCTGAATGCAGACCATGACATCGACTCTGCTTAAGTCTACAAGGCATATTACAAGAGTATGCAGTTTTTGTGCATCAAATCTTAATGTACTAACTACCTTTCAGCCGTCAAATCAATGTAATGTAGTAAAAAGTATAGTACTGTACTGTACTGTAATCCATAAGTAAATATGCTTTAACTACTATCCACCTGTAGGCTAAATACAGCAGGTGAAGTAGTACAAATCAGATCATTGCTCCTTAATTTCAACTGATTACAGCTCTTTTACATGTCTGACTACTCCGTGCATTCTTGTATATACCACAATTACAAGTAAAACAGAACATTCAGATTAAGGGAGAAAAAATGTATAATTTGTCCTCATAACCTCTATAACCCCACAGAGGCCCTTTAGCCACATCCATCATTACAAAGGCATGTTGTGTGGTCAAGCTTTGTTAAAACCCACAAATTTAATTCCTATACTGAAGATCCCAGGGTCTTCCAGGATACCAAATATGCCACACTGAATTACTGGAAAATATGTGTAAAACGAAGCACAAAATGACATAGCCATAAAAACTGCCACTTAGAGTTGAATGTTTCATTTAATATAAGTTTGATAAAGCTTCAATGAAACACTGAAGCAAGCTGATAGTTTGTGATGTTATGTATGTTTTATCAATGTCTCTTTAAGGGAAATGTAAGGAAAATATTACTGCTATAGTTACACCCAAAATATAACTGTAGCCTGTGACTCAGCTGTCTTTAAGACCGTATGCTGTGGGAGCTGCAGCTGTGAGACCTCCTCCTAAATAAAAATGCATAATGTCTGACCTCACTCAACAGATGCCATAATGGAGCAAAAGCCATGGCAAACCACTAGTGGCTGAACACATTTTCTGGCCACTCCCTGAAACACTGAGGGATATCATTTTTCTTCTTGGAGTGCTTAGCTAATCCAAATACCAGTTCGACTGGCCCACTTGCGTGTTCACCGAGGAAGTGAGAGGGTGTGGTGCTGCTGTGTGAGCTAACAGGGTAGTCTGGTTGTCAGTGAGCAACAAGTCCCCAAAGACCATATTGTCTACTGTTCTGCATAAATAGATCTAGTGGAATAAAAGGAAGGCGTATTCTGTAATATGATCTGGTTTCATGCTTAGCCTTCTATACATGTTTTACTACTCGAGAAAGAGAAAACAGGCTGAGGTGTTAATTGATGGTGCTGAGCTGTTTCTTTGAGACCCCACCCCACCCTATCCTAACTGTGTACTAAAAGGCTCAGCATCCATCTAAGCCTATTACTTGACAGCTGTGTCTTAGTTATTATAATGTTGTAGCATGTTGATTTACTTTCATTGTTAATGCACTGGGCTGCAGGCATGGTTTTATTTGGATAATGCAAATACATTCATCTACATTGTCTGTAATATTTGACTGGTGCATACAAGTGGAGAAATAACCAATTAATTAATTTACATGTCATTAATCTTATTTTAACAATGGGATGAAGGAAAAAAATGTCCTTCAATGCGTGAAACAGTAAGTCTGTAAAAGCATTATTGCTTCATCAACAATGAACCCCAGGCTGGTTAGAGGGGAAGCTGAAGTCTCCATAATAATTATAATGCAGGACGACAAATTTCAGAATAACATATATTATACAACATAACTGCATTATAATTACTTTTGCAATAATGTGCACTTAATGGTGCTGGGGATGATTTTATCTATTTTAAAGCTGAGCAGCTAAAAATAACTAGAAACTCCGATTGTCAAATAAATGTAGTCAGCATAAAAAGAACAATATTTACCCCTGAAATGTAGTGGAGGAAGGTTTAAAGTAACACGAAATGGAAGTGTTCAAGTTCCAGGTACTTTCCTGATAATGGAGCAAAGTAACATAATATAACATATCATAACATGCAACTCTGTGTATTTTAAGCATTGAAATGTTCATGAAAACATAATGTTAATTCACAGTATGAAAAACTCTCCTGGCATCACAGTGTATTCTCTAGGGACACGATGCTAAACCCCATTCATTTTCTGTAGATGGCTCTGTATCATTTAAAAACGATTTAAATATTTTAATGCATTTTTTTATAATTTTTTATATACTATCTGTTTCGGAAATAGTAAAATTACAATAGAGACACATCTGTGCAACTGCCCACAGGGGTAAAAACAGAAGATGTGTCATGGTCTACACCAGTGAATACACCCAGTCAAAGTAAACATACCAGTCATTAGCCATGAGGTGTGTGTTACCAACCATGCAGCAACAAGAAAAATGAAATCTGTCAAGGTGTGAGGAAGTTTTAGAACAAAACTGGAGTACTAAAAAACTAAACTTAAAAACAAGGCAGCAATGGCAATACAATTCTTTTACCGAACCAAACCACCAGGCTTCATGAGGTTAGATGCATGTTTATCACTGTAATCATGGCAATGAAGTTCCACTGCTGTTGGTACACACCATGTATTTATTATTCTAATGATAACAACCAAGGTTTGGTACACCTGTCACCGTAGGGGCAGAATTTCAGGAGACACTCCTGTGGGTAAACTAAGGTCTGGTAGGCTATGCCTGCCGCTGTAGTATTTCAGTAGAGAGCCCTGGAGGTGTTGTCCCATTCAAATAATTTTCATTGATCTTTTATCCCCTGTGGATAGGAACATTTCATCTCTTGTTACTCATTTTTAAACTCACGTGTGTGTGTGTGTGTGTCAGTAGTTTGAGTTATGTCACCATTTTGAATTAATTTGGAGATATGTATATACAGCATATATATATATATATATATATGCTGCATATACATATCTCCAAATTATAT
>CM076662.1:19637969-19666078 GCA_038496675.1 Rachycentron canadum | reverse complement strand
TTTATAAAATGTTACACATATGGTGTATATGCATTTCAGGAAGAAATACTTGTTTTCATTAATTTTTAGAAAATATATATATATATTTTTTTTAAAGGTGGCTTACTTCACTGCGACCTTCCCCTACGTGATGCTCCTGATCCTGCTCATCAGAGGACTGACTTTGCCTGGAGCTTGGGAAGGAATCCACTTTTACATCTATCCAGACTTGACCCGTCTGGCTGATCTTGAGGTATTTCATTATGATACCATGACCATGTAAAGTAATTTCATCTTACACTTGAGAGAGCCCACCCAAACTGCATGGTTGGCAATCCATTAGTAACACAACAACCTTGAAGCAACATGCAGAAAACCTGCATCTGTAAAAATCTAGAAAAAAAAAAAACTAGAGCCAAATATAAATGGCACAAAACTAAGGTGCACATTTTATAACAGCTATAAAGCATCTTCACTCCTAAAATCTGGAGGTGAGAAGTGCTGGACAAGTTTCTTCTCAGACACCATCAACAAAAACTTGAATAATGGTGATAGTTGACTGACCAACCCCCAACACAAATCATCCCTGAACTCCAAACCATCAGTTGTTCCACATTAGACAAAGTAGCGTCACCACAACGTCTGTATAAAAGTAACTTGAAAAACATGACCCAGTTGAATGTCATGCCCACAAACCACGGGACAGATCCTATCTGGAAAACAGTGACTATTTTGTTTCCAAAGGTGACCCCACATCTGAATGAACGACCATGAGAAGTGGAGTGGATTCGATGGCTTCTACTATTCAATGTCTATTGGTGCAGCGTTAGCATTCAAGTGGGTGTTGTACTGGGCCTATGTGGTCAACATGGAGCTGAGCCTTAAGGCAAAGCTCTTGATTTACCACTCGACCTTCATTCTGACCCTCACCGGTCAGTTTTGGGTAGTGACCGAATGAATGAGATGAGAGATGGCTGGGCTCAGCCTTAGATAATGGGTAAGGAGTTCCGATGTGCAGACAGGCTTGAAGCAGAGCCACTGCTCCTTTGCGTTGAAAGGAGGATGTGGGATGGATGTGGGATGAATGTAGGATGGATGTGGGATGAATGCCTCCTGGGCGCCTTCCACTGAAGGTTTTCCAGGTACATTCAACTGGTAGGTTGCCTCAGGGAAGACCCACAACATCCTGAAGGATTATATATGTCATCTGGACTGGGAACGCCTTGGGAACCCCAACCCCAACCCTAACCCTAACCCGAACCCCAAGGAGGAGCTGGAAAACGTTACTGGGGAATGGGACCCCTGCAGTACTTTGCTTGATCTAGAAAAATCTCTTCTGAATACTTAATAAGAGAAGTCACACAAACATTTACTCTCAAGTCTGTGGCGGTCCCTGGCCTGTCTTTAGATTTGGTGTCTATCTCTTTATCTTTATCTTTCTCACTCTGTTTCTGTGCAGCAAGCGCAGTCTTGTTTATGTCATCATGACAGCTGGGTCCAGTGCCTCCATCATATAAGAGGTCACCTCTTCAGGTTGTCTCTCTCATCTCCTCAGTGCCAGTTATATTATTTATTTTAAATAAATGCATTGTTTGCATTTGCCTCACTTTTTGTCATGGTTTTAGTGCCAGGTCTTTACAGACAAGTCTGAGTCTGAGGAGCACAACAAAAACTGAGGACATGTTCAGTTCCACTTCTACTGTAAAGACTTTGGTACATTCATGTGAAACATGCTCTTATTTGTCACACAGGTCTGGTTGGAGGCAGGATCTCAAATATGCTTCTCCTCCAGCATTTCTTCAGGAACTCTAACTGCTCTGAGCAGCTATAAACAACAACTGTTACAAGTAAGGATAGATTGCAGATAGATTGAAGGGTGTTTTACTTTGTGTGTTATTTGTTTAAATGTTTGTGCAATTTTTATGAAATGTTAAATGAACAAAACAAACAAAAAACAAAAGGAATGCAGTAAAAAATGTACAGAACTTGCAAAATCACACATTCGACTCACACAAAGATGGCTTGTTTGTGCGATCTCTAGAGACTGCTTCTGGCTCTGTCTGCTGAACTGTGCGACCAGTTTTCTGGCTGGATTTGTCGTCTTCTCTGTCCTTGGGTTCATGGCCCATAAACAGGGAGTTACTGTCGACAATGTAGCCGAGTCAGGTAAATACAAATGTTTAACAAAATAATTGAAGTTCAACTCTGGGTCCAAGTACAGACAGTAAATAAATACTCTTCAAATGTCTCTTTGGCCCAGGTCCAGGTTTGGTCTTCATCGTCTACCCTCAGGCTACAGCTATGATGCCTTTTCCACAGTTCTGGAGCGTCTGCTTTTTCCTGATGCTCTTTTTCCTCAGTGTTGACACACATGTAAGATGTTTTGCTCCGTTACCAGATAAATATTAACTGGTGCTTTGTGGCCACAAAAATGTAATAATTTCCTTGTTTTATTTTGTCTCTAGTTTGTGACAGTCGAGGTTTTTATCACCTCAGTAAGCGACTTGTTCCCTAAACTCTTGTGTGCAGCAGGAAGATCTGAAATCTTTGTTCTCCTCATCTGTTCGATCTTCTTCCTCATGCATCTGACCTTGGTCACTGAGGTGAACAAATACAACCACAGAAGCATCTTTAAACAATTGTCACTAGATGTTTTTTATTATTATTATTATTTACATATTCCAGGTCAGCCATTATTACGGTTGTACTAGAGCTAGCCATTATTTTTCGGTCTTTCTGTGAGTGTCTGGCTCTGGCCTGGACTTTTGGTGAGTGAAATCATTTTATATTTCTACAGCAATCTATACTTTTTTGTTTCTGAATAATCTGTTATTCAGTTATACATTTTTAGATATATTTTAGATGTTAGAAATGCTGTTTTTTAGTGGTTTTCTGTGACTTGGTTTTAAAGGTTTGGTTAGACTGGATGCATTACCTGAATGTAACCACGATGAGGTTGTTGATCCTGCCACCTTAATCACAGTGTTATTTCAGTGGCAGTACTCTACAATTTAAATAATAAAAAAGAAAAATTAAACCTGTTATGACTTGTGATATTGGTCTATTGAACAGTATTTGAATTTCTCAGGTGCTGACCGTGTTATTAATAACATTGAGGAGATGACAGGACAGAGACCATCTGTGTTCTTCAAATTGTGCTGGAAATACATCATTCCTCTGGTGTTGCTGGTGAGCTAATTGTGATTGAACAAAACAAAATGAAGCTGTATTGCTCTAATTCTAGAGTCAGCCATCACGCCTCTGGCTTGGCTCAGTAAAGGTAATAGGGTTGTCATTGCTTTTGCAGACATTTGCTTGTAAACCACAGTGTTGGACAAATTACAAATCTGAGATGCCGTTGGCGCTGAGGATTATTGGGATATTTCAATGAGGATGGAACAACAGGGTTACACTGTTATGTACGCTGGATGGACCATGACTCTCTCCTCTGTCCTCATGGTGCCGCTGTGGGCAGCTGGACAGATGTGTTTGACACCGGGAACCTTCAGACAGGTCAGGGCTCAAAGAAGCGTTTTCTGCAAGTCCTGGTAGCTAAAGTTAAAGAAGTGTTTCCACTCACTCATCTTGTTTTTTTTCTGTGCTCCAGCGTTTGAACATCCTTTATCATCCTGCTGAAGATCCAGCCTGGCAGAGAAGACAAATGGTAGAGGAGGGAATGAGGATGTCTGCAGTGACAGCTTAACATCAACAGAAAAGTCACATGAACTACACACTTAACTACACATGTATGTTTACTTATATAATTTTCAGCTGATCTAATGATTGGTTAATTGCTCACTTGCAGTCTGCCAACAGGATGGGAAATCTGCCTGCAGGCAGAACAACCTGAAATAGAACTGACTTTAACCAAACAACAACATTTACATCTTTACTTTGTAGGAAATTCAAAGCTGTCATTTTAATCCATTTCTTTGAATTTTCATTTTTAGCTGAGTCAAGTCAAGTCAATCTTTATTTATACATCACCAATTTACAATAGAAGTTATCTTAAGGCACTTTTTGAATTTCAGAGTTGCAATGTGCAAGATTTGGCCAGAATTTTAGTTTTACTATGTTTAAAAAAATGAAATAACGCTATCAACATTGTGTGAAGGAGCCAAAGTGTACTGATCAAGACCTCCACCTATTGTGCCTTTCGAGATATCTACTGAAATGAGCAACTAGTTAACCATCTAGCTCCGGCTCATCCTGCCTTGTAATACCACTGTGACTCAGACTCCTTGAGCTTCAAGTTATGCTTCAGCTCCCAACTAGCATCACAGAAATGCAGATGGCTGAAGCTCCTAGAAAGTGATTTCTATTGCCATCCCAAAGAACCACGTCCAACAAGAAACGCTACCTAAGAAAAAGAAGCAGTGTAAAAAGAAGCAAAGCGCGGGTAAATCTCGGTGTGGCTTTCAACCGCTGGAGACAGCTCTTCCTGAGTAGAGCGATATGGTTTGATGCCAAGCTTGTGACCAAACATCTAATGTTGGCTCTCTAACGAAAAGTGTATTCAGGACAATTAATTATGAAGTAATAACGAACTGTACCGACAAACATTTCAAGTGGCATAAATTTGTGAAATTGATGTTGTTGACAGGCTCTTCGTTTTAGCGGTTGAGTAGAGTTTTGCCTCCTCCTGCCTGGCTGTTGTCCAGCTAGTTATGTCAGTAACTTATTTTATAACTGATAACTGTACATTGAGATTGTATGGATCCAGTAAACCAAGTAAACCAACATATTGATTGGTTCACCACGTTACTGTTACGTGATCAGGCAGGACTGAGTCAGGATGGAGGTGAAGAGGTGAAGTGCTGCCCCCTACGGATGTGGAGTAGGTCAAGTAGCAGGATCTTACAAATGACACCTTTTATATGACTTTAAGCATCGTGTTATGTTTTATGTATCTCATTTTTAAGAATGTGTGCACTGTCTTTTTCTTTTGCCGGCGAGTTACATTTTCATACTTCGGACGAACAGACAGTAACTACGCAATGTTGGGAAATGAGTCAAAGCATTTTGTACGTGATAAGAATCTAAATCCACTGGTCACCTTCTCCAACAAAAATAAGTGGACAGCTCACTCTTGGTCTTCAAACTTTGAATTCATCTGACATGACACCAAATCAGACCAACACAACCTCTGCTGCAATTGATTGCTGGGATTAAGCCTAATTTTCCCTTTTTATGTAATGACCCCTAATGAAATATACTATATCACGAGCTTTATTATTTTTCATTCTATGTTTTCATACTGTTATGAAAGATTTGTGTTTTTCACTTTGGAATTAAGGGTTTTGGAAAGTTGATGTATTTGGAACAATATCAAGGACTGTATCTGGTGTGTGGCTTTTCATTATATTAAAATTCATAACATTAAAGGGTGTTTTGATGCAACTTTGCCAAAACACGACAGCTTTGACTTCAAGTTTACAATCTTGCCTCACAACTTCTGCTGGGGATGTAAGTGAGGCTTCCCAAGTCTAACTTGGGATGTTATTCTATCAGATGGGATGTTATCCTCAGATGTTATTCAGGACAGTTTGAGGAGCCCTTCCCCAGTCTGGGTTATCATTCAACACAGCCAAGCCCTACTTCCCTTCCTGAACCAACAAATGGTTTGCCAGAACTTGAGGCTAGGAAAATACTCCTCCAAAGGCTCCATAAGTTTTTGCTGCTTATCGACACTACTGGGCCAACGAAGCCCTAAAGGCCTCGAGCTTCAGCCTGATTCATCTCTTCACCATCGGTGTACATCAGCGGGTTCTTAGGTTGCAGCCTCCACACGCACCGATGACCACAGCTCATGCCCACTGTCTCTGCAACGTAGGCTTTGAATATTTAGACCACACGTCTTGAGTCTTCCAGAGGCAGAAGTTGAAAACCTCAATGACGTTTGGTGGTGGTGAGTTGGATCAGATGGTCGGGAAAGGC
Source organism: Rachycentron canadum (assembly GCA_038496675.1). Lineage (NCBI taxonomy): Eukaryota > Metazoa > Chordata > Actinopteri > Carangiformes > Rachycentridae > Rachycentron > Rachycentron canadum. The sequence continues at coordinate 19,660,162 of CM076662.1, read as the reverse complement.
TGCCGGACAGAAAAACCAAAGAGTCAAAGACATACAGCTGCAGATCTGATGATACAACCACGAAGCTGCTCATCGATCTGAGGCCGATAGTATTCTGGTTCCAACTACACTTGAACTACCTAAACCCTTTTGTTTCCTGTGGAGAACTGGAACAAACATTTAATTTAGCCCCGTTTTGGTCTCCACCCACATCCTAAAATAATACTTTTACAGTATCTTGCTAGGGATCAGCAAATAACTGTCCCTCAGTAATATTGTCCGCCCTGCTGTTCAACCCTGGGCAGGTACAGTACAACAGGGTTATTTGAATATATATATTTTGGAGTAATGGCTACAGGGGCTTAGGTGGGGAGCACGGAGTATAAAGTATATGTGGTAAATCTAAAAGAATAAGAGAAAAGAGCATAAAAAAACCTTGCATCTGTTATTTATTTCTCATTTAAAATAAAACACGCTGATGAGCAAAAGTATTTGCCAAAAACCTCCCACAACGAGTTTGTGAGTTTAATCGGGTTATTGTAACCATCTTATGATTGCTCCTCTGCGTTTGGAGGAAAAAAACCATACATTAGCACTTAATACTGGAATTACTAGTTTTTTGTGTAATCTATATAAGTGTTTGTCTTGAGGGAAGGTTGAACACATTATAAAAGCTGCAAAGATTCGATTTAAGTACTTTGATCCAGAGATGAACAGAGAAAGAAGAAAAACAGAAAAGCAGATGAGGGATGAAGACAGAGGACAGTGGACAAATAAAACCGAATATATTCTGGTTGTTACAGGAAATGTGGTCGGTTTGGGGAATGTGTGGAGATTTCCTTATCTGTGCTACAAGAATGCAGGAGGTGAATCATTGAAATTTTGCATTATTTTTTCATACAGTGTACTGGAAAAAAATGTATACTGAGGATTGGCGATCACAGAATATCACATGACTAATCCTGCCAGAGTTTTCAAGTGGTGGGGATACCTAGGAAGACTTCATCGCTTACAAAATGCTCTTTACTGTTATTTATTTCATTTTGAAGTCAATGTGACGGTGAGTAATTGGAATTGCAATTGCAACATCCCACAAACACAAAGAAGAAAAGAGTTTTTGGAACCAGGCTACGACTGCTCCTCTGTGTTTGGCAAAAGAAAACCAAATATCACCTGGAATTACTGGTTTGGTGTATCATCTATGTACACTTGCTCTCTTGTGGGAAGGATGCAGTCAAATTAAGAAATGCCACATTATAAAAGCAGAAAAGGTCAGTTTTCAGTGTTTTGGAAGAACAGAACCACAGAAGGACTTAAACTCTTGATCCTGAAATGAACAGAGAAAGAAGAAAAAGAGAAAATCAGATGAGGGATGGAGACAGAGGACAGTGGGCAAATAAAACTGAGTATATTCTAGTTGTTGCAGGAAATGTGATTGGTTTGGGGAATGTGTGGAGATTTCCTTACCTCTGCTACAAGAACGGTGGAGGTGACTCATACCAACTTGTATTAAGTGGAGCTGAATCAAAGGATATCGCTTACTAATTAATAATAATAACATGTCATGTATTTCCTACAGGTGCCTTTCTGGTGCCATATGGGCTGTTAGTTATAATGTATGGGATTCCTCTGTTCCTGCTGGAGTCTTCGAGTGGTCAGTACACCCAGGAAGGATTCATCACTTGCTGGAGGAAGCTTTGTCCACTGGTACAAGGTGAGACACAGTCGGCAGACGAGAAAAGATCAAGTTCACTTTCTGTACATGTTGTTTTGGGATTTTTTCAAAACTCCAAAAGACTTAAATCTTCATTACCTACTTTCTTTATTTTAGGAATAGGATTTGGACAATCTGTGATGAAACTTTATGACTTCTCCTACATTATAATTCAAGTCTGGGCTCTCTTCTACCTGGTGTTTTCATTCAAATCCCAACTTCCCTGGGCCAACTGTGAAAACACCTGGAATACAGGTAAATGTGAAACTATGGTATTTACCAAAGCACAGATAAACAGATTATATGAACAGAGCATGCTGCTCAGCCTATATCTTTGAGATCAGCAAGAGAGAGAGATTAACTGGAAATGAATAATATAGGACAAGTGCTTGTTACTTGCTCCATATAAAAGCAGAAATGCGCATTTAGTCAATATTATGAATATATCATAAAAATGTGCAGTATGTAGTAAAATTCCTATTGCATAATAAAGGCAAATATTAGAGAGACAATATCATTTGTTACAAAAATGTACAATTTATGTAGAATTTCCTTGGGTGTCAGCCTTAAGTTCAACCCATACATACACTGCAACCCACTCATCTTATGGGTTTCGTACTTCTTTATACTATCTTACCTGAACTTCCTAAGGCCTCAGAAAAAAAAAAGCTAGTCTGGTTAGTCTGAAGAAGAGTTATCCGTCAGAATCACCATGATTTGTTTGTTCCCTTTAATCAGTTAACTGTATAGATCTCCAGTTCTCGGATTCCTCTTCACCCAATGTGACGAATCAGACCATGCTGACCAACACTACCACTGCTGCCACTGAGTTCTGGGAGTGAGTCCAAATGTTTTATCATTTCATTCAAAGATCAAAAATCTGTTTAATAACAGCTGTCTAATGGATTTGTGGCAAAATGGGAACAATAATTATAATGAAATATAACATCTAAATAGCCTAGCCTTACCCTATACTGGATGTAACCTGTACCTTTTGCCTGGTTGCCACCTACTAAAATGTAGTAATGTAATTATTTTGTTGTACCTCCTCCACTCAGACGTCGTGTCCTGGCCATGTCTGGAGGCATTGAGGAGCTGGGCAGTGTGAGATGGGAGCTGGCCTTGTGTCTTCTGGGGAGCTGGGTCTTCTGCTACTTCAGTATCTGGAAAGGTGTCAGGTCCTCTGGAAAGGTCAGTTGAAATACTTTATAAAATGTTACACATATGGTGTATATGCATTTCAGGAAGAAATACTTGTTTTCATTAATTTTTAGAAAATATATATATATATTTTTTTTAAAGGTGGCTTACTTCACTGCGACCTTCCCCTACGTGATGCTCCTGATCCTGCTCATCAGAGGACTGACTTTGCCTGGAGCTTGGGAAGGAATCCACTTTTACCTCTATCCAGACTTGAACCGTCTGGCTGATCTTGAGGTATTTCATTATGATATCATTCACATGTACAGCATTTTGTAATTTCATGATAAACTTAGAAAGAATATACAGAACGCATGGATCGCATCTTCCACTGAGGGTTTTCCAGGTAAGTCCAACTGGTAGGTGGCCTCAGGGTAGACCCAGAACATGCTGGTGAAATAAATATGTCATCCGGCCAGGGAACGCCTTCGAAAGCTTGGGAGAAGTACGGTTGAGGTACCTTTCTTGATCTGCTACCACCTTTAGAAAAATCTCTTCTACATACTTCTGGAGAAGTTATCAAAAGTACAACTATAAAATTTATTCTGTGGCAGTCCCTGTCTTTAGTTTAGCTTTTTTTTTTTTTTTTTTAATCTCTGTTCTTAAGCAAAACTCTACTGCATTCATGTACTTATTTGTCACATGACAGGTCTGGTTGGAGGCAGGATCTCAAATATGCTTCTCCTACAGCATTTCTTCAGGAACTCTAACTGCTCTGAGCAGCTATAATCGGCACAACAACAACTGTTACAAGTAAGGATAGACTCAAAATGTAAAAGTCAAGAGTTACTTTTACAGTGGCAAGTTACTTATCAAGTGTGAGTGCAATTTCTAGAAAATGTTAAATGTTTCAGCAAAAATAGCTTAAAATAGTTTAAAATGTTCTAAAACAACATAATAAAATTAATAACCACTTAACATTTGACTAATACGAAGGTTGTTTGTGTTTGGTGCGATCTCTAGAGACTGCTTCTGGCTCTGTCTGCTGAACTGTGCAACAAGTTTTCTGGCTGGATTTGTCGTCTTCTCTGTCCTTGGGTTCATGGCCCATAAACAGGGAGTTACTGTCGACAATGTAGCTGAGTCAGGTAAATACCAATGTTTGCTTTTAGGCCAGAATTTAGATAGAGAAATAAATACTCTCCAAATATCTCTTTGGTCCAGGTCCAGGTTTGGTCTTCATCGTCTACCCTCAGGCTACAGCTATGATGCCTTTTCCACAGTTCTGGAGCGTCTGCTTTTTCCTGATGCTCTTTTTCCTCAGTGTTGACACACATGTAAGATGTTTTGCTCTGTTACCAGATAAATATTAACTGGTGCTTTGTGGCCACAAAAATGTAATAATTTCCTTGTTTTATTTTGTCTCTAGTTTGTGACAGTCGAGGTTTTTATCACCTCAGTAAGCGACTTGTTCCCTAAACTCTTGCGTGGAGCAGGAAGATCTAAAATCTTTGTTCTCCTCATCTGTTCGATCTTCTTCCTCATACATCTGACCTTGGTCACTGAGGTGAACAAATACAACCACAGAAGAATCTTTAAACAATCGTCACTAGATGTTTTTTAAAATTGTTTCTCATATTCAAATCTTGTCTCTTGCTGCTGTAGGGAGGGATGTACATATTCCAGCTCATTGATTATTACGGTTGTACTCGAGCTAGCCATTATTGTATGTCTTTCTGTGAGTGTCTGGCTCTGGCCTGGACTTTTGGTGAGTAAAATCATCATTTATAGTCAACTCATTTCATGATGTGGTCTATTTGTACAGAATGAATCTATGCATATTTTTGTTTAAAAAACCCCCCAAAACAGTTCCAGTCAAAAGTGTATATTTGAGTTTGTTTTTTTCTATGATTGTGATTTTAATTGTTTGACTGGTTGCATTACCTGAATGTAACCATGATCAAATTGTTTATCCTGCCACCTTTATCACATTTCAGTGGCAGCTACAATTTAAATCAAACAAACCTGATATGACTTGTGGAATTGGTCTATTGAACAGTGTTTGAATTTCTCAGGTGCTGACCGTGTTATTAAAGACATTGAGGAGATGACAGGACAGAGACCCTGTATTTTCTTCAAACTGTGCTGGAAATACATCATCCCTCTGGTGTCACTGGTGAGCTAATTACATTTTCACAAAACATAATAAAGCTGTATTGCTCTAATTCAAAGTCTTGGCTCAGCATGGGCACAACAGGGCAGAGGATAATGGGGATATCACATTGCTCCTAAACCACTGTATTTGATAAATGACAAATCTTAAAGAATAAAACTTCCCCTGGAAGTGACGCCATACCTGAAGCCCAGCAACCCAAAGTTTCCCAGCAGAACATTGTGCAAAGCGAACCCTGATGCTACACAGCCCCATATGCAGCAAGATGCCCTGTGTTCTGACGCCTTTCTAGCAGAATCAGCATTTACTTTTTCAGCAATTTGAGCTGCAGCAGCTCTTCTGTTGGATCAGACCACCCAGGCATCAGTGAGCCTTGGTTGCTCATAATGGTTTGCCATTCCTGGACCACTTTTGGTTGGTAACCACTGCAGGCTGGTAAACATCCCACAAGAGCTGCAGTTTTGGAGATGCTCTGACCCAACTTGTCTAGACATCGCAATTTGGTGTCAAAGTTGTCAAGGTTGCTCAGACCCTCTTGCCCATTTCTCCTGCTTCCAACACATAAACTTCAATAATCCATGTTATTCACTTCATCAGTCACTGGTCATAATGCCATCGCTGATTGATGCATTTGTGCCAAACAGCTAAGGCTGTCAGACAAACGTAAGGACTTAGACCTTGTCAAAGTAAAACTATTTTGTTTTTCTTCACAGGTTTCTTTTATCCTTTACCTGGTTGATTACACACACCTCAGCATTAATAACTACATCTATCCAGACTGGGCATACACACTAGGATGGACCATGACTCTCTCCTCTGTCCTCATGGTGCCGCTGTGGGCAGCTGGACAGATGTGTTTGACACCGGGAACCTTCAGACAGGTCAGGGCTCAAAGAAGAGTTTTCTGTTACTCTGGGGGCCAAAATGCCCTGTGTGAGTGTCGTGATATCTTAAGTGTTAAAACGTACTCATCTTGTTCTTTTCTGTGCTGCAGCGTTTGAACATCCTTTGTCATCCTGCTGAAGATCCAGCCTGGCAGAGGAGAGAAATGGGAGAGGAGGGAGAGAGGATGTCTGCAGTGACAGCTTAATATCGACTTTTATCTTGATTATCATTAAGTCAATTTCCTCCATGTGTGATTAAATCACTGACTACTCTCCAGCTCCTACAATTTAGGTTGCTCTATTTAGTGTATGCAAATCATCTCTGGTAGTAAAAAATATGGAAAGACAAATCATTCCATAAATCATAACCTTACACGAGACAATTAACCCCCTGGCCAGCCCCTCGCCATCGGTCCAGCTGCTCCAGTCACTCCTGAGTCCTGTACTAAACTGAATGATCAGTCATCTTTTTTGATACTATATTTTTCACTAAAACCAGGCATTTCACCTTATAATTAAAGTTCAGTTCGAAATAGTTTAGTTTTATTACGTAATATAATTTTTATTGGACACAATATTAACGCCCTCAAGTGCAGAATGAGTCAACAATCATCGTGAATCACTTTACAGGAGGAGAAAATACTTGGATTTCTATGTAAAATTTTATTAAAATCACTAAGCATTTTACTATGTTTTATGTGTCTTATCTTTCAGACTTTTTAATTGTTTTTTCTCCTGACTGTGAGATAAATTATATGTCACAGATATTTTCACCACAGGAAAATTGGATATTTGGAGTTGGATATTTCATGGCCCTTTATACTTTGGAGGAAACATACAGTACCAATGCAATGTGTGTTTGTGTGTGTGTGTGTGTGAGAGAGAGAGAGAGAGAGAGAGAGAGAGAGAGAGAGAGAGAGAAATAGCTACTGGGGCTAATGAGGGTAGAGCACAGGGTACATATGAGGTAAGTGCAAATAGGATAAAAAGCTTTGTGAAATCAAATGTGGTCCCACAATCATAAAATTGAGTCTTTGTCTCAATGTCTTTGTCTATGGGTTAAACAGGGTTATGATTGCTCCTCTGGGTTTGGCAAAAAAAAAAAAAAAAAACCCAAACATCTGCAACTAATGCTGGAGTTACTGGTTTTGTGTATGATCTATGTGTTAATTTCTGTCCTGGAGGAAGGGTGAAGTTAACACGTTATAAAAACAGCAAAGCTCAGTGTTTTGGAAGAACAGAACCACAGAAGGATTTAAAATCTTGATCCTGAGATGCACAGAGGAAGAAGAAAAAGAGAAAATCAGATGAGGGATGGAGACAGAGGACAGTGGACAAATAAAACTGAGTATATTTTGGTTGTTGCAGGAAATGTGATTGGTTTGGGGAACGTGTGGAGATTTCCTTACCTCTGCTAAAAGAACGGTGGAGGTGACTCATACCAACTTGTATTTAGTGGAGCTGAGTTATTTTTCATATAGAGAAATGAAAAATCTAAAATTAAGATCAAGGATTGGCAGTCAAAGGATATCGCTTACTAATTTGTAATTTCCATGACTATACATGTCATGTATTTCCTACAGGTGCCTTTCTGGTGCCATATGGGCTGTTAGTTATAATGTATGGGATTCCTCTGTTCCTGCTGGAGTCTTCGAGTGGTCAGTACACCCAGGAAGGATTCATCACTTGCTGGAGGAAGCTTTGTCCACTGGTACAAGGTGAGATTCAGCAGAAGAAAAAAAGATCAAGGTCAGCACATATTCTTATAACATCGACTTTAAAAAGGCATTGTTTCTGTCTAAAACGCAGAATGTGGCTCAAATGAATATGTGAACCAAATCTAAAGGCTTAAGAAAATTACTTTCTATTACTTTCTGTATTTTAGGAATAGGATTTGACAAGCCATGAAGAAACTTTATGACTTTGCCTACATTATAATCCAAATCTGGGCTCTCTTCTACTGAAATCTTTGTTTTCCGCATCTGTTTGATCTTCTTCCTCATATATCTGACCTTGGTCACTGAAGTGAACAAAATATTCCTTCATACAATTGTCACAATATGTTTCTCAGAGTATTTCTCATATTCAAATCTTGTCTCTTGCTGCTGTAGAGAGGGATGTACATATTCCAGCTCATTGATTATCATGGTTCTACCAGAGCTTGTCAGTATTTTATAGCTTTATGTGAGTGTCTGGCTCTGGCCTGGACTTTTGGTGAGTGAAATCATCATTTATAGTCAAACTCATTTCATGATTTTCTCTGACTATTTGTACAGGATTTTACGCATATCTTTTAGTTTCCAAATAATCAGATGTACTCTTTTCATAGAGTATGACTCAGTTTGGACGCACTATCCCCACAAATAATGTCCAGTCTTTGAATTTCTTGGGTGCTTACCGCATTATTAACAACATTGAGAACATGACAGGACGGAGACCATCAGTTTTCTTCAAAGCATGCTGGAAATACATCATTCCTTTGCTGCCATTGGTGAGCCAAAAATGATTTATCAGAAACAACTCACAGCCTCCAGATCAGTTTGGCTCAGTTTGCACAGCAGTGCAGAGGATAATGGAGATGTACATTACTTTTGCAGACGGATTAAAAACCTGACCTGATGGTGGCGCTAGAGGAACAGATAAAGGATCCACCAGAAGTGTTTGTGCAAAATTTCATATTAATCTGTCCAGTGATCCACAGTGGTGTCATACCACTATGCATTTTATCCTGAAGAACTAGTATATGTACAATATTTATGCTACATACCTAGACAATTATTATTATTATATTATATTATTACTATGTTGTTACACAATTCTAACTTAAGCTGTTTGCTGTTTTTTTCCTCCTTCACAGGTTTCTTTTATCCTTTACCTGGTTGGTTGAACACACCTCAGGATTAATAACTTCATTTATCCAGACTGGGTGTACACAGTAGGATGGACCATGACTCTCTCCTCTGTTCTCATGGTGCCGCTGTGGGCAGCTGGACAGATGTGTTTGACACCGGGAACCTTCAGACAGGTCAGGGCTCAAAGAAGAGGTTTCTGTTACACTGGGGGCCAAAATGCCCTGTGTGAGTGTCATGATAGCTTCAGAGTTTAAACTTCTGTGCTGCAGCGTTTGAACATCCTCTGTCGTCCAGCTAAAGATCCAGCCTGGCAGAGGAGAGAAATGGGAGAGGAGGGAGAGAGGATGTCTACAGTGTCAGTTTAATATCAACTGCAGTGTGACATTAACTACACACTCCAAGTTAACTTCACTTCAATCAAGCAGCACCGCAAGACCTTCGACGTTTTCTCAGTTATCATCTAGTCAAGGATTATTGTTTACTTTCTCAGAATCTATATCCTCCACATGTTCTTAGTTGGTTCTGTCATTGACTACTCTCTTGGTCTTTTATAGTTATTAGTGTCTTCACGAAAAAAGCCAACATAATTGGGGGAACTGTGATTTTTCAATGTTGCATCATCCTTATATCCCATGTTTGACTATGAATTATCTCTATATTTGCAAATAATAAATAAACTTTCATATATAAAAGAGACAATTGTTTTGGCTTTTGCCCCTTGGGGCAAATTTGATTTATGATATGAGCTATATAAATAAAACTGACTTGATTTTATCATATTTACATCATGTTCCTTTGTGTTTTTGAATTAAACCCACCTTTACACTTTACAAACACCTTTATGGCTGAAAGAAAACAAAAGGAAAACTATGAATCATTTTCCGTGTCCATGTAAATAGTATCGGTTTTGCAAACTGTAGATGGAAATGTTTTTTTTTCTTACTGAAGAATAAGCAAAGAGCCAAAGCCACAAAACATCTGGAAGGCAAGCATCACAGCAAAGTGGGATCCTTATATCCAGAATATCACATATGTTCTGGTTGTTCCAGAAAAAGTGGTTGACTTTGGCAGCATCTGGAGATTTTATTATCTTTGCAACAGAAATAGAGGTGAATTAAAGAAATTCATTTAATTCCAAATGTCTTTTTAGAGATGAGTTGTGGCTGAATTTGTTATTGATTAGCTCCTCTAGCTGTTGCAAAACAGTAACCCCCCTGTGATAGATGAGTGAATTAGATCTTATCATTTATTTGTCATTTCAATAACAACACACGTCTCTGCATTTAATACAGGTGTGTGTTGTGTGTTGATATAAAATGCGAGAGCGGTAGGAGAAAAACCTAAATCTGTAATGTAATGCCAATTAAAAATGTATTTTTAATTTATTTTATTTAAATTGTCCAACAATTTAACTTTTATTATTTTTCATTCTATGTTTTTATGCTATGTTAGAAGATTTTTTTTTTTTTTCACTTGTTCTGGTTCTTTAAACACATGAAATGAATGCTCTCTAAAAGTTGATGTACTCAGGACAATATAAAGTGGACACGGTCCTTGATAGCCAGTTTCAGGAGCTCTTCAACAACTCCAGTCTTCTCAGGATCAGCAGTTCCCCCATTGAACACACGACTCAGGTCCTCTGACCCTGAGGTACCTGACTGCTACCGACTGACCACAGCTCACGCCCACTGTATCTGCAATGGAGGCTTTGAACATTTGGCTCATTCAGACTCCATGTCCCCAACCTCCCACAGGATGCACAAGAAAGGCTTGACACTTGGTTGCTATTCGGTGATTAAACACAAAAAACAGTCAGAACCTTCCCCTGTCCAACAGTCGCATAGAAAAAACTCTCATTGTGTCTCAGGGAGAACTGCAATTTTTAGCTCCATTTTGGTCTCCACCCACACCTGACAAAAATACCTTTACATTTTCTTGCTTTTGGTCAGCAACATAAAATCCACTCACTAACCTTGTCTGCCTGCTGTTCAGCCCTGGACACAGAGTGCATCCAATGAGGGGAGCACAGGGTATATATGAGGTAAGTGAAAAGAGGAAAACTTTGTGAAATCAAATGTGCTCATGAGCCATTACGTCCCACAATCATAAAATTGAGATAAGTTGAGTCTGTGGGGGACTACGGGTTAAACAGAGTTATGATTGCTCATCTGGGTTTGGCAAAGGAAAACCAAACATCAGCCACTAACCCTGGAGTTACCAATTTTGTGTATAATCTATGTGTCGATTTCTGTCCTGGGGCAAGGTAGAAGTCACCAAATTATAAAAGCAGCAAAGCTCAGAGTTTAGTTGTTTCGAAGAACAGAACCACAGAAGTAATTAAGCTCTTGATCCTGAGATGAACAGAGAAAGTAGAAAAAGAGAAAATCAGATGAGGGATGGAGACAGAGGACAGTGGGCAAATAAAACTGAGTATATTCTGGTTGTTGCAGGAAATGTGGTCGGTTTGGGGAATGTGTGGAGATTTCCTTACCTCTGCTTCAAGAACGGAGGAGGTGAGTCTAACATGTTCTGAATTTCGCAGAACCTTGATTAAACAAAACTAATTTGTCATCACTCTGAGTACACATATTTCTCTATGCACATATCAAGGTGCCTTTCTGGTGCCATATGGTCTGTTAGCTGTGGTGTGTGGGATTCCTCTGTTCCTGCTGGAGAGCTCGGTTGGTCAGTACACCCAGGAAGGATTCATCACGTCTTGGTGGAGGATATGTCCCCTGGCACAAGGTGAGACGTTGAGGGTTGAACTAAAATGCGCAGTTATAAGGAGAAAAAAGGTATAAATCACATTCAACACAAGGCTCTGACACAAACACAAATTACACTGTTCCAGAAATCATTCAAACATTTCTTACCAATGTTTTTTGAATGGACAGATGCTATTTCTTACTTTTTTTTGTTTTCACTGCAGGAATTGGATACGGACAACTGATAATTTCACTGTGTTTCTTCATCTACATCTTAATTGAAGTCTGGGCTCTCTTCTACCTGGTGTTTTCCTTCAGATCCCAGCTCCTCTGGGCCAGCTGTGACAACACCTGGAACACAGGTATGACTTTGGGGTTAAACCACCAGAGTGCCAGTTTCCAATTAACCTCATTGTAATTTTCTTTGTTCCCAAATTCAGATCACTGTGTCAGTTTTCAGACTTCTGATTCATCCAATGTGACAATAAATAAGACCAACAAAACCTCTGCTGCAGTTGAGTTCTGGGAGTAAGTCTATTTGCCCTTTTGTCTGATAAACTATAATCAAACATATATTATTCTGTCACTTGTTTCACATATATTTCATGTTATGTTTTTATGCAATTTTAGGAAAGATTTCTGTTATCAAAAAACTTTTTAAGCTTTCTAAAAGTTGATGATTCATTATGTTAAAACATAGTAACGTTCTGATACAACACTGCAAATACAAAATGACAGCTTTGATTTCAAGCCTCTAGAGTTTGAGAGGTTTGGTAACGTACAGTACTAAAAGATGATCTTAGAGTTAGGTGCAACAATATAAAGTGTGGAAAACGTATAAACATTTGCATAAATGTTGCAAATATCCTTAAACATTTGCAAAACTGCCACTGGCTATTGTCATTCAATGTCATGCCAAATTATTAATTAGGTACTGGCACAGTCCTCCTGTTTGCCTCTACAGTAGTTTGTGTTATATCACATGTAACATTTCTCTTGAGACGTCGTGTCCTGGCCATGTCTGGGGGCATTGAGGAGCTGGGCAGTGTCAGATGGGAGCTGGCCTTGTGTCTTCTGGCCTGCTGGGTCTTCTGCTACTTTAGTATCTGGAAAGGTGTCAGATCCTCTGGGAAGGTGCTGTGGAAATATTTGGTTTCTTTATCCACTTGTGGTTTGCAAAATAACTAATATCATATGACAACTTATACTTCAACAAATTCCCTGTCTTTTCAGGTGGCATATTTCACAGCTACATTTCCCTATGTGATGCTCCTGATACTTCTCATCAGGGGCCTGACTCTACCAGGTGCCTGGGAAGGAATTTACTATTACCTGTATCCAGATTTGAACCATGTGGCTAATCTTAAAGTGAGCAATTTCTTTGATCCTAACTTTTGAATCACTAAAGAAAAAAATAAATAATTTAAATCTTTTAAAGTCATTTCTTCTCGGTTTCAATTAAGTTAGGTCACACCTATATCTACCAACCATGTCTAGTGGCAAATGTATTTATGATTGTTCTGACTGGACACGGCAGAGCCAAAAAGCCTGCAATCACAGTGTCTTTCACGCTGCATCGCACTGCCTCCATGATCTCTCTCCAAGAGCTCTGTGTCTTTTGTGTGTCTGTGTCTCTTGACGTGATGATTCGTACAAATGGACACAACCTTTGGAAACACTCTCCTTAATGGCTTTTCTGTTGTGGGAGATGTATCTTAACATCTCTGCACACCACCACATCTAGCAGGTGTGATTGTTGAGCTGTCTGTTTTGAACAGTTTTGTAAAATCCGGGGGCTGAAGTGCTGACAGCATACAGAGGCCTCAATTTAGATGCTTTACTGTGTTGGGTCTGGTGTACTGTTTGGAAATGGTCTGGCATCCTTCAGCTTCTTCTATGTGATCTGTGTAATAAAGTCCTTCCATTGTGATTTCATCCATTTTCTTACATTGCAGGTGTGGATAGAGGCTGGATCTCAGATATTGTTCTCCTACAGTGTGGCAGGAGGAACTCTGAATGTTCTGGGAAGCTACAATGACCACAACAACAACTGTTACAAGTAAATAGGACTTTCTTGTTTATAAGATTCTTCTAGTTTTTATGGATGTGTAATGATGCCATTGAAGTATCGTTTATAAATTTATGGGAACGGCAGGAAGAGTAGCCGCTGTTACAACACAGCAGATAATGGTTATACGAGTCATATGGCTGTTATCGACAGATCAATAAACAGTGTCAATAAGTAATAATAATAATAATAATAAGTTTGTCAAAGATTAAATAACAGACAAACACTACTGTGAAATGTTTGAAGAATATTATACTGTACAGTTATCTATTTTTACTTTGCTCTATTGCCGTTACAGTTTTTTATTTTTAATGAGTGTTTTGTCTCACCTTGACCTTTAGAGACTGCTTCTGGCTCTGTCTGCTGAACAGTGGGACCAGTTTTGTTGCTGGATTTGTCGTCTTCTCCATACTTGGATTCATGGCTCACAAACAGGGCGTTACTGTCGACAATGTAGCAGATTCAGGTAAATATCAAGATCAATTTGAGGGCACAGCAAATGAACCACAGCTGAATGCAGCCCAAAAGGAAAAGAAATAAAAAAGACAGATCGACCTTTTTCAACCCACAGGTCCGGGTTTGGCCTTCATTGCGTATCCTCAGGCAACAGTTATGCTGCCTTTACCGCAGTTCTGGACTGTCTGCTTCTTCCTGATGCTTATTCTGCTGACTGTTGACACACATGTAAGATCATTTGTTGAATTACCTTGTAAGTGATAGCACAGAGACACATTTCTGGCATGCAGAACTCAACTTAAACTCACTTAATACCTTGCCCACAGTTTGTGATAGTGGAGAGTTTTATCACTTCAATGACCGACTTGTTTCCGAAGTTGCTCCGTGCACCAATAAGGCACGAGATCTTTGTCCTCATCATCTGTATATCCTGCTTCCTTATACAACTGACCCTGGTTACTGAAGTATGACAATAATATTTCCACTAAATTGTTTGTTAATATATTTTATTACATTAAATACATCCAAATGATGTGTATTATTAAAATACTGTCTCTTCCTGCTTTAGGGAGGAATATACGTGTTCCAACTCATTGATTTCTACGGCTCGACCAGAGTCTGTCAGAATTTCATGGTTATATCTGAGTGTGTGGCTGTAGGCTGGATATTTGGTAAAAATGACTTGTTTCCACTATTCCACTATTCTATATTTTTGTGACTGACAATAAATCCTGTAAAAAGACAAAGGAGCAGCAGAAGCTAAATGGACAGTGGAGCTGCAGGATATGGAGGAATAAGATATGTGAGGCTTTGGATACACAACTTGTTAGCAGGATAAATTCATTTTTGCTTTTGATATTTTCAAGGGATTTGACTTGACATTAAGAAAAACAACAATATCCACTGATTTATAATTTAACTTTATGTGATTTTATCAATATTGGATTACAAACAGTATGTGTGTACAGTATCTGGGCAGTGCAATGTCTGAATGTTAAACTTAATACTAAGAATTACAGAAATTATTTGAGGAAAAGGAAAAGGATCCAATAAATTAGAATTTTAACAGTTCATCTATTTATTGGATTCACCAATAAACTTAGTGACTCTTAAAAGTTTGCAGTATGATTAAAATATTTTATATACAATCTGAACCTCTATCAGGTGCTGACCGCTTTTTAAGCATCATCAAGGACATGACAGGACAGAGACCCTGTATTTTCTTTAAACTGTGCTGGAAATACATCATCCCTCTGCTGACACTGGTGAGTCTCTTACACACTGAACTGATTATCTTTGTGATTCTCACCACTGGCTGCCAATGTTTTACATGCCTCCACTAGTTATATTAAATTTGAGTGAGATTTGTCTCGCCAGTACAGGTGGATTTGGTACCATTGGATTTCTGCATGCAAGTTTTACATATTAACATATATCTTATAAAACTTTGCTGATAATATTTGCTATACCCCACTATTAATAGTGAGGTATGATTAAAAAAAGACACAAACAGATTGAAGAAAATTGGATTTACATCAATGTTCTACTCACATACAATAAATGTATTTATACATAATGAAAACTATTTCAGACCTTAAGTATATTAAGAGATGCAAATCAAGATCATCTTCATTACTATCTTAAATTTGTTTATAATAGTTTCTGGTCATTTTTAATGAAATGGCATCCCATGGTATTTATCTGTGTAAAAAATCTCCTTCACAGGGTTCCTTAATCTTGTACCTGGTGGATTACAAACACCTCAGGGTTAACGATTACGTTTACCCCAACTGGGCGTATGCACTGGGATGGACCATGACCCTCTCATCTGTTCTCATGGTGCCACTGTGGGCAGCTGGACAGATGTGTCTGACACCAGGAACCTTCATACAGGTCGGTGCTCAAAGATGTTTCACAAGTCATAAAAAAGGAGCAAAACCTCTGAGAAGATTTGCATAAAATGTACAAGTTTGTAAATAAAAATTAAGTCTGAAAAACAAAAATGAGGAGGTATAAGTGTTTTGCCTACTTTGTGCCTTTCATTGAAGGCACGGCATGTTTAAGGACTTTCCTATAAATTGAACGTCAGGTGTGGAAACTCACCCATCTGGTTGTTGTCCTGCGTTTCAGCGCTTGTCCGCCCTTTGTCGTCCTGCTGAAGATCCATCTGGGCAGAGGAGAAAACCAGGAGAAGATGAGACATGTGTGGAACTGAGGACATCTGCAATGACCGTGACAGCTTAGCCTGAGCTTTGAAGTGAAATTTAACAGAAAAGTCAGCCATCATGCTGTATAAGAGCTTCTGATGTTGAATGCAGAGGAGATTTAAATACGTCTAAATTATAACGAGTAAATAAAGATGGATATATCCTCCTCTGTGATGTCAAGCATACGTTTCTTGGGGGGGGGGGTGCATAGTGAGCTCAACGTTGCCATCTTGGCAGCCCAAATCACGGCTAATCCATAGGCGTTTAAACCAATACACAGAGATTTTGGTTTATGCCGTTATTGTTTGGAAGTCACAATCTTCTAATGAGAAACATAATTTGTAAGTTCTTCTCGGGGCACCCTGTCTGATGGGGGAACACATTATGTCACAACACCTGTTAGATAACTGTGAAAGGTAACCATTAGCATTGTTAGCATAGTTAGCATAGCATTGTTCTCACTGGAACTAGCTAGTTAACAAGCTAATCTAGGTGAGCGCAGATATCAAAACCTGCTAATTTGCGCTAAGGTTTTAATAAAATAAAACTAGAATTTCACTCACCTCAAAAAAGCAGGAGCACAGACTTCCTCACGTTATCATTGACAAAATAGTAAAACATGGTTATTTGTCCGTTATTTACCGTGACCAACATGGCCGGGAGGTCAGGTGACGTGACCTGGAATTGGCCGCAAATTAGGGCTTTAAAATACAATTTAAATCAGTGAGTTGCATATTACTTCACATACTCAACACTTTTAGCCCTGTTCAGCAAAAACACTGCTGAAAACTTGACCAAACTTTATAAAACTATTTAAAGGGACCCAACAAATTAAACAAGATTGCCATTTCCTTCACAAAACAAAATTAGGACAGCCACCTTGCCAACCATTGGCAACCCTGAGTTATTGAGAGACCACAAGTTTAATAGGGTTATTGTAACCAGGTTATGATTGCTCCTCTGGGTAAAAGAAAAAACACCAGCTATTAACAGTGGAATTACCGGTTTAGTGTAGCATTTATATACCAATTTCTCTTTTCAGGGCGGGGTGTAGTCAGATGAAGATAAAGTAACTAGTTACTGGAAAAAAAGAAGCACACAAAGATTAAAGCCCTTGATCCTGAGATGAACACAAAAAGGAGAAGAACAGAAAATCAGATAAGGGATGGAGACAGAGGACAGTGGAAAAATAAAACTGAGTATATTCTGGTTGTTGCGGGAAATGTGGTCGGTTTGGGGAATGTGTGGAGATTTCCTTACCTCTGCTACAAGAACGGTGGAGGTGAATATTACACATTTAATATTACAATCTTTTTTTTTCTTTTTTTGATGAGAGATGAGTGAATTAGGACTCTAGAATTTGTTTGTCATTTCAATAGCAATGCACGTCTCTGTATTTCCTACAGGTGCCTTTCTGGTGCCATATGGTCTGTTAGCTGTGGTGTGTGGGATTCCTCTGTTCCTGATGGAGACTTCAAGTGGTCAGTACACCCAGGAAGGATTCATCACCTGCTGGAAGAAACTCTGTCCACTGGTACAAGGTCAGATGATGTGTGTTGAGATAAAATGCAAGATCAGTAGGAGAAAAACCTTTTAAACAATGCTCATTTTCATTTCAGGAATTGGATATGGATATTTTGTAATGAAGGTTTATGACTTCAGTTACATACTAGTTCAAGTCTGGGCTCTGTTCTACCTGGTCTTCTCATTCAGATCTGAGCTTCCATGGGCCACCTGCAACAACAACTGGAATACAGGTAAATTCAGAATATACATTTTACAGATTAACTTTGCAAGCAAGAAGTTTTACCAGCCAAGTTCTTGTTGGGACAGTACTAATAAAAGTAGGTATGACACATACCTGGTATGACAAATGTTTTTAATGTCTGTAAATTCATCATATGATTGATACTTACCTAAACTTGTCTCTCTATATATCATTATGAAGAATATATAACTGTCTATCAAGTAGTGTCATATTATATATAATTGATTCCTCTCACATTTACTCTAATTCTAACTCTTTGATTTTTGTTTCCAAACCCAGCTCACTGTCTTGGTCTACAGCCTTTCAGTTCATCTAATCTGACAGAAAATCAGACCACATCTGCTGCTACTGAGTTCTGGGAGTGAGTGAGACCTAATAATGACATATAAAAAGTCTGACTGTATCACTATGGAGTGAGCAGCAGTGACAAATCTGGTGAATTCCTTTATGCAAGGACAGTATCCAATAATCTGTCAAAGTTATGAAAACGTGCAAATCTGCACCACGCTGGTATGGTTTGTTTTGTTTTATCAAATTCTTCTCAGACGTCGTGTCCTGGCCATGTCTGGAGGCATTGAGGAGCTGGGCAGTGTGAGATGGGAGCTGGCCTTGTGTCTTCTGGGGAGCTGGGTCTTCTGTTACTTCAGTATCTGGAAAGGTGTCAGATCCTCTGGAAAGGTCAGTTGATTTTTTTTCTTTAAACTGTGGGAATTATTAAAAAATATATATTTGAAATGTCCTTTTCTGTTTAGGTTGCCTACTTTACAGCCACTTTCCCCTATGTGATGCTCCTGATCCTGCTCATCAGAGGCCTGACTCTACCTGGAGCTTGGGAGGGAATCTACTTTTACTTGTATCCAGAGTTAAACCAGTTGGTGAACCTTTAGGTGACCAGTTTAAAAACTTCTTGGGAATTACCAAGAAGGAAGTGAAAACTGCTTGTAGTTTTTTTTTTTTTTTTTTTTGATTATTTGTTACTGTCCCTAGATTTACAACAGTAGTGTGGCTAAAAGTCACATTTCAGTCAGCTGAAGAGTTATGAGAGTTTGTATTTTCTTCACATTACAGGTGTGGATAGAGGCTGGATCTCAAATATTCTTCTCCTATAGCCTGACTATTGGGACTCTAAATGTTCTGGGCAGCTATAATGAGTACAACAACAACTGCTACAAGTAAGTGTAATTTAAATAATGTCAGTTTACTTCTTTCTGAGGTTAAAAAAATGTTTTTTCTATTTCTATTTTTTTTCTATCCTGTTTTTTCAGGCAACTGTTGAAATACCACTCATCTCTCTCACCTTGACCTTTAGAGACTGCTTCTGGCTCTGTCTGCTGAACAGCGGGACCAGTTTTGTTGCTGGATTTGTCGTCTTCTCTGTCCTCGGATTCATGGCTCAGAAACAGGGAGTTACTGTTCACGATGTAGCTGAGTCGGGTATAATTCTTAAAAAGTTAATGTTTAAAAAGCCAAATGGAAAGATGTATATACTATATCCATATTGACTCTAACACACAGGTCTAGGTTTGGCCTTCATTGCTTACCCTCAGGCTACAGCGATGATGCCTTTGCCACATTTCTGGACTGTCTGCTTTTTCCTGATGCTTATTCTGTTGAGCGTTGACACACATGTAAGATTACTGGTACTACCCATTAATTAATTGCAGCCGAAGTCACACTTAAAGGTAGAAATCACTGTTATCTCATCTAATTTTGCTCCCAGTTTGTGACGGTAGAGAGTGTTATCACCTCTGTGACCGACTTGTTTCCAAAGCTGCTGCGTACACAAGTGAGGCACGAGATCTTTGTCCTGATGGTCTGTATGTCCTTCTTCCTTATACATCTGACTCTCGTCACAGAGGTAAAGCAAATATTGACAGAAAAGCATATTTTAACTTCAAAGCACACTGATGTGAACAATGTCAGTTATCTTTGTTCTAGGGAGGCATTTACATATTTCAGCTTATCGATTATTACGGTTGTACCAGAGCCTGCCAGGACTTTATGGCTGTATGTCAGTGTGTGGCTATAGGCTGGATTTTTGGTAAGTAAAAAATCCCACACCAGTTAACTTAATTATGCCTTTTTCATGATGTGATACACTTTTTTTAATGAAAAGAAATATCATGATAGTTAGATGTCCATACTTTAAGTGTAGTGACTTCCTCTAATTTTAGTTGTAGGAGTATCGCAAAAAAAAAAAAAAAAAAATTACTCACTGAAACAGGAAAGACAAGCAATAAGAGCAAACACAGAACTGGGGTAGACAAGGAAACCAGACTTATGCAATTGCATCTCATTTGCATACTTGTGGTAATTCAAATTCAAATTAAGCGCCAAGTCATAACAAAGTTATCACAAGGCCCTTTACATATAGAACAGGTCCTGAACAAACTCTTTATAGAATTATTTAAAGGGTCGTGAGGGTCAAGATTTATTAAAAAAAAATAAAAAAAAAAATAGAGGGCCCAGGATGCTTCCTTGAGGACCTCCATTATGAGTACATGATTGTATCCAAGTATTTAAAATTTTCTACTTCTCTTATAGGCTGGTTATTGATGATGACAGGGCAGATATTACTGGTTCACCATGACTTTGTTGATATGAAATCTAAATGTTCCAGTGACTTTGGTCAGACCAATCACATTAACATTTGAAGAAAAGTTTTACCATCTGAACATCTGAAGTTTTAACCTGTGTAACAGATTGTCATACGCTCTTTGTCTAAGTATCATATCATCATGTAGTGATGTAGGATATACACAAATATATATTTACAAAATGTATCTATGTTCTGGGGGTGTGTACTCTGTTGAAACTAATTTCTCCTTTGGAGGAAGAAAAAAATAAATCAATCAGCAAATATCTATCTCTTTAAACTACATAAACAATCTGAACCTCTATCAGGTGCTGACCGCTTTTTAAGCATCATCAAGGACATGACAGGACAGAGACCCTGTATTTTCTTTAAACTGTGCTGGAAATACATCATCCCTCTGCTGACACTGGTGAGTCAATAAGTGATAAACACACCAAGCCCTTTGCCTCTCCCATTGGCTGATTATTTGACATACTATTTTTATTATTTTTTGTATTTGTTTGTATTCATGTGATCCTGGTCTTTGCTTTGTAATTGTCATCCTCACAGATTTCCTTCATCTTGTACCTGGTTGATTACCAACACCTCAGGTTAAACAACTGGTACGTGTACCCTGACTGGGCATATGCACTGGGATGGACCATGACTCTCTCCTCTGTCATCATGGTGCCACTGTGTGCAGCTGGACAGATGTGTTTCACACCGGGAACCTTCAGACAGGTTGGTGCTCATAAAAAAGTTTTGGGTCATGTATCATGGGAGGAAAATAGACAACATGCTGCATACATTACTGCTGTCAGACTAATGATGGACAAAAAAAAAATCCCATGCATTTAACCCATGCATTCTTCAGCCTTGCAAAACCCTGGTTTCCACATTACCCATGATTCATCTTGACCACTGACAGTTTCAGATGAGGTTTAGGTGTCGGTAATGGTTTATCTCAAGCAATGATGAGGAGTTCCCCTTTAATAATTAAACATCATTACCAGAGGCTGTTTTCTTATTCACATTATACTCTTATCCTCAGAGACGCCATATAAACATAATGTACAACCTTCATGACCTTCCACAATCACTTAACGGTTCAAAATGGCTGCATCTTCTCACGCAAATATTGACAAATAGCTTGTGTCAATCTCTCAAAAACTGTGAGTTCAGAGTATTGCTTAAGCACTACTTCAGTTGAGTGAGTCCATGGAGGCGTGCAAATCTCTTCAGATGGTCTGTGGGTGCCCCTTGTGCCACTCACCTCGTTTTTTTCCCTTGTCCTCTAGCGTTTGTCCGCCCTTTGTCGTCCTGTTGAAACTCCAGCCTGGCAGACGGAAAACAGCGAGGAGGCGGCGCCTGAACTCAGGACGTCTGCTTAATATGACCAATGATATAATATTACTCTGCTGTCATACGATCTTCTACCAATCAGTCACAAGCTCAAATGTCCACTTAAATGACAAAAATATAGAAGTGACTGCAATGACTTTTAAAATTATCTCTACTTTGTTTGAGTTTTATAGGTTTATAGTGTATAACTGTAACTCAAATACCTTGAGGTTTAGGTCTATTGATTATGGTCTGGGGACTTGTTTTCCACGTTTTACTTTCTGTAAGCAATGCTGTAATACTCAAGGCTGATATATATATATATATATAT
>CM076662.1:19590688-19637586 GCA_038496675.1 Rachycentron canadum | reverse complement strand
TATATATATATATATATATATATATATATATATAAAATATATCATTCAACAGAAACATTGTGTGTCATTTGGGTCCTTCCTTCCATCTGGTGGTGCACTCGTTGGCACTGCTGCCTAATAGGAAGAAGATTCTGGGTTTGAATCAGCCAGTTGGGCCCAATCTGTGCACGTTCGCCCTGTGTCTGTGGGGCGTCTTCCTCCCACAAAGTCAAAGTCACTGGCGAGTTCAAACTGCCTGTAGGTGTGTATGTGAGTGGTTATTTATCTATGTCAGCCGAAAAATGTTTTGTACACCCAAACTCTGAGAATAAGGTAAATAAAAAGCAAATGTATCGTAACATCTTTTTCTACAATTATTGTATAATCATTTTTGTGACAGCTCAATATTTTTCCCCCAACAATATTTATTCAGAAGTTCTCATTCACATTTTAAACTGATAATGATAAGTTCAAAGATTAAAATGTTTGTCATCCTGAACTGGACACGTCCTTCTAAGAAGTGATCTGTTGAACTGTCCATAGGATGTGTTTCAGCTCAGTTATGATCAGAAAGTCTGTAGCAGTGCTCGTTGTTCCTCTGTGCCTCAGTGTCTGCTATTATTTCTTTTGGAAAAATCCCATGATGGAAGCTTGTTTAGTTCCTTTATTTGCGTTAGCAGATGTTTTCTTCTGACTTTTCTTCTCGTCAGCTTTGCTACTTGCTGGTTTTGCTGGGACAGGATTCTTCAGAGCTTGTTTGGTGGCCTGAAAATCATCTTCTCCCTCAGAGTACGATTCGCTCTCATAGTCTTTTTCTGTCACTGTGGAAAAAAACATGTGTGAATTTGGGCTTGAATGGTGCGAATATGGCTGGTGTTGTCAAATCCCATTCACGTAGAATAAAATATCTCTAAATACAATGAAATCAAAATTGACTCAGTTCTATTGTAAATTTTGTGTCTAATTTTCACCAAAGTTGAAATAAATACTTGATTATTAAACAATTAATTGACAATGATCTTTTCCATTTTTTGAATAAAAATACTTTTTGCTTTGCTTTTTAACCTTTACTGAACAGTAAACAAAACATTTGACTTTAGGACAAAAGCAGCAATCTGAAAAGAAACTAAACTGAGTAAAAATAACATTGGTCATTCCTGCACAATTTTCATTGTGTTTTAAAGAGCAGGTGAATATTGTGAAAATATTCAGGTGGCATAATACTAAAGATACAACCCACAGTAGAATCATCCCCTCTCAACAAAACGCTTTAAAAAAGGTAGTAAATATTTTTTCTGAATCTACATTGTCCGCTGTGATTATCATAAAGATAAATATTTTTCATTGAAGTTGTTTTTGCAGAAGGAAAATTCAACTAATCTAATTCGGTCAGAAGACCAGTTTTCACCCCTCTGACTGTTTTTCATACCAATGCAGCCTTCGTCGTCCACAAAGGTACGAGATTTCAGGACCCTTCTCCTCTTCCTCGTCTTCGTTTCCGAGGGTCCCAGCTGTAGAATAAAAACATGTGAGCACGAGTGTTCAAACAGTCATTACACGTTAAACACAAAGAATGTTCCAACAAAGACTATTGTTATAATTATTATGTAATTAATAATCAGCTATGACATCAGCACAACTATATCAAACGCTTACATGTGAAACAGGCTCAGGCTCGTTCTTCGGACTTGTTGATGCTTCTCTTGTTCCCGTCTGCTGTGGAGAATCTGGGATGACTGAACAGTTAAAAAACATATTAGGTTTCTAACGTGAAACTTAAAGGGCTTTTTAAAATGTCTCCTTCTCCTAATTCTTTATTTTTTCAAGGTCTTGAACTTTGCAACTTTACAATGTGAACGAACTAAACTATATCCTCCTTCACTTTAGGCAGGAACGACTTCACTCATGACAACATTATAAAAGACAGCAACTATGTCTTTAATAGTCCATTTATGTTCCATCATTCCCATTTCTGAATATTCAGGACCTTTAACTTAAACTGTTCATGAAAGTTTTCAAAATACAAAATGGAAAAAGAAAGAAAGTGAAGTAGACAGTTCACCATCTTCATCGCTGCTGTCTGGTTCAGGTTTCTTAATCCGTCGCCTCTTTTTCTTCTCCATTTTTTCCTCCTCACTGTCAGAATCTTCCATTCGCTTGGTTTTGCTTTTTTAAAAAAAAAAAAAAAAATTAAATAAAAAAGAGATTTTATTAGACTTAAAGCCATTTTTGACTGAGGTGAATCAAGTTAGTCATTTTACTATCTTTTTAAAAAGACATCTATGGACAAGAAATGTTAAATTGAAGCAGAATGTCTCATTATTTGTCTATTATATATTTAAAAGCATATTAAAAAAAACAAAACAAAAAAACCACACACACCTCCTGGAATCTTTTTGTACGCCTGTTGTTGACTCAGCTGCAGCAGCATCTTGTTTTTCTTGGGGTTGTGAACTCTGATGCTGCTGCTCTGCTGTGGAGGATGACTGAGCTGTTTCTTCCTCCTTCACAGTTTTGTCAGGTTTCTCTGAAAACGTGAAAAAGAGAAAGATTTGAATTGAATGAAGTCGGCAAACACTTCTAACAACCGAAACTGCACTGGTTATCACTTTCAAACTTGGCAACAGTCCACACTCCACTATGGCTTTTGGCTTTTCTTTATCTGCCTCTGCAAATACAGAACAGTCAAAGTAAATTTATACTGATGTACTGAACGAAATCAAACAGAAGCAGTCAGTGAACTCAATATATGTTAAAAAAAAAAAATTCTATTACAAATATACTTAACTAAATTTGTAAAGACCTCTGAGACCATGTTCTTGTACATCACTGATAATATTACTCACTTGCTGTTTGACTCCCAAAGAAGTTCATAATTGGATTGGCTTTTGCAGCTGGTTTGCTTTTGGGGGCATCAACCTAAAACACAAAACACCAATAAAAACACAGTCGTCCTATTTTTTTTTTTTTGTCAGAAGAGATTAACAACACCAAAACCATACCGCGGGTGCATCTTCTTTCTGTTCTGACTTAACCTCTTTGCTGCTGTCCTGGTTCTTAGGAGTAGCTTTATTTGCAAACATTCCCATGATGCCTTTTTGCGGCTTGGCAGGTGGTTTTGAAGCCACATTAGCGTCTCCGTTCATGCTGGGTTTCTTTACTAAAGGCTCTGGCGTGGGAGCACGTTGCATTTCCCTCGTCTGCTGCAGCTCCTGAGACGACATGGGCACTGCAATGGCACAGCGGATCGCACTGTGTCTGCAAACCAAGTGAGAGGAAATAAAGGAAACTAAATATTGGCAATTCCACAGAAGACTGCTTAGCTGTTATATATACATATACATACACACACACACACACACACACACACACACACACACACACACATACACACACGCAACAGATTTAATTTGAACAACAAAGACATACTTGCTGCAGTTCTTCAGATTATCTTTCACAGCATCATAGTCAACACTGTAGAGTGGCCCGCTGTCTTTCAGTAGAGCTTTCTGGACGCTGTAGACATGGACACTGACTATCAGGCTCATCTTGGCTTTGAAATCTGCAAAATAAAACATCTGAGGTTAGAGATTTCAACTTCTTCCACAAACAAAAGGGAAACAAATAATCATACTTAGGGACACAAAAGCACGGTGTCTCTTATCATAAATTGCCAAGAGTAAATATCTTTTTACTTTTGGGCTAAAAACAGAAGCCACAAGAGTATATAGTTCTCAGGGGAACAATGTTAACGCACCTTCCAGTTGGTCCTCTCTGACAACTGACACCTTGTGGCCCTGAAAAGCAAACCCAGTGTTAATAAAACAAATCAAAGCAGCGGCTTTGCCTGTCCAGATCTAACGCAGATCGTGTTACTCACCGTTTGGCCATTGTCCACAAACTTCCCCGACACAAGATAAGTGGCATGAAGCTGAGGTGAACTTTCCTTTCTCTTGTGGTCCAGGTAATGGTAGAGCATTCTGGAGGGAAGACAAACACTTTTTAATGGATTTATTATTATTATTACACATTTAATGCCTTTTAATGATACTGCACTGAACTCCTCAATACTTTATTGGGTAGAGCTGCACTTATTTGTCGATTGATCGATCGATCGAGCAGAAAATGAATCTGTAATTAATTTTATAATCCCATTAATATTTTTTCTAGCAAAAAGGCCAATTTTTACTTCCTAAATATTGTGATATGATGCTTTTCTTTGTCATTTGAACGATAAACAATATATTTGGCTTTCTATCTGACATCCATTTGTGACACAAAGAAAAAAAATAGTCATTAAGAAAATAACAAGGGAGTCCACGCCATTACAGTCTATAAGGTACCAGTACACCTGCTTTTTTCCTCAGGTAGACTCAATCTTATACATTTTGGGGTACTAAGAAAAATGTGGCAGGATTTTGTAGGAAAAGAAACATTTGTCAACATATAGTGCAGGAAAAAAATGTTTATACTACCAGTGCGTAAGTTCCCTCCAGGGATAAATAAAAGCCTATATATCTACCTACCTATCTATCTATACAGAAAGAAAGAAATAATACATCTTTGGCTTGTTCCCATTTCTGCTTATTTTTTACGCTAATGGACTGAGGAGGAGGAGAGACACTTACTGCTTTGCTGTGTTGACATGGACTCCAAGTGTTAGACTCAGCCATTTATAGGTCACCTGGTAAACAGCAGACATATAACTATTTAGTTTAAAGGAAACTAAGAGGAAAGACACTATAAAGTGACCGTTCACGGTCAAACACATTGAATGAATCCCTCAATATTTGTTTGCTTGTTTGTTGGCCACTAACAGCAGTAACAGAATCGACGACGAAAATTGAGGTTTGGTTGAGTTTAAGTGCAATTACCTACACGACTCATGAGCCGAATTACAAAAAACACCCCGACAAATGTTATACAAGCGTGAATTACACCGCGCTAGATTAACGCAGTAACACGAAAAACACGCAAACTTTAAATAGGCAGTTTTGTGACCGTAATTCAACGGCTAATTATATCGAAGCTAACTCAGCTCGTACGTGACTGAGTTGCCATTAGCGACCAGGGAACGACGGCTCACTTACTATCTTGTTGTGGTCATTGACAAATTCGTCAATATTATCCAAATAGAGCTCGTCCATTTTTTTTTTATTTGATTATCCGTGAATGTGTGGAGAGAGAGAGAGGGACAGAGAGAGGGGGGGAGGGAGAGAGGGGGTCTTGTTCAAGAGATTCAACTGCGCGGGAATGCAGTTTATTTACTTCCTGTGAAATGTCACGTGTCTGTTCTTCCTTCCTGTGGCGCCGCGGGGCTGCAGGCTGCCCTCTGCAGGCAAACGCGGGCTACAGCCGCTGTTACCCCCGGTGGAAACTGCACTTCACCGGCCTCAGCCCAGCTTTAATGATGTGTGTGCACATGCTTATGGTGTCATATGGTATTTCAGCTTTTGTATGTCTTTAAACTCCATGAGAAATCACAGTATTTACTCTTCAGCTCTAACCTCAGTCTGCACAGTTCCCCATTGTCCACATCAGTTTGAAGCGTCACATATTTTCCGGTGTTGCCCTTGCTTTGCAAATTCTTTCACAAAAAATAAAACAAGCAACCAAACAAATACCAAACACGACTTTCCAGGCAGCGCACATTTAATTAAAAACAAATCAAAACGACCATTATGCTTTATTTAACACTTTATTTGTACCAAGATTCTCTGTAGTGGATGACAGTCAGCAACATGAGCCAGTGCTAAAAGCTGAAGCATCATTAAAATAAAGTGCTATGTCTGTGCTAAAAGATTAAATTAGCAGGAGGCTCTAAACTCCAACAACCAGCAAACACAACCATCCTTCATTCATTTATTATTAGTGATTCACAAAACATAGCAGCCACTGCATTCATTCAGATAATGACCTGCACATTTGTAAATATTTCAGCACAAAAGGTAGACTGGAATATTTTCTCTATAATTTGAAATTTTTATACAAAAGACATGTGGTTTGAATCTCATCCAAGTTGCACCTCGCATGTTCCACAAAAAACAACTGTATTTTGTATGAATCGGAATTACATTAAAGCATTATTTAAACCATATTAATATCAGAGCCATTTAAAGTGGCTCAAAGTGACTAGAATTCATCATGATAGACTTTTATCAAGGTTTGTGTCACTTTTAGGTAGTTTAGGTTGTGTTGATTCTGAACCAAAAAATACTGTCTGTGAATTCAGATAGAAGATTTAAAGATTATAAATTGGTTCATGTGTAATTATCACTACTTTTAATGTGTTTTAAATGGAGAAACTAACCAGCCAGGAAATGGAAACAGGCGTTTATCGGCTGATGTAAATGGAGATGAAGAGGTTCCTCTGCAGGCTGCAGGGCAGAGGGCAGCAGCAGTTATTAGTGCATCCAAACACAGTCGATATGAATTTTGAATTTTAATGAGCCGCTGTGACAGAGATATTCAGAAAGGACAGTGCTGATATATTAAACCTTCAGTTCATCAATTGTAGGTTTTCCAAATAAATCGCTGGTCAACACAAGGGCGACTTCCTCCAAGCCCCACTGCTCGTCACCATTTGTCTGCATCAGGTGAAGTTCATTATGACTGGGAGTGCTCATACATCACTTGTTAGGATGAATATTTTTCACTAGGGTTTGGGAATATGAATAAGATAATGGACAACTGCCCTTTCAAAGTTCACATCTTCCAACTTCAGGGATCCTCCTGCCTCATTGTGGTCAGGGCAATAATGAAACCTATGTTAAATCGAAGCTCATCCTTAGCATTGATGGCTCCGTGGTAGATTTAACAGCTGCTGGAAAGAGAAAATAAGAGGTGTAGTCCTGTAACATATGCCAGCACGAGATTATTATAATTCAATATTGTAAAACCATGCGACAGTGACAATTACTTGTGTGGCTGTTATAGAAGCAGAGCCAATACATCTTTCATTGGAAAGTTTTTCTATCAAAGAAATTATCCCAGAGAAACATGTTGCCTGTGGATTGAATCTTTTATAAACCTAAGTTCAGGGGCAGTCCTCCAATTTTATGCACAAAGGATCAATTTATTCAGTTTGATAATCTTTTCTCAGGCTCTGGAGGGATCTTTTCTAAAGTTCCCCGGTGCTGTCATCAAGG
Source organism: Rachycentron canadum (assembly GCA_038496675.1). NCBI lineage: Eukaryota > Metazoa > Chordata > Actinopteri > Carangiformes > Rachycentridae > Rachycentron > Rachycentron canadum. Next base: position 19,630,459 of record CM076662.1, on the reverse strand, counting down.
TTGTTTCAGTTTGGGCTTCGCGGACAAAGAGTGAAAGAAAGTCTCTGAAGTAACGTGGAGTGAAAATGGGTGTTTATCAGGCAGACAAAAATGCCATCACCTTGCTTTACTGTAAATGTTGGAGCCAGTGTTCTTGGAGCTTGACCCCATTTTTAAGTATATTTATTGTCTTTTTATTCAAGTGTAGCAGCATCTTACAATGTGCAGCTCACATACACACACACACACACACACAAACATACAGCAACAACCCAAAACAACAACAGAAAAAGGTTTGTTCACCACAAAATATGACAGCAATTTGCAGTCGTCCAACATTTTTAATATAGCCTCAGTGTATGTTCAGTTTTTCAATTTCCTACCCCTTCAAATGGCATGTATTTTAGAATTGATCTGTTGAGTTTAGTTTTTTAAGTGCAATGTTAATTAGACCTGCAGGCAGGTACATCAGGTGCAAGTATCACATGGTACCTGGAATTGAAGGTACACTGACTTCAGGTGATCTTTTATGTAATGATGCAGCGGGGTTGAAGCCAATCCCAGCTGACTTTGGGCAAGGGTGGGGTGCAACCTGGACAGGTGGGCGACATAGAGACAAGCAATCACACCTATGGGCAGTTTACAGTCACCAATTAAGACATGTACATTAGGTACATGTCTTTGGACTGTGTAATGACATATAACCCAAAACTATATCTTCATGACAATAAATGATGAGAAGTAAGTGGAGAAGCACAGCATATACCTACTGGGATGTTGTAATGTGGGTGAACTAGTTTAAGGTGGAGCAGCAAACAAATATTAAACAGGAAATATAATGTAGTTAGTAAAAGTCTCTAATGAAGCCTGTAAACTAGTGTCACATGTGTGTGTTGCTACAGACACAAGAGCTGCTGTTAGTCCTGAGACCTCTTTGATTATTTGTGAGACAAACAATATCTATGCTAATTAATGTTGTGATTTTGTTTCCTTAGACTTTTTGTCTCCTCAGGTTCAATATCATTAATATTTGAGCAGGTGAGAAAAAAAAAAAAACAATTCAGCACTTAATCACCAGCACATCCAGCCTTTGTTATCTTGTTCATGATGTGACAGCAAGACAGGGTTCATCCCCTGTGATACGCTGCACATATATGATGATTAATTGAGATGTGATCTCTCAGGTGGCTTTATGCAGCGTTTAGGGTGAGGCAGCTCTGAAACTACTGAGAGGCTGGTCAGCCTGCAGGACAGCGTCTAATAGATATGTCAAATACAAGGGCAGCGATGGCAGCAGAGAAGGGAAAAATATTCCCCTAATGGTGAAGAAGTGGGAGAGTCATCATTTCACCCTGAAGACGCAGATTAAAACTAAAATCCTCAACTGGATCAGAACTGGTTTAGATAAGGGAACAAAGCCAGTCTGATCTATTATATCTTTCTTCTTTTCTCCCATCGAACATGTCACCTCAGAATAATCACTTCTTCTGTGGTCAGTACATGCTTGGTCTGTCTGAGTCTGAAAGTCCCAGCAGAGTTATCACCAGGTTAAGACATGTATTTTTAAAAAAAATAAAGACAAAATGGCTTCAAGTATGACCAATACAACAGCATGACTAAAGTATGTTAGCTGAACATATTCAAGTGCCAAACTGATCTGTCACACTTAGAAGTGTTACAGTGTGAGGAGTCAGTGTCACCTGCGAGTGTCATGTAGTTATAGATTTCACACCATGGGTATAGGAGTGTTGTCATTGTCATCACATGTAGAAAGAGCTTAAAACTCAACCTCAACACTGTATCACCTGATTTTTAGGTGTTTCCAAAGGGACATTACACAAATTTTACACATTAAAGTGGGATTACAATTATTTGGTATGACATCATATGTTAAAAATGGTGTGTTAAGTCTCAGCATCATGGCAACCCACCATGATCACCCATTGGTTTGTGAACTGTTGATTTGAAGCCTTGAGTTTGTAATTTGTCTGTTGCCATCTTGTTTTTTTTTTTTTTTAAACCAGAAGATGGTGGAGCTTTGGAGGGATTGAGGGATGGATCTGACCTGCTCTGTTCTCTATCCTGATTGGGTGGTACAGTCTGTCAATCACACAGAAGCAACACCCCCCAATGCATATGTTGCACCCCCCTGTCAAAAAAAAATGCATTTTTGCAACGTTTTTAATTACCAAATGTCTGCAGTTCAACACAAGAAAACACACACACACACACACACACACACACACACACACACACACACACACACACACACACACACTCACTCTCTATGAGTGTGGTTCAGGTATTTCTTAAAATGACAGCACCTCAAGGATAATCAGGTAAAAAAGCTACAATGTTTATATATCAAGCAAATTAATTTAAAATAAACAAAACAATTTTCTATAAAGTGCTTTCAGTGTTCTAAACATACCCCACTTTATTGTCTATTTTCCTCTAAATGGGATCATAATTTTAAAAAATGAACATCATGTTGCATTGAAGAAGGAATTAGAAACTAGAAACGAGAGACTGAGACCATAAAGTCATTAGGAAAACATTTACTGAGGTGATCAATCAAGCGAGAAGTAGGACCATTTTCACATAGACTTCAATACAATCTGACTTCTTTTGGCAAACAGTGGTGTCTTCCCCTCGATGGTCATTAGATAGAATGCAGATTTAATGCTTTTCAGCACTGGCTTTACTTTTCAGACCCAGAGTCTATGTCCATTCTTCATATGCAGTCTATGACTTGGGCTGAAGACCATTAATCTAACAATGAAAAAAAAAAAAAATGTGGGGAAGTGGCGATAGAAGTGATGTTACCAGAGATCTGCAGCTTGTTCCACATCTCTGCCCGAGGCTAAATCTGCTAATGGCTACATTAACTGCAACTAGCATAACACAACAGACTGAACTATCAGTGGTGGAGTTGCATTATGGGTAATGTAGATGCCCAGAAAGATGAATGCATGGAATAAAAAAGAAAATAGGCAACCTCTGTTTTAGTCCAGGAATGCAAGGCTAAATTGAAATATTTTTAACACTGAGGTAAGTGTCAGGCTTTAGCTCACAGCCACAACATAGTTAGTTATAACTGGACTGCATGGCACTGTCTGCTATTTCTGATATTACAGTCCCTGTACTGTAAGTTGTCACTGTTTGTTTATCGTCTCAGTGGAGCAGAGAGGAAATGAGTCAGCATGACAACCTTTTGATAGCAACCTCTAATAGTTTTACTGACAGAGATCCCTGCTGTGCTCTCCAGAACTGGCAACACTATCCATCATTCCCTCTCCCTCTCCCTCGCTGGATCCCTGTAGGTGCAATGTTAGTTATGTGTTGTTATTATGTAATGTTATTATTAACTTGATTATCTCTCCTTTGTGTTGCGACCCACCGATCTAAAATCTAAAGATCATGTTATAGAAGCTGCAGACGGACATCATGCAGCAATTTCCAAATGAAAATTAGAACTGGAATCACACTGAAGTTGAATTTTGTTGCGTGAACGCTCCAGAAAAGCAGCAGCATTCCTCATAGAAATGAGTCGGATGCGATCTTTGAGTCTGGTCTTGTCTTGATAATAGATTCTTTTATCAGCAATATCCTGGTGTAAGAAGGCAAATGCAAGGCATTTTGCAAGTGGAAAAGAGTTTCATTTATTCTGATGTGTAAATACCTTTTTTCTCTTTCTCCTTGCTGCTCTCTGGCCTCTGATATCACATTTTGACTGCTTTGGCATCAGATCCACAGAGAGATAGCTGCTTTTAGGGAATTGCATAAGGAATGTATTTGATATCTCTCGTGCTGCCTCCAGATGCATTTCAGAGGCTTTTGCTCTCCAGCGGACTTTAGGATTCCCCCAACGGAAAAGTGTGATTGGTTTTAAGATTTAAAACATCCAAGTGCCAGCTGCTCCGAGGAGAAGTTATCTACTTAAATCTGTGGCTGCCAACTTCCTCAACCTCACGACAGCAGTTACACCGCCCATCACAGGGAAGCAGACATGTGTGAAATAACATGTAGAGATCAGACAGATCCATGCAAAGAGATTGCAAGCAAGTGACGTGCTATGGAGTCTCCTACAGAGGCCTGGTTCAGAGGCTCTGACTCTTTTTCATGTCAGGAACCCCATGTTGATAATCTTCAGACCATAGACCACTGGTTGATAAGATGTTTTCCTCAAAAAAAACAACTGAGAGGATTGTTGTTATTAGATATGACGTTTGATCTGAACTGTAGCCGTCTTCGCTGCATGTGGGGTGTGGGGGTGTTTGGGGCAATAACAGTGGGTGGGGAATACTCTTCACTGATTCTCACAGCGTACTGCGAGGAAGCAGCGAAAGTAATGAGATACAGCTGTTAGTGATTTTATGAAGGAAGCAAACCCATCAAGGATGCCCCTCGTTTTGAAAGTGAACTGAAGTGAGTCAAAGGAAACGACTTGTTTTAGGGTTCTGGAAGAAATTTCACCCTCTCATCTCAAGGTTCACTAACTTTCTTCAGTTCTCAAAGCTGATGGGGTGTCCCAGGTGTTTAACCTATAGTGGGGTGGTCACCTTGGAGGTGGCCCTGACCGTGCCATCATGTGAGTCATCAGGGTCACATGGGTCAAGGTGTGAGAAGGGGTTAATGCGCCTGGGGAGGGATCTCAAGGCTGCATTGTAGGTGGCTGTCAATTGGTGTTTCAGGCCACCATCTCTGTTAAAGGAAGGTCTTTCCAGGTGGATATCGATGCCTCCTTCACTCCTCTTTCAAACCATCTGTCTTCTCTGTCCAAAATGTGAACATTTGTGCCCTGAAAAGAAAGCGTGTCCCTTCTCCTTTCGGTGCAGATGTACTGTTCTTCTAAGTTTCTCAGACAAACCTGCCCTTTGACTCATCACTTAAGACTACCTTGACCTGGAGGACTGAAAACCCACACAGACAATCCACTTTAAAGCTGTGGCTCAGCCAAATTACAGTAGATTTGGTTTCATTTCTCTCTCAGGTTTTCTGCCTTCACACCAGTCCAATAGATGTGAATAAAATTTTATCTGTCAACCTCAACTCAACCTTATATGTCAATATTGAACTTGTGACTCTTGAGTTTAAAGTCTTAAATTACGTTAAAGTTCAGGTACGAAGCAGTGGCCAAGATGGATTTAACATGGAGTTCGACACCAACACGAAGAACCTGTTACCTGTGCTCACAGCAAGAAATGCTGATGAGAGTCACATGTACCTGCAGGTGTTTTAAAACAACGACACGTCTATTTATGATTTCAGTCGTTTCAGAGTATTGAGATAATCGTCCGAGGTGGCAGCTTTGATATTTTTGACCTTTCAGTCTCATTTTCCAGCGACTTGGCTGCTTCCACTCTGCATCATAAACAACCAGACTGAGTCTGCACTGAATGAGTCTGTGTGCCTCTTATATGATAAGATTCCAATTCATTCAAATTAGACAGTAAGTGTTGCTGTTGGCCCTCCACAGAGAGGCTATCGTGGCTTCACCCTAGGCCCAGAGTGTCAGGCTCTGTCAGAGGGGACGATCATTAGCTGCCTCCCTGAGGAGCTGCCCCTCCCTCCCTCCCTCCCTCTCTGCATCTGCTCCACTTCACCCTCAGCCCTTTGTGGCTCCTGCTGATAAGGCCAAACTAATATCTGCTCAGTTTCTGGCTGCATGGGAAATGCTAAACACAGGCTGAGCTGCTGTCCACTCCATCAGGACAATAGAAACTGGAATCTAGCCCCCAGGTTATTGTTATTCCACAATAAAGGACAGTGTATGCACAGCTGAAATCCTGGTCAGGTGCTTGAAACAAAACACGAGACAGTGAAAGGGTAAGAGATTGGCTTAGTGGTTTCAATAGCTGTGCCATATGCAAAATGTCACAGTTTTAAACCCTGCTACAGCCAATATCCAGACAAATGTCCTTGAGAGAGACAATGAAGCAGTTGTTTCCCATTATATCTCATTTTCAATAACAATAGCTGGAAATCCAATAGGACCAAAAAATAGCTGCAGTATGAATCCTTAACCCACCACCGGTTAAACAGATCATTTAACAATATAAGTTTTTAAAGTTGATTTGGTGACAGTTGTGGTTACTGGACCTACATTTCTGTTGATGGACAACATCGGGGCAAGAAACACATTTTTGTGAGGTTGCTCTGTCAGAAAAACCACTCAACTGAATTTTCCCTGCTGCTTTAAAGATATGAGTTAACTGGGTTTGTTTTATTAGTTTTGAAAATGCAAAATCAGTTTCGAAGAGACACAAATGTTCAACTAAAACTGCTTCTGTTTTGTACCAGAGTCAATACATACGGACAATATGCATAAAGACAAACTACAAATTGCAGGGATCTCTGAAGAAAAAAATGCATGCTGGGATATCTGCTGATATGCTAAATCTCAGCAGTTCACTGATTCAACTCATTGTTTCAAGTCAAAAGACAAGTCAGAAGAACTCACATCTAAAAACAAAACCTGGAAGTTTTAGGTTAAATTAACTTGGAATTAATAAAATTTAATATTTACACAGATGTAATAAGAAAAGATGAGTTGATTGCACTAAATTCTTGCATGATAATTTACAGAGCACAAAGCTGTTTGGATATCATAAAAAATATTTAGGATTATAACTTAAATATTGTTGAACTAAATGCAGTGAAATCTGATCTTGCCTAAACGTGTTATCGTCTCTTCTGATGGGCTGAGCCATGATTTCTATGCTCCAGCTAGCTGTGCTGTATTTGTACTGAGACTGACCCAGAGGAATGAGTTGGTAAAGTATTAGGAGTTAAAGCCTTCCCATCGTCTGAGGATTTGAGGCTCCTGCAGAGAAAAGAAGGGGGATCTGCTCAGATCACCTCACCTGCTCATGCTTCCCCTCATTTATGTTGTACTTCAGGAGGCAGATTCAGGGATTCAGGGCCACAACAGGTAGAAAAGCTGCTGACAAATTATGGAGCAGAATAAGGCACAAGGATTTATGAGAAAATAAGATCTGGCTTTGTCCTCTTGTTATCACACTCTGTGGAAATCCTGAAAATGCTCAAGTGGCCAACACCTTTAACAAGAAATTCTTAAAGTAAGAGTGACTGTGTTTTTTTTTTTGTTTTTTTTTTTTTTCAAAATAGTCTAGTTTGAGAGCAATGATTTAAAATATGTTAAATATGTTGTCATTGTACCTCCAAACTACCCTGACAACAGCGTCGTAGCCAGGATTTCAAAAAGGCCGGGAGAATTTGTCCTTTTTCTGTTGTGCCCATCCCCCCTTTCTTTTTCAGATCAGTGTGGAATTTAACATTTGTGTAAAAATGGAGTAAAGTTTGTGCTAATCTGGTGGATGGAAACAAACAGCAACAACAAAAAAAAAGAGCTGTTCAGGAGCCAATGTGACTATGGAAGAAGATAAAGCCATTAGAAGAGCAAGAACCTGCAAAAAGTCATAAGATGAGCTGATTGGATTTTGGTGGTCAAAGGTCAAAGGTCAAGGTCAGTGTTACCTCACAGAACACCATAGCAACAAAATCCAGCTGCTTTAGAAACAAGTTTAATCACCTCACCAGTTGGTGCTTGTGACACATTGGAGCTGAAAACCTGAAACACACTTGAGTAGATTTTCATGTCTGTGGTAAATGATTAAAGTGGCTAATTTCTGGCAGCTATTTTCCTTGTATCATTACCTCTTGTCCCTCCAACCATGAAGGTTGAGTGTCAAGCTTCAGTGACTCACATAAAGACATTATTAACATCATGAATTATTATTATTTTTTTTAATGGAAGCGGTCATCTGTCTGTTTGTCCTTAAAGTAATATTTGTTTAGATTTCATTAAGATGTTGCACAAAAATAAAAAATATCCTGAGAGAGATGAAATTAAAAGATAATCCTAATAGTGGACTGTAAATACACACACACACACACACACACACATACACACACTCACCCAGGCTGTGTGTTTTTGCATTCACATAGGAACCCCATCACACACACACACACACACACACACACACACACACACACACACACACACACACACACACACACACACACACACACACACAAATACACAAACACCCACACAAAACAAAGCCTCTCCTCTGACCAGTTCTGTATGGTAATCACACACACACACACACACACACACGCACGCACACGCACACACTGAGATCGACAGGCTTCTTCTCTGCTGACTCCTGCTACCAGATATGCATGATGATTGCACCCCACAGTGAGCTGCATGTCAAAACAGAGCGTTGACATGCAGCTCACTCATCCAGAAGCCGCATCAAGTGAAAAAAGGGGGAGAATCTGATACTCTGGTCCATCTGCACGCAGCACATTGTGGCTACAACAGCTTCATATTGCTGCTACAGAGCACCATGGGAGGCCACACACAGCTTAACGCTGCCACATGTCTTCTGTTATGTCTATATGAAGCTATATGGAGGGAAATGATGGGGAAGACTTCATGTGTTCATGCCACCGGAGAACTTAGGACGTCTTATTGATTGTGACCGTAATTTACACATTAAATGAACATTACATGTTAAACTGCAGGGCAAAAATATTCACATTTACTGCGTTAAATGAGATGCAGTTACCTTGATTAATTGACTTTAGGTGATAAAAGGCATCTATGTTTATTTGCTTCTCATACACTTTAGTATTATTTAAAACCAAGACATTATACTGAAGAAGAAACATATTTTTAAAAATATTTTTTTACATATTTGAAGCTGTTGGTTGACAAGTGACACCAGACACAAACAGACTGTAGCTCCTGTTAAATTAGATGAATCAAAGACATGTGATGGAGTTGTCTCTTGAAATAGGACCCATTTGTCCCAGAAGCATTTTCTAATGACTGTAAATTTACATTTTCATCAAGTTTTCTCTTGATGCTACCGCACAGTAGCTTATGATTACTTTAAATATTTCAAATGATGTCTGTGTAAGTTCTCAGACATCCAGGTCATGGTAGTCTTAAGTGATGAGTTGAAGGCATCTGGACTTCTTTTTTCAATTCTTTTCAACTTTAACCTTATCCTAACACTGCAATACCATGAGCCTCTGCTGACATTAGCGAAGACAAAAGGTCAGATGAGGAATCAGAGCTGATGTAACTTGCAGACTCGTGACTGCTTTAAATAACAGAACCGGATATTTTATGACACTTTTGTTTATCTTTTGTATTGATAATTCAACCGAGAGAGTTTCATGTTCATCTAAGCCCTGGTAGTGCTCCAGTCTTTAATCACCTAATGTATTTTCTTCCAAAAAACAAATGGGAATATTACTTGTGTAGCACTGGGCACCAGAAAACATGTCCTGACAATGAACAAAATATAATTATTTGTTGTTTTATGGACACAAGAAATGAACATTTTGCTGCTGTAAATAACATGACATTAATAACAAATAACATAACATACTTACAACAAGAACCATCTTTATGTTGTTTAATTTCTCCATCATCTGAAGATTAGTCATCATCCCGAAATAAAGCAACAATCCAAACACACAAGAATTATACTTAAGTATAATTGATATAATGAGACTTTATACTCTGCAGCAGGGCCAGGCTGGTTTGACAGGTCTGCAGCGCTTCAGGCCATGATTTAAAGAATTCGACATTACAGGCATTTAACTTGAATGCAATTTGCAAATTTGAATATTCATTTTCTGAATAGATTATTAAAGACTAAATTGACCCTGACTAAACTCACCCCAAGTCTTTGAAATTCATGGTCTCAGTTCTCTGTTTAATAAATGTTAATTTAATGCTCAGCGTAGCTCCACTCTCCGTCTTTGCTAACTGAAACTTGGTTCAGCGTGAAATCCGATGACCTCTGATTCATTAGCTGAACCTTCATTTGTGCGTCTGTCATTAAATGCCCTCGCTGTGACTTCTGTCTTCAGAGGGCTTTGCTTCCAGGAATGATACTGTATATGAAATCAGACAAAAAACTCTTTAGTAGTTTTTCAAATGTTGTTTCTCTCTGCTTTTTAATGTCGGATAAAAAATGTTTTCTCTTTATTATTAATTCCTCTTAATCCACTTTTCCGAGGTTTCCTTGAGGCACGAATCACACTTGTACAAATAGCCTGTTTCTAATGACTCCTCAGTAAAACTCAGTTACATACATTAGACTCCAATGTCCTTTTGTGTGTTTCTATTGGCACAGTCAGATGTTGCTTATTGGATTAGTCAGACTAATTGATTGGTTGCCAAACATCAAGAAGGCAGGTTTTATTTAATATGAGCCTGTCACAGAGCAGATGAGGAGGAGGAGGAGGAGGAGGAGGAGGAGGAAGAGGATTTATTTTTCAAAGCTTGATTTATTTTGGTTTAGTTTCAAGTATATGTCAGTGACTGTATGTTGTGGCCTGTTAGTAGCTGATAGGACCAGAAGACTGAGTGGTGAGTGAATCCCTCTCATCACAGCTGCCCGTGCACTTTCATACAAATGTTGCAAAAACACTTCTCTGATGTAAAACTGCTCCAAAAAGCATCTCAGTGTCACAACTGAACCAAACTGATGTTTATTTCTAAGTTGTAGATGATGGTGCGACTGAATCTCTTATTTATCACTGTTTTGTTTTGTTGTCATTGTTTTTTCTCGACTCGTTTCTCTTCACTTGATTCTCATAAAATACATGTTTGTCATATATGGTCTAGATTGGTTGAGATCTGCCCTTTCCTATTATACACACACACACACTGAGACCTGACTAAACAATGACATGATAGCCGAATAAATTCTACAAATCTAAATTTTATTTGAATTCTGTAGACTGATTAATGTTTTATGATTATAGGGAGTTACAGGGAGAGCTACAGCTAAAGTCTGAATGTTTTCTACCAGTAGGACAACATGTAAATTACAAGTTTAAAAGGTTCTGTAAATGATCATCACTGCACAACACAAACATCTGTCTGTAGCTCTGGCACAGATTGCTGCTAGAAGGGAAATGTGAGATCAATGCTAACGTTTCTCCCAATATGCCTGAAGGTGCGTCTGCCTCCACAAAGGGTAAATAAAAGAGGAGATAAGCATAAAGTATTGATAATCAGCTCAGTCGCCACATTTCTACTGCACACTGTCTGCAGTAAATTAATTCACTGCATAAAATAACACGGGGAAAAACATGTCCTCCTAAACATGGAGCTTCAAGGCTGAATGTTTACTTCGCTTCTGTTTTATTTTGCTTTTAAAACTCTGGGAGCAGTTAAACCTCATCAGAAATCATTAAATAAATCCTGCAGATCGTTGCAGCATCTGCTAACACAGCATGCTTGGATAGATCACTGAGCTTCCTGATCCGCAGGGAGACTGTGGAATAAAAGCAGGAGGAACGGCACATTGTGATTTTACATGCTCAGTTAAGTTTGTCCACCGTGTCGGTTTGGAGCGTCGCTGTCTTGCCTGATTACTCCCAACAAGTTCCACCTATCCAGTCATTTTATGTCAACAGTTCCTGTGGAAAATATCACACTTTGATTTCTGGAGTCATTTGCATAATATCTGCCACTATGAGCCACTGGAGATGGTCCAGTTTCTTTTTGCTCGTTCCTCTCTCCTGTGATTTCTACCAGGGTCTTAAACCCTGTGGTGTAGAAGATAGAGGACTGTTTTATTTGCTCCTGTAAAGAAATCCAGCCTGAAACCTGTTGCCTGTGAAGATGGAGGAGGGATGTTGGCAGAGAACCTTGAGATATTTGTGTTCGTTGAGCTGCTTTGGAAGGAAAGGACAATGTTTTCTCCATGTTTCCATCACTAATCACTGTAATCACAATGACTGAATTCCTCCAGAGAAAAACAACAGTCCTGGAAATCACAGCCATGTGAATTAAAGTGGGGGAATCCTTGTGCTCCGTGTAATGCAAGTTAACAGGTTTAACTGTGGAGCTGAGAATAATGCTGGGATGCTGCAGAATTGAACGAGGAAAATGAAAAGAAAAGCAGAGATGCTGAAAGAGAGAGAGGGAGAGAGAGAGAGAGAGTGTGTCACTCTGAGTTATGTAAATTTCCAGTAATCGTTTCCATTGTAGATGGTGGTGTAATTGTGCTGCTGCTCACTGCTGATAAACCTTTGGAAGAGTCCAGTCTCCACTGGATTCTATCAGGAGGCCGTCAGACAGAAAGTGTTGGCCCAAACAGGCAGCTAGGAGATTTTGGTGGTAGTGGTATAGTTTTTCCTCTTTGTCTCTGCACCAATAAGATGATGCAGCATGTGAAGAGGAGACAGAAGCAGCAGACAGAAACAGATACGACACCTCAGTGTCATCATATGTACATGCTGCTCACTGGACTCTGTTATCTGCAGCAGCTCACATTGCAGAGAGTGCACAGACTCTAAGTTTAGATGGTCCCAGTGGAAATAAAACCACTGACCGTGGAGGAGATGCTCCACATGCTGAGCGCCACAGGTCTTCTCTGTCTGTTTCACTGCTGTCTGACAGTTTGATCTCCAGTTACTTAAACTTTCACCAACTGAAGGGCTGAATGGAATGGCAGCAGAAATACAGTACACTACTTATTTAGCACCAAACAGACAAAGAGAAAGTGACTATAATGAACATATTAGCACTCTCAGCTGCTTGAGGAGTAGGTAGAGGCTTGAAACAGAGCCAAGAGAAGAGAGAGGATTGGACTTGTATTCACCAGATCGCCAAAAATGCTAATGTTGCCTTGTATCTGCTGGATGTAGAATTAGGCAGCTCTTCACCAACACAAATTAATGCAGGTTTGATTAAATGTTATCCTCCTCTGCTATAATCATTCAGCCTCTCTCTGTCTTGGCCAATCGAGAACCAGCATGACCTGGCATAGTCGTGCTGCCTTTGAGCCAGTTGGTCCTTGAAAACCTTTCAGTCAGGTGGAAAGATAATTTCCTCATCAAACTGACCAGTAATGTCTGAAAAGAGCGGTGAAATAACACCTGCACAGTCCTGTCTGCTTCAATTCTTCTTTTCAGTGACTGACAGTGTTTTCAAGGTGAAGAATCTGAACACAGAAGTGACACTTGGAGATTTGTATTTGTGTAAGGATAAATATCCATCCATGATCTATACCGCTTATCTGTCATGGTCACGGGGAGCTGGAGCCAATCCCTGCTGACATAGGGCAAGGCCGGGGTACATCCTGGACAGGTTGTCAGTGATAAACAACCATTCACACTCACGTTCAGGCCTACGGGCAATTTAGAGTCACCAATCAACCTAACATGCACATCTTTGAACTGTGAGAGGAAGCTGGAGAACCCAGAGGGAACCCACCAAAATATTTAAAATCCAGTAGGAGAGATTGCTTGGTTCAGGCACAGGTTTGAGAATCTCCTCTTCTGATTTTATTTCAAGGACAAATACTACAAATCACCTCCTTAATGCTTTAAGCGTAATAAATTTGGTTCATCCAGTGTAATTGTGAAACTCTTAATGACTAAGATGTTAATTGCCTGGTATTTGATTACCACCCCAAACCAAAACTTACAATGTCATGCTCACCTTTTAATGCATTTAGCCAAGATGCTTTAATCAGGGGCTTGAGGGAAAATCCCCCTCACTAAATAAATGTCTGCTCAGTTTACTCAGCCGTGGTGCAGAGGACAGAGCTATTTGATGACTCTGCGGCTTAAAGCCTTTGCGGATGAAGATTTATAGTTATTCCAAAAGAGTCTGAGAGTCTCTCAGGAGCTATGGGAGAATAGACCCTGAAAGGTGGGCAATGACACAAAGAAAGAAGTTCTTAACTATGTAAGGGGATTTGCCCCACAGTGTGTTAAGGGGTATAAAGGGAAGGGATAGAGCTCAGTGAAATAAAATGTTGGAAAATAGTTTGCATGAAAATTAAAAACAGAGGGAAACGAGAGGGTTAGGGTGAAGTAATGTGAAGTAATTCACTGAAACACAACGAGCCACACATTTCATACCCAAAGGTTTAGTGTTTAATAATGTATAAAACATATTAGATAAGAAATACAGCATAAGGCACTAAAAACAAAAATTAAAAGGATAAAAACAAATGAATTATTAAAAAGAAGGAGTGAGATGTCATTTAAAATGGGGCTGACGACCTCAGGCGCTGAGGGAGCCTCCTCCACAATGTTTTTACAAAGGATGTTAAATGTCATTGTCCATTTGTTACCAAGAGTTTTGTGCCTTTGTTGCTGTTGTTATTTTTGTCGGCCTCGACTTGAACAAATGGGGTCATAGAATTTGAATTTGTTGTTTCTTCAATAAAGCTGTATCAAAACACTGACAGACAGACTTTACATACTAATCTGAATCTGTGTCCTTCCGCTGTATCTAATATATAAGTGCAATTAGTAGCAACCGATAAACACTCGTCTCCTCAAGAAAATCAGTTTTAATGTCCATTTTGCTCACGACTGGTTGATTAATTGTGTGAATAAGCAGTTTGAACAGGTGTTCCTATCAAAGTGCTCACTGAGAGTCAAGAGATCATAAAGGACACATTACTGGTGCCTAGTTTAGGTTTTCATTGTCAAAAAAGTGTGAAGCCTCCAGTTTGTAATTTCGCTGTTGCCATCTTGGATTTTTCAATCCGGAAGAAACCGTATTTGGAGGAGAAGGTGGAGTTTAGGAGGAGTGAGGGGTGAGCCATGCCCTCTAATTCATCCCCTGCTTTATGGTCAATTTTCCTCTAAATGGACCATCATTTAAAAAATGAACATAATGTTGTATTGAAGACTTGAAACTAGAGACTGAGACCATGAACTCATTAGGAAAATGTTTACTGAGCTAATAAATCAAGGGAGAAGTAGGGACATTTTCCCAAAGACTTCAATATAATCTGACTTCTTTTTGCAGTTGCCATAATGGAGAATCTACTAGTTTTTTAATTTTGTTACATCCTGGGGATCAGAATAAAATGTTGTGTTATGAATATGCAACACTAAATCATTAATGTACCATTTTCAAGTATAACTGTTTCAAAGTGTTTTTTCTTTGAGGAAATAAAAGATCCTCTGCAATTACCTGAATGAGACTTTTAGCTGCTGACTGTTTGCTGCTGCAGACACACCTGCCTCCTCACTCTTTAACACATAGTAATGTCAGTGGGGACACTGATCAGCTGCTATTGACGCAACTGTTCAGACTCAAATACTAAATGAGAAACCAGCAGCTTTCCTCTTCCAACGTCTGTTATCTGCTGCAGCGAAATCCTGACTCGCGTCAAGCGGCCATGTCTCACAGCAGAAGTCTGAGGTCATTTCACCACAGCAGCAGCAGCAGCAACAACAACAACAACAGGAGGTGTTTCTGTCCAGTGGGAATTGGACCTATTTGGTGACTGGAGCTTTTCGAGGTGATGGGCATCCTTGACTCCTGTGTCAGTGTCTGTGGTCTAGACTGGATTTGGAGCCTCCAGAGAGTCCTTGAGGATCCAGATGACCCCTCTGTCACTGCATCTCTCAACACTTAAGCAAAATATTGTGAATAGAAGATCACTTCAATCTATATTTTTGGAGTTGTGGGTCAAAGCTGTTTTTGAGTCTGTGCTGCTGGAGACCAGAGGGAGGATGGTAACATATCCCAGACCTGCTGTCCGCCTAAAGGAAGCCAGAGGCATGTTAGTGTGATAATTATGTTATAATTAGTTAATGTGTAAAGCTGTTACGAGTTATCTCAAATCAGAAAAGACCAACTTTGACTGACTGTGATATTATTTGCCTTTATCTTCATTCAAGACTTGGTGGAAAACCAACGGTTTTAACGTTACAGGATGAGGTTACAGTGGGTGAGACCAATGTCGATGTGAAGGTGTCAGCAGAGTAACACTGAAATTGGATTCAGTCCTTGTACACATGTATGAATTGTTATGAAAAACCTGGTGCCCAGTCAGATGGTGGATTATCTGGTTTGTTTGTCTGAACTAAGCTCAATATTTTTATGCCTTTTTGTTCAACAATGGTTAAAATATTTGCTACAAAACTAAAGACCTTCCCATCTGCCCCAGCTGTACTTGTGCATTATGCTGATTAGCAAATGTTGGTATGCTAATGCTTTAATTAAAATTCCCATCTTAAATAAAGTGAGATGTCTTTTTTTCATAATAAATCAGATCCAGGTTCTATATTTACACTGTGACAGTGTCAAAGTCCTCAGTCCACAGAGCCTGTATCCAGAGACTGAGCCTTAAAACCAGCTGTCAGGACTTTTGTTACTTTGTGATGTCACAACAAAGCAGTCAAAGCGAGCTCAGCTCTTCTTTATTTCTATCCAGCCTCTTTGGATATAATTATAATAAGTAAAGTAGATTTACCTGTTAAACATCAGCTTTGTCAATGCGTCAGGGTAAAATATGATAAATGCAGGAAAAACTCTTGAACACACTGCAGACTACGACAGAGCAGATTACCATTATAACCGCTGATCATTTCCTGTGTGTCTCCCGGAGTGAAGTGCTGCAGTTTGTATCTGAACCTGTGTTGACAGTGTTGATAACAGGCCCAGTTGAGCCTGAGCGTTGTGAGGCTCATCTTGCACAACACGCTAATGATAAGTTTTAGTTCCTGCTGGCTATAGAGAAGGAGCAGCAGAGGACTCTCAGTATGTGCAGCTCCAAACAGATGCTCTCACACTCTGCCAGGTAAACACACCTTTAGGACAAATTCTCCCGCAGGACGATTCACATTATTACAGCTCTGGATGGTTGAGCTGCTGATGGACAGTTGACCGTGTGTGTGTGTGTGTGTGGATGGGATTTGATGTGATAAATCATGTTTTGATCACAGTTCTTTGCCCCTACTATAATCTCCAAGTAATTGATGTTTTGTTTTTCTCACAGTAGATAATTAAAGATAAAAAATATATCACTTTGACCAGATTAACACTCACTCGGATGGTTTGTGCTGTGACATTTTAGTCTGGCTTTGCTCTGACATAGCCAGTGATTCTTCCTCTATTTCAGGCTTTTGCTTTTCTGTGAAATTATCAGGTGAAGTTTTGAGTGTGAAAACTTCACATAAAAGTACATCTATCATAGTAAATTAAAGGGTATGAACTGGGTTTGCATGGAGACTTTTGATTTGTTCATTCCAGTGATTTTATGTATGTCAAAATGGATCAAAACTAGACAAGAAAATGATGTTTCTGAGGATGGTAGTGCTGGTGTGCTGGTCTGTTGGTCCACCACTTTGGTCCAGACTGAAATATCTCAACGACTATAGGACGGAGTGAAGTTGTTCTAACATTTATGGTCCCCTGAGGATGGATCCAAATGACTTTGTTGATCCTCTGACTTTTCAGCAACAACATGAGGTTGATATTTACAGGTGAGCAGGTATTAATAAATTGTTAGCACGCAAAAACGCTAAACTGATATGGTGAACATAGCCTATGAATATACCTGCTAAAAGCATTTAGCCCTGTAGGTCACAACACCTGATCGACTGCACTGATGAATGATCGGTGGTTCCGCTCTCGGGTGATTAGTCGGATTTCTGGCATTTTATTGGCTGTTTTACAGTCTCAGCATTTTCATGATCCAATTTCCCTCATGGCTGATGTCAAATGATACGTTACAAACTATATTGAGCATCTCTTAATATTACAGAAGTAATAAAACTGTTCTCCTGACTGAATATACAAACAATAGTGTCTCCATCTTCCAGCATCTCCTGCTTCATAATTTTATTCTTTTTCTTTTTCTCTTTTCAATGCGCAAAGACAAAAAAATGCTGACTCTCTTATTTTTAATTAGCATTTTTACTGTTCCCTTGATCAATGCAACGTGAACACAAACATCACTTCAATTAAAAGATGTATTGTAACATAGAAGGAGCAGCTTAGGTTTAATTCTTGAATTCTTATGTAACTCTTAAACATATTCTTATACATAGATCATGTTTTCTTCTCTGTCTTCAGTCAGATTACAAATCTGAATTTGAAAACTGGATCTGACTTGAATACATAACAGCCCATCTGATGTTGGTCTGGTCTCTGTGTAAAGACAGGCATTTATCTGGTCTTTTCTTTGACTGTCTGCTGGATGTCTGTTGATACTAACTTTCCTCGTGGCAGTGAGATACTATCACCATGTCCTGGGAGGTGGTGAAGCCATATCACCTGAGAAATATCCAAAACCTAATATCAGTTTCTGCACCGTCACTCTGAAGTTTCATCTTTCCTAATGTTTCCTATTCACAGATTTTTGAAGGATCACTCTGATCTGTTTCACCGGTGACTCAGCTGTGAACTCCGACCATTGGTCCCACTTTGTTACCATAGAAACCATGTGGGGACAGCGCTTGGGCAGAGAAGAAGCAGGAAACCTTCCTCCTCATCTCTTCTTTAGTGGTGTTATTCTTTAATGTAAGTAGAGGAGTCTTCTTCTGTCCCTTCTGGTCTGAACTCTGACTCTAAAAGTGAACCAAACAAAGAAACCACATACTACTGTGTCCGTGTTTCCTTCTCTGTGTCTGTGTTTCTCTGTGTGTGTGAGAGTTTATATGAGCCTGAGAAATGTGTCTATTTAAGTCTGAAGCCTGCAGGCAGAGTTTTACACCCACATTTAAATTTATCTTTAACCAGGTTGTTCCACTGGGGCTGCAAGTCTCTTTCATCCGGCATCAACATGAGCAGAGAGGTTGTAGATAATCGGCGTACAGCAATGTAAAGGTGGCCCAATATACTGTAAATAAAATGCTAATTAATTATCAGTGTATATATATAAATATATATAGAGATTAGAAATCAATAGATAAGTGTGCCCAACAACACACTATGATCAAAGGTCTAGATCTAATTTATCCAAGATTTAATCTTTGCTGCTGTATGTTTCTCCTGTAATGGTGAAGTCAGTGGAGCTCCTGTTCAAGACTGACTGCTAAGACTCTAGTTTAAAGGAGCTCTTGTCAATAATCTTTATGTGTTTTGAGGTACACTTGGTATTAATGCAGAAGGTATTGGCTCATGTTTTTCACTCTCTGTCATGAATTTAAAACATGTAAATCAATTGTTCGTGGAGCTGTGTGAGTTAAAATGTACAAATCTCTGAGTGTTGAGGGGAACAGCAGAAAATGAAGCCGGTCTTGCGTCCTGTTGACTCACGGGCTTAGCTCTTAAATGTCTCAAGTCCAATTAACTCAGGAATGGTATTAGATGAAATGTCTCCAACAGCTTCTCGTGCTCAAACTTGGTCAAGTTGGGAGGACCATGACACACACAATACAGATAGAGGAGATTACAGCAGATAAAACTATTACCACTACCAGTATACTCAGGTCAAACAGCAGGAGCAAGGAGCAAGGGAAAGGCTCCTTTTTAAATGTTGGCAATTGCATTTAAAGTCCTTTACTGTAAAAGAGTGTTTATGTTTCATCATAGCATTTTGATCATAATTTTCCATGTTATATAGTGAATTTTTCTTTTGAAAACCCCAAAGTTTGTTTGTGATGTTCCCAGCAGGGTGTCAGTCATCTAAAAGTCCAGTTGTAAAAGAAGTTCTCTGTTCCACAGTTTTCATTGGATATTAAAATGTTTCCCAATGATTTACCACTTGGACTTATTGAAAATGAGGAACACCTGATCGGGACCAACAAGAAAATCCGAGGGCATCCGGTGGTCAGATTGTGAATAGCAGGGGCGAGACCAGAACTGCAGGGGTCTGGGGAAGGGAGGGAGAAAGAGGCTTTGGAAACTGAATCTGCCCACAATTAATGAAACTTAATGAAGCAATTTATGGCCATGACAAGTGGAGACTCTCAAGGAAAACAGCATCATCAGAAGCTGCCGAATCACATCTGTATTCATTTAATTAAGATCTCTGGTGACCAAACGAATGCTGACATCTAATGATGGCTTATGGATGAAACATGTTCATTGACTGCCTCATATTAAATAATAAGATTTAAGTGTGAGTGCCAGCTACGACCGTGCACCCAAAACTTTCTTCTTTCAAATTATAACTCTTGTCCATCTGGTGCAAAAGAGGAATTAATGTGACGCTGCTCTAGAGCCACAAAGTCCACAGACCATGACCAAATCCTTTTAGTGCCCTAAACCAGAGCAAGCATAGCCCCTGTTGGTGTCAGATTTGTTTTTTTTCAATGGCAATTTGTCTTGGAAGGCAACTAAAATGTTGTTATCCTGCTGATGGGTCTGTCAAATCTGAAAATGCTTTTATGTGTTGTTGTCGAGGGCAGCTACTGACTTCCTCTGCAGGAGAGATGCAGACGCAACAAGTAAGTAGGTAAGGACAGGTATCACCCAAGAAAATTGTCAGGTAATGCAGGATGCAGGTAGACAATCTCTTTCTTTCAAAATATATTTGAAGAAGAGAGTCAGAGAGGAAATGAGAAGGAGAAAGAACAAAGGAGGAAGAAGAGTGCACGGCAGGAGGTGAGCAGAGAAGAAGAAGCATGTTGACTCCAGCCCTCTCATTATAAAGGTCATTAGTGGCTCCTCTCCTCTGGGTGCTGATTAATAACATCATTTGGATCAAAAGGCCGCTTAACTTGATAGTTTAGAGAAAATAAGGTCATCAGAGAGAGCGAGAGTTGGGATGCAGCTCTGCAGTGAACACAACTTTCTGCTCTTAAATTAAAATACTTTTATCTTCAGACGTCTGCAGCTACACGATTTTGAAACCATGGAAGATGAAAGAGGAGCCTTTGTAAAACTCCAGACCTTCAAAACTGAACCAGTATTTGATATTAAAGGTGCTGTCTGCTTTTTAACTGCACTGAATATGTTGACCACATGAATCCACACACTGATGTAGAGGAATCTAAATTCATAACCCGGACTTGGACTAAATCTCATTTCACTTCAGTTTGATTATTTATTCAGTCCCACCTTTTCCTCTCGTCCTTCTGTCTTATTTCATAAACCCTCATGGCACATTTGAGTCTCTCATTCAGCAGTCCACCTGGCTCAGTTAAAATTTTAATTTCTCCTCTCTGCAGTGTTCATTATGTGTGTAATTGTCCTGTTTCTTTATTGGCAGACTTTGCCTGTAGGTGAGGTTGTTAATGATAGCAGAGAAGAAGCGCAGCATCATAGACAAACCAGTTCTATACCTTGTCCGTCTGTCCTCCTGGATGTCTGAGTGTCGCTGCCTTTACTTTTCAAAGCTTTTATCAGCCACAAAGGATTTTATCAGCCGTAGCAATTATGCCGCATCTGTGTGCATTTGGTAGTAATAGTTATGTTATTAACTTTGATAGCTTTCCGCAAAAGTGCTGCAAGGCAAATAAAGTGCAATTACAAGATATGCTGTATGCAACAGCAGCATAAATGGATTTAAAAAGCAACAACATGTCAGACATGCTGTACATAGAATTGATAAGGCGTATCTTAACTTAAGATAAAACAGCCAAACAAAACAAGAAGATAAAAGCTAAAAACATGATAAAATGGGAGAAGAAAGGAAACAAAAGGCAGGCAAAAATGTAGTGTCTGTTGATAGCAGGACAGGGTTGTATTATGCAAATGTATGCAATTTATATTAGTCAGAGAGCACAAAGAGGCATTGTTTCAGAGAACAGCACTCACAAACAATAAACTGTTATAAGTTAATAAAACTGTTAGAGGATCAGTTCACCTTTATCACAAAGTCACATCTGGTACATTTGATGGAAAAGGAGGTTTCCCCTATTTACTTCCAATGACAAGACATTTTTATAAATCTACTATGTGTCCGAGCCAAAACAAAGAGAGAGTGACTTACAATCGCCAATAAGAGCAGATTCAGACCCCAAGCCCTGAGAAGGCACACCTCTAAAATGTGTCTTTACAGGCATTTAAAAGAGGCTAAAGATCTTGTCAGTCTGCTCTCCTCCAGGAGGTTAATAAACATTATTATAGTGACCATGGTGAAGTAGCTGTAGGTACAGTCTGTATGTTTAGCTGCTGGAACCACGCACACAGGGTCTATATGCATGTCCAGGAGAAAGTCTGCTATAGGTTTAATCATTCATCCGTCCATCCAGCTGAGTCTATCACAGGGCTGACATACAGGGACGCTCTGGATGCCTTCGGACTAAAGCCAGAGAACCTGGAGGGAACCCATGCAGTGGGAGAACATACGACACAGAAAGGACCCAGGCCCGGGATTCGAGCCCAGAACATTCTTGCTACTCTGGGTCGTATCAAAGGGTAAAAAAAAACAAAAAAAACAATCTGCAATGACCTAAACACTGATACCTTTATTTCTCTATCATTTCCTGGGAGTTAAGGAACAGCTGGAGTGTTTCCTTACTGCTTCAATGGTTGGTTGTAAGAAGCCCTTTAATGCTGGAACTGTGTTTAATGGCTGCTCAAATAAACCAGACTTGATCTGGATTTTAAAAGAGGAGAATGAGAGGCAGCATGTGCTGCAGCAGGTGGAGAGAAAGCCTTCACATCATATTAGCAGCCAGTTCAGCTCTGCTTTCACTCCTCATCTGGGATTCTCGCCTTTCCCTGCGCCCCGTTTAACGCCTCAACAGTTATCAAATCATTAATTAAGCCAGCATCAAGTCTACTCCCACAGAGCCCAGAGTGTGTATGTGTGCGTCTGTGTGCGTGTGTGCGTGTGTGTGCGTTACCCTGCAGCTATGAACATACAAAAAGGTCTTCGTGTTGAGCGCTGGTGTTTAAAGCTCGCTGACAGAAAGCTCAACCACTCCACGGGGGAAATGTTGTTAAATTATTTTACAGTGTACCCCGAATTAAACCTGACAGGGTTCCTGTTTCAGAAAACATAACAACAATAAGAATAACAACAGCTTCTCTGTGCTCACAGGCTGCTGAAGATCAAGCTGTGATTCATGATGCTGTGGCACTGAACTGTAACGTCAGTGACAGTTCATGATCTTTTCTGCTTCTTCTAAGATTTTTATGTATTTCATGAGATTTTTTTTTGTTTTGTCTTTACCTTCTCTTTCTTTGTAGATGACCTCTTACATTTTACTGTGGTTTCATGTGGTTTATGTGGTATATATATCTAAATATATACAGATATATATACGTACATTGGTATAAATTAATGATGAATTCAGTGGTTACTAAACTGGGCCTTTAGGAATTAACTAATTAGAACTGGAATCATTAGACAACTGAGGTACTAAAGAAAAACAATAAACAAAAACATGATAAAAAATTTAGTTGCTGACCATGCAGCTTGTGTGTTTTTGTGATTTAACAATTCACCCATTGAGTCAATAGTGAGAATCATGAGATGCCCCAGTTATAATGAATTATAATTTTCTTAAAAAAGGTAGACACACCTGGCAAGACAACAAATAACACATAACAGTTAATGTAAGTGTACATTAGACTGTCAAACCTCTATAAATATATAATTTCTATACTTTCAATTATTCATACATAATCCATCACATATTTTATTCATATACAGATACATTTAGAAACATGAGTAAAATATAGGATATGAGTTCTTTCACTATATAAAAATGAACAATATATATACTATATTCTACAATGTAGGGTTTAATATAGATGGTGTCAGTCTTCACTGCTGAAGCATCATAAAAGCAAAGACTGTATATAAATATGGACGTGACAAGTGAAGCCAATTCTAAAGAGCCTTAAATCTGCATTATATCTAATGACCATCAGGGGGCGACTCCAGTGGTTGTAAAAAGAACTCAGATTGTATTGAAGTCTATTGGAAAATGTCCCTACTTCTCACTTTATTTATTAGCTTAGTAAACATTTTTTTCAGTCTTCAACACATTCATTTTTTTAAATGATGGTCCCATTTAGAGGAAAAGACCTTAAAGCAGGGGATGAATTAGGGAGTGGCTACTGTGTCATCGACAGACTGTGCCAGAAATGGCGACCTGCCTGACAATCAGGACAGAGCAGGTCAGATCCACCCCTCAATTCCACCTCAGCTCCTCTCCTCCAAATATGGTTTCGCCTGGTTTCAAAAAAACCAAGATGGTGCTAAACAAATGACAAACTGGAGGCTTTAAAACAGAAGCTCACAAACCAGTTGGAGACGTCGCTGTGGGTTGTCACTTGCATGAAAGACATAAAAGCGGCGATTTGCAAAGTTTTCTGTGCTGCTGAATGATTTCTTGCCATGGGGCGAATGGTGGTGATTGTTGCTTGAAGCAACAACTTCAATAAACAAAAGAAGTGATGTTGCTATTGTATTCCACCTCTGGAGACAGCTGTTGAGTAAAGGAATGATGAACTCACACTGTGTCAAAGTGTTCACAATAAGTAAACAGCTGTAAATGCTAACGTTAGCTATGTAACAAGCAAAACTTACAAATGGCTTGTTTTTTATGTTGTTAAGGTCATCTGGCCTGAAACATCTGTGCATGATCCTTTCCTGTTGCCTCTCACTGTCTGGATGCCATGTACAAAGTGTCATTGCTCGTCAAACCACAGGGACATTATGTCAACTCGACAGTAAACCAGAGCTCTCACTGAAAACATCTGTCAACACAGCTGTCAGCAAATTCCCTCGTCATCTGTGACTGGATAATGTGCAGAGCAAGAAGCTAAAATGGCAGATAATCATAGACGTATATAAGCTGCACACTAACAGGAAATGTGGTTAAATGTGGTTTATATATTGTATGACTTCAAACACAGAGAAAGGGACTTATGTAATAAAACATCTGCTGTGTTACTCTTTATTCTTTAGATATATTGAACAGTATGTGTTGTACACAACCAGGCAGTGACAGTTCTTTCAGTTTGAGTTTGAGTGACAAAGGAACAGACACCAAAAAACAAAACATAAACAAACATATTTTAATTTTGTTAGTTTTATAGGAAAAGAATAAGAAAGAGTAATAATTACACTATTACATAATTATTAATAAAATAGAAATAGCAATATAGAAACTCCTAATCTGCACCCTGATCCAGACCTGTATCTAAGTACACGCAGGGACTGACATGTTGTGGGAGGCATCTGCCTGTTTCTTTTTATCGAAGCATGTGCAAAAGTTAATTGGAAAATGATCCAAAATGTCACAATGTCTTTCCATGATTCACAACTGGATCCGTTCTCAAAAATTAGTCCTAACACAAGAGGTTTGCTGTAATGGTTTTGTTTTGTAGAAAACATCAGCATCAGACAAACAAGGATGAAATTTTCAAGCCCCAACCATCACATTTAGCTTCATATACAAGTCTAGTTCCTGCTCTGGTAAACTACTCTTTAAAAAGTCACATCTTAATGACAACACCTTTAAAGGTCTGAGTTTGTGAGGTACAAGCCCTGCATCATAATGGTCAACCAAATAGTTATCTCACATGCCTGGTTATTTTGAGACCCCAGCTTGATTCCCAGTTGGCTTGACTCTTTCCTGTTTTATCTTTTTATCTCATATTTCCTGTAACATGTTTGGTTGCTGAGCTGTCCAATGAAGACATGAAGCTCACCACAGCACCACTGAAGTAGTAGCCCTGGAGATGTCTGGGAGTTAGTTGGTTAGATGAGTTTTATTTTAGGGGCCATTTGGTTGGAAAAAGTTTGAGAAACACTGATCTAAACTGAGAATGCACGACAGAGGAGAAATGTTCACTGTCCCTTCTTTAATCTTGAATTTATTACAAAACTTTGATTTGGGCCTTTTACATTTTTCATTTACTGCAACTTAACAGCCTCTTTTATGAAGCTTCCTCTGCCCACGCCTTGTTTAAAATCTGCGGTCTCCAAGCCTGACTCACGTTAACCCTGACGACATCATTAAAGTTATTTCCACAGACTTCAGAAAACTAATTTCAAAGCCACAGAAGACGTTAAATCTGAGGAGTTATCCCACTGATGAGTAAACTGAACTTTGTGCCTAGATTTGGTGAAGCGCCCCTTTAATCTACCAGGAGCTGATGGAGATGAAGAGAGAAACTTAATCATTTAAAATCTAAAAATCTAATCAGTTAAAATCTCAAGCAGGTACTCAGACGGTCCCGTCAGTGTCAGTGTCTAAAATGTAATCAGAGCTCTGTTTGAAGAGATTTGATTATGTCGAGCATCTAAACCGACACGGAGCCCCGGCTGTCACTGAATGTTAAACTGAACGGAGCAGGACAAAGAGATAAAAGAAAATGATCTAAAATTCAACTAGCAACAGATTAAAGTCTCTCTTTCTTGCAGCCAACCAGCTGAGATGCAACCGGATGAATATTTACAAAGAGGGAGAAATAAGGATGTGAGCAGCGTGGCTCTGACACCACGTTGATAGTGAGGAAATGGACACAATTAAAGCTCTTTGTGCTGGATTTAGCTCTTTAATATCTGCGTTGCCTGAAGAACAAAATCTCTGCAGTGTTTACGTCTATGGTTATTATCAGAGCCATGCCAGCCTCAGTTTGACATGTTACAAACTTTTATTAATGAGCATCTTCAAATAAGACCTTTGTGAAACAATAATTTCGAAACATGAAAATAAGAGAATTTACATATTTAAACTTCTAAAAGTGGAAAAACACAGTTTGACCGATTGACATTACATTTGTGACTTTTTAAAAGGTTTTTATGTAATTGGATATTTGGACACAGCTTGAGACTCTGCCCATCCCAGTTAATAACAGGTGTTTTGTGTCCTCTATCTGCATGATAACTATTGGATCAGAACAAATCAAACCATCAATCATCATGATAGTAAATTCTTTTGTGTTAATTGTGAATCTGGTTTCATTCAAAGAGAATAAGTCACATCTCATGTAACTGGAGCCAGTGACGAGTTTAAAGGTTTTTTTTTTTTTGTATGACTGTAGGTGGACTGAAGTCTGGAGTCCAGACTGGATCGGGTCTCTGCCTCTTTCACAGCGACACAATAACTGCTTTGCTTGTGGGCTCATTACAGGATTTTATGACTGAGATTCGACCTTGATAAACAAGAGAGAGTGAGACAGAGAGAGAGAGAGAGAGAGAGAGAGTGGGAATAAGTGTGTTTCCCCGAGGAGCTGCATTCACCAGCTGAACACACAGCTCTTGTGTTCTGTCAGCAGATGAAACCTTCTCGTTCTTTTATTTTCACACAAACGCCTTGACGGAAGGCGTGTCGGACAAAAACAGCCTTTATTCGTCTCCTTCTCTCTCCTCTCTTTCTTGGCCTCTCTCTCTCCTTCTTTTCCATGTTGGAATATGTTACATGCAAGTTGGCTGAATATCTTTGTTCGTGTCCTCTTCTCTTATTACCTTTACTCTGTCCCCTATCTTTTCTTTCTCTGCGTCTCTTATTCGTGCCCGGTGGGAGCACGTTGCTGTACCTGACAGTGAGAGCGAGTGTGAATGGACTGAAGGTCTTTGTTATTCCTCTGGTGCGGTTGGATCTTTGATTGGACTGTAGTAAGCTCACGGGGAGAAGTTGCGATGCACATATTCAGATGCACCTTTGCAAACAGAACTAATTACACAACATCCCTGTATCGGGATCAAAAACTAACATACATCACTGGTCAGTTCTGGTACCAACATCCTTTACTGTACAAGAGCACCAGCATCTCTGGACTTTATGTGCGGTTTCTGAATGTTTTGACAGTCCAACGGAAAAGAAATGGAGCGCTGAATTTATCCACGGTTGCACAAATGTCCACCAGGATTTGATCCAGCTCAGAGCTCGGGTCTCGAGCCTTTTAAGATGAAAAAGTGCTTTCTTCAGCGGACCTTTCACCTGAGGACTGTGCACTGCACTGTGTCAGCTCCTGTGTGGCAGTACCTTTGTATTTAAACACAGGGAAGGCCAACAGTTTTAACAGAAAGGACTTAAACTCATCCCACTTCCTCAGGCTGGTTTACAAAACTGAAACCAGAGACACGGTGTTACTTTGTTCTCTGCTCAGGACACCGTCACTCCACTATACCTTTACATGGAAAATAGTTGTTCAGTACTCTATTACTGTTAAAAATCTTTTTACATTTACAGGACCTTTAAAGTGCTCGGCATCATTTTCATCATTTTAGAAACTGCAGTAGAGTCAGAGAGAGGAAATAAAGCCACCTTCAGTGACTGTGCTTAGAATTGACTGTGGTCTTTGCTCTGGTCACCTGGTCTGGTCTGCTCCTCTTCACCCCGACTAGCACCTGAAAAAACCTTTCGTGTCTGGTCTGATCCTGCCGGGCTCCAGACAGACAGATGTAGACAGACAATGCTGTGTGGGCTGGAGTTGGTGGGTAAAGGTCATGACTGAGACAAAGAATTAATGATTTTGTTTTGCTTCTGAAACACATTCTGCTGGTCTGAGAATGACTTTATTTTAATTCCTCCCACAGAAGAAGTTGTCTGTCTCGTCCGAGCTGCTGCAAACTTTTTGAATGTCTTAATTGGGAAGATAGAGCAACCCTGTAATAATCTCCTCCGTCCCAGAGTCTGTTGAACCCTATAATAATCTCCTCTACTAAGTCTGTATAAAATGTCTACATCACCTTAACAAACTTATGTTTAACTATAATTTGTTTTGTTTTGTTCTTTGGATTTTAGACATTCAATGTGTTTATCTCCGACATACTGCTATGTGTTGATGTCAAATGTATGCTGTATTTACGTCCATCATCTGGATGTGTTTACCATCCACCCAATTCTGTATAATTTATGTCAGCTCTGTGTAAATCACTTAACGTCCGTCTCTGTGCCTCTGCGCTGAACATGTTTACAGCCAGATCAATGTAAATCCACAGGACTGACTGGAAACGATAGGCAGACAAAGCACTAATGTTTCCAACAGCTCTGTGAATAGTTTCAGCATGTGATGAAGACTTTACATAAAAGGTGATGTTGTGCTTGGAGACAACCAGGTGTCAATCATAGATTTCAAAATTTCTTAATGGTTCCTACTTTCAAACACATCTCATGGCCGTTATCAGCAGATGCAGTTTACTCTGTGAGGAGATGCTTCAGTCATCATCACGTGAGTCATCTCCATCACAACTGAGCAGTTGACAGTTCTGAAAATAGTAAGTGGACCTTGGCTCATGGTTTTTGATGTACGAACCCATGTGTTTTCCCTTAGTGTCTCTCACACAAATTCACTGAAAGCAAGTATTTGTAAATGACTTAATATTTTTATCTGATGCTAGCATGTTTACTTGAGACTGTCTTCTTTTAAA
Organism: Rachycentron canadum; assembly: GCA_038496675.1. NCBI lineage: Eukaryota > Metazoa > Chordata > Actinopteri > Carangiformes > Rachycentridae > Rachycentron > Rachycentron canadum. Next base: position 19,601,432 of record CM076662.1, on the reverse strand, counting down.
AAAACAAGTCCTTATGTCATTTGTGCAGCAACCTATGACCTATGACCTATGACCTATACTAGGTTTTGTTCCTAGGTGACATCTAGTGTTTGTAGTAATTATGTAAGGAGCACAGGGACAATTGTGGTGAAGTAGCTTATGGAGAGACAAAGTCCATATCAGTGGTAGGTTGGGGGGGATGGATGGGTCAACAAAACACAGAAGAGCGTTGTTCGATTGCCATGTGACACTAGCAGTTTGTGTTGTTTCTCTTAACTGTGACCGTTCAACAAATGTAGCCACGACAACAACGATTGTTTAATGTTGAGGAAGTTTAACCCGTTATAGTGAACTAGTATTTTATAGTAACCAGGACAACAACATGTCGTATGGGTCGTATAAGGGGGTTGAAAAAAAAAAAAAAAGAGCTGTATGACTGTTCAGGTTGGAGGATTTGTCTACTTATCAGTGAAGTTAGCATGCTAACCAGCTAGCCTCGGCCCGGTCGGACTGTCTCATCACTTTCCAATACCGATACTGCTCAGTCTCTAACCTCTTGTAAATGCAAAGATGGTTGAGGCTGTTAATGCTAACTGGATTTATATTTAATAAACTGGAACAAACTGTTTACAAAATGATTACAAATAGTTTATATTTTTAAATTTGTAAAATTAAAACATTTTACATTAGCTTTTTCTTAATGTATAACATTAAGAACATGAACTTCCTTTTTATACACACTGTGCACCTCAGTCTATTTTTGAATATCCTTTCTGCTACGCATTTTATTTTTATTGCAAACCGAGTGCTCTTGAATATGTGAAGCCATGTGCTTGTGGTTTTCCAACTCTGTAGTAGACGGTTATGAGGTACAATTAGCCAGAGGACCATTAGCCTGCCAGTCAGGCCTTGACAAGACGAGTTGGTGGGGGCCTTTGGCTGCTTTTTCACTGTGAAGTCTAATGAGGCTTGTCGGGGCCAAGGGCAGCTCAGCTGACGCGGGAAACCGCACGATTTATTTCCTTGAAACCACAGTCAGAGCTGACAAATTATGTCTGCTGATGAAAATTTGTCAAGGGAAAATGTTCTCATCTTTTGGTCCCTCATAGGATGATTGTCGTCAGTGAAAAAAAAAAAGATGCACAAATTCAGAACATACTCTGAGACAGCGACACTAATTTGGCTCTCAAGACAGAGGCCTTCTCAGTCAAGAGTGGAAATGCATCAGGGATACAAGCTATTCTTATAAACGTGTCTGTCAATGCTCAACTTAGCAAAACTGTCTAACTAATTAACACACTTCCCCTCACTTACTTCAGAAGCTATTCTGTGTCTTTTGTCACACATCAGCCTTTGGAAGGCGTTGAAATGAAAGGATTAGGTTTAATTTACAAGGATGTCTTTGTGTGTGTTTAGGATTAGCACATTTCAGGAAGTTCAAGGCGAAAGAGGACGTTTGAAATACTCAATTTCTACTTTGTTTTATCAAAGGTCAGTAAACAGGATACAATGACAAACTGCCTGGACCTGACCCCTGATATCTGGGCAACAGATTCCCAGCAGAATAAGCATTAAACACACACACACACACACACACAATCATTTAGCTCTTATTAGTTGCATCGCTAAAAGCTGTCCACATCAATAATGGGTCCCGGCTCTGTGCCACGTAGTTTGGACAAACCCGCGACACACTGGCTGATATTTAGGATTAACAGCAGGAACTCAGCTCTCAAAGAAGTACATTCTTAGCCTGAAGATGTGAGGAAGAAAAGCACCACAAACAAGATAATAATTGTGCGTTAGCGAGGACTCAGTGAGGACATTGAAGGGAGTCGAGGCGTTGATAATTCTTCCAGGTACCGGGCTCCGGTTCGCTGTGATCTCTGTATCTTTATCTCCCTCATTCATATTCCAGACGAGTCTCTCAGACTGTGTCAAATGGGTGATAATTACACAGAGCTGAAAGAGTCCCACTTATACGGTCAATGTGATGTGACTGAGCCCAGTCCAGATCTGCCGATGGGAAGCACGGTTTGACTCCAGCGGCCCACAATCCACTGCTCTGTTTTGGTCAATTATCTATGTGATCCCAGTGTTTACTGTGTAGCTAAATAGATATCGTGGGGATTCACTTTTTACTTTCTATTGATGGATGATCTAAAGTTCAATGTGATCATGATGTTCCCTCTATAACAAGTGTTACAGACTTTTAAAAAAAAACAAAAACCTTTTACACTTATTTATGAAGTGTTTACACAAACATCACATGCAGGATGTGCTTGTGTATATCCAAGTGAGCAAAAGAAATGAAAAATATGAGTACTAGGACAGCCACAGATCTGTAATCAATGTGTAAGAGTAATGAACTATCAGTAATGTAAATATAAGCTTGATATCGGAGCTTTGCATGTATAAGTGTTTCCTGTGCAGAAATGCTTCACCTGGCTAAGGAGGAAATGAGGAACTAGCTCGAACGCCTGGAAGTCTGCAGCTTGGTGCTGGTCAGGTGGTCTACAGTGGGTTTATCAAAAAAAAAAAAAAAAAAAAGGCTGCAGCTGGAAATAAAAGCAAAGCTGTGGGCCTTGAGACAAAAACAATGATCTTAAAGATTAAAAGATTAAAACACTCTGTCGACCTGAAGGGAACTGCTTAGTTGAATATAATTATCTGTGGATTTGTCACTACATTATATACAATCCTTTGATCCACTGTTAATATAAAAATATTGATTAGTGCGGCTTTAAATCTGCCTGCAGGTCCAACAGGAAATGTTGAAGAGATGCACATCTGCAAATGGAAATAAAATTGAAGAGAGGGTCACTTCACCCGAATGTGAATATTACAATCACCCCCCCATTGTTTTTAAATGGGACAGAGATGGTAATCAAAATAAAACCATCTGTAATTTGGCTGAACTGACCCTTTAATGCTAATAGTGGTTTCTAAGGGGCTGTGGTTTTACTGAAACAAGCTCTTAATTACTGAACACAGCAGTCATTTAATCACAATTAAGATCCTGAACTGCTGTATGCCATCATAACAGTGTCAGCTTTCACTTTAATATTTATTCATTGTAGAGAGAGAGAAAGAAAACATGATGTAGTGCGAGATTTTTTTCTCTTTGGTCGGGGTCAGGGCATTAATTAATTCTGCTGTGACAAAAAGGGAATATTAAGTAGCTAATTAGTCTTGGCAGAACATAAATGAGTGTAACTATGAATAAATGACCCACTGAATCACTGCTGCTATTTAACACCTTGGAGGAGAATTAAAATGTGTTTGCAGGTTGAAGAGAAAAAGTGGTAAAATATAAACAGTAACACATCTTTATTGTCTTGTTAAATCTGTACATTCAATCAGAAATCCGCTCCTCAACCCTGATTCCTGTATTACCACATTATTTACCTCCTTGCCCCTGAGGCAGAAATAATCCATTAACCCTTTGAACCTGCAGCCTCTGAAGCACAAACAGCTCCACGCTGTGATTCAGCAGAGTCATTAGCGTCTCCATTAATTCCACATTCAGCAGTTCAGCTCCTGTAGGCAACAACTCAAACAGCCCATGGACTAAACAAGCGTGTCTGCAGTTACTGAAAAAGATCATTTACAGAGGAGAACTTCACTGCCTTCAAATATTCATCTTGGAGAGTCACAGTTCAAATGCAGCTGTGCAGGTCAAACATAAAGACACTGACTCAACATTTGATTGGTGACATTTTGAGTGTGAGACAGTCCTGAGCTCTGAGGAATTGTTTGATGATTGCTTGACCTTTTGCGGGAAAGTGCCGATGGGAAATGAGGTGCTTAACTTATTCTGGGATTTATTCTGAGCATTAGTTACAGTGTAGATTGAGTCCAACCTTTGATTGGACTTAGGAATCTGACAAGAGGTTTAAAAAAAAGGATCAGGTTTACGGTCAGGTGTCGATGGTTCAAGAACATCATGGTCTTCTTCAAGGAAATGATCTGCACAAGGTTTCATCAACCAAGGCTTTGATGAATCTTGTGCAGTTTGATATTCCATCATAATGATGGCTGACACAGAGGATGTAGAGCAGAACAGTGTTATTATAAGCTCATGGCTGCGGTAGCCTGTGTTTCTGGTGTTGCAACATGATCACCTCCACCATTTAAGTTTGGTCAGATCTGTTTGATTAGTTAAATTGACAGTGAATCAAGTTGCTCTTTGTAATGCTCTGCCAAAACATTGGCTTGTTAATTTTATGTTAACAAGAGGTCAGATGACTATGTGTGTACAGTAAGTTTGTAGTACAGAGAATTACCACCAACTCTGCAATAGTTTTAGTATCATTTAACTCACTGCAACTTAACGGTTTTCATCAGTGCATGGTTTCAGTTGAATGTTTTGTGTCGATTGAAGGTGTAAAACAGGGGGCGAGTAAAAGCTGACCTCTTTTAAAGACACTGAATATCCTGTAAGATGCAATCATAGCAATGAAAATTGAAAGTTTCACTGAGGTCACCTCAGCTGTCACATCAGCCTGAGATGTTTGTGGACTCTGGTCTTTTATTAATGAGTTTGTCCGGGGTAAAAGTTGATGTAGGCTACATTTGAAGTTTGAGAATTGAAGTGGAGCTGAATTTATGCCATTGCTACTCCATGACAGTTTGATGCTTGAATAGGCCATTGTTTCCATGTGATGGAACTGCAAATGTGCAATGAGCTTTGTCAAGGAACAAACATTTTCTAGGTGCAAATATTATTAATTAAGCAGTGACATTTACTGGTCATATTAGCTTGTCGCTGTTTCTGCTCCCACAAAGCATGTTGTTTTTATTGGGGTCTCCTGTAGTGAGCCGCTGCTGGAAGAATCTGTTGCTCAGGGTTTGTAATGGAGCGGGATGGCTGCATGGAGACGTCTTCACCTGTTGTGGAATTGAGGTCAAAGTTTTCCCAAGGTTTGTTTTGTTGAAGACACCTGAAACACATCAGCTGTGGATGCACCGACAACGTGTGCCATCTTTCCTCCTCTTTCTCTGCCTCTCGCTCTCTGTTCAGTAATGGATATTTACATGGAGACAGAAGTAGTTTGCTCAGATCAGCCCTGCTGCTGCTGTCAGCAGGAGATTGGCAGAGGGGAATCAAATGTCAGCTGTGACAGGAAAAAACCCTGCAGAGGGAAGACGGCTGAAGACAGACAGAAAGGAGATAGAGAAGGAGCCGCTGGACAGAAACACAGGTGGACAGAAGTTGGACATTGTAGGTGAGTGAGATGAGGTGAGGCAGAGGAGGAAATTTCACATGAGAAATTCTATTCTAAATGGAGAACGTAGCCTGAGGCAGCGCTAAATGCATTAAGAGTTAGTGAAGAGCAGGAAATTATGTTATTACCAAGACGTGTAAAGCAGGTTATTAGAAATTCATAATTGTCCAAATGTATATGTGAGCTATTTCCTTTTTATAGGCTGGAGCCCCGAATCCAGAACAGCAGCACTGCAGTATTTTATAAAATTAATCCAACCACCGCGTGAAACAAATATATATATTACAGCATTGTTACACCAAAAAAAAAAATTTACTTGCATGATGTGGTGAGGTTGTATGGCTATGGCTGTATAGCTTTTATAAATCAGTCTGCTGCAGTAATAACATTTGGGTTGCCAGGTTGGGAAATATCAGTTTGGCTGGTGTTTGTTTCCCTTCAGCACTCACTTTATCTCCTTGGTTGGATGTAAACATTTAAATAGACACTTCAACTTTTACCTTCTGCAAAAATGCTGCAAAATCCATTTTAGCAGCTTATCAACAATTACAGCCCTCAGTTTTTTTTTTTTTAAATCATGTAATGTGCTTTTGCAGAGTATCTTTGGCTATGTTGCTTGTGCTCTTTGGCTCTGCAGTTATACAAACAATGACACACTATCAGCACATTCATACCTACAATTTAGGTCATTTGCTCCAGAAACAGAAACACATGACAAATTTGAGTTTTTGGGGCAGTTTCTGTTCTCCCTGACTCTTTCCAACAAAACAAGAGATTATGATTTACAGTACATAGATATAAATATTTCTTACAGATCATGTAAGGCATGAAAAGCAGATTTGCTTTCACACCACAGAAAAATCACACTACTGCTCTCTATCCCAAAGTCTTCATACAATACGATTCAAACCAGTGCAATAAGGTGCAAAGTCCTTACTCTGATGATAATGAATATGAGCAGCATTTCTAGCAGCAAATTTTTGAATTGAAATTCACAAACTTAAACTTTGGTGAACTTTGACATTTACACCGTTGACCAACACAAAATTTCTACAGTAAAAACTTTTGATGGAGAAAATGATCACATCAGCTGTGAGAGGCAGCACCTACCGAACTTTCCTCTTTTAAACCACGCTTCACAGCTCCCCTCAGCAGAATATGAACCTCTTGATATCCTTTTTACAACAAATAAATCTACTGACAACTAAAGGGTAAACTCTGAATGACCTCCAAGCTTTCAGCAGCACGAATTCTGTGAGGACATACACATAATTTCTTTCTGCTGCTTTGGATTTGCCATCATTTTGTCCAACGATCTGTGGTTAGTTCTCTGTCCTCAGCAGGTTCACTTCTTGGTATCGTTCAGTTCTATCAGTGTCCCTCAGTAATCTATAGACAGTCACTGTGCCCTAATAGCAGGTTTGGTCGTCATTTCACACTACTGAGACAGCTTCTCTCTTTTAGAAGCGTTTTGTTCCATTTGAGAGCGGCTGTCAGTCACAGCTCAGGGGCCCGGAGATGCTCAGAGGTTGTCGGGACTCTGAAGCCTCCCGCTGTGAAGCTGAGGGTCTAATATCACGCTTCATGAAACCCCTCTGGGCTCTGCAGCTGGATGCTAACCTGAAGAAGCAGTCAGTCAAACAGTCAGTCGCTCCCTCAGTCTCTCATTCAGTCCAGTTCAGTAAAGCTCTGGGCAAATATCATGCTCCACAACACTCTCAGTAGCCCACAGTCATGAGAATAGCCACTTAGTTCATCAGCCAGTAAAACAGTGGTTAATCCTGGGGCACCAAACAAAAACAACAGTCAGTCAGTTTTTGATCTTTGGCTCCATAGTAAACCAAGTTGCACCTCTTTTTAGTTACAGTTCCATCCATTCATTATCCATCCACTTATCTGTCAGGGTCACAGGGGGCTGGAGCCAATCCCTGCTGACACTGGGCGAGGGCGGGGCACATCCTGGAGACTATATGTCGGTCCTGCAATGGACCGACATATAGTGACATACACAGACTAACCATTCACGCTCACACTACGGGCAATTCAGAGTCACCAACCTGCATTTCTTTGGACTGTGGAAGGAAGCTGGAGAACCTGGAGGGAACCTACGTAGGCACAGGGAGAACATGTAAACTCCACACAGAAAGGGTGAGAGTGTGACAACTACAGTTATAATTTTAAAGTGAAAGATGTCATTGTGTTGAGCAAAGAAACTAAGACAAATGTGGGTATATTTTTCTGTCCACAACATTAATTGTAATTAATTTGAACTTCAAACAGATATTTAGCAGCCAGACCAAGTAATTGAATATATAGATGTTCTGTTCCTCCCCCTCTCTGCTTCTTCAATTAATGGTCTGGCTTCTTATCTGAGGAACCAATGGGCAGAGTATCTCCCAGGTGTCCACTAGCCAGTTTGATCAGGGTTTTGTATTTTGCTTTTACTTTCATCCATGTAGTGCAGCCATGTAGTTCAGACAGCTGGTGTTGTTTTATTTTTATTTGTGTTGTTCAGTAAGCAAAATCCAACCTCTTCCAAACATCTCATGTCATGACAAATAAAATACAGAGAGTTTAGTTGAGAGCAAAGCAAGAGTCTGCTCAATATCTGCTAAATGTCACAATGTCAATTGGGCAAACATACTTGTTCATTTGATTCAGGCCTTGGCACAAATCTGTGTGCATTGAAACTGGCACCCATCCACCCTGCCACTTCACCAACACAACACAGCGTAACTGAACATGGATACACTGTCCCTGCAGCAGATACTTCTGTTTACCGCAGCCGATCATCTGATCCTCTGTTCTCAGCCTGATTAGCCAGCGGTTCTTACAGATTCAGCCGACAGTAAACACTGACTGTGGTTTGAAAAATCCTGTGAAACTATTACAGCATCCCGCCTTCTCTATGAAAAATATCTAGGGGGTAAATATTTCAGTATCACTCTGGCTCTGTTTCTGTGTTTCTCTCTCTGAGTGACTCTTAATATACAATATGTTTGCTTTATCCTCTGTTCACATCAGATGAGAGTGCTAATCAACAGAAACAACATGATTGATTCATTGTGCGTTGTCTGAACCAAAGAGGTAAATTCCCTCAGCAAATAATTTAAGAAACGGAGGATAAAGGATGAAGGATGGTGCAGTCTTGTTTTGCAGACACACACGGAAGTTTGTTTCAGTTCAAACTCAATTCAGGATCCTCTTTCCATTCATACCTGAAGAGCTGAAATTAATACACGTGCTGCCTTCAGTCAAAAGGGCTTTGTCACACTTTGTCACAGCCTCTCAGCATCTGATCCGAGATAAACAGTGATAGTATATTTGACAAGGAGCTCTCATGTCCCCTATCTTGAAAGATGCATTTCCATTTCTTGGGCTGTTAGTGTATAAGAGAAGATAAACCAAACACAGCTTGTTAACTTAACTATTCATACTGGTTTTTTTTATGTACATAAGGAAAGAGAGTGGCTATTTGAAGCAGAACAAAGAAAGAACAAATCCATTTCTGGGTCTGGTCAGTTTAAATCACATAAACTCAAAAAAGAGCAGAAATTTCATGCTTTATTCAGACATTTTTCTTGGCAAACTCAATAAATTCAATAAATATTAATTGTCTTTTTAAGAAAAAAATAACAAAAGAAGAAGATGAAAAACATTAGATCTGACAGGAGAGTTTAATTCTGTCTCATGTGTCAGAGCCAGTCGATCTAAAAGTCTACTAAGTGTCACAAACTAATTTAAAATAAATTTTGTATAAATAAAATACACAAGTTTTATGTCATCAAAACAGGGAACGGCACACAAACCACACGCACTCACAGCACCGAAGAGACACTAGATTTCTGTGACTACGCCCTAGTGGCCACCCAGTACTCCCCATAAACCTCATCCAGTCACCATGGAAACAGTCTCACTCACTCATAGTATATAACCATTTGGCGTTTACTTCATCTGTATTTATTTATTTCTGCTTTTCCAGGAGACAGGTTTGTTATCATCATTTTTAACTGACTAAGAATTTTAACTGACTTTGTGTCAGTTAAGTGCCATTGTTTCTCTGTGTGTATCTGTCGCGCTGTGTGGTGTCGGTCAGATGTTTTCAGAAACACAGCTCAATAGAAAAATGACCCGCTGCTCACATGACGCCTACTAAGTGACCAGTTGTATCAATTAACCAATTATATTAACTAATATTATTATTTCCAGGCCTATAATTGCGTATGCGACTGGCTGATATCCAGCATTGGCAACATGAGTCTAACTCTTGTGTGTCTGGTTTTGCGTGGCAGGCTGCCAGTATTTTACTGATAGTTTCCTACTGTACGTGTCAACTAATGATAAGATTTTGTCAGGAAGTTAAAATGAATTTCCTCTGAATAATTTCATCGTCCCCTGACCAGCCACCAACCATCCCTATCTGGCTTCTTTTCTGTCCTTCTGCCTGCACACCCTTCAGCCGGCCAATATTCTGGGTAATTGAGCTATTTTGGAAACATTTTTCACTCCCTCTTCTCTGCTACAGCATAGCTGTGCTGATAGTGAGGATGAACTGCACCTTGGCAGCAGTTTCTGAAATAAGCAAACTAATACAACAACAAAAGCCAAATTAAATCCATATTAAAATAGTGCATCATTAGAAAAAAAAAATCACCCAGTACTTTCTGTCTCTGGACTGAAGGTTGGAGACACATCCAGCAAATATTCATGGTGGTAATTACAATTTGTGTGATTAATTTCCTCACTATAGTTGAGCTGCTGCTCTACAATAATTGATGATTTGGGCTCTGATGAATTTCCTTTCAACAACATTTTTAATGAAAGAGGTGAATTGAGATGCTATTTTCAGGTTTAATGAGAACCTATTTCCTTCTTTTCCTCAAATGAGATCTTTAATGGATAAAAATAGTGAGTCCCAGGTGGAATCAATGTACTCTCCAGTGTGTCCTGCAGCAGATGGTCTGGCCCCCTCAGAGCCAAGATCTCAACATCAGTCTGGGATCACATGAAAACACACTGAGGCAGCCTAAATCCACAGAAGAATTGTGGAAACTGCTCTGAGATGGTGGAACAACCTACCTGCCCAGCAGTTTGAAATACTAGGTCCAAGTTCACCAAGGAGAACTGGAGCTGTTTTAAAGGCAAAGGCAGCAAATATTGGTTTGGTTTGATTTTGAGCATTTTGCATGAAGATAATTGACAGATAAAAACTGCTCATGACCCCTGCACTTTACTTTCGGTGCTTTAACCCTCAACTCTAGAATGACCCAATTATTGATGTTATTATTATATTTTTTTTTCATTTAATTTTATAATATATATATTATATCATATTTATATATTTTATTATTATTATTTATGGTTGTTGTTCTTGTTGTTTAAATCATCCCGATATTCCTCTTACTGTGTCTGTGTGTATGTTTGTGTTATTGTTTTTCTTTTGTCCTGCTCTGATTCATATGTCAAATCACTTTGTACACTAATATAATATAATTCTGCTGAGTCGAGAACGTCTCTGTGAGCCAAGGAGTTGCTCT
>CM076662.1:19503846-19590330 GCA_038496675.1 Rachycentron canadum | reverse complement strand
GCTATAATATAATATAATATAATATAATATAATATAATATAATATAATATAATATAATATAATATAATATAATATAATATAATTAGTAAGTTATTATTATCAACGATAACTGTATGACATCATGTGGTTGTAACCACAAGGTCCTGATCAATCGATTTGCTGCTGCCTTTAGAGAAATGTTGCCAATCATCTACTTTCACAATAAGATTCCCGAAGCTCTATATTTAGATTACTGATGCGCAAATATAGTAGTTGATAAATAGAGTAGCCTATTTTCAGTCAATGTATATCCATGTGTCTTCCAGTAACTGCCCAGTGCTGATCAATGGATTAGCAGGGAGGGTATTGTCTTACTGTAGTAAATGGATGGTATGTGCGTCACTGCCAATGCCGCACAGACCATTTACTTGGTCACAGATATGTGATGAAGAGAAAATACTGACTATTGATCTGTTATTTGGTCCCCAAACACCTTTGTTGGAGCTGCATTTGTAGATGATCTTCCGTTACAGCTGTTTGTGTGTTGCTTTGTTAAATAACTGTTAGTCGTTGGGCTAATGTTACTTCACTGGTCTTTACTCTTTTCTCTTTTACTCTCATGGACTTCAGAGAATGATGTCAATTGCTTACTTTTGGTATTTTGATTTTTGTCCTACTTGTAAAATTTTAATTTCTTTTCCAATATATAAAATTTTTTAATCTGTAAGGCTGGAGCCACAATGCAGACATGGTTACACTGAGACACTTTAACTGGTGTATTATCACAACTAAATTAAGGTGGGAGAAATTCAGTGTTAGGCAGGTGAGCTCATGAGAGATCCAGGACCAGAGGGGAAGGTCTGGAAACTGGCTGAAGGTAACGTGGCTGAGCAGAGAAGGAGGGGAAACAGGAATCAGCAGAGGCTGGATGTGGCTGGAAAAGGAGAAGGTGAGTAACTGGTGGACCCGAGGCACAGGAGATGCAGATTAAAGCAGAGAGCGAACAGGTAAAGAGATCTCAGCTAAACTGGAGTCGTGAAGCTGTTACCACCATGAATGAAGCAACAAACAGGGAAAGACTAGAGAGCTGGAGGAAGAGGATTGTGGCAGGTGTGCAAGCCCACGGGGAAGGAAAAACACACAGGAGAGCATAAAGAAAGTAGACAATCCACGCGGTTCCTAACACAAAAGTTTTCACTGTTTTAACAGTTGCCTCCAGTGATGACTTTAAAGCGTAACTCACTGCATCTGCACCACTGCAGCAAAATGTTGCACACTCCCAGACATGGAGAGATTGTGGGAAAATGGGCAATGTGCTGAGTAAAGTCTGATTTGTTACATCTCCACCTCGTAATTCACAGGACTTAAAGGATCTGCTGCTCATGTTTTGCTGCTACATACCTCAGGGCATCTTCAGAGGTTTTGTAGAGTCCATGTTTGGTCAGAGCCAGTAAGACAACAATAAGCAACAAATTATGCAGAGGTTATTATAATGTATTGCAACAGTGTAGTTCGCAGAAAACACATATGTAAATGCACAAATCAACCAATCAGTCTTTATTTGTATAACACTTTCCATACAAGAGTGTAACACAAAGTGCTTTACAGAATAAAAGTGATAAAAAGGAACCCCACCCCTGTCCCCTACCCCACACACTCACAGATGCACACACAGATAGACCCTGATTTACACATAGTGTACTAAGAAATAAAAACAGCACAACAACAACATGAACTGAGGAAATGCTATCGTTAATCTTATGAATTTTAACTTGCACTGAGGAAACACCAGGGACTGTCATACCAATCAAATGCAGCTTATAGACATACCCAACAATGAATTAAATGCACACAGGAAAAATAAATATTTTCAACAGTGTTAATGTTGGAGCACATCTAATCCATCTGCAGAGTAAAAAACCTCATCGCCTCAATCAAAGTTTAGTTATATCCTCTGCGTGTAAAGAGCAGTGAAATTGACATTTATAATGACAATGGACAATGTCATGTGTGTTTAGTCCTGCTGTCTTACCCTTTGAAAAGATATAGCTTCAGCTGTATTTCAGGCAAACTTCACATTATTGTTATTTTATATGCTATACATTGACATTTGGCATAAAAAAACAACAACTTTTTAAAATTTTTTTCTGCAAAACTCTTCCAGTGAATTTATATGATCTTCTTTGTTATGTAGATGAAAACATTGACAGACTATCCTGTTAAATGTCATGATCAAAGAGTTATTTCAGCTTTGCTTGTGTGCTCTGCTTTGTTATTTTGATATTTTCTGTGTTTGAAAAGTTTTTCCACTGTGATGAGGATGTAAGAGCAACTGCTCATGTAATCCAGCTGTAAACTTGACGTTCCTGACAGAGACGAGATGTGTTGAACCGACTAACAACTTGACCGTCTGAAGCTTCAGGAGGCTGCTGCTGGTTCGATCAGCTTTGTTCCAGAACAACAGTCAACCTAACTTGCCCAAAAAGAAAAAAACAATGGGTAGGTGAAGCTGCTCTCTGTAGCCATCTAACATCAGCATTTCAGGGATCAAACAGAGGAAAAGTTAGACTCTCCATTTTTTTTGACCTGGCTTCATTAATACAAGAATCTTAAAACACCTTGAGTCTGTTTCTAACTGTTCTTGACACAGGTGTGTTGTGTAAATGATATAAGCAATCTGTCTTTACTAAGAGTCTTCTAGTGTAGCTGCAATTAAATTCTTAACAAGCCTAACATAACTACAGTTCGGGGATTTTCAGTCAGGATTTAGAGTGAATCATAGCACAGAACCACACTGATAAAAAGGCAAAAACAAATGACCGTTTAACTGTATCAGGGTTTATCTCTGCGTTCGTCTTTTTCACATTTTCCACATCCTACTAGTCGTCAGATCGATTTCAGTTTGTACATGCAACTGGAAATCCTTCATGCAAGAAGTTAGTCATGGAGCTCCACAGGGTTCTGTTCTGGGACCAGTTTTATTCACCTTATGCATGTTTCCTCTAGGCTGTATTTGATGGCCCATTCCATCTCAAAAAAAGGTACAAAAATGCATTCATGCTTTTGCAACTTCTAGTCCGAATTATTATGATTAAATATTAAAATACTGTTGCAAAAAACTTGTGTACTGATGGGAACTTGGAAAGTCACATCTCTCCTGTTAGCTTTACTGCACTGCCTCCTTATAAAATCTAGAAATAGAATTTGAAATATTTCTCTTTCCCTTAATGGTTGGGAACAATCATATCTTAAAGTGTTTATTGTGCCCTATTACCCCACTCTAACACCCAGATTTCAACGGCTCTGGGGGTCTTCACAAGTAGAACAGGAGGAAGAGCCTTCAGCTATCAGGCTCACCTCCTGGCAAACACCCTCCCCACTTAGAAAAGCCTGAAAACTTTCCTGTTTTGATAAAGATTATAGTTACTGTCAACTAAGGCTTGCCTTTCTGTAGCTGGTCACCACCATCAATAGACACCAATATTTGATTGAATATAGGCTGGAGACCAAAATTCAATGTCTAATGCTGTTGATTTGATGTAGATTAGTGAAGACAGCTGACGTGTCATTGGTTTTAAATCAAAATCCAACATCCTCCAAATATCTCATTCAATAATATATGATATATAATAACGGGATTGTAGCCGTGAGCAATACTCAATGTTTGCACAATGCCGGTTAGTTGGGTTTGACATTGACACGATTTTTGAGAACTCCACCTTAAGAATTTTTTGTTTCAGCCTTCCCTAACAAATGTAGGAAGCCACAGCTGGCATTTAGCTCAAGAGCAGTGAACAAAATCCCATTGTTGGGGAAACGACAAATGAGTGATATGATATATCAGAATCACTGTGGTGTTGATGCAATTACTGCTGTGCTATTTGTTCAGCATAATAAATAGATGAAATTTTATGGCTACACAGGCATCTGACATTTAAAGGCAAAGTTTAGAGCACAGAGCCCAGCTTTTCTATCAGCAGTAAGTCAGAGAAGAGGGAGCCACTCTTCATCATGTTGTACTGGGAGCGCCTGTTTGCTCTGTATAAAGTTTATTGTTGAAGCGGAAAGTTGAAGGGAAGAAGCAAATAGTATACAAGCACACACCAGTAGATTAGAAACTATAGCAACCGAAGTGGAGATTTAAGATAAATAAAGACTGAGTGGAATAAATGTCATCTCAGTTGAGTAAATACATGCCTCTGATAAGATCATCAGATTTGCATGTATTAGAAATGGTTTTCTGATTTGTGTGCCTGGATATAATGGTGATGCACAACATTAAATATTATATTGAACATGCATGCATAAAATGTGTTTCTCCTCTCTCTGATCAGACGCAGAGCAGGTTACATGTGGTCCACCCAGCAGAAACAGGAAAGACCCACTCTGAGGAAACATGCTGCTGTTTTCATCATCCCACTGGCAGCCTGTGGGCATTACTGTCAGGTAAAGATTAAACAACACAGAACGATCAGTTTGTGAGCTCTCTAAGCCTCCGTACATATCTACTTCATAACACATAACTGCCAGAGAAAAGACAAGACCAAAATAATAAACATATCTTGATTAACATCTTTCATTGTGTCGAAAGGTGAATTTATTCCTTCAGAGATTCATTCAGTAAACGTTGGTAAAAGTTTGTTTTACCTCTGGATCCTTAGACAATGACAATTGTTTGGGGTGTTAACAGTACTAGTTCCTCTTTAAGGCTGTGTTCACACTGCAGGCCTGTAAATACTTAATATTTTAGTTATTTCTAAAAACAGACTTGACTTTTTGTCGATTGTTGTCATGACCACTTATCCCAGTCAACACTGCAGAAAGGTGGGGTAGACTCTGTATCTAGCACAGGGCTGACACGTACAGACAAACAACCACTCATGCTCACATAAACACCTATGGTCACTTTAGAGGAACCAATTAACCTAATGTGCACGTCTTTGGACTGTGGGAGGAAGCTGAACCCGGCGGGAACCCACACAGACATAACATACATTATCTCAAGGCTCTGCACAGGGTCAGGTCAAGACCTTTCAATATTACAGCGAGAAACCCAAAAGTTCCCACAATGCACTTCCCACCGCACTTGGCGTCAGTGGGGGAGGTAAAAACTCCAACAGACAGAATTGAATTTAGTAATTTGAATAACTGCACATTTACTGGGGAATTTACACCAGTAGAGTAGAACGTGTGTTGATCAATATGTTGTGTATGTGGTCAAATCTTTGCTCCATGGGACCTTGAGAGGTTAATTCAACCATGCTCAATAAAGGTTTGACTGGACCTGTATCCTGGAGCAAACAATGTATGAAATAATGGATCATCTTGAATTGATACCATGAAAAACACAGGGCAGACACCCATAATTTAAGTAAAATAAGTAAAAAGTATTAAACACGTCTTTTAAAATCTTTTGATTGAGCTGACTCCAAATGGTGTCTGTCACGTATTTCCTTTATTTGAGGCAGGAGGTTAAGAAACAGTGGTCAGCCCTGCACTGTACCCCGATCTACTTGGGTTTAAAAGCACATTAAAAAGCAGATTAATTCTGACTCTTTGGTGTTAATGTCAACATCATTTCATTTCTCACTCCAATCATGTATAGCCTCTGCCAGCACCAAGAGTATTTGTTCAATCATGTCTTCACAGTGAAGCTAATCACATGTAGTGCAGGGCTGCGAATCACACACTGTCCTCGAGCAGTCAGTTGAGTTCTGAGTGTTAATCAGACCTGGCATATGTTCCCTTTCAGACATGGGCTTTTTTTTCTCCTTTGGAAATATTTGACCCTTAAGAAATGTATTCCTATTACCCTTGAAAACCTGGCTCATTAAATCATGGTGGCACTTACATCATCTGTGAGACCATGAATAATAAGTTTGGACATTCAAGGTTTTAAATTTGCCACATTTGATCTGGTTTGGAGTGAACTGCCGACCTCAGTCACCTCCAGTCGACGCTAACCAGGCCTCCCCTCTGAACCTGAACCTCCTCCCCCAAAGTAACGGGCGGTTTCAGGTGGAAAGGAGACTTTCAGTTCTGTAGCTTTGTTCTCTAAGGAAGATAACTGAGTTTAACAGGAATAGATAAACTCTGACAAAATAAATAACATATTTCTGGCAAAAATTATTTTTTCACTGCTCAAGACAAAATGTGACTTTATCAAAGTGTTTCCGTGGCCAACATCATGACTCCGGGACACTGAAGCCCAGTGGGGAAGTTTCTGTGCTTTTCTGCCAAAGATCTGTTGGATAAATAAATGACTGAACTCTAAGTAAAACTGCAACAAGAAACTGCACTTAAAGAGTGAGGCCAAAAATGTTTAATACATGAAAATATGAGTAAAGCTCCATTAAAACGTAGCTGAAACAATGACAAGTTGTACATTTTTGTAAACTTGTTATCTCATGTAATTAGACGTGACTAAAAATGATTAAAACTCAGCACTGAATGTTAGTTAGCCTGCATAGCACCGTTTTCATCATTATCATTATATCTTTATAGTGTTATGCATTTTGAAATGATTTTTGTATTGGTTGCATAATATAATAATATATAATAAAATGTAGATAATTTGTGAAGTGCAGATTTTGGTGCCAGCTACTTAAAAAAGCTGTAGAAATATGTAGACACACACACAAATTTGTGACCTCTTAAAACAAAGCAGTGCCTACTTGTCTGTGGCCATAATGTGGACATGAGTTATCAGCAGTTCAACCAAAGAGGAATTGTACATTTAGCCATATCATCCCTAACTTTTACTGATTTAAATGGGTTTTTTCTTTTGTCAAAATCTGGAACATAATACTGAAGTGTTCTTTTCATATCTTAGAATAAATAACCTTCAAGAGCGGCAGCTCAGAGCGCGTAGGTCACTAATTTAGCATTGCACTCTCATGACATTGTTGGTGTGACTCGACAGATTAAAATTGGTGCAGTAAAACCAGGCATGTTGTCTTTTATTTTCCATGCATTTGTCCTATTTGTCTTTTTGTGTTACTCACCGCACAACTTGACTGCTGAACAATTTGGTGGCAGAGTTAGATGTTATGTTATTTGTGGCTAATGCAGCATAAAGCCTGAAGTGTCTGGTAAGCTCAGCTTTGTCTAAAGCCACGTTCACTTGCTCTGCATGTAAAACTGTAGAACTTATTCATTGGAATCGGTAAACTGTGTTTATGTAGCCACAGTGAGCTCCGTCATAATGGCTCTACATCATGTGCGGAAAAAGTGGGATGGGGTAACATTTTTTCTGCAACTCTGCGATGTCATCAAATCGACGATCAAATCGAAGACGCCCATGGGAATAAGATTCTTGCATTGCTACAGGAGGAACTCAAACTCATCACTATCATGATGGCCCCCTCCAGAGTTGTACAACACTGTCATGACAATAGATGCACATTATGCTGCCCCCCATGGCTAGCAAATGCTAATCAGAACATTGTGAAGATGTTTTTGTATGTATCTCCAGTATTCATGCCCTCAACAAGACGTGATTGTTTTAATGTAATGACTTAATATAGATCTATCGTTGGTGATAGTTTGTTTCTTTGTATCATTAGTGTTAAACGCTATTTGACAGTTTTAATTGTCAGTCTGGACGTTTATGCATCCAGGTTCTGTAAAAATGTGTTTTATGTGGTTGAGGTTAAATCCATGACGTGTTTCCATGGTTTCACAGTTGCTTCCAGTCACAGACTCACTGAGCCTCTGTCCTTCACCCTCTGAACATGATGCCATCGCCAAGTTTCCATTAAGTCCTGCTCATCCAGAATTCCTGTGCTGAAATGTGCTTTGGTTAAGGCTTAATATGTCCCATGTGAAGTCGATATAAACTAAAAAATAAGGTTTCAAAACTAGAGTTTAACACAGGGCACATGCACAAATCACTGAACACACATATTTAGATAACATTGCCAAAATCAGTGGCGTTGGATGAACCTGTGGCTTTTGAGGCAAAAAAAAAAAGCCACCATGTTTCCATTTAAGACTTCAAAGCCCAACTCCTGCTTTTTACATTACTTAAGTGTTTAGCTTGCTGCATACCTATGCACCTTCATGCATAGTGAGGGCAGAGACAGTTGAAGGAGTTATAGTGGAACAGTAGGCAACTTAAAGTTGAAGGTGTAATTTTTCCACACTAGG
Organism: Rachycentron canadum; assembly: GCA_038496675.1. NCBI lineage: Eukaryota > Metazoa > Chordata > Actinopteri > Carangiformes > Rachycentridae > Rachycentron > Rachycentron canadum. Next base: position 19,582,203 of record CM076662.1, on the reverse strand, counting down.
AGCCTGCCAGGCTGAACTGAGGGAACAAAACCCTCTGGGTAACATTATCTTTCTTTGAACCTCACCACTGAACTGCTTTACAACAACACCTCAATTTCCTCCACATCCCAGTCCTTAATTGCAGTGGTGATAAGAGCAAGACCCCACCATGGCCAGAGTGCATCAGTGTACAGCGCACAGAAGTGGAGTCCTCTCTGAAACTCGTCAATTTCTCTCCCTCTTTTCTGGCCTCCAGCAGCTTGATCTCTGCTCTGCTCTCAAAGAAACCCTGAGTGTCTTTTCTGTTTCAGCCAACTGGCCAGCCGGTTGGGCAGCAGGCCTCCAGCAGCCTGCAGCCGCTGCTGTGAATATAAAGCAGAGTCAGAGTGCATTGATCACCAGCTCGTTCCATCTGGTATTCGGCATAAATATGAATGTGGGCAAAAGGATGAGGCAGCAGCTCAGGAGCAGCTCACATCATTCAGCAGCAAACTGACTCATCATGTCAGAGACACTTAAAGACTTTAATGCTCCAGTTTAGTCCATTTTCTACTAATGACTGTTTTACTGAGGGCTCACTGTGGCTCTGACCGCTGTAATACATAATTGTGGATTATAGTAGTGCAAAATATAAAAAAGAAAGTAAAAGAAATTAAACAAAATTTTGCAAGAATTAAAAAAGCTGTTAACATCATTTACGACAAACATCCATGACAATATAAATTCATTGCTGTCATCAGTGGGATCAGAAATGGCATTCATAGTGAAACAACTGCACTGAAAAGCTTCTCTTCTCTTATTTCATCAACAGAATTAAACAGAATAGCAACAAACAGCGTTATCCCCAATATTCACACCACTCTGCCTTGTAATGAATGAAAAATGCTCCCAAATCATCCAGATCACAGCGTCATTATGTATCTCCATCCTGCACCCTGCTGTGGTCACACACTAAATAATCGCTTCAGCATCTCTATTAAGATGTTCGGAGTCAACTGCTGAATTAAATAAATGTGTGGACCAGTGTTTTCAGTCTCTGGGTTTTTTATTCATTTAGTTTGATTCATTTGGCAAACTGAGATAGAAATAAATTGGACTCGAGGGGCACTAATTAACTGAAAACTTGAAAATTCTCCTCTAAAAGAACAGCAGTGTGACTTGTCAGGAGTGAAGAACCATATCCGGAGGGAGATGAGCAAACATCTGACCAGAGCAACATTAACTGAGGAGACAGTGACAATAGATACATTACATCCAATATAATAGCTGTAGATGGACATCAGTGTTTACATCAGCTTCCCGTAAACCTCATTTTCATGATGAAATTCTGCCTGATGCACCACATTTTGCAGAAAAAAAGAGACCTGACTTATGGCAAAGAAAGTGCACAGCCAAACAGGAAGAGGAAAGTGCTTTTGTTTTCTGCAGTAGTTTTCCCCAGGTAGCAGGAAATGCAGTTAGTGGAACAACAACAAGAACACCGGTGGAAACTCTACCCAGCAAAAGACAAAGAGCTCAGTGTCAGTGGCGATAAAGAGAGAGAAACAGAGGTAAAACAAAAGTGAACTGACCTTTCAATAAATCAATAGAGTCTGTTTATGTTCTCATTCCATCATTTCCATAACGTGAAATAATCGAAGCTCTAGGCCATCAGAGATGCTGCTGGTCTCAATCTATGATCGAGGTTCATGAGGGTAAAAATGTTTGATGTTTTCAATGTTAGTTTGAGCAGTTCACAACCCTACCCACGCTGCTTTTGGCTGCACCACATGAGTACATTGTACTTGGTGGATTTTGGTCCGAATGGGCCAAAGATAAGGATGGCACAGGTGTTACTTATATTATTAACAAAGGCGCTGTTGCATTCAAGTGTTCCAGTAAACCACAACAGTGTGACAAAGAGCTAGCATGCACAATATCAGGACCTGGAAACTGAAGCAGCCAAGTGAAATTAATCCATTATTAATTTATTACCAGTACTTCACCTGCTTTAACTTGCCTTCATAGTGCGATTGGGCTGTACTATTTGTACCACTTAACATAATCTGGGAGACAACTGCATGTATTTATATACAAATCTCCTACTAGGTCCATAGTTCGTGCAATCACACTTCATAGGATGCAGGGTTTTCAAGGACACATACTGATCAGATGCATAAACCACTTCTCTATGGTCTTCCTGACTCCTTCCTGATATCCAAGCTCCTCACCTTGGCCCTTACAGATGCATCCAGACACCCGGAGTTCATGACTTTAACTTTGTAAATCAGAGCTTCCCACTCAGGTTCTGCTCCCTCAATTCTCCAGCATGACTGGGGTTGTTGATCTACGCCTCAAGGTCACGCCTTGTGAATTGGACCACAAGAAAACTAAACTCCTTTACTAGGGAAACGACTCACTAATGCACCCTTTTCCTGCCAAGACTGAGGCTTGGAGGAGCCTCAGTCTTGGAGGAGCTGAGATCCATCAATAATGTTTTTACTCCAAGGCCTAATGGAGACAAAAACTCTGTCTTCCGATCACGATGCCACTTTACAGACATTTCTGTGAAAGCACAGCTCACTCTGCTAAGAGGTAAAGGGAACATCTCTTTCAGATGAAACCAAAATTGCTTTTCTCCATGTTCCCATTATGGTCCAGTTTCGGTCACGACAGCCAAGTGATTTTTATCAAACCGTTCAGATGTAGCAGCGACTAATCTTTCTTCCACAAACAGAAATAGCATCAATCTACTTTTTCACAGGAGGAGAGGCTGTAGATGGTGAAATGATTTTCCCGACAAAGAGGGTGCAAAAGCCAGTTAACGCAAAGTGACACTGTGTCTTCACTCCACTTCATCTTCTGGAGGATTTTATTAAAGTAAGAAGAAGCTGTAGAAATGCAGAAAAATCTCAACTGTGACTATTACATAGCTTGTGTTGTGTCTCTGGTTCGTAGTTTTAAAATCTCTCACCCACCTGATTTGAATGTGGAACAGCCAGCTGGTTTCTCTGTGTGTGGTGTGTCCATGGGCCAACGAGGTGTGTGACACTCATGTTGAGTAGGTGTGTTTGTGTGATCCCTTGTTTTTCACAGGCCCTGGGTTTCAGTGATATCAGATTCCCCTGCTGCGTTTGCTCTCAACAGGTTTTTTTTTTTTATCATCCGATTCCCCTGCTGTCTATACTCTCAGTAGGTTTTCATTATCAGATTCCCCCGCTGACTCTCTCTGCATGCCTTCCCCTGTCCTCTATGTTTTCAGGCCTTTTCCCTTTAACATACAGACCCTGCTGAAAGCCACCGAGACCCCCTCTCCCATGTGGGTTCACAGTTACCCCTCTTGTCCACTGAAAGGGGGTGTGTGCATCTGAGCTAACACAGAGCTATTCTATTCAGTATGTTCAGGCTCAGCTATGTGAGCTGCATGAAAAATGGGTCACATTTTCCATGGCGTTTTTTTTCTTGGTCCATTATTTTAATATTGAATTTCCACTTTCATTTCTCCTAATGCTGGCAAATGTAAGTCCAATTTAGTCTTCAGTAAATGTACAACTCTGTGAAGTGGCTGCTCATATACGGTCAATTTTAACATATTTTAATAAATAAAACAAGGTTATATCGGCAGTATTGAAGCTGATTGTGAGTAGTTAGATAAAGTAAAGAAAAGTTGTTCCCATTGAAGAAAATAAGACAGGAGGAAGGCCTAGTACAAGGGTATGTTTCATGCCAACTCCATTGTTTTCTACAATGGGAGTTTATCACAGCACTTACACTATGCAATTTACTGAATGGACAGAGAGAGGTTTTGTGTGTTTTCACGTTTCAAAGTTTGTATTTAAATCAAGCAGCAGAAGAATTGCTGCCATCACTAACTGCAATTCACAACTCACTCAAAGTCTATATTTTGAAGGTTTTGTAGGTTTTTAGTTTGTTGACTATAATATGACCTTGATTTCACAAAAAGAATGACAGAGGCTGCAGGAAGCGTCAACTCAGATTGATTAAAAATGATTCCCTTGTTAAAAAGTTACATTCAGAGCATTGCTAAGATGCCACTCTTCTTTTGGCCATTATATATATTTAATATTTGAAAGGACAGCAAAGGGGGTGGCACAGTGGTACAGTGGTTAGCAGTGTCACCTCACAGCAAGAAGGTTCTGGATTTCAACCCTGGGTATGGGGCCTTTCTGTGGAGTTTGCAGTATAAAGACATGCACATCAGGGTAATTGGTGACTCTTAATTCCCCATAGGTGACTGTGAATGGTTGTTTGTCTCTACAGACTGGAAACAGCCCAGAGTCCAGAGCTTCAGCCCCACATAACCCTGCAAGGATAAACGGTTTAGATAATGAATGAATGGAAGTGAAGAGTGACAGGAAATAGGACCAAGAAAGGGGGAAATGACCAGCAGCAAAGAGTCCTGCTGTTTAGGAGTCACGCCGACTTGTTGGCTGAGAGCATGGGCTATGTCCCCTAACCAGCCATATTGGTGCAACTGTACCGAACAGGCAGCAGGACACCAGGGAAGAACTGCGATGTCTCTTTAGATGTTTTTATACCTTCTCTCATGGCGAAAAGTCTCATTGTTGGAATCAAACAAGTTGACGCTAAACCACAGTCACATTTCTGTCTTACTACAAACTTATAACAGCCCCTTGGATTTTACTTAGCACTTACTAAGTATTATCATTATGAATAATGATGTTATGTTAAATATATACATCCTCAGGAAGGCGAGATTGGTGAACTTAACTTACAACCAAATCTTTGGCCAAACGACAGCAGCAGTCAGTGTATTCAGTCTGCTACAGTAACATGTCGCCGGCTCTTGCAAAAGGCTCCATTAACACCTCCTCACTGCTACATCTACACTGCTTTAATTTTTAATAATCATCCACAAAATGTCAGTGCCCGGTTGTCGGGGGACATTTATTTCTTCCCATCTGGTCTGTTGCGCTTTAATTTCCTGTCATGAATTTACCGTCCTATACACCAACCAACCAACCAAACTCTCTCATGACCTGCACATGATCACGTACATCTTCTCACATCTATTCTGAGTTTGCATTTTTTTCCTCCCTGTGTGATCTCACTTCCATGCGCACACATCTTTTCTTCTTTGTCGTCTTTGGTTTTGTCTGTCACTCGTTTATTTTGGTTCAGTTTACATTCTGTAGCAACAAGACTTTATTTTTGAAACCTTTGGGCCGATATAGTCATGTAGCTACTTCCTCTGTTCTGAAACAATAAGGTTTTACTGTCACTGTCATATCTATTCTGCACCTAATGCACCTCCTTCTTGTTGCTTCCAGGAGTCAGTTCTGGATATGATCAATATCAATATCAATATGAGTGCTCTTCACCAGTACGTAGTGTAACCCTATATCCCCCAAAGTTTTTGTCATTTTCATTATTTTTGATGAACTTGTACACTCATAGTGGTCTTGACTGTGCTGTTTATCCTCAAAACTACAAAACTGTGTAGCTCTTCTCTTTATGCCTATACTTTCACCTTCAGGGAAATGGTAAATAAAGATGTTTAACGAATCATCACTGAATGCAGAGCCGCCTTCACTGACCAAACTTTAGATCCAGCCCTGGTTAATTCTCTTCAAATTCAATCCAACTTTATTTAGTTATACAGCACCAGTTGACAACAGATGTTATCTCAAGGCACTTTACAAATAGAGCAGGTCCAAACCTTCTTGATATAAGATGATTTACAGAGACCCAATTCCCACCAAGAGCAAGAACTTTGTGACAGTGGCAGAAAAATCTTTTTTTTTAAGAGGCAGGAACCTGGAGCAGAACCAGACTGAAGGTGGGCGGATGTGTGCCTTGACTGGTCGGGCTGAAAGAGAGTTAGAAGAAAGAGAAAGAGAGAGAGAGAGAGGAAGAGAGGAAGAGAACAGGGGAAAGGCTCACATGCAGTAATAGTAACGACAGCAACAACAGTGTTAATGGAAACTGTAATGCTACAACATATATAAGTATAACAACATGGTAGCTAGTAAAAGCAATAGTTATTATTATTAATTATAGGTAATTATAGGCAGGATCATGGGGGGCAGTTGTTGGATTACAGAGGATTTCTGCAGCTCTGAAGGGGGGAGGACCTGCAGAGCGAAGCAGGAAGGAAGAAAGAAAGATAAAGAGAGGGAGTATGGGAGGGGGTGAGGCGGTGGAGGAGCAGAGAGGATGGGGAAAGGAGAAAGACACACAGCCTGGACCCTCATGTGCTTGGAGGGAAAAACAAACAGTTAGAGAGATGCAGTAATTTCAGGGAGTTTATTGGGATCTCGTCAGAAAATACTGAATAAACTTTATTATTATTTATCATTATTTAAGTTATTTATTGAGACTGAGGCCGAACCATCAGTGGAAGGATGTTGACAGGTACAACACCTGAAGGTCGAGTGGTGCACTGATTTAGTCCAGACTCACACGTCCCGACAAATAGATGGATGGAAAGTTCATTCATTGCGCCCAGAGGATGAATCCTAATGACTCTGGTTATCCCCTGGATGTTCATCTTGCACCAGCGGTTTTCAATCATTCAGTGAACTATCTCAAAATATACCAGATGGACTGGCACAAAGTTTTCATGGTTCAATCATGGTCCAACAGAATAGAGAGAAAAGAGAAAACCGCAGTTAATTTAAACAGCCTAAATGAGCTACTTCTGTTGTGCTGCATGTTTGATAGCAGTGTAGTTAATGAACCCCGTTTTAAGCCCGTTTCATATGTCAAACTGCTGAATAAATAATAGTATTTATATTGCGCTTTCGATGCAGTTGCCAGTGGCTGTGGCTTTGCAGCTGGTTAGTCACTGTTTTTTTGTTGCCACTTGCACTTTTTCATCACATGCCAGCACAGCTGTCAGAGATTCCCAGTACTCCCCAGTGTTGCCAGATTGGATTGACAAGAAGTTCCCCAATTAGAGTAATAACCACTCAATAGATCCACAATAATAAAACATATACAGGAAACGTTTTCACACATTAATAGGCCTTTATCACAGAACTGTGAAATAATAATAATGAGAAATGGGGGAAAAATCTGTCTGTCCTCACATTTGGTTTTGTTCATTATCACTTAACCTCTAAACTAAACTTCATCCATCATCCACCACAGTATCCAGATGAGAGGAGGGGTCGTTTTATTGAACATAGCTGAAGTTCTTTATTTGAATTCACAGCATGTGGTGAAACTACAGGCATATTCCAACCCGATTACCTCTTTTCAGAGGAGAGCACGTGGGAAATTATGCATGATTTAGAGCCTGCCAGCATCATTCTCTCTCTCTCCCTCTCTCCTTCCCTCCCTCCTTCCCTCCCTCCTCTCCTCCTTCAGTCTTGGTTTTGAGGAGATCTCTCTTGGAGCTGGAGAGGAGAGGTCGGACGTCTCTCTCTCTCTCTCTCTCTCTCTCTCTCTCCTCCGGCAGCCACCGGGCTTCTCTGCAGCCTCACACGGCTTCACCATGGATCCGGGTCTGGGGACTAAACGCAGAGTCGCTGGGATTATCGCTCAGGTCGCCCTGCTTCTCTCCAGCTCCTGCGGGACGACCGGAGAAGGTGAGCAGCCCGTGCGCGCTTTTACTTTTCCCGGAGGAGACGCAGCGAGTCCGGGCAGCTCCAGACCCGGAGAGAGAAGGCTTGAAAGGGGGCTTCGTGCTTCTGTCCCCCCTGCCTGGAAAATACCTGTCTTTTGTTTCCCTGATGCAGTGACATCCAGCCCTCACATGTAGTTGTTATGTTAAGTTGGACGAAGTACAGGTATTTATTTTCTTGTGAAGGTTGTGGATTGAAGCGCGTCTCGGTTGCGCGCTGGCGCCCGGCTGTAAAGGAGAAATAAGCGTAGTTAATGTGGTTTCGTGTGAAAGGTGATTGTTTAATTGTATGTTATTTACTAATCACTATATCACATGTTTGAAAGAAAGCAGCCTGTCCGAAGGACTTCAGCAACCAACCTCCTATATTCATTTCTTTGTCACATTTAATTAGCTGCATATCGACTTCCAGGGTTAAAACCATTCCCTCATGGGGATCTTATCACAGTTGAGGACGGTGTAGCTCTTGGACAGACGGGACAGAAAAAAAAATAAAATTAAATAAAAAAAAAAATCAGTTGTTACCCAAACGTGTTCATGCACCGTGTGCGTAAAACAGCGTTCTGGCTTTGTTTCGTGGTTAATTTGGTGCTCAGCGCAGCATGGTGAGCATCCTGGGACTGAGCCACGTTTGTGCTGTGTTCACACACTCCAGAGAGCAGCCAGAGAGAGTGAAGGTGTGTGTGTGTGTGTGTGTGAGAGAGAGAGAGAGAGAGAGAGAGAAATGGGCTGTATACAGGTAGAAGAGGTGGGTTTGGCATCGAGAAGTTGCTGGTTTGATTGTTTGACCTCTTTGATGGAGATGGAGACGAAACTGTCTTTGTTTCATCCTGTTATTTTATTATTTTGTGCCAAAATGCTAGTGACCATTAAACTCAGCTGTGAATGTGCAGGCATGAGGAGGAGAGGGAGAGAAATCCAAGCAGGTAAAAGGAGCAGATTCTGGTGAAGGGAGGAGATAAATGGAGACATAAATGAAGCAGATGGTTGTAAAAGTTCTCCATCCATCCCCAGTTTCACCGCCCTTCACCACAACTCGATACCGCCATACGCTCCTCCCATTGTTTCTGCCCCCTGATTTTTTCTTTAAATCTCCTTTGCATCTTTATTTGCTTCCCTTCCCTTATTATAGCCAGAGATCCACAGCCATGTGACCACCACCACCACCATCACCATCATCATCATCACCCCTGCCTTCTCCCTCCCTGGCCTGACGGTCTGTCTCTGTGACAGACTGTCTCTCACACATCATGAACATGTCAGATAGGATACATGCTCAGTAATTATTGGGGGCTGTTGGTTCTGCTGCTGTTTAATGGAGGGGCAGGCAGGTGGCTGTCAGACAGAAGAAGAGTCTACAGCCGCAGAGATGAATGGAGAAAGCAGGTGGGGAATGCAGTTTTGAACAGATCTGTAGTTTTCCAGCCTTACGTTCTCTGTTCTTCTTTTTCTAAAAAAAAAAAAAAAAAAAAAAGCATCTACAGTTTCTCCATTGATGGCTTCTCCTTGTAATCTCTTCTCCTCCTGCTGTGTCTCTCCTTCAGCTGCTTCTCCTCCTCCCTGCTGGTTCTGACTCAGATCTGCTGCTCACTCTCCATCCTCTCCTTCCCAATTCAGTATTTCGCCTTGTTGCTCTTTTCTTTCTGTCCTCTCTTCCTGCTGTTTTCTTTTAGCTTCTGTCCTCCTTGTGTCTGCTGCCCAGATCTCTGCCCTCCTGCTGTATCTCAATCAGAGAGCTGAGGCTGTGTCGCTCTCTCTTTCTTCCTCAGACTTCCTTCTTTTCTTTACGCCCCCCTCCTCTCCCCTTGCATGTTTTTTCCCTGTTTCATGACCGCATCACCTCATATCTCTCTCTGTAGCCTCTCCTGCTGCTCTTTTCTTTCTCGCTGCCTCTTCAGGTTATTTTCTGATTCTCTCGTTGCTTTATGTCTGCTGCTGTTTCGGCTCTTGCTCGACTAACAGACTCAGACCTACACTGATACTTTGTTCTTCTCAGTTTTAGTTCTGTCAAATTGTAAAAGCTGCCATTAGACCATCAACTGGGCAATAGAGGTCTCCACTGAAACCCAGGCTAATGAAATTCAGAAATAGTTTCAAGGTTTCGGAGCACCACCATTTCAACAACAGACAGAAGCCTCTGGTGCACTGACTGAATTAGCAAAAGGGAAACTGGAAATGTGTAAAATGAGCAATGAAATGAGAAATTTTCATGCAGTCATGGGCAGGGAGGGATTTGATGTCTAAAACAGTGACTGGTCAATCTTGAATATGGAATTAAAACCTTTTAATGCTAGTAATCTTTGACTTGGCTGCTCTGCCAACTCTAAGTTTTCTTGCCCGACCTTATTATGAACGGACCTTAAACCTCAGCGAAATAATAAGTTAAGTCTGCAGAAGTGGGGGGATCCCAGAGATCCCCAGAGACAGATCACTGTTCATTATGGAGGTGGTACAAAATAACAACAAAGCAGAAATACATATTTTCACAGCAACAGATGGTGCTCCGAATACTTGTTAGTCGGAGGAATGAGGCACTGGGGTTTACGTGTTGAGAAACAGCTACCTGTCAGTGTTTAACCACCTTTCGATATAAACTGAATGATGATCACTGTGGCAGGTTAAATAGAGGCAGATTGACCTAGTGTTTGTAGACCATAATGTAACTGAAAGGTTTGATCCTCATAACAGACATTAGCCACTGTCTCTCATGGTGGAAATAGCTGTAGAAAACAGCAGCCAAAAGCAACACAGATGATTGTGGTGAGAATGAAGCCAAACAACAAAACAATGAGCTGAAGATGCAAAAACACTAAAGGGAAATGCAAAAAATGTGATAAATCATGAATTGAAATCACAAATTTCAAATTACTAGTGTCTATTAGTCACTTCTGTGACTTTGTGATGTCACAACAAAGCAGTCACCACCGGCAGCCACGGCACCAAACCATCGCCCACCAAGACCCACCATCAAACCTTGCAGGATTTCATTAGAGAAGATGTAAAACTAGGCTGAGATGGTTTTAGTACAAAGTATAAACTATGAGACCTTTTAAAAATGAGTGACCAAATATAGATGTAAATCATGTTCAGGAAAGCAGGAAAAAAACTCCCCAGAACAAACCTCAACACTAACATCACAACATGTATCATTGTAAAAGAGCAAGGACTTCTGTCGATTAGTAACAATTTTGCACTTACACTCAAACATCATACAGTGAGAAATCTATCACAAAGAGCACGGGAGGCCAAGACCAGATTCCACTGTTGCCTCAGGGCAAGTTGTGCTCTGAATAACGCATGAGGCTGTCATTATTAGATACGATGCACAAACAAGTTGGGCAGCCTAAAGTTGTTTGTATGCTCATACACTCAGCTTTGATTGGAAACAAATTATCACTTGATTTCTGGCCGGCGTGGAGGAGATTTCTGGAAACTGAAGCAGTAAATTGCTGCCACTTTTTGAACATCGCAGACTGATGAGATATAAGAGTTTCAGAATATTTCATGTTGGACTGTTCCTTTCCAGTTTTGTTCCCCTAAACCGAGGCTTTAACCTCTGTGAGATCGTGAGGGATGCCGGTTGTTTCCCAGCACCTTAGCAGGAAGTTTGACTGTAAAATCTATATGACGGCATAAAGAGAGGAGGAGAGAGCAGGCTGCCACAAACTCTCTAATCTTGGAGAAGAAATTCTTACAGATGCAGGGCTGCACCTTAATAACCTACAGCACATGTATCCACACCTTTTGTTTGAGGTTGTGGGATAAAGTTCTCCTCTTAGCGGAGGCGCTTGTACTGTTGTAGACCAATTGTTTTCAAATGAGAGTACAACTAAATCAGTTGCTATATGTTGTGGGGAAAAAACTGTGTTTGTACTGGACCAGGACTGAGAGCACAGCCACATTAGCAAGTATAATGTTTATATTAACCAATTGGCACTAAACTCAAAGTACAGCTGAAGATGATGGGGATGTTGTTAGTTATACAGGTATTTGTTCATAATTCAGATACTGCACTATTTAAAATTTTGACCTCATGATGGCACTGGATGAAAATGACCAATGTAATTACAGTTCGTCCTGAGGGGAACATGAATATCTGAACCAACTTTAATTCATTAAAATGATTCCAGTAGGTGTTCAGAAATGTCACTAAAAGACATCATTTTAATCCTGATGGTGGCCCTTAATGAAAAGTCAGGCTCACCAAAGTCAGTGGGATCCATCCTCTAATCTAATTTAAATCTAATCTAAATCTAATTTCAAGGTTATCCAGATGATTCAGTCCAGACCATGGAGCCATGTCCAGCAGAAAAGTAAATGTGTGGTGCTGATGCATGGAAATAACAGTTGTTTTTTTTTCAAACCTTTCCCGAATCACATTAATATCAGTAACAATAGAAACTCTGCTCTGCTGTGTGAAGAGCAGAGCAGCACACACACGGGTACAGACTGTAATATTCTTTCTTGTATTGCATTGTTTAGTATTTCTCTGCAGTGCCTCTAATCGTGCCCTCAGAAAGTTCTCTTGTGATTTATTTTCCTCTGCTATTTTTTGCTGTTTCTTATAATTTGAGGAAATACAACACTGATTTTAATGTATTTTTACATTAATTAGTGGATTATTTAATTAATCATGCTTTATTATAAAGCTTTGTCTTTCTCTGCTGCTTTTCTCCTCACTCTTTGACTTGTCCTGTTTCTGGATAAGTCAATAGCTTAAATTCAGTGCAGACAAAACGTGTCAAGTCAAACTTTTGGTGTTAATTGTTTACTGTGCCTTGTAATTAGACACAAATGCCACTGTTGTGCTTATATGCAAAGTTTAATTTGAAACGCAGAATGACGATAAGTAAGTAATGACTGACAGGGCTTGATTTCCTTATTGTTGCAACTAATAATAAAACAGAAAGGTCTGAATTATTCAAAAATGGTTTAGCCTGTAGCACACAAGGAATGTAAGCAACATTCAATCCATTCAATTGTTGTGTGATTATTTTTTCTTTTTGTCTTCATCTGTTTCTACTTCAATTCCTCACATTTACCAGAATTTCATTTGACAATCAGAACTTGGTTCATACGGTACTGTATGAACATGACAGTGAGTCTTCTGCCTTCCAGCTACATTGCATTCTGGGTAACTGATGCTATGGTGTGTAATGTTAAATGTTCATATTTTTATTAGGTCACCCTAGCTGCATGGTTCAATGTCAATTGGTCGCACTTTGGATTCAACAAGCATTGATTTGATTGCCAAGGATTTTTGTGGAGACGCTCATGTCCCTCAGAGGATAAATCCTAATGTCTGCCGTGGGCAAGCCTGCTCCTGGTGGGTTTGTTGTTCCAAAACATGGATGCGGCGATGGTCCTCTAGAGATTTTTCAGCCCTCCAAAAGCCTTTTTACACCAAAATTAGTTGGTACAAGCAATTTTTTTCCCCAAGTTTACCCTTCTGTTTGGAGAGGACACAAACACAAATGCGGGGAACAATGTCATCACATGCAAGTACGGAGCTCACATTCAGAGGCAGGACAGAAAGACTGACCTGCTGACCGCCTGCAAACTGAATAAACTAGATCCGTCCAGTCTCATCCCAGGGTTGACGCTCCCGTCTGTGTTGGACACGCTTTGGTCTGCGATTGTGTTTTTGTGTTATTTCGGGGCTGCAGCTCACTCTGTCATCCCTGGGTGTGCTGGTCTGTGTTCTGGCAGATGTTAAAACATGGAAATATATACTAATAACAATACCATCGCTATTATGCTGTTTACCGAGTGGGCGTGCAGCAGGTAAACTCAGGACTGTCACTGGACCCTTGTCTTCATCCGTGACACAGATGTGTTGTTATTATTATTTTAATGTTTAAATTCAAACAAAAAGTGCAGACAATTCACGTGTTAGTACTTTTGTCCACAAATTGTAACAATAATGCAATAATACTGATAACCGTGATCGTTTTGGTCGTAATAATAACGATATAACATGTTTATACCAGTTCATCACCAACAGGAATGAGTTGTATCAAAAAAAACAAAAACAAAACAAAACATTTGAGCTTTAAAACTATTTGAAATTAGTAAGTGTGTGTGAATGTAAATGAATGAATGCTACTCTGCACCGTGTGGATTTAAATGAGCTGGATTGACTACAGGGTTTTTTTTTTTGCGTATGTGAGGTTAATGTTTATGCAGACATGTTAATATGAAGATGTAGTTGCCTGAGGTAAAAAGAGACACATCTGACCTGCTGCTAAACACAGTAGACTCTCACTCCCTTTACAGCAGTTCTTCAGGCTGAGGCCATAATTTGAAAGTATTCCCCGTCTACGTGGTTATTTAAATACAGTACTGGTCAAAAAGCAGAGTTAACCATCTACATTAAAGCTGCTCAGAGTGTATTTACACAGGAAGATTAGGGGGAGATTAAAACAGAGAACATAGTCTGGCTGCTTTTTAAAGGGAATAAATTAGACTAAGAAATGTCAATATGTAGAATGGAGAAGTGAATAAAAGTGTAACAAAAAAGCAAAGTATGCATCAGTGGTAAATATAGGTGAAGTGTAAATTATATGCAACTGGCCTTATTATGACTATACATCCACATTTTTTAGGATTAAATTATATACGGGGTGAGTACATATAATGGATAAACATTTTAATAAAACTCTTTATTTAAGCATTGTTCATCATTTAATTCTATGATTTAATTTAAAAAGGTTTACAGATTGAGACCCCTTGTAATCTAACAGAAGGAGTTCATGAGGTTATATGTATTTACGTCACAAGCTTCAACTTCCTTTGTATAATAATATTTCTTGGAAGATAAGCAGACATCATGACGGACACAGACAGCCAGGCATGTTGATTTCAGAAAGTAAATTACATGTTGAGGGATCAGACCAACAAAGTGTGATGACGACAAAGACCAATGGACAGAAAACTACAGTCCATTATATTATAAGAGCTCGAAAGAGAAGTACTGACAATAGTGAAGAATTCTGCTGCCTTAATGGAAAAATTTATGTCAAAGAGAAACATCCATAATTTAAAAGCCATAACCATAGTTGAAAAAGAATTCGCAGCTTGGTCAAACCAATAACTTGTCCTTTAAAGCATTTATTCCCCAGAGAGCCCACCTGTTGTTCATCATTCACTTAATAATCGTCCATGACTTTTCTTCACACGTCATTTGGTTCAGTGCCCCGCTGGTGCCGGGGGCAAGGTCCGACTGAGGCTGTTTATCAGAGTGAAGTCAGGGAGCTAAAATATGTCCTGAGAGGTTTGATATTTGTGTTTCCTCACTCACCGTAACTTGGCATCTGTGCGGCTTGCAACACTTGACTCAGTGCTTAATGCCGAGCACAACAAGCCAGATGATTTATCCAGTCATTGCTCAATGGTGAATCCACACAGTTTTATGGACCAAACGGGTCAAATTCTGATAAGAAGAGCGAAAACTAGAATTACTGCCCCGTGGTTGTTTGCCTCTGCCACTCAGTTTCTGATTATATCCCTGTTTATCCAGAGTGAAGTTTTGAGTAATGGCTAAAACAGTGTTTTCTGTGGTAACACTGACTTTGACCTTTGACCACCAAACTCTATCCCCAAGTCCTAGTGGATGTTTGCACTGAATGTGAAGGGATTTCTTTGAAAAGATATTACATATACAAAGCCAAACTTTTTAAGGTCACCGTGACCTTGACCGTTGTCCTTTAGCCACCAAAATATAATCAGTTCCTCCTTAAATCCAGGTAAATGTTGACTATGGCAAATTTGAAGAAGTTCCTCTAAGGCATTAATGAGATATCAGGTTCACAAAGGCAAAACCTTATTTTATGAAGTCACTGTGACCTTGACCTTTGACCCTTGACCATGAACATCGAATTAGTTCGGTCTTGAATCCTCATGAATGTTTGTGCAAATGTGATGATCAAAGAATTACCAAGATATTTTGGCACGAAAATGGGATCGATGGACAATCGTCAGGCATAATGACTCACCATTTTAAATCCACTCATTTTAAATGATTGTATATGGGGGAAAACGTTCTGTGGCCCATTTGAGTCATGTGATCACCAGGGAAGTTGCAATACGTTGTGCAGATGCTACGCCAAAAACTTCACAACCCAGTGTCTGGACCTCACCCACCTCACTTTGAATGAATCTTATAAATGAATCACACTGTGCTGTAGAGTTCAGTTACATCCAGGAGTCACAGACAGGCATGCCCTCTTCCTCCTCCTCCTCCTCCTCCTCATCATCATCTCCAAACAATGTTGGTTACTGGTTGTGAGCAAAGTTGAGGGCAAGACAGGGTCAAGTTACGATGACGCACGCTTTATCATTTATTCATATATTGCCATCCTCCCTCGCAGACTCTGCTGTGGCAGGAATGAGAGGGTTTTTCGTCTAGTAAGTCATTAATCATATTACTCATCACCCACAGATGGAAGATAGATGGTTGCTTTCATTTTCAGTGTCATCTTCAGGTATTCTGTCTGTCTGTCTGTCTGTCTCTCTCTCTCTCTCTCTCTCTCTCTCTCTCTCTCCCTCCCAGTCTCATCAGTCTTCCTTTAGGTTTTTATCTCCCCTCTGAGCTGATTTAGAGCCACTGGAGTGTGTGCTATAATCATACCCTAATGACAGATAATCTCAAGAACACTAAATGACTTTAATCCTAGTATAGTGACAGATAATAACACTGCACACTGTGTGTGTGCTGATTTGCATTTTCACCCTCGTCCCTGGGTGTTAAAATGATGGTGGCTCACTTGTCCCCTGTTTTGCCTCAAGCAGAGAAGTTTCATACCTGAAGCCAGTTATTAGTAGTCAGCTTGTTGTCTGCCTGCAGAGAGAAAGAAAGATGTCCTGCCCTGCCTCAAAGTCAGCTGCTGAGTCCGAAAAGCTGTTTGGGAGTCAGATGTTTTACAGGTGAAACAGACGGTTGTGAAAGTCAAGGAGAAATTCATTCATATTCAGACAGGTTCAGTTTTTTTTTGCCCCTCCATCATACTGTGATTAGACTACAAAAGAAGCATGTGATTGTGATTTCTTGATCTCAATCTAGTCTTGTCTAGTGATAGTTACATCAAATTAAAGGCAGCATGGACTGGTTACTCACACATTTGATACTGAGGGAGTTACTGAGATGCTGGAGGCTGAATGACAAATTCTAGGGTGTTATTATTTCCCCAGTGAAGGCTAGTGATGCCTTTAGACAATATTGGTTATTTAAGCAGTGGGAGCTCTGGGGGAATATTAGAGGTGGTTGATTAAATATCAGAGCTCATGAAGAATCCCTCGTCTCCTCCAGGATTAACCTGGTAAAGAAAATGCTGAGGACGGTGCAAATTCAGCAACCTATTTCAGGTGTGGCAAAGC
The DNA here is from genome assembly GCA_038496675.1 of Rachycentron canadum. NCBI lineage: Eukaryota > Metazoa > Chordata > Actinopteri > Carangiformes > Rachycentridae > Rachycentron > Rachycentron canadum. Next base: position 19,565,261 of record CM076662.1, on the reverse strand, counting down.
CCTGTCTCATGCACATTTATTGCTTTTCAATGAGCTAGTTGTTTGCACTGGGAACAACATAAACCTGTGAATATAAACTATTTGGTGTGAATATGTGGTGAAAATCCCTGCAAACCTCCTGGTCCTTTATGATTCATGAGAGGGCAGCATCGACGTGAGCCGGGATGAGGAAGAAGGGAAGCAGCTGAGGGTAAATCCCCCTTCATATTTCTTCTTTAATGTCATTTATGGAAATGTGTGCAGGCAAAGCGGATGAATGAGATCTGATGAAGTCAAGGTTACCGCCCCAACATGGAGTCACCAGCCATGAATCTGGGGTTATTAACCCAGGACCAGGTGGTTTAGTGAGGCACTGACAAAGGACTGCAGTCCATCCATTTGATATTAGGACCTGCTGGACAAATGTATTTGTTCCAGGGTGTCCCCAGAAGAAGTCTGGCTCCAAAAAAAAAAAAAGAAAAAGAAGAAGAAGAAGTCATTCATCATGTGTGGTTGTCATCATCACATATGACTTGTTGTTGCTCAGAATTCTTGATCTGCTTCCACCTGTGGGGTCATGATACTCAGTCACTCCCGTGTTGAATGATGATGTTCAGTTTTGCCTTCCCTCACATTTTTCTCTGTGGTTGTTGTCTGTGGTAGACTTGGTAGGTTGTGTAGATTTAGCTCAGTGCTGAGTTCAGACTTGTTTGCTATTGTGAGCAAAAGCCAGTCTCAACTTGTACAACTGTTATAAAGAAAACAAAGTCAGTGGCTCCACAGCTCAACATTATATATCATTATTCAACCCTCCTGCCAAGAACATGATATTAAACTATTCTGCAAAATATCAGTTAAATGTCCAACAGTAAATGTATTTAAAACTGTGGCTTTTCACAATATCTCCATCAGAGAACTACAATATGTTAACAGTTAGGAGAAGATTGTGATTTGAGTTAAAGGTCGCACATTGATATCCATAAGGAGATTTTTGCTTTTAAGTGGCAACAACTATCTCAGATGCAGTTTTACTTCTCCTCGCTCAGCAGCTGTAAAAAATGTTTTCTAATTTCAGGTAGAACACTTAGTGAAACCAAAACCAAGGCTGAATGATAGGAACATGTGGGCCTGGCTTGGGGCATGGATATTTGACAGAACCACAGTGAGGACTTAAAAATGCTCGACTCGAACAATGAAATCCAAAGGTCTTTATTACAGGCAGGGTCGGTACACGGGTAGTCAATCAGAACAAGCAAACAAATCCAAAGGGCTCAGGCTGAGGCCAGGTCAAAGACAAAACTGGTCGGAAACACTACAAAGAACACAGGGAAAATATGCTGGAAGACACTAGGTACAGAGATGAACTGGGACACACATTAGGGGTGGGGCTGATAATCACAGGATGAAGGATTGATGAAGGATGAGGAAACACACAATGGCAGGAAGTGGAAATCTGGAATAAGAGGAGAGGTTGGACACATGCCTAAATAAAACAGGAAGTGAAAACCAACGATAACAAGAACCAGAAACATAACCTCAAATGAGATGGGACATGACAGTTATGGGTGTTTCGTTGTGACATCACCAGGTTACAGAAGTCCTGAAGATTCAATTTCTGAATACAGGCTGTGTGCATTTCCCTGTGGACTGAGATTTTTGATACTTCCACAGTATTAATATAGAACCAACACCTGATTTATTATCAAATAAGACATGAAAACAACATGTTGTAAAGATGGGACCTTTAATATAAATTTGAACTTAAATTGGAGATCTGTCACAGACTGTTCAAACATGTCCATCCACAACTGCACTTCCTGGTCCCAGATTCATATGTTGATGTGAATCAATGACTATTAAGGTGAAAACCTTGGAGAATTTTGCATGTCTTATTCATGAAGGTATATTCCTAGTAAAAATTCAGCAGCTACTTCCACTAACTTCCACTGTTGCATCATTTTGGGCATTGTCCTTACCCTTACATTTACTTAAAATGATGAAGTACAGGCTTTACATCAAGCCAGAGAGAGACAGGTGGTGTCACTGAGCTCTGGAGACCCAGATTGTTGTGGGAATTTTAATGCCACATTTTCATATGTCCTCCCCACACAACAAAAAGTGTCACCTTGAAAATCTGGAGAGTGGCCCCTTAATATTGTGCTCATGAAGTGTGCATTATTCAAAATTTTTGCAAGGCTAATTGGTTAATATCTGTCTTCAGCATGAACACATCTATATTACTTCGTACCTCACAGTCCAGGCTGTAATGTGACCTCGTTACACACCAAAATAGATGCTTGTTGCTGTCAGTATTGCATGACGACAGACCTTGTGGCCCGCTGCTCTGATGTTCTGCAACGACTGCTGATGAGAAGAAGCAGCACTGGTCACTTTCTATTAGCGAGGAGGACACAGCTGAGTCAGTGGCCATTAAAGATGGAAGGGTAAGGCTGAATTTCAATACAACAAGACTAAATCAGAGCTAAAAAGTTTGAGGTGAAACTGAGGTGAGGAGGAGGGAGGATGAGAGCGGTGAGGAGGAGACGGAGGGTTGAACGTGGATCGGAAAGGGGAAAACAGGGAGGAAGAGCAATATTAAGTATGAGAGGATAAACTCTAGGGGCCGGGAGTCTCTCTGGTTGTAATATTCTCTCTTTGTTTCTCACAACTGCAGTGACATTTGCTGTTGCCTTTCCTATTTAATCCCTCACTGACTTTTTGCTGTTTGTGTGTGTGGGCCACCTTCTGCTTTCTGGATGCACATCTCGGAGATGATTTGACTTCATGAGACGAAGCAGAAGGCAGATGAGGAGGAGGAGGATAACAGGTAGACAGCGGGTAGGGTAAGAGAGAGAGAGAGAGAGAGAGAGAGAGAAGCAAGGAGGATGAGGACTGAAAAGGGAGATGAGTAGGAGAGAGCTGGAAAAGCATAAGCATGTGATGTTTGGGAGAGTAGACGGGTCAACAGAGGTGAAAAGAGGAACAAGGAGGGTATGAAAAAAGGAGACACTGGAGGGATGAGGAGATAGTTTTGCTCAAAGGCTTTATCTGCTTCCTCCTGTCTGTTTTCCTGCAGTGACACTCTCAACGGCCTCAATAATTTCACCCCCTGCTGGCTTTCAAGTGTGTGTGTGTGTGTGTGTGTGTGTGTGTGTGTGTGTGTGTGTGTGTGTGTGTGTGTGTGTGTGTGTGTGTGTGTGTGTGTGTGTGCAGCTTTGCAGAGTCCTGAAAGTCGTGGGTTTTTGCAAAACTGCACTGATATTAATATTAATGTCTATCAAAAGAAAAAAAGCTACTGATCCTTGATATTTGAAGGGACAGCCTCTGTACCTCTGAGTTCCTTAGGTTCTCCTCCTAAGGTCTCAGTTACACTTGCTTGCAGACGTGTACATGAAAAGCTGTGGATACCATACACGCACACTCTGGTTGGAGTACGCTTGGAGGACGCCTTCTATACATGTGTAGTAGATTGTTGTTTGTGTGTTTGGTATGTATGAACTACGAATCAAACCAAAATTGTGAAATACATGCAAGAATTGCAACACGTTGGGTTGTTTCTGTTCTTTTTTTGAAGAGATAAGGGCAGGGAAACACAACCTCTCTTCAAAACTAAGCATTCATATTTGCTCATGCGCAGTTGGTACCTTTGTGGTGTAGTGGCCATGCAGACATTGAAATCTGGTGGATGTGCAGACACTACCACCAGAACCACTGATGAAAATGACATCCTACTTACTCTTGTAGACCTTTGCATATTTGTGGGTGTGGGAAGTCAAACATTGGATAAACTTTTTTAGAGACATTGGTCCCCTTCAGCTTTGTTTTCAGTGAGTTGAAGGCACCTTTTTCATGTGATAGTCAACTTCTCATGCCAGTCAACTGTAAAAATCAAGTTACATGAAGTGTCTGCATTCACGGTGCCTTCAGGTGCATGTCATACTTGTGCTGCCACCACCTTTAAAAAACTATACAGCTCGATTTAACAAAAAGATTTCTTCCCTCCTTTGCAATCAAAAGAAATCAGACAGGAAACCCACCTGGTGAGTGATGAATTTTAGAGCATTAGTGGCTACACATAACTGTAGTTTAAGGCTGTTAAATCTAACTGAACAGCAGCTCTAAATCTTGCATTTATTACCCTCCGGCTTCCTGTAGTGAAATATACCTGAAGGTTTGTCAGTACTATAGCATCACTGCAGGATGAGACAAGGATGTCCACAGATGCTTCAGATCAGAAACAGTGAAACATTGCTGGGTTAGATGACTTTAAGGTTACCCTCCAACTTACAAGGCTGCAATAATGTGGCAAGATTCATTGAGACTTACTCTTACACTCTGCTCTGTAATCTCTTAAATTCTGCCTGTAGTTCAACAATGAGTCATATCACATTGTTACATCTACAGATGGATAGACTACAGATGACATTATGTCCCATTCCAGTGCATCAGTTAATGGGACAGGAGTGCAGTGATTAGAGAGGTCATCATAAGAGGGTTCATCCATAATGTACCAACATGGCGCCAACCGATGGCGACTCGCTACAAGCTTCTCTCTCCCCCGATGCACCTTACATAACTCACTGATTAGTGGGATTGTTTGCTTTTTTATTGTCATGTGACAATGTTCCTATGAGGATTTATGCTGTATCAAGTATCATCATAAACACAGTCCTGAAAAACAATTATCACTCACATGTGAGCAGATGTTACTGCTCTGGCAGAACAGTCTGCTGGTCCGCAGGGAGCAGTGTGCACAACAGGTCATATCACAACCGTGTGATAAATTTTATCCCAGAGTACCAAGAACCAAAAAATTGAATTTCTGTGAAGAGTGTTGTCAACTCAGAGATAAAACACTTCAAGCTCCAGCAAAAGATTAAATTTTAGGCAGGCAGAGAACAAATGTGCGTGATACTTGTCTGATACAATCCTCTGCTCCCAAACCACCACAATCACCACAACCGGCATCTTTCAGAGGAGGCAGTGGTGTGTCTCTCTGGTGTCAAGACGATAGTTTCTCAGTTTTATGTGTAATCTGGTGTAAAGGTTGTGATCCTCTCTTTTTTTATTCCTGTGTATCTTTAGCTTGGTCATTGTAGGATTTTCAAGTTTTTTAAGGTCAGTCTGTCCTGAGAAGGATGTGAGCAACAAGCTGTGACAAAAGTTATTCACCACCATATGTTTCATGTCCAAGCAGTGCACTAATTGGGGTCTGTCCACGTTTTTACCCCAGCTCCCCCCAATTCCACTGCTCTTTGAAGGCTCAACAGTTCTGCGTGGACACTCGTCTCAACAACTTTAGGAAAAGGAGAGAAACTCTTTGCGTTTCCAGCCTCAGGAAAGCTGAGCTGTGACTGTGTGAGAGGCTGCAGAAGATGGTGAATATCAAACCTGCTGCTGAGCTTTTTGAAAGCGCACTTATCTTCTAATGTCTCCTGAGGGAGGAAGGCTGTAAAGTAAAACTAAGTAGATGCTGCGACTGCTGTGGTTTAAAGAAAGGTGTGAAGAGGCTGCACACACACACACACACACACACACACACACACACACACACACACACACACACACACACACACACCTTGTGCTTTCATCTTTGTAAGGACACTTATTTCAAGACATTATGCATTACCTAGCCCCTTAGCCCAACATTAAACATCACAACTACTGTAACTGTTTAACCCTGACCCCTATCTAAACTATAAACCTAATTCTAACCTGAACCTTAAAAACAAGTCTCAAACAGCCCTGAAAGTGTATCTGTGTACAAAGTGTATTCTCATTTTCCCAAAATGTCTTCACTTGTAAAGTCTATGATGCAAACTAGACACAAACACACACACAAAATTCTGACTGTGGAGCTTTTCTAAAACTCAAATGTTATTGTGACACCAGTATAAATCGAGAGGATTTACAACAGACACGTCCACTCAGGAATCACTTGGTTTTGTTCAGTTGGAGTTGGAGGGTGTGTGACCCCTGTGGCTCATCTTCACCTAGCTGCTGATGGTCAGGAGGAACATCCAAACCACAGACTTGCTGCACGTTAAACTGCAATTTCCCGTCTATAATGCAGCTATAACTGACATTTCATAACAACATAATCGGATGTGAAAGGGTTTGCCCTGAGTGTAGAATCTCTGCTCGACTTTAGAGAGCTTTGAGCTCATTGTTCAGCTGCTGACATACATAACTTTACTGTCATGGTTCACTCTCACTGCTGCCGGAGCAGGCAACTGTTTTCAATCAAAAAACCCCACTGTGCTCCTTCTGCTCAGCTGCCAATGCAGACAGACAGGAGGTGAAAGACATGAGACCTGGAGCCTAAAGACAATGAACGGGTGAACAAAAGCAAGGCTAATGTTGCTCCATAACTGCTTGATGTGTAAATGGTTTTGCCAAATCAGCTGCGAAGGTGATTCTGTCACTGTTAGAACAAGTGCTGATAACAAGTGGCCAACAATTACAACAAGTTTAACAAGTTTAAGTACAGAATATGTGATATTTGGCTGTGGGGGCTCTGGAGCTGACAGAAAATAATGTGACAAGTAATGTAACTATTTCGTTTTGCAGGAACTAGTAAAGTACTGTACTTACTTCTGTTTTTTAAGTAACTTGTCCAAGAGTGCTCTGTACTAAGGCCTTTGAGTGCTCTGTACTAAGGCTGTTGTAGTAGGTGTATAGAAGTAGTAGTGTGAGGTGTGGTGTGCATCGTTCATTAGTGTGTTTGTGTCTCCGCTCTCTGTGCTCTTTTTGTCATAGATCCATTGTGAAACCTGGTTTAAACTACGTCATACCACGTGTTTCCCAACAATTACTGGACTGTCACTTCATCAAAGGAAGAAAAAACATCAGTGGTTTGTTTTTATAATTAGAAGTGGGACAAGGTTATTATATCACCATCGAACACTGGGTAGGAGGTTCAAGGAGGATTAACCATGAGCACGATCTTTGTGCAACTTTAGCCATACAGCCTGGTCCAAAAAAAAAAACGGTTTTGATCTCGACAGCTAATTGCCTCCTTCATGACAAATGTACAGGGGTTGAATTTTTATAAAAACCCATCTTTTCAAATTTATTAAGGCTTAAAGTCCTGAATAATTGAGGGCGAGTCTCATTTAAATAACAGGTCGGTGAGGGTATATTTGCCACAGCATTCACCAAAGTTTTGGCTCCACATACACCCGACCTCTTTGCCCAGTTTTGCATTAACTGGTAGTTAGAGGTGGAGTCAGACGCTGCCAAGATGGCAATGGTGGAGCAGCCCACTCTGACCCACGACAAGTCTGAGTTCTTGTGTCACAATGATGAAAACAATACAGTTAGATTGACGGGCTGCGCTTGAATTATATATTATAATAGTTAAAATTATATAATATATAATTCAAGCATATAATATAATTTTTCCTGCATTATAACACAAAAATCGCAACCGAGTGAGTGCTGTTTAATTTATTTGTTTTAATTAATTAAATAAATCAATTTCACTTAGCTGCCTGGATGATTTAAATATCTCTGCATTTTGCCTGAATGACAGAAACAAATTATCTTGTTTTCTATTGACATGTGTTGATATTTTCAATGAAGATGTATATATATATTTACTTTACTAGTGCTGGTGGATTAGTAGATATTTTATTATACATATCTCCTCCTGAAGCCATTAGTACGAGTGATGTAGCCTGCAGCATTCCCTCTAAATCTGCATAAATCTGGTGATAAAATTCTCAGTGAATGTTTTTTGGGCTTCAGCAGCTTTTGAACTGAGTCTTGTTTCCCAGCAGCTTGTTTCAAGTCTCTCTCTGTGTTTATGTGAGTTAAACCTGGCAGTTTTAAAGATGAAGAGATTTTTAAATGCCGCCGTGATGTGGCTCGTCACCGTTGTGATCACTTCATTTGGTTGATGTCTGTCTCCCACTCAGCCACCCACATCACTGCTCAGTGAGATGAGCCTCGATGAGAAGGATGATTGTTCTCTCCTTTCAAAGGCAGCGGTACATTGGTGTTACGAAGCCAGGATGCTGTTTGTACAGGTTGTCCAAACATGCATTAATGGGTATTTTTGATTTGATCTCTTTGATCAAATCTATTGCTATTATTTGAGGACTGGGTTACTCTTACAAATAAATTAACTCCAATCCAGACTGAGTTGGATGATGTTACAGTTTGTGGTGTTCAATGTTTAATGTTTAAATGTTTAAAAGATCAATTTAACACCCATATTTAGCTTGAACAGCCTTACCGTACAAATTCAAATTAATGGCCTGGAATTTGCACAAACAGCCCTGTCCCACCAGTCAAAATTATTTTGATTTTCAACTATTTTTATGGGTTGAGAATTATTTTATTTCAATAACCCCTGTTGCATAGGCTTATACATGAACATGGACTGTTTTGGGAAATATGGTATATGGTATAAACAGGTGGAAACAGTTATGATGCTGTCCAAAAAACTCCTCCCAGCACTTCAAAAGTGAATTAACACGTTATATTATGTAAGTCCTGAGCCACTCTCAAGGCTCCACACCTGGGCATGTTTTAATGGACTGGTACTGACCAAAATCATGCAGATTAAAATTCTTTCTTTACTGCATCGTGCCATGTTGTGGCGGCCCCTCTCCTTTAATACATTCAGGCTCTACAGTGAAGAATTCTGCTCGCACATAAGAGTGAAAATTGACTGTGTGTGAAATGCGAATGTGAAAAACATTTTACGTGCAGCTGTGAGTAATGAGTTCAGACATTAATCTCCGACGCTAATTATCAGAAGAGCAGTGCACAGACCATTCAGCCAGCAGCTTGTCCGTTTTAGTTGGTGATGAAAATTATAAAAGTAGGTGGTGGTTAGTCTTAATCGTGTCTGTTGTCTGGTTTGTTGAAGATTTTTAATCTGTTTTGTCAAAATTAATCTAAACTCATGGATTTAACATCTTATATGTAGCTTGTGAAAAAATAAGGTGCATCGGATTAACGTTTGATTTACTTACACGTGTCAAGTTATTTAAGTATGTGTAAAATATATTTACAATCTTTTTACACATACATACCAAGTGGCAACGCACTGTTACGTAAACCGTTGTTTTGTGACCTGCCATTTTGAAGCCTCAAGCTTGTAAACTGGCCGTCGCCATATTGGTTTTTTGAAACCAGAAGAAACCATATTTGGAGAAGAAGGAGGAGTGAGCGATGGATCTGACCTGCTCTGTGCTTTCTCCAACAGGTCATCTTGTGTGGTACAGAAGACTTTAAACTAGCAATTAAGACCATAAACTCATTAGGAAAACCTAGTTAGAACTAGGGCCATTTACACATGTCGCCCACGACAATCTACACACACACATACATAATACACATATGCTTAAATAATAATGCCACTATGGAATTAGTTTTTCATTGTCAAAATATTTGACAATTAAATATTTGATAATTATTTCAATATAGTTCCATGTATAAAGCTAAAATCAACACTTTTAATTCATAAGTTGGTAATTTTCCCAGCATAGTGAAATATTCCCTTTGTATATGTTTAGCCCAAACCCAAACACTTACCTGTGATATGTTTTATTTTAACAGCACATCTTAAATTATATTAAATTGTTCCTCTTGTGTCAGTTTATATATTAAGAATAAACTGCCTTAAATGACTGAATGAGGTATTTGAAGTTGCCCTTTGTACTGTAGCTGGGAGGTGCCATATGTTAGTCTGAAGCCCGATCAGATTCTCTCATCCTGTGCTATTAATTATGTGTCAAAACAGTGCTAACTAAACCAGGAGAGGAGAGCTCCTGCCATGTCCTTACCTTCACTGTATTAGTTAGCACAGTACACTGCTCTGCATTTCAATAAATCAATTAACAAGTCGGGCCACAGGCAGCTTCAGAACAGATACTGGCTCCTTTTGAATAATTCAACAGTTTTAATCAGCGTGTTGTATCTGTCACAGCCAGAATATAAATCCAATTTAGTGTAGATCTAAAAAAAAAAAAAAAAAAACAACAAAAAAACAACTGTTATTTTTGGTTTAGTTGATTCTTAAAGCTGATGTTGCCAACGTTTCTTCAACAAGGTCATTGTCTTTTATTTAATAAATTAAATGCTCTGAATATGTTGAAAAGTGACAGTTTGACGTAATTAAAGTTGGATTAGGAAACTTTGAGTTTGACTTTGTGGCAAATGGAAACAAACAACAGCCCTTTTAACCCTTCCTTCATACCAGCAATTAAAACTGCACAGGTTTGCACTGAAATCAGTTCATTCAGTAGAATTGCTGCAATCTCACAGTAGAGAACTAAACTTTTGAACTTGAAAAATAAATTGGTTCAAGTAGTCTTGAAAGTGTGGACTTATTAGGGAAGCGGAACAATCCAAAAGAGAGCTTTGCTGCAAACTCTATTTTTAAGGCCAATTTGTAATCTGCCCACACCTGCAAAGGTCCAGCCCGTTTTGTGCAGCCGAAAAGCTGTCCTGTTATGAAGAGAGGTCCTGTAAAGAGATCTGTGCCTTAAACCTGTATTCTATCTAATGACCTTCAGGGGGCGACTCCACTGGTTGTAAAAGGAAGACATATTGTATTGAAGTCTATGGGAAAATGACCTTATTCTACTTCTCACTTGATTTATCAGTAATGATTAAAATAGTAAATATTTTCCTAATGAGTTTTCTGTCTCAACCGCTAGTTTTCAATCTTCAATACAACATGATGTTAATTTTTTAAATGATGGTCCATTTATAGGAAAATAGACCATAAAGCAGGATGTGCATTAGGACGTGGCTACAGTGTGATTGACAGACTGTGCCACCCAATCAGGACAGCGTACAGAGCAGGTCAGATCCACCCCTCACTCCTCCTCAGCTCCACCTTCTCCTCCATATATGGTTTCTTCTGGTTTAAAAAAACAAAACAATGGATGGTTAAATTACAAACTGTCTTCAAAACGGCAGCTCACAAACCAGATGATGACGCCATGGTCGTTTGCTGCTTGGTATTTGTATGTGACTAATTGAAAATGGAGTAAAAATGTAATGTGATTTTAATGTTTCTACCACAATCTGCAAAGGGCACAAACAACACTATTTTTATATTTCTGCTGTTTCAGTAGTAGTTAAATCTCTCTGGGTCAAACTGGAGGTAGACATTGTGCAGATTAGTAAAATGAACATCGACAGTCTCTGCATGAGGATGATTGTGAGTTCTCTGGAGCAAAACCCACCATCGCTGGAGCCTCATTATCCCTCTGGCTGCGATGTGCTCTGAATGGGTAAATAAGTCGGCTCGGCTCCCACTGAGAAGCACTGAACTCTGGGTCTGTGGGGCTTATAGAGCTCTGAAGTGCAGGACCTCCTGTTCGCTGCTGTTTGTTGAGGTGATGGATGGGGCTCATCAGTATTCAGGGTCTCCAGTGCGGACACTTTGTTTTTCAGCATAACAGTAAAGAAGTGGACAATGCAGGTGAATGAGCTGTGGCCTCCCTCCCTGTCTCTCCCGTGCCAAGTATTAGTCTACCTATCATGTCACCAGTGATTAATTGTGCTCGACAGTGCCAAGGCCTCGACACTCCTGAGATTTTTTCTCTAATCTTTGGAGACTTTTCACTGCTGTCAGATTCACAGTTTAGTCACCTCGAATGATAAAACTGACACTATGTGGAAGGATGGATGAGCTACAGGAGAGAGGTCTGACTCTTCCACTCCCTCTAAATCCTCCTCAGGTAACAGAAATGATTAAACATTCATTTGAAGAGAGGATATTTTATTGAGATAAAACAGCCATATCCCATTACTCAGATGTCAGCGTAATGGTTTCCTCTTGTTGGAGGAGCATCACACTGGAACTTCCCTTTTATTTTTTCACCTGGGGAAGAAACAGCTGAGGGGGACAGTGATGGGACAGGGTTTTTCTCTACAACGGTTGATTCAAGGCAGGAGAATAACTTTCTACTATACTCCTTCTTTCTGAAGTGTTCACACCCTGAAGCAATAATTTCCTGAGCTTTATTCTCCACAATGATAATGTCAGATAAATGTTTTATCTTATCTACCACAAATGTTACTTGCTCTTGACACTGTGATCTTCTTACTTTTGGTTGCAAGTGATGCAACTGATTCAGAAATGTCAGCTGTTTCTTCTTTTAACCTGGATGCTTCAGATTTAAATGTCATGAGAAAACCATTTTTTAAGTGGATTTACCCTCGATCAGACATTGAGGCTGACAGGAAGAGAAAGCTGCAGTAGTTTAATATTCAGGAACGCTCTCTCAGCCAGGGTCAGTGTTGAGGTTCAGTGGCTGCAGAGTCCAACAGGTATTCAACATTTAGCTCCATTTTCCTCTGAGCTGTCTGTGTTTGTGCTCTGCTGGTCACAGCGACAGCGACGTCCACTCTTAAATGCCAAACCTCCGCTGAGGAAAACCAGCCCAGTATTTTTAATCTGCAGGTTCTTTCTCTCTCTCTCTCTGAGTCAAGTGTTACCTCAGTGAGGTTGTGCTCTCACCACACATTATCTCCTCAGGGATTACAGCACTCAGCGCTGGAGCGCCGTACCTCTCATTTCACCTCTTCAGACGACTGTAATTCACCAGCTTTTCACGCTGAGGACTCCCCCACCACCCACAGTAACAAGTGTCGGTCAGGCCAAAGCCAACAGGGATAAAGACTGTCAGAATTACTGAATTATTGAAGAACAAGTGTGTGACTGAGCACTTACTGATAACTGCTGTAAAACTGCCATAAATACAGCCCAGACTTGGTTAAAATCAGACAATTTCAGCACTGAAGAGAAACCACTCAGAGCTTCAGTGTCACTGACGCCACACTGGAGCTTCCTGATGGACTAAATATCCATAAATAAACATATGACACCATCACATCAGTGACTGACAGCAGCCTACGGCCTCTACACTAATTTTATGGTGTCCTGATCTTCCAGTGGCCACAAAAATATAAGGAAGAAGGTCCTGGGTTCAAAGGTCGTAGGCCTGGAGCCTTTCCTGTGTGGGTACTTCCTCCTACAGACCAAATCAACTGATGGCTCTATTGCCAGTAGCAATCAATATAAAAATAGAAATGTAAAAAATAAATATGATTGTGTCTGGTTGTTTTGTTTCCATGTATGTGTATGGGGTGTCACCAAATGTCAGCTCCAGCCCTGTTGTGCCCCTGCATGGATAAGGAAGGATGGATGATTGTGAGCAAAGGAGGATAAATTCTTGTGTGATGTTGCTGTTGAGGCAGAGGGAGGAGGTGGGATGGATGTAGTGATTTTTGATAATACCCAGGATGCTTTGCCGACCTTAACACAATCGTCCTTTAACCTAATTTATGGTCTTTCTCTACTCCTTTCAGAGGTGCTTTTTTTGGAACCAAAGCCAACGAAAACTTTAGCCATAGCATGTCTAACCAGTGGACATATCATGTGGGGTTTTCAGGTGGGTCTCATGGATATATAATACACAAGCTGCTATTTTCAAACAGTGCAGCTGTGTAACATCACCACCATCACCACCACCTGCTCCCGGCAAGAACTCAGGTTTGGCGGGAGAGGAAACTTACACATAGCACCTTTATGTTTTGCTGTTACGTAACCAAAGTCCCATCATTTAAAATCCAGACATTCTTGTCTCCTTAACATCTCCGAACTGTCACAATGTCAATAAAGCAACAATGGTTTTCGGAGGTCGATAGAGCCCAGTGCTGTTCTGACCTTATATTGACGCCAGTTGCCTGTTAGGGAAGGCTACTTCCTGCCTTGACTAACTTTTAAGTCAGTCGTAGACTCCATTATGTCGTTTTTTTGAAGTTATAATCAGCTTGCTCAACAAGTCTCTCATTCGTTTATCCTAACTTTAGTTCAAGTATCACTGATCATCTTCACTGCTCATGTTCTTTTTGCTTTTAATGCAACAGAGTTAAATAGTTCAATTCTGTGTCATTCGCTTGTTTAAATGAAGCATTCTTCGTCTTTAAAAAAGTGAAGTCATCAGGCTGTGGAGGAGACTAAGAGGCAGATGAAGACCTTGTGTAGTTGAGGTGAAGTACAGTAATGTTGACAGAGTAATCGAAGCAAAAGCCTTGTTGCCAGAGCTGTGGGCCAGGATCGGACCGCAGTGTGAATCATAGTAATAGGCTCTTGTCTCACTGGTGGAGAACAACATCCATTAGCAGAGAGGCTTCAGATGGAGGCAGCGTTAGTTTGACTGTAGCTCACAGTCTGGAGCTCCAGAGGAAAACGATGAATATTTATCGAGCCGATGTTAGTGTATATTCTGTATGAGATATAATTACACTGTTCAGCCCTCAGAACATCTCATAAAACAAACATCAATTTTGACTGTGGGACCTTTTATTGTTTAGTGTATTTTCTCAGTTGAAGGCAAATTTAACAAATGAATTAGCTACAGCAAGAGCAAAAGTCACATTATTATTATATTCCCAATGATTTATACCATATGGGTATATTCATGGTTTCTTGGTGGAGACACCAATTAAAACAAGCTGAATTACTGTTAATTATTGTAGCGTGTATGATATATAATGGGGTTCTTTGCAGTCGATCATCCATAAACCATTAAAGTGTGTTAACATGCAGGTTTCCTCTGACAACGGCCATCCCTCGCCACCAGTATCCAACCTGCAATGAGCCAGTCAGGACGCCATTCATCCCCACAACATGACATGATTACAACATTCATTTATCCATCTAGACAGAATTACACCTTTCATTCATCTGACTGCACATTATTACACTGTTCATTCATCTAATATGGTGCTATTACAGCTGAAAGACCTGTTTCCACCGTGGGGAACATTAAGCTTCGTTCTCAGTGATTAGACTCTGCTCTGCAACTCATGTTAGATCAGTCACAGACTTGATAGGAATAATTATATAACTCTTGTTATGTGAAACTTCCATTTCTCAGATTTAGGTGCTTTGCCTTCTTGTGTGGTATATGATGATATTAAAAAATACTTTCAGAAATCTACTGGAAACATTGTAAAATGTACAGAGCTCAGGCTAAAAGCTGTGCTGTGTTTCTTTGCTCCTGAAAAGCTTGGATCATTTGGAGACACAGGACTTTCATCTCAAAGCATCAGAGAGCTCCCGTCCTGCTGTTTTTACCAATTCATCAGTTTTTCACTCTGACTAAGAGATAGGGAATAATCCATCTCCTGCTGTGGCGGATATCATGATGTCCTCAGTGTAATTTTCATTGTTGATCTCTGCTCTCTGAGCCACTCAGTTCTGGCTGTCGCCAGTGCACAGGAATTATGTTTTTAGGGTTGTCGGTACATCAGCCGTATTCTTGTGAACAGTCAAAGATCATTGTGAGGTTTTGGCCAAGACTCACTGAATTCATACTGGCTGGGAAAATTCTTAAGATAAAATAATTAAAGTGAGGGCTTTGGCTGTGGCTCAATTCAGAGGCCGAATTTTTTGGATGAGGTGTTCTATGAAGGTGAGGTCCTTTATGGCTGTTGTAGACCGTGATGGCCATCTGGTCTATGGAGGACTTTTGCTTGCGTTCAACCTTATCCTGGCTTCTGTCCTAGTAACACTGACAACAACTGGAACTTTTGTTCACAAAAACGTAAGGTTTAACCTTGGCATAGGTTAGGCCCATAGGATCCAGGCCGATGAATCCCATGTTGCCCGATGAAGGAGCCTTCGGTCTTGGGTCAAATGCAGCCTCTGTAGGACGCAAGCACTAAATTTGGACACAGCAATTTTATATCCAAATGGTCGAAGGTCATTTTTCAGTGCTGTGACTCAGGTACTACTTTTATGATTTTGGACAAAGATGCTTACAGTCAGGTGAAGAGGAGACGCCACTGTACCAACCTGCTGTTGGGAACGTCTTTCTGCTCAATGAGAGACTGGAACATAAAATCTAAAGCTTGTTTTTCACTTAGCTGACATTAAACCTTCAGCTCAATGACACAGCTCCACTTCTCCACTTATCCACTCAAAAGTGTTTATCAAGGCTAAAAGAAATGTGATGCTCCGACCAAATAACTTCTGGTGTTTTGCTTTTCTCAACCTCTAAGTGCTGTATCGCTGACAAAAAGTGTTGCAGTCCTTCTGTTCAACTATGACGACTTTTTTAAACTTTTAGCCTTTGTCGCTTTCACTGTGTGAGGTTTTTTTTTAATACAGACGCCTGTGGATCCTCTGATCTTACCCTCATCTAAATATGTTGTTTCATCTATAAAATGTGGGAAACGGGAAAATGGAAAGAGCTGAAATATGAATTATTGATGGTCCATTCTGAATAATGAATGCTAACATGTAAGTAACCATGAGGAGGAAAGTGTGTCATATTTCTGAGAACTGGGGAAAGTTACAAAAACATGTTATTACTGTTGATGAAAGCTTTCCCACATGGTATTGAAATATTGATGGTTGGTTTGTTCATTTCTTTTTCAGGTGATGTGAGGAAGTTTTTCAGTCTCATCAGTTTTAATGAAAATAACTTTCGTCTTTTCCTGTCACTTTGTTAAAACTGAATTTCCTGAAGCCCCTAACCATGTGTACTGTGTTTCTGCTCTGTGATTGGTCGACAGAGGCGTGTGACAGCCCGCTGGTGTCCAATCTGCCACCATCGTCCTTCAGGAGCTCCTCCCAGCTTTCCAGCAGCCACGCGCCAGGCTTCGCCAAACTCAACAGGAGAGAAGGTGAGGAAGAGTTTCTGCTGCTGGTCCTGACCGACTGTTCGATGTTGTGTTTGATGGGTTGGACTTTCAGATTTAACAAGCATGTACAGCAGAATGTGGCAGGACACTGGACAACATGGTGCCACGTCACATGACTTAACCAGTCTCTGTGGAAGAGGTGAAGCTGGTTCATGTTTTAACAGTTACTAATACTGACTCTTGCCATCTGCAATATTTGTCAACTTATGGCACTTTCCATGAAAAGTGACAGATATTTCTGCTGATCAGTGGAGCGTGAAGTTGTGGCACAGCAGCAGTTCTCAAACGCTTTGCCTGTTGCAGAAGAGAGGGTCATGTCACATAATTAAATGCATTTATATGACAGCAACCTAGCCACTGTCTTTTTTTTTTTAATGAATCTGAGTCTTATGTTTTAGCTTATCTTTTTAATTGACATACTGGATTCAACTGGCACACTGTTTACTCACAACGAGAAGGTTGTGCGCTCGAACCTGTGACCTCCCTGTGTGGAGTTCGCATGTTCTCCCTGTGCCTGAGTGGGTTCCCTCTGGGTTCTACAGGTTCCTCCCACAGTCCAAAGACATGCATGTTCAGTTGCTGACTCTCTAAATTGCCTGTAAACATGAGTGTGAGTGGTTGTTTGTGTCTATGTCGGCCCTGTGATAGATTGATGACCTGTCACTTGGACTGGTCAAAGGTCAAAGGTCACAATGAACTCAAATATTCATGCACTAATTATGATTACAATTAAACAAAAATGTCTTAGAATTAAATTAATTGATGACATTTGATATCCACATGGTCAAAGGTCAACTTCACTGTGACAAATAATGTTTACACATCTGGCCATTTCTTAATGCTGTAACCCAGGAAGGTTGTGACCATATCTCCTGCAGGGTGACTGAGGCAAACAACCACAAGGCAGTAATTCTAGTATGAGTGTGTAACAGTTTTACATTAAGCCTGCTGGGGTTATTGCTATACTTTTAGACAATCACGCAAGCAAATGTTAATTAGGTTCTGTCTGAAGCTTTTGGGTTTACTAGAGGAGTCATAAAGGTTCACAGGAGACAGAGGATCAGAATAATCTCTGAGAGACAAAACAATCTAAGAGAGAACCAGAAACGGCTTCTTTATTCTCTATAGGTCCTGTTTGTGTTGAGGGTTTAAATGTGAAAGGTGTTTGTTCGTCCAGCATGAAAACCCAGCAGGGAGTCCTGTGCTGGATGCTGATGTGACTGATGCTTTGACAAAATGAAGATCATGGTTTGTTGTGGAGCTTTCTGCAGGGAACAGGCTCTGCTGCTTTATCCTGACATCAAAGCCCAGAATCAGCTGGGAGGGTGAGACGGGTTTAATCTGGATCTGAATCATTTTTACCACCTGGGAAACTAAATGAAGCTGAACCTGCTCATTTGATCAATTAATGCTGCTTAAAATCCATTACTGTCATTACCACCACAACACAGCTTTACTCTACATAACCATTTCTGTGCTAGCTTAGCATTCAAAGCCACAGATGTTGACGCCTCAGACTGCTAGTGTTCAGGCTTCCACTCACTAATAGTAATTATGTACAATTATATCAAGATGAGAAAGTGCAGGGGTTAGGAGTGTGAGTGTAACAAATGACCCGCAGACTCCCGTCAGCATCGTCACTCTGTTCACTACAGCATTTTTCAAATACAGCTCCAGCCGTTGGCAGATTAGGAGCTTGTTGTGTCACAGTTCTTCTCTGACTGTATTAACCAGGAACAGCCCACATGATCCCAGCTGTTTGCTGAGGAAATCGATGAATAAATGAATGTCTCCATCTCATTTCCATCTCCTGCTGCTGCTGCCGCTGCTAACAACACTCTGCCTCCTCCAGTTGTTCTCAGAGGAGCAGCTTCGATTTCAGTTCATTTACTCACTAAATGAACAAATTAGCAGAGCACTGAAATATCACCTACAAGATAAATGCAGGTATTTTGTATGAGGGCATCTTAGTCATTCAATCATAACAATGGACAGTAATTACAACCAGTAGATTAATCTTTTGTTGATTTAATTACATTCAGTTTTTTGTTTTTCGCTGTAAGTCTGTATCTCTTCACACGCTTTACAAAGCCAAGTTTATGTTGTTTTACACTTTAAACTGGACCCTTGAATCTGACATAAAGAGCCACATATATACCGAATGCTACTATGTGTATACTGCTAATTAGATTTTACCAAATTGCATCAGCATTTAACATGTGGGACAAAAATCAGCGTGACAGCTCGAGCTGCTCCAGACACAGGTCACATCATATAATGCATGTACAGTACAGTCACATATTGTGTGTTGAAGGCAGGGAGTCAGTGTTTGTCTCATATATAACAATGACCACTGGCAGTAATGTATTAATCTGATGTCTGCACCAGGAGCAGACATGTCAACCCGTTAGGTTAGTTGTACATAGACTTGATTTCTAGCAGGCAATTAAATGAGAGTTGACTTGAATAGAAATCACAGTGTTTCAAGAAATTTCTCAAAACATGCTTCATAGACGACTTAGAAGACTTGATTTTTAGAAAGCGCTTGATTTGCATTTATAGCAGGTAGAACTGTGTCTGTGAAGAATCTCCGTCCTCAGTCTTGATCTGAAGAAAGCCCAGCTGTCGTTTGGCTACTAAATAGTTCAACATACGTCAAGACAATAAGAAATTTAATAACATTTAACCCCGCTCCTCTGCCCAGTGCCCACTCTATCCTTTAATGGCAGTTAACATGCTCCTACTTAATCTTGCTTAATATAAACCACCGTTGTTTCCTTCATCTGGCACCAAGCAGCCAAACCAAAGCAGCCTTTGTGCCAGTGTATGCAGCCAGTTGATAGAGTCTGTGCCAGTTTGTGGGACATTGTGGAGAGCCATGGTGTGCCTAACAGATTATGACATGCAGAACGGATAAAGCCTTCAGATGAAATGTCCACAGATTCCCTCTTTGAGGTTAATTTCTTGCCACATTGTTTTATCACAGCTCAGCTCAGCTCAGCTGTGATAAATGTGTTTATGTCTGAGGTGAAGCATGTGTGGAGATATACACATATTCTTTTTTATACATAGCAGTTTCTTGTAAAAAGGTTGCACACTCAGTATTCTGTTCATGCACATCATTTTTACATCTGGGCCCAGAAATGGTTGGCTCTGGCAGGTAGTAGATGGGAGAATAATGTCTCTTTCACCTGCAGGATGAATGAGTCACTTGGTTTCCTCACCTCTCTGGTTTGATCCTCAGTCTCTTGTTTTTCATTTTGATTTCCCTTTTTCAGCTTTTTATCTTTCACTCCTGTTGCAGTCGTTAGTTTCTCTTTAGTTCACCGTCACAATTTCATCAGTGGGAACTAAATTAGTCGGCTCAGTCTTCTTGCCAAATGTTAATGGCAGTCTCCACGTTTAAACGTCTCCTTTTCTCAGCCAACATTGACAGTTATCAGTGAAGTCTGTGCAATTATGCTGGAATAGACTTAAGAATTATTGTGGCACATTAATCACTTTATAAATGAAGTAGATTTAAAAAAAAAATGGAATTAAAGTTTAATTGGATCCTGTTATGGTTGTGTACATGGATTGCCAACTAATCATGTCTGGATTGACATGTGTGTGTGTTCACTGAGCTCTATTGAGTCCACAAAGTTCCAATATTACACTTGAAACTCGAGTGGAAAACTCTTACACCTCGCCTGGAGGAGACGCCCGGCATTTCCCAGCCTGCTGCAACCTCAGGCCCATTAGGTTTTCTGTCCATCTGACACGTTATCAGGCTGCTGAAATTACCATCCAGTCTAGCTGCTATTCTCATTCAAATTACAAACCTTCACTCCAGGCTGGTTTAACAATTTCCCTGTAACATGTCTCTCTTTTTCCGCTTTCAGCCTCCAGTCTGTGTGTAATAATGCCCCGTTCACTTTTTGACCTGTCTCTACTGACTATAACAGCTCCCCTCTTCTGCTGCCTGTCCAGCCTTTCCTTTCCCACTTGACTCTTCATTTTACTCTTGTCTTTCTCTTTGTATGTTCCAGTCTCCCCTCTGTACCTGTCAGGTGGAATATCGGTGCATTATTAATGATTCAGCAGTCCTTTCTTTACTTATCCATCCATCTGCTCCTTACAGTGAATGTGCTCTCCACAGCTGCCTCATGTCAGGCTTGGTCTCCCTTCAACAGTAAAGCAGAAGGACAGCTGTGCAGCCTGACCAGCTCTCCTCTGTTGTTACATACACTGCTGCACTGCTCTAATAAGAAGACAGAGACAAATTGAGTTGGTTTCAGGTGTCAGAGTCTTTACAGGTGAAGTGGATCACTGAAGTATGAGGGATGAAGTCAGAGGTTAAATCCACCCCAAATAAGTTTATACTATAGAATCCATTAATCTCACAAGATTAACTGACACTACACCCATCTCTATATCATACTAACAGTATTCAGTGGTTGGACTTTAAGGGAAACCAGGCATAAATTAAATACATTTAACAGGTCCATAACTTTCCAATAATTTTCTTATAATATATTATAAGAAATGTGTGTACATGGAAAATAGAGACAATGATCAATTAGTATCCTCACTGAAATTACTTTAATACCATTCCTCGTTATCTTAAGAAATTACAGATTTTATAGGGGGAAAAAAAGTAATATAATGGTCCACAGTCCACTGGCCCTCTCTTTCAAGGTTGAATTTTTTGAAGCTCGCCTAATGTAATTTTTTTTTTTTTTTTTTTTTTACAATACTTGGATTACGTACAATTTGTACTATAATTGTAGTTCAGCTCAATGATAGACATTGTGGCCCTTTTTCAATCTAACTTCCCTTGCACACATATGACTAGAAAAAAAGCACCTCATAACCACAGACGTGGAATGACCTTTGTCTTTTGTTAAAGACAAAGACAAGCTCTTTCGTCTAAATTTGTTGTGCTCTCCACATGAGATCTCCATACTCATGTAACGATTTGTATGATTGGTGATTAACAGGCTTATTGACGGCATGACATGAAGACAGACAGGGCCAGAGAAGGGACAAGTAGAAGGTTGCAGGAGGCAACAGAGAAGTTTATAAAACAAAAATAAGAAGACAGCTCTGCACGACAATGGCTGACCATGATTGGCATTGCAGCACCACTGGCAATCTGTTAGAGAGGAGAGTAACATGCTGGAGGTTCAGCATGGGAATGAGGGACAGGTGGGCACAGTGGGTGTGGCGATCAGGTGACTGGGGAAGTGAGAAAGACTGAGGGCATCTGCTGGACAGGTGGGGAATGACAGGATTTCATTCCAGATGCCTGCAGAGCTGGGGAGGAAAGTAGGTCTGCAGGACTGAGGGTGATGTCCTCGCTTCCCTCGCTCATGTCTCATGTCTTAGCTCCTCCCACAGAGGATGAAAGAAAGACAGGGCATCTCCACTCCCTCTGAAAAGATGACGTACAGCATCTAAACTGTCAAATGTCAACAAATGAGTGACTGTAACAAAAGGAACATCTGGTGCATAAGATAAACCTGGACTGAAAAATTAGAAGGTAAGGAGGGAAAATCCTCTTAAATTATGAGGGGAAAAAATAAACAAAGCTACATGATTCATATTCTACACATGAATATTTTTTATGTTATGAATAAACATGAATAAAATAATAGCTACTGCTGCTATTCCCACTCTGGTTTCTGCAGGTGCATTGCCTGCAGCATTACAAATCATGCAGTGCTATTAATATAATAGTAAAGCTGTTTCCACTACAGCTCAACCCGCCCTTTAACTGTCCGATCAGATCAGCTGAGGAATCAATAAACAGATTCCAATCATAGGGGTTGTTGCCCTCTGGTAAAAAAGCCTCCACAGACATTGAGTCCTCGCTCTGAGCTCTGGTGGGATCTTCCTCTCTGCTCACTCCTCATCTCCTCTGAGACACATTTAATGCACAGTGATGTTGAACCAGAATAAACAAGCAGAACAGAAAATAGTAGTGAATAGAGGAGAATTAGAGACATTGTTGTAGCCACAGCAGCTACATTTATTGTAATATGTAACATATATAAGTATCCAAAAACTACGATTCAACCATACACTGAAAATTTAGCAGAATTTAGAGACGAGAAATGCCTGATAATGAGCAACATGTTGCCACTGGCAACTGTCTCACTGTCCCACCCTGACCGGTGAAGCCTGAAGGAGAGTTGGGCCTTGTAATTGGCCGGCAGCGCAGTGATGTCACCCTTGCGATCATTAACTGTAACTGCGTTTCTCGGCGGGCGGTAAGATTTGGTTCCATGATGGACACTGTGGGAGATAAACCAGGAAGATCTCTTTGATTTAAAGTGACATCTGTGACAGAATACACTTTGACTGTCAGCATCTGTTCACCCCTGTTTCAGCTACACTGACAGGGTGGACACAGTAAATCGGTGTAACGTCTCTCGGCCTTTGACTCATTTCCTCTGATCTCCTCCTTTTCTCCACAGTCTAATCTTCATGAGTAAAGGTCAGAGTGTCTGCTCTTTTCGGTGCTGCTGTCACTGAGCACATCTGTTAGTCAAGTGCTTATTAGCTTTGGCCTTTAGCTCTTTAAAGATCAGGCTCCACCAGCCATGGAGGCAACACTGGTACATTTTCACTGCAGTGATTTTCTGCCACTGCACATTGTTCATTCTCCTATTTTTGACTGGTAAGGAAAAGACAGGAAAAACTGACTGTTCATAAGATTTCTCTCACTCAACTAGTATTTCTTGACAGATGCAGTAACAATAATCATAATGCCAAACAAAATATTGATCTCATTAACAACTGTTACAGGCGTTTTTGCA
The DNA here is from genome assembly GCA_038496675.1 of Rachycentron canadum. NCBI lineage: Eukaryota > Metazoa > Chordata > Actinopteri > Carangiformes > Rachycentridae > Rachycentron > Rachycentron canadum. Next base: position 19,541,799 of record CM076662.1, on the reverse strand, counting down.
ACAGTATAACCAAACTGACGTGAGTCTGTTCCTCTTAATTTTTTATCATCTATTTTTTTGCATATGTTTTACAACTGGCATAGGTTTGACAGTAGCATTGTTACATGGTCTTTGTCTTGTTGGTATCTGTGAGTCCTGTAAAGCTATGAAGTTTATATTATTTCAACACAGCACTGTTTCAGCATGTGAGGAAAGGTGGGCAAAGAAAAAAAAAATATTGGTTTCAAGCGATTGGCAATAGTCAAGTTTCCATTGAAATGTGAGGCAAATGTTAACTAAATTACCAGAAAATGGGCAAACAACAATGTTAATTTATGTGCCTTTACTGGTTTGTGAATATAAGGAGTTGGGTGCATCACAATCAACATAACATAACATAGAAAAATGCCATTTCTGTTTCATGTATAATGTGGATAATGTCACTGTCAGCTCAACACAACACAACACAACACAAATCTGCTCATTTTTGCTATTTTTCATCATCCATGCAGAGAAGAAAAAAAAAAAAAACTTAATTCAAACATTATTTCAAGTTCTTTTTTCCAGAAGTTCTGTATTTCCATGCATAATATTGCACTTATTGTCAGATTCAGAAGGATGAATACAGATTCCATCCTGGTCATTAGGGAGCAACTCGTGACCAGCTCTTGATTTCTGTAATTTAACTGTGCTCTATGGACTTGGAGAAGGCTCATGACCATGGCTTGGGGGCTTTTACTGGCTGATGAGCACATCATTAAAGAACCATCTTGTGCTTGTATAACAATGTGCTTGACTTATATAAGTCAAGCACGTTCTTTGATGATGTCCGGCTACACTAGCGGGAAGGATTGCCAGTAATTCTGTTTTCAATTATCATGGACAAAATCTGAAGGCTGAGAGATGGAGAAAGTCCAGTTTGGTGACCTTAGGGCTGCATCCCTTCTTTTCCCTTTTTCTTCTTTTTTACAATGATGTAGTTCTGTTTGTTTTTATCAGACCACAACCAATGAAGACAATGTGCAATGTTACACTGGTGTAAAGTAGTGCATTACTGCCTTCATGCTGGGAGAGTGTGCGACTGTCCAATGTGAGGAAATCGAGTCCTTTGGGATCTAAAACTGAGACAGACTGGTTGGTGGTACTTGAGAGTCGTGGTGAAGACTAGTGAAACTTTCAGTTTACCAGTTGATCTGTGTTCAGTACATTCGCTGACAAAGCTTCTACACTTCCTGGCGATCGCTGCTTATTGGTCCCATATGGAATTAGCTGCTGTGTTGTGCTGAAAGCTCGACCACACAAACGACACAAAAGCAGCCAGAAAGAAAGGCTTTCTGGACCCATGGTTATCTAATGACTTCAGCCTCAACACCAAAGTCGAACAACTGAGCACTGTCCCCTGGAGGCTGATGATAAATTCAGTTTGTTGCTTTGTTTCAAATTGTTGGTGTCCTGCTGGTAAAACCTAAAGCAGACAACAGCATGGCAACATGACGACACGTGATATTCACACGGTTGGTTTTTTAAAATATTTTCCAGTTTTATCGACATCCAATGTTTGTGTCTCCCCTCTCTTTGTATGTTGTGTATATATGTGTGTGTGTGTGTGCTCAGTGGGACACAGGTGAACAGCCCTCTTCTTCAGCAGCGTCCATCTGGTGTTTGAGCTCTGAGGCCTGACAAAGCACTTTGAGAGAGAGAGAGAGAGCAAAAGAAAGAAAGAGAGAGAGATAGACTGTCTACTTCTGTCTACTCTCAGTTTTGTCTGTATCTAAAAACACAAATTTAATGCTGTGTAGCGAGGCAACACTATGCAATACACAAAGGAAATGCTACAAACCTATTGCAAAAAATGCACTTTTACTTAAACTAAGCAACACATTTTCATTTTCTCCGCTTACTGATCCCAGAATATAACCAATCAATATGTTACAACACAGCTCTTTAGTGGTGATATGTAACATGGGAAAGAAACCTGCAGAGCTACTGTAAAAACTAATCAATGCTTGGCACCGCAACCTCTCATTGACGATATTTTATATAGCAAGAGGTGCAGACTTGTGGGCAAACTATAAAACTAATCAATAGATCAAGCCACAGCCTCTTAGTAATGCTATATCTGGAGAAAGATGAAAATGCTGCTGCATTCTGTGCAACTAAGTGATGCATGGCGCCGCAACCTCCTATTGATGTTTTGTTTGGGAAATATAATAAGGCGCCACACAATGATATTAAACCAACTCTGGTGAAACGGTTCAGCACTGATGTCAAAGCAGATAGTTCAGATAGTTTTGCCACGAGGATGTCAGGACCTGGGAACAGAAAATCTTTCAGCGATTGAAAAAAAAAAAGAAACAAAGGATGAAATGCTATGAAATGATGCATTGACTCTTCTCTCACTGTTAGACAGCAGTGGTTTTGAAGTTTACATAGAAAACACAGCATCAGAGATAGTGGAATGTGAAAACATAAACTGAATTGTTACCAAAATAAAATTCAACTGTTGAATTGCTCTTGTTTATCTACAGGCATTTAATGGTTTGGTGTTAAATTTTGTACAGAAATTCTTGGTCACCAGAGGGTGACTCTGATTTGTTTTGTTAGTTGGTCATAATACCTGACTAGAAAGGCCATTTGTGGTTTTGAGAGAAACATCTCAGCAGCTATCAGATGGACTGCAATGAAATGTGGTGCAAACATTCATGCTCCCATCAGGATGAACTGTCAACAGGATGATATATACCCAGTACAAACACATGATACTTGCTAACATCAGCATGTTAGCACTGTCACTGTGAGCATGTTAGCATACTGATAACACCAGAGCTGTTAGTGTGGCTGTTTTCCTATATTTAAGCGCCTAAAGCAATTCTTCTATCCAGCTGTCCACTTTTTTTTTGTTCATTTCAATTTTAAGGTTGTCTCATTCATATATATGTGACTATGTGTGGCAACAAGGGGGCTACGTGGCATTTCACTGCACAATCCATTGCCGTATAATGTGAATGAAGGTTACAGGTTAGGGTTAGCATGTTGGTGTAATTGTGTGAGAACGTAAGTCAGTCCGTTATCCAGTATGTTTGCAAAACAAGACTGCTTCTTCTCAAAGAAAAAAAAAAATATATATAAGTCTAAAGACAAATAATAAACATGCCAGAAAAGTTGTGAAGGCTGCAGGTTTGTAAATTGAAAAACAGTTCAGAGTTTGCAGGGGTCTGCTTCCTTTTGAGTGTTGTTTTTTTTTATTGAATAGACTAATGAAATTCCATCATGCCCTGTGTTGTAGCTGAAATGATTATCCTGTCAGCAGCAGCCTGCCTCGGATTCTTTGAAAGTCCGTTTTATATACTGTATAGATAAACTTCTGCAGTGTTTTGAAATTAAACCAATTCTGTATTTCAACAAGGAAAATACACAACACACTGTTCATCCGTTGCTTGGAAATAGGTTGTAAATTGTTGCATGTGAATCAAAAAAATTTGCTTTATTCAGAAAAAATGTGATGAGCAACGAGCAAATTATTTAATGTGGAATTCATTCCTCTCATTAATTGTCACTCTCTGCAGGAGCTGGAGGTTGGTCCCCTCTCACCTCAGACAGATATCAGTGGTTGGAGGTCGACCTGGGTGAGCGGACCAGGATCAACGGCGTCGCTACCCAGGGGCGATACGGCAGCTCTGATTGGCTGACGTCGTACCTGCTGATGTTCAGCGACACTGGACACAACTGGAAACAGTACAGACAGGAGGACAGTATAGGGGTGAGTCTGCACTGGAGCATAAACTACCAAAACAGTACAAAAACTGAGACCTTAGAGCAGTAACTACCAACCAATGTCCAATTGAAAAATCTTAACTATCTGCCAAACAACCCTGCTTTCTTTTTTGTTGGAATTTTAAAGTTATTTTATTCTACTCGGCACTGTCATCTGCCTAAACACAGTCCAATACAGGGTTTGTTTAACAACAATAGACAGTAACAAAGTGATGCAGTGCTGTCACATCTAGTCAAGTTCCTCTATAAAGCAATAAACCACACATTTGTCCCAGAGGACTGTCAGAATAATGTGACATTCATAACAGCCCTGATCTCAAATGTATTTAATAACAATTTCATGTGAACATATACACAGAAAACAGGACTTCCTTCGTGGAATATTTACCATGTTTGAGTGGCAGTTATTTACATTATATACCCGAGACACAGTTCTCACATTTTGACCTGTTTTTTGCAAAGAGGAAAACTACAAAATAATAAACAAATACACAACTGTAGAAATACACTCATAATTCACAGTAAACAGAACATTTTGCTTTTCGTCAGTCATTATGATTTGGCTATATTACAGACTATTACTTTACTCTTCATCAAATTTAATTACATTGTCCTTTAATTTCTCTGTTGGGTGGGAAGATAACTGTGAAAGACATTTCCTTGAAGACAGAGCCAAATCAGAAGACAGTAGATGTGCATTTGTTTTTATCTATTAAAACAAGTAGAACAGTACCATCTTAAATGTACTGCACTTTAAGTCATAAATGTAAACATGAACACCATTCAAGTTCATTACAGCTCATTTTCCTGGACTATTACAGTCATATTTACAGTGGACATGGTGTTTAGCAGCACTGATCTGCAGGGATCAGTTCATCCTGCAGAGATAATCACAGCCATCAGAAGCCTTTGACTCGTCATTAATAATGGATGAACAAATGAAAGCGCTCTGCTGACTGTGTGCACCTTTTGCCAAAACACTTCTGCTGCTGTTGATGGACTAAGGGCAGGACAGACGAGCAGCCAAGCTGCACTTTCCTGGCTCAGACCATGCAGTGCAGTCTGGAGTGCAGCCGGATGCTAAAATCAATGAGGATAGAAAAAAAAAAAAGAAAAAAAAAAAAAAGAAAGCTTTTACCTCCATCTGTCATATCCTCTGTCTTTATTTATTGTTCATTTTTTCAAGATTGCATTTAATGATTTTTAAGTGGAGAGTGACAATAAAAACAGGAGAACATGGGAAAACATAGTTAAGTTACAGCTGTGTTCATGTAAAAATAATGATGCTCGATCCTTTTAGCCAAGCTAGTTCTGAAAGGTTTGCAACTTCAGTCTGTCAGTGGGTGCGACATTTTGGCCCAAACTCAACTATCTCAACAACAACAGGAATTGAGATTAAATTTTGTGCAGAGATTCATATGGAGGTTGAAGTCTACTTTTCCTCAAGCATCATCATGAGGTTCAAATGTTTTTACTGAAGTAAAACTATTGGTTGGATTTCCATGAAATTTGGCGCAATCATTCCTGTCTCCATCAAGATATATATATATTAATAATAAGACGAACGTCATCCCCGCAGCTTCAGGAGCAATGTTGACGCAGCAGACATACATGCAATTTAGGCTGGATATAGTTTCCAAAGTATGATTTTACGCTGTAATGTCAAGAACTCATCAGGCTTTTGTTGAAGTGATTCATAAATAAATCAGTCAGGTGGGCACATGCAGTGTTTTCTCAACACAACACAAGTTGGACTTGTGTTTGTCGTACTGTGGTACATGGTTCAGTTCAGACACTGGAATACTAAATAGCTTTGTTCTCGTTTGCACAGAGAGCGAACACTGTGATGAATCCTGTCGAAATATGTGTAATTAACAGTTACATTTATTACCTGCGTGCTCTCAGGGAGTCCAATATCATACAACATACATGAAAATATCCCACAAATAAACATGGACACATCAAGAATAAATCCACATTTCTTCCAGTGGTTCAAAGAGGAGCTTTTGATCAGGAGCCGAGCCGAGGCAATTTCCTCATACAGGGAGAATCCACTAATCTCAGCGCCGAGGAGCTTCTCTGTCAGGGCAGAGAACGGCTTCTCAAGGCTTAAAAACATGTTGATCTTACACTCTACATAAACTGTGCACAATCCCGTTCATATTTCAAAGTATTTATGAACCTCTGCGTATTAGTCAGCCAGGCTTAGAGAGGCTGTCAGAGGAGAAAGTTGATGGCAGAGCCACTGGATCAACCACAACATACTGGGATTCTGCTGTCAGCTTACTGGGCTCAAGACCAGTGAAGGGAGGTTATTTCTTTTTCTATAACTTTGACAGGGAATAATGTAACTCTATCACTATAGCTTTTTTTTTTTTTTTTTAATTCTTGAATATTTTGTATGGAGAAATGACTGGACATCAGACACTTGAAATGAAAATGCTGCTGAGTTGAGGATGAGACACACATTATATCAACAGGAGAGAAACAGGCTGTTGTTGCGAGCTGTTATTAACTGAACAGGAAACTCCCATGTGTTGCTATCCACACTGTTTCACGGCTGAAACAGTGTGGATAGCAATTAATAGTGTGAAGGAACCTGGGTACTGTGGGGGATGTTCAGTGGTTTCTGTGTAAAAACACCTCACCTCTTCCTCCTTCCTCCTTCCTCCTCCTCCTCCTCCTCTCTCCTCCCTTATCCCTATAGTGGGTGCTTGGAGATAAAGTGTTTGGTAGCAGTCATGTTAATAACATCAATTGTTTTTCTTGCATCTGTTTCCCATGGGTCTTTTCATTCATGTCATTCATTGTTACATTCCTCAATCCCTGGATTTTTATAGGCAATGTAACGGCATCTCTCTCTTTTTTAGGATTGTGATATGATGCTGCATGACTGCTGCTTGTGTGTGATATTTTTGTATTGTTCCCTTGCTGGAAGAATGACACAGGCTTTTATTAGAAAAAATTAATAAATTCTGGATTCAAACAGAAATAAACACACACAATCACGCGCATTTACACAAACATAATGCCCTGAACTCATTCTTAACCATCAAACAGCCCCTCATTATCACACAACCATAGACATGTACACACACGCTCTCTCACGCACACACACACACAATCTTAAAACACATTATTATTACAAGTTACACCACACGAGCGTCTCTTTTCATCATATGAGGAGATCCAGCTCCTCTCTCTTGTGATTCCAGAGGAATTAATAAGTTAATTATGTGTCTAAGCTTTTATTCCGCAGTGGGAGAGTCAGTTAACCTGCATGTCAACTTCAAGGGAGGGATGTAATTAGGATAGATAGCCAGATGGGAGAGATGGAACAAGATGAAAAGAACGATCCATCCGGCGTTCAGCCCAGAGTCAGAGAGAGATATGTCCATCAGTTTAATGTTCATTCTCCAGATCTTGTAAACTGTTTATTGCCCATCAAGACCATTACATTATAAAAATAATATGGTCTTTGGCTGGTGGATTACACATTTGGTTGCCCTGACAGTTTAGACAGACTTTCATGGTCCTCAGAGGATAATTGCCTGACTTTTCTTATTGTGCCACCATGTTCGTTGGTTTGATTCAAGTGTCCTGCTCTCTTTCCTAAAGGTTCTTGTCTATCTGCACCAGTGGTTCCTCATCTTTTTGAAGCTCCCGGCCCACTTTAAAATCTCAAAAATGTTGGCGGTCCACACTCGACCCTGTAACAATACGAAGGCTAGATAATGGGTCCTCAGTGCATTTTTTGTTTTAGTATATAATTTCTTTAAAAAAACAAATGTTCAGGCCTGAACTGAAAGCAGGGGAAGCTCAATTTTCTTCTTTGTTTGTTTGGGGGAGATCACTTGTTGATTCACCATCTGTCGCTTGAATTTACTTTTAATTCCTCTTGTTTCTAACCTGGCATCCACGTTGTTACTCCAGTTATTTCCATGGATGCAATCTTTTATCATGCAATCAGACTAAGATATAGTAGAGTATAATAAGTATATAATGTGGTCAACCACAACATTATAGTTCACTGCCTCATCTTAATAAGAGAAGAACATATTGTTATATATATATATTTTTTTTTTACATTTTAAAAATATTTATTTATTCATCAATTGATCTTTAATGCAAAGGTAAAAGGTAAAAGTTGGTTGAATACCTAAAGGGTAATTCCAAAATCGAAATCCAATCCAAATACCTAAAACAATAAATTACCTGCTTAACTAACCTTATGACTAAATACCTGTAAAACTTCCCATCTCCCATTCCCAACTCCCATCAGCCTCAGCTACACATTGTGCTAAGTGATAATTTTACAGGAAATGTTGCAGATCAGATTTGTATCAGAAGAGTCAGTGGTTAGTTACTGGACTGAAGATGAAAATGAGGAGGAAATGTTGGTCTTTATTCATGTCTGATTGCCTCTTTACGTGACCTGAACTCAGCCAGTGAAAGCATCATCTTTGTCTGTGCGTTTTCAGTTTTTTCCAGGTAACAGCAATGCAGACAGTGTGGTTCAGTACAAACTGCAGCAGCCAGCGATCGCTCGCTTCCTCCGCCTCATTCCTCTGGACTGGAACCCCAGCGGGCGGATCGGGCTCCGGCTGGAGACGTACGGGTGTCCTTATAGTAGGTCTTATCTTCCTCTGACTACTAGTCTGACTATTACTAAAGTCAAGATAAGTAGGTAACTGGTATCTAATGCCTTTATTATAATTAATTGAACAATTAAACAAAAATTTACCAAATACAATAAATATCAAATGTGAAGCTTCTGTTAACATGAACAACATTTCAATGCAACTGCATATGAATTCATCATTTTGCAAAGAATAACAAACTTTTTCATAAAGGCCCCTTGTATAAAAATACTTTGTGTGTCTGTGTGTGTGCGTGTCTTTCATCTTTTGGACTTTTAATTGGTTTCATTCCCACTCTAATTATTACATGAGGCACTGACTCTTGTCCTGGATACTGTATAATGATTTAGTGCCTAATGATTTTCACACAGTATCACCCTCTCATGTTAATAAAGTTGTGTTATTGGTTTACTTGTTTTTACATTAGCACATCATCAATCACTCCTGCCCTTATAACTTCCATTTTGTTGTGTGCGTTTCATATTTTAATGCAAGAAACTCAAAGGTTTACAGCCAACTGTTGTCACCTTCTCCACCTTTTAATTCTCACCTCTGTAATCAACACTGATAACTATGTTTCACATCTCCCAGAAAACATATCCTGTTAACAGTTTAATTGCTTCCATTTTTATCTTGGGTATTTTGGACTACAGATTTACTGTATTCAACACAGTGAAAATAAATACACTTCACACTGTTTTCAGCCACTTTTTAATATCAAAAAAAACAAAAACAAATCAGTTTCTTAATCATATCCATCCACCTTTTGCTTCTAAAGTCAAAATTACCACATCTAATGCCATGCCACTGTTTTTTTCTTGATTGAGTTGAATTTATTGAGTGAAGATTAAAAATCTCTTTTATACAGATAAAACACAAAAATATGTAACGCTGTGTCTACTGTGACACAAATTTAAGACTGTTCCTTCACTATCAAGTCAATAGTTTTGCAATGTGATTGGGCAAGATGAGACTAGAAAGTGATTTTGCTCAGAGGAAATGTTTTTCCTCAGGGAACAAACTGAAGTTTGATGATGACGATGACGATGCTGAGTACAGAGATGTACTCCGAGAGGACTTTTACCATCCTAAACCTAGGTTGATTTTTCATGAACCACAACCAAGTGCTGCCATAAAAAAGCTTAACAACGCTGTAGTTACTACAAGTTGTATTGTATGACTGAATATTGACTGAATTGTCAGTGTTCAGTATGAGCATTTTTGCAACTTGCCAGATACAGTCATTAACAGCATTTTCTCATTATATTGGTAGAAAACGTAATTGTTCATTAAATTCTCATTCAACATAAATTATTTATTCAGGGAATTTGCTTCAAATTAATTGTATATAAACAAAATTTCTCAGAGACAGGATTGTACATAAAAATAATATTTAATCGTTAAAATAATAATCATAATGCAGCACCAGAGGCTGTCGGCCAAATGCCAGCACATGTGCACTTTTGTAATCTGATCAACAATAGATGTTTTCATTGTAATGAAAAGGTTAACTGGAGTGGACACCAGAGTAAGTGTAGTCATTGAACTTTGAACCTCATGTGTATATGTACATGTATGTAGTTACTTTGCAGTTGTGCCACAAATCTTCGCTCAGATGAACCTTTGCATTCATTGCACATGTAGAGTAACAGCTTCTTCAGTCAGCAGGAACTGCAATGTTTAATAAAATGTTCTGATGTGAACTTGTTGGAGAGTGTGTGTCTGTGTTTGAGGCTCTGTGTTGGTTTGAAAATTTAAATCGATGTTGAAGTCACTTGCTGTTCCTTTAGGATTCACAGTGGGGAAGTTAAGAAAGTCTTTACACCTAATCTCTTCTTCACACACGCACGCGCGCGCACACACACACACACACACACACACACACACACTGCTCACCTCACCTCACCTCACCTCACCTCACCTCACCTCATCTCAAATCCCCAGCTAGAGTGAGGGAACTACATTTTTATTTTATGTGACAAACAGAATACAGATCCAGTTCTGTTTGAAAGACTCTTCCCCCCTGTGTCACACAGACAAACACAAAAATAAACACTGCATCACGTGAGCAGACAAAACTTCCAAGGTGTGCATGTTTTTTGTGTTGGATGGGAGAGACATTCATGAAACTCATCTTTGGACAGTTGCCTCAAAGTAAAACACACATTTTTCTTACCTGGTTAGTTTTAATGTCACCATTGTCTTTGGCGTGTAACAAAACCATGAAGTCCTTATTGCTGTCTCCCTGTTTTGTTTTCCAGCCTCTGATGTGGTGAGTTTTGACCATGGCTGCAGTGGTCTGGTGTACAGGTTCAGTCCTAGCCCGAGGAGGACGTCCAGAGATATCATCTCTCTGAAGTTTAAAACCCTGAAGAATGCTGGGATGCTGCTCCATGCAGAGGGACACAAAGGGCTCAGCCTCAGCCTGGAGTTAGACAGAGGAAAACTGCTGTTGCTGCTCAGACAAGGTGCAACATACCAGACACTCACATTTACTGACACCAACATCTATTTATTGATACTAATATCCGCTGCAATGGAGAATCTGCATTGACGCCATGTTTATCTATAGAAGGATGCTGGGAGATAAGGATATCAAAACCACGTCTGGTATTCTTCAGAGAAATGCCAGACGTAAGAAGATCATATTGTTGACATTTTCAGAAAAAAAGGAAAATGTCACAGACAAACACATGAATGTCATTTCCATCTGTATCATCCACCTTGATAGTGCACCCTGTTTTCTGGAACAAACCATCAGCTGTGACAGTTTGATCAGCAGTCAACTTGTGGTTTGTGAATTATTTTATGGTTATATTGGTACAAAAACATGTGTATCAGGTCAAGGATAATATAAAGCCTCTGGGATAACTTTAGATTGGTTTTGGTTGGGTGAGATGGCCGACGAACATAAATCTCAAAACAAAAATCACTCTCTCCTGCTGCATCTCTGTCTAGTTACAGCTGTGATGGATGGTTCCCGTTTACTGTAGCATGTGTTAGGGCTGTAGCATGGCTTATTGTCTGTACACAGGGGTGTGTGTGTGTGTGTGTGTGTGTGTGTGTGTGTGTGTGTGTGTGTGTGTGTGTGAAAATGGGGTTAAACCAGGGGTTGTCAGGCTGCCATGCTGAATCATCACCATATGGCTCTTCTCTTTGCCTCCTCTTCTCTCTCCTTCTCCATTTCACATCTTTCAAACCACTCATTCCTCCATCTGCTTCTCCCTCTCGCTCTTTCCCTCATCAATCTTTTCTACCTTTTCTCTCCAAGTTCTCTGTAACGCTTGTCGAAAGACTGATACCTACAAAGACAGACAAGAACACACAAAGAAAAAGACATGCATCTAGAGAGAGACAAAAACACTTCACATTAAGAATCAGCTGGTTCATTATATTTTGTTATATCTAACCCTAATATATAATTACTTTTTTTAGTATTTTTTTTATATCAAAATCCTTCTCTCTCTTCCTGTAAAACATTAAAAGCATTTTATTTTGTCTTCAACATGGGGATGATTTTAATTTATGTAATTATTTAATTAAAGGGCCCATATGTTACATTCTTCTGGTGTTTTATTTGAAGTGTTGATATCCTTAAGAAGATACATTTGTCTTTTTAATTACCTAATCCTCTCAATGTAGTTTTTCCAGGTGGACAGGGCTTGAGGTGTGGCTGAGGGCAGTGACTGCTTTGTTGTGACATCACAAAGTTACAGAAGTCCTGATGGCTGTTTTTTTTTTTTTTTTTAATACAGACTATGTGCATTTCTTTGTGGACTGAGCACTTTGATATTTTCACAGTATTAATATAGAACCTAGACCTGATTTATAATCAAAGAAGACATGGACATCTACCTTTATACAATATTGGACCTTTAAATGTTACATAACCCCACCCATCAAATAAAACTAGCTGTGCACTACTATAATGGGTCAGAGGTGTGTTTCTGGAGATTAGTCGGCAAAAATGTTGACATTTTCAAAAGGTCTAATTTATTCATTTTTCCATTTTCTTCCTCCTGATTTCACTGCAGTGCTCCTGTTTCGTTGACTGAGCCAATCAAACATTAAAAACATTTGATTTAAATCCATCTCATAACTAAACTCCACCCACATCTTTCATTTCATGTCGCGAAGAGAGTCACTGTCTGCTTAAACAAATCCCGATGTCACTGCTCTACCATCTACCATTACTGTGCCATGTTAGTGTCTTAAACTCTGTGGAAAAGCTGTGTCACTTTGAAGAGGTGCTGCAGCTCAGTGAGAGGAAATTAAAGCCATCCATTGAAGAGAGTTTTGTTCTTCTTCTGCTGCCAGACACCAACACTGAGAACAACAAGCGACTTTTTTCTCTTTGTTTCTGAGCCTCTGTCAACTCATTATTTTTTGTATTTTCTTTTATTTTTTGTCTCCCATTACTTTATTTACATCATATCAAAAGAGGTCACTCGGCTTTTTCAGCTCCTCACCTTTCTATCTCGTGATTTCTGTCTTTCTCTTTGGACATTCTTGTGTATTTTGGTCTCCTGGATGTGCTATTGAAATTCTTCAAGCCCTCTCTCCTCTGTTTTCATGGTCTGATACCCTTCATCTTTCTTCTCTCATTATTCGTCTCCATCCTCCTCTTTCTCTTCCTCCCTCTATGTTTCACCCCTCCCTCTCTTTTTCTCTACATTGGCTTTTTAGGTTACTGATTGTGTAATTTAAGTCATCTGCTGTGTGCACTGACCCTGAGCTCATGCATGGCCTGCTCCGCTCTGCTCTGCTAACATTAACACATCCAGGTCTGAACGCAATGCAGTTTGCTTTATGAGGCAACTCCTGAGTAACAACCCTGCACTGAAGCAGCAGCTTTAACTGACATAAAACGGACAAATTAAATCTTTCTTTCGTGCAATTCACTTCAGATTTTTTTAAGTGAGATGTTTTGGGTTTTGTTTTGTTTTTTTTTTTTTCAATTTAAGGATCTTGTTGAAGCATTGTTTTATCCTGTTGTAATGAGATCTCTGCTGAGCAGTAGTTTTAGGGAATCCAGTATAGCAACTAGATTGGAGAAGCATTTCACTGTAAACAGCATCACTCTGCCTGTTGTTGTCTAAACAATTGGAATAAACATGCTGTTTTTTAAGATTTATGTCTGCTATTCAAAACCACCCCTTTCTTCTCTGCTTTACATTCATCAAAATGTCAGGTCAGTATATTGTGTCTTTGTTGGCTCATAACTCAGCCGGTCGTTTCCTGTTACTTTAGTAATTTTAAGAAAACAAATATGCTGAGGGTTGGTGGGTCACGCTCCAGTGTTTGATCTCAGCTGTGAGCTAAGGCACCGCTTTGATTAAAGCTATAATCACAACTAACATGACTGCATTTAAACTAGACCTATGTTATTTTAAGAGTTGTTTTCATACATTCAAACCCAGAGAAATATGTAATTTTAACAGTCTGGTCGCCTGTCAATGTCCTCATATCCCCCTTGTGCATGAGTCACCATGGTTGTCTGCCAGAAGTGTGTTGAAAGCTTTTTTTAAAAAAAAACTGTTTTAATCACCTGGTTGGTTTGTTCTGGAGAGGAGGAGACTTATGGATAATCAGCTTTAGGCTTTAGGATTTTTTCTTCGGGAAGTTTTTACCTAACTGGGAAAAGCTGAATGGAGTGGCAGCAGTGGTGGTAAAAAAGTTAACTCCCATTATTGCATGTCATGTTCTTTTGTTAGTGTTTTGATTGAGAGCAGCAGAAAATTACATATTTTGCCTTCACCCATGATAAATGAATATAAAAACTTGACTTGACGACAGATGGTAATAGGCAGTTGTAGAATTAGATTTGTATCTTGCTCGTGACAAAAGTCGTATGTGAAAAAGAGATTTTACTGAACGCACTAGAACATGCAGACACATTTTTATTTGACAATGACAAGCAGCAGGTTATCACACCACACCTGCCTAATGAAAGACAAACCTGAGAAAGAAGAGACCATTTCGTGTGAATCAGTGTAAATCAGTGCAAAAGTATTTGCTTGTTTGGAGTTCTTTATAAAGTCCACTACTGTCTTCCTGGGCAATCAGATTTAGTCAACAGCTGTAATGAAATTGTCGAGAGGATATGATGAGTGTGCTTGCTCTCGTTCAGCAGCAGACTTCCTTGAGTCATCTTACACATCCTGGCTTTCTACAGATCCAAGCACTTCAGATGAGGAGGACAGTGACAACAACATACCATGCACATTCATGCTCCAAAAATGAAAAGATGTTTCCCATGACCTTCCATCTGTGCCACTATCACACTAATATCGTTTTTTTTTTAAATATCGACTGACCCCATGCTTGTTAATATTTTCTGTGCGCATTCACACCCCAATCAGGAAGTGACATATTGATTCCTGGTGACCCCCATCTCATATCATGTAACAGCCTTGCTCAAGGACTCACTGACAGCTTTTACACAGGGGACAGTGTTGCTGTTTCATATTCTACACCACAGTTTTTCCTCAATTCATCCAAAAAATGTAATTACCGACTGTCCAGTCATAAACCTAAATGTTTTATCATTGTTTCTTAAAAAAAAAAAAAAAAAAAAGATGAATTTGTTCTCCCTGATACTGATGCTCTCCCTGACACTGCTAAAAAGGTGGAAAACCACAAAGGAAAATAAAGACAAACAGCAATAAAGAAATGAGAAACAGAGGGAGAGAGAACACTGCATATTAATACAAATTCAGTTTCTACTTTCCTTCTCTATGATCTCTAATATTGATTCCTGTTTTTTCTTTACAGCCATTTACTAACTAATCAAATCAACCATCTAAAGAAACATTCATTCATAAAGTCCTCTTCGCTTCTCCTCCACCTCCAGTAACATAATAGTTATTCAATTAATCAGTGCCAGTAAAGGGTTATTATGTGTTTTTAAGTATTGTATGGTATCCTTCCTCTCATATTGATTGTCTCTTTTCACTCGCGCAGACTGTGATGAAATAATTTGTTGTAGTGACAGCAATGACAGGATAGGCCTCCACTTCATCGTTTCATAACTTCCTTTCCTCAAATTAAGTTGTTTTTCTCTCACCCGAGTTCCTCACAAAATGGGCTGAACTAATAAAGATACACTTGTCCATCATTTTCCAAACTGTCTGTGTTTGTCTCTGTGAAACTGGAATTGTCTTTCCCTAAAGAACATCTAATACATTTTTAATGACTGACTGTATTCAGCTCTTTCTACACTTCCCTCTCTCAGCAGAAGCACAAAGCTTCTCTCCCATTTTTTTTTTGTTGGATGCAGAAATGTATCCACTGATTTGGCCCTGCTGGTGCTCATCTATCATTAATGATGTCTCACCATGTTTCCTGCGCAGTTTTTCAGATTAGGCTTCATCACATATTTGGCTTCAGTTCTCAAATGCAAGTATGCAGATATGCAGTAGTCCCTCTTGAGATGGAGGAGGGTGACTTTGGAGTGATCCTCTCAGTGAGATGCTGAAAAAATCTGAATATTCATAACGGTAAAGAGGCTTTTTGTCAGGCTGGTCTTAGCACCAGGTCAGATAAAACATTGGAAAACAATCTTTTTAGTGAGATCAGAAAATTCTGTTTCAGTCTAACCACTCTCCCCGCGCGCCTCTTCTCTGTCAGGTGATACTTCATCCACTGAGCCCCAGCGTCTTGCTTCCCTCGGCAGCCTGTTAGATGATCACCATTGGCACCACATAGTACTGGAGAGGCGCAACTCTCACCTTAACCTCACTGTGGACAAACACACTAAGAGGGTTCAAATCCCAGCAGAGTTCAGCTACTGGGATATCGAACAGGTTGGATGAAACTGAATACATAATATACACACATATAAACGCTGGGATAGACATACACAAACACTGTAACCAGGAATCCAAAGAATTATTAAGGTTTAAAACTGTAGCTACACTATAAATGTAGCTACCGTATTTACATAATGTGCATGTAATCCTCTCTGTTATTGTGCCCATATAGCTGAGTTTTGGGGCAGTCCAGAGCCTCACCTCGAAGAAATTAAGCATCTCAAAGGCCTTCCATGGCTGCCTGGAAAACCTGCTCTACAACGGCCTCGACTTGATAGAACGAGCCAAACACAACAGCCAACAAGTTACTATAATGGTAAGGCAATGCTCACACAACGGCCAACAAGTTACCGTAATGTTAATTTAGCTAAACACAATGACCAACAAGTTACTCTGATGGTAAAGCAACGGTCACACAATGATCAACAAGTAACTGTGATGTGTTTGGTACAGCTGGGGCATCACATGGATTTGGGTTCAAATGTCCTGTGGTTGTGAAACAGCGCGTAGCCGGGTGATTTTTTTTTAGTTCATATCTGCAGTGACCACTAATGTATCAATGCACTGTTGTAGCATGTAACGTCTTGCTAACAGTTGTTAGCAGGATGTGTAGCTAGCCAAAACAATATCCTAAAATCTGGCTCTACCCACAGGCAATGATAGACACAGTGTACGAGGCACAGCATTATTAGTAACATAACAGTGACAACTGTTAGCTGAACGGCCCATATTTTAATATTCTAAACTAATTTTCTTGGAACTACTGACACGTTATCTGGTAATAAAAACATATAACACAGTTTGTTACTTTAGGGCTGTGTTTACTTGCTGCTTGCTAGTTGTGAAAACAAGCTAATGCGGCCGAGTCCAGGCCACAGTATAAAAACTTGTACATGTAGCTGGATACTTTGGCGTTATGCTGGCTTGCTGCTTGATATTAATAAAATTAGCTTGTGAAAGACATGGTAAAGTAAAAGTTTGTCTAACATAAGATGTTCCACTATTTGACTTTTATTGGCACTACTTAGCACAGCGTATTAATCGACATATATTGGATGTGGAATTGGTTATTTTATTTTTAACTCACTGTAGTAGTTTTAACTTTCACTTAATAGATGAGAAGTAATGAGAATAATAAAAACAGGAACTGTGTGTGTCGAAACATTTCCATAAACCTACAATAATCGTATGGGAAATAGACTGTACAAAATAGAAACAGTAATAGAAAAATAAATGTGTAGCATGTGATGTTTAAAGCTGATATGCTCTAAATTACAAAATGTTGGTGACTCATGGTGGTACAGTGTAGTAGACCAGGTCTGCCTATCCATCAGGAATAGAAAAGCAGCTTTGTGTTTTTTAACTGTTTTTCAACAAAGGCTTTCTCTAATGCCCCGGGCTGCTGGGCTTTTATGTGAGAGAGAGCGCGGCATCAATCACTGGAGAAGGGCCAATAAAACCCAAATCTGCAAGGCTGTCTCAGAGTGTGGCTCTCAATAAAAATCTTTTTAGGTCGCTCAAACACTGACAAAACATGCTGTTCACTGTTCTTAGGGTTTTTTTTTTTTTTTTTTTTTTTTTTTGTGATTTGTTTATTAAATACTAAACTTTTATCGATATTTAGTGCATTACATGACCACAGATCTGGATGTTTAGCTTTTATTGTCAAAGTTTTATTATGTTTCATTTTGCTTGTTGCTTGTTTTGTCAGTTGTTGTTTTGTTTTTTTTGTTTGTTTTTTATTGGTCACTCTTGATTTACCCTTAACCCACTGGGATTCAGTCTTAGTGGTAAAACATTGGCTTTACCACTCAGCTCTGGTCTCTGCCTCTGGCTGCAGTGCTTAATAAAAGGACAAAGACTCACACTAATACCTCCTCATCTTGGCCATTAGGACCTTCAGATGTTTCTACATTCACAATGAGTGGAGCGAGCTCATCATGTTGAGGCTGTGAAGCATTTCTGCAGGGAGTAATAAACACTCTCTCTCATTACAGTAAAGATCCAGACAGCAGAAAAAAAAAACCCCACGAATTCTCAGTAAAGCGGGTACACGGATTCACATGCATGGCTGAAGATCTAATAGAGGGGGCATTTTGTAATGCTGCTGTGGCTCCTGAGGTACTTGCCACAAAGTGATGGTCCAATTTAATACAGAGACTAAATAGTGTTTCATATCGTGCTGCGAGTGGAGCATTAGTGCAAAGAAAAAAAGGGTGTAGATGGAGGAAGATCGGTGTGTTGGCGCAAGCGTCTTAAGGCTTTTCAGGGTTTTTAAGGTAACTTTTTTTACTTTGTGTTGTGGTGCAGCACATCCCACTCCAACATGAATTATTGTGCTTCACTTTAACTGCACCACAAAGGGCTTTTAGATGTCATCTGTGTTTCTAGAACATTACAACGATAGCAGGCTGATATTCCCAGAAGAGGGCTGGGGCTGTAATATATAACTGCTGCAATGAGCCTGGAGTCATTATCACAACTCAAAACAATAGACTGTAACAGAGATGTCAAGATATAGCAGCGCTGGCACACTGTATGCTCACCTTCCCTCTTTTTCAGTCTTTATCTCTGCTACATCCAAACTAGGTGACTTTTTCAGTTTGCTTTCCTAATCTTATCCTAAGCTTTGCTGTTATCATTATGGTAATACCAATGTCCTCTTTAAGGAGACTTGCTGATGAGATCACTGCGACATAAGGTCACACCGACACGCCCTCTGCAACTGATTAATATTCATGTTTTATGTTGTTTTATCTCTAGTAATCATTTTCCTGTCCCACCTCCTCCCTCTCTCCCCACTTTGCATCTCTCCATCTCAGGGCAACGTGACCTTTTCTTGTGCCGAGTCTGTTTCGGTCGCTGTGACGTTCCCCGGCCCCCAGAGCTTCCTCCAGTTGCCTGGTGCGATGGCATCCTCTTCAGGGGGCGTGTCCCTGGG
The DNA here is from genome assembly GCA_038496675.1 of Rachycentron canadum. Taxonomy (NCBI): domain Eukaryota; kingdom Metazoa; phylum Chordata; class Actinopteri; order Carangiformes; family Rachycentridae; genus Rachycentron; species Rachycentron canadum. Next base: position 19,522,654 of record CM076662.1, on the reverse strand, counting down.
ATTACAGTTCAGGACATGGAACAAGGCGGGGCTTCTGCTCACCTTTGACCTTCCTCAGCAAGGGGGGGTCGTCTGGCTGTACCTGAGTGAAGCCAAACTCCGGCTGCAGATCCATAAGGCAGGCAGGGCCCTGCTGGAGCTCAGTGCAGGTAAGGTAGCAACACCCAGAGCCTTGATCCATTAACCTCTACACTGTCAGATCAAAAGAAAACATGAGTACGACCACTTCCCACACATACTTATGAACATAGTGGGCAACTCATGCATTCTTTTGAACATGCATACACAGATAGATACGTAGCAGAACATAAAACAAATTAGACAACTTCATGCAGAATTCATTTTTTTAAACAGCCTAATTAAGACTCCCAGCAAATGAAGTAGAGTAAAGAGTAAAACAGGACTTTACAGCTCAAGTTGTTGTCGTACTAAAGTTTACTGATGAGTTCAGTTTGTAACCTGATCGATGTGGATCTGGCACAGGCAATGATTTTATTTGCAAAATGTGGAATTAATTAATCTAATCTGTCTTCATCCATTTATGGCTAATGATGGGAGAGCAATGAGGCTTGTTTCTTAATCAGTGACATTTATAAAATCAAATCAGTGACATTTATAAATTCAAATCATGCATATACACATGTTTATAGCTCTCACGAAAAGAATGCCTCTGCATATTTCTGGTTTTGTGCACACCCATCGTTTTAGTCATGAATCTACAGTTTAATGCATCTGGTCCCTGGTCTGGACCCATCAGCTCCAGATGGTTTTTGCTGTTTATTTTTTGGTCTTGCCTAATGATATTCTTCAAAATCCTGTTTGAGAGACATGATTTACAAGCTGTTTCCAAATAGAAATTTGGTACCTGTGTGGCAGGATCTGGAGCAATTGGATATCTAATTTGGTCATTACTACACAAGTGCTCATACTTGCCCTGTTCTCCTTGGAACTAAATCTTACAAAATCTGCTGCAGGTCTTATTGGCTCCATGTGCAGCCATGAACATGGGAGGAAAAAAAATTGTAGTTTTCAGTCATGTGTATTAACGTGTTTTTGATTCCCAGGTTCTGCTCTGAATGATGGTCAATGGCATTCAGTGGAGCTGAAGTCCAAAGGAGGACGTCTGACCATTGTTGTGGATAAAGAGGAAGGAAGCATCGCTCACGCCAGCCCGTCATTTCCTGTCACTGTTGAAAGTCACCTGTTTTTTGGTGGTAAGCGTGAAACAGCTGTGTCTTTGTTCACAATGAAAACCTGTCACGTGTCAGCCACATGAAAGGTGCTGCCCCATCCCCAAAACTGGAAGTCTTACCCATAATGAACTCATATATTTTGGTGTTTGTGGAATGTCATTGTGCTTGTAAATTTACTCAATATGATATTTCTCATACAAAGATAATTTTTAAATGTCACAGTTTAAATTTGTGATTTATTTGTCAATATGATCAGATACCTCAGTTTGATCACTCGGCTCTCTTCTGATCAGGTTGTCCCACTGAAGACAACAGTCGGGAATGCAGAAACCCCTTTAACATCTTCCAGGGCTGTATGCGTCTCTTAACCCTGGACAACACGAACGTGGACCTGATCATGGTGCAGCAGAAGGCATTGGGAAACTACAGAAATGTGCAGATTGACATGTGTGGAATCATCGACAGGTAAGTTTGCAAGGACATTTATTTATTGCTTTATATTTGCACCAAGTTTTAGAGCATTATGACACCAAACAACTTGCAGAGATTATTCACAGTGCATTAACTAAGTGGTCCTCTTACCAGGAGTGGGGTTTGAACCCACGAGGACATTGTGTCCATTGCATCTTAAGTGCAACGCCTTAACCACTCGGCCATCCTGGTGTGAGTGTTTGGTGAACCATGTAATAGTAAATCATTATATGATGATGATGATATGATATATGAGGCTGAGATTTTCAACAACGGTAACAGGATTGAAGCCAGACACTATAAAGACAATGCATTCACTCAAATGTACTCCCTTTAGCTACCAGGAGAGGGATTCGAACCCCCATTGCATCCTGCCCTCCTGCTGAGACCGTTCAGACACATTAAAGAGGAGAATCACATGCTAATGTCTATGCAGTCCCCAGATCTCAGACAAACACTGAGGCAAAGTGGCAACTTTAGCCATTAATAACACAGACAGGACTTTGGATATGAACTTTGGCCTCTTGGTGCTTTGTACACCCACCACCCTGACAACTTTCCTTAGGCTACAACAGCCAATACATTTGTGGTTGCAGTTGTATAGAAGGTAGTTATTTCTAAAAGGTTCAATTAATTTTATGATGAGCTTTTAAATACACTCCACTGCAACTGTTACATTGGCACTTGGGTTTCTACCATCTTCATGTGCATCAAACACTGAACGGAGAGTTTAAGTAAAATCAATTTATAGTGAGTTTAGACCTCATGATAAACATTTTCAGTGCAATTCATGCATTGTGAGGTGATAAATGACAGTGCAAATCAACAGCGACAACACAGCATCAGAGCAATAACTTCAACCACAGCGACAGGGGGGGAGGGCGGAAAAGGGAGCAGATCCAGTCACGGCAAATAGCAGCACAATTAATGAGACAATTACAACAATTATACACCCGCCTCTAGGGCATAGCACACACACAGTCACACACATTCAAACACACACACACAGTACATTGTATGTAAACACAAGCATACACACAAATATTGAACCAACCACATATCTTTGGTAGATAAAGAGAATCTGCTCCAGTGGTTTTAATTAAAATGTCTGCTTTTTCTGCATTCATTAGAGTATTAATCAAGACAATACAGCTCTTGCACAGATCTGACTGTTCACTGGAACAGACCTACAAAAAAAAAAAAAAAAAAAAATCCTGTTTTCCAGTAAAGACAGAGAAAAAAAACTACCACATGCTCTGAGTGTAAACCTGCTGATTGAATTTTGGTCCCACTGGATGTATTTTACTGTAAAGTCAGGTGGAAAATGGACTCAGCGACACAGCTTCAACGTGTGGTCATACTTCACAGCAGGTTATTATATCTGGTGTGTGTGGGCATGTGTGTGTGTGTGTTGCCAGTACCAAAGAGGTATTATTATTCAAAGCAAACACTCCACAAACAGCACATATGGAACAAAGAGCCTCTTTATTACAACATCAGTTCAACACTGCCTGATTACTTTTAGTTCACCATGTAAAGTGATGGATTAACATACACAGACACACATAAGAAAATCAGTGTTAAGATGTGAGTCAGGGTGTGTGGTTTTTTTTTTTGGTGCTTCATTGCCGTCAACATGATTACAGAAAGCCGGCTCAAATTTCTGAACCAGGTTTCGCCAGGTTTTTATCGACAGTCAACAAACGCATGGTGCACAGTCTGAGATAGGAGGAGGGTTGTCTGCGGGGCTAAACATACTGGGATCAATGTAGTCTGTGTGGACTGAAGTTAAAAGTGTTGTCAGGCTAAATTGGATCACATGGTGCTGCAGGATTGTGGGCTAACATCTCCGAGCGACTTAGGCCTGAGTGTGTTTATGTGTATGACATTTTAGTGGTGTAGATCACGCTGGTTGCAATTTGAAAGGAGACTGTTTTTTTTTTTTTTTTTTTTTGTTGGTGACACTATTTTCAGAAGCTGTCAATGTTCTGTTTTCATGAAATACAGTCGCATTTAAGTTACTTCAACTCCTGCAGGAAAAAAAAAAACATGAGCTTTCTTCAAATATCAATGTACAGTTCCTATGTCCTACTTAACCAGGGGTAGAACCAGGCACATGTACATTTATTTGCCATGTGTGCACATTGGAGAGCAGTAAAGTGGTTGAAGTTTTTATTTTGTGTTTGGTGTCTGTGTGGTGCTTTATAAAATGAGGCTAGACATCAAATCTCTACTTCATTTACTTTTTTATTGAAATGCATCTTCATTTTCATCACTGTCTTTATCATGGCCCTTCAAAGAAATGGACGTTTCATGAATCAAGTCTGTTGATGTCACTACTTATACACTGAAACTCACCCAGTGCATAGTCATATATATAAAGAAATAAGTCAGCAGCATTCAGTGGTAATTTGGGTTAATATGGTAAGATTAATGTGAATGCGACCTCGCTAACTTTAGATTAAAGCAGTATGGAGATAAATGGAGGTTAACATCAGCCTGTAGCGGGCTGACAGGCTGCCGAATCAGCACTTTTATCTAACTAAAAGGGAGGCTGCAGATTCTGTACAGTCATCTGTTTTCTCCTCAATATTCCTGCCTGGGTTTTGAGCAAACACACACTCACACACTGTCACATACATGTTTATATTTAGTATTCAAAACTTGCATCTCTTAATATTACGATACAGAACCATGGAGGCGAAATACCAACACACAAACACATTCACCAAGACAGAACCCGGGATTGATGAGATGGGATTGGAAGTAAAGTGGCTATTATTATGTTTTTCTATGTGTGTGTGTGTGTGTGTGTGTGTGTGTGTGTGTGTGTGTGTGTGTGTGTGTGTGTGTGTGTGTGTGTGCGAGTTAAAGCCTGGAACAAATGGAAGCAATGCATGTGGATAAAAATACTCTTATCTCAGCCAAATGCAACGAGAAAAGGGTGAGGCCAAGAAAAGGATAAACATAAAACACATTACTTGCAAAATATAATACTTATCAAAGCTACATGTGCCCCCAAGTCAACAAAACTGCACACAGAGCAAATGACAACATGTTAACACAGAAATGCAGTTTAGTAGAATGATGAATAGTCCACCATCAGGTAAACTCACCCCCATTACATAGGTTAAGCTACAGCTCCACAATCATATAATTTAAACAACAGCCCAACAAAAAACTGAATATATTAAAGTGTAAATTCACCAGTTCACCTCATAATCTGGCTCATCCTGCCAACTAGTGGTGACACCTTTTTTTCTTTTTTTCACACAATGTGCAGCTGTTTTGTAACGTGGCACTGGATGTGGTCAGAATGAAACAGTCAAAACCTTAGGAAACTGAAAGTCAAAGTAAAAGAAAAGGTAAATGGGTCATGTTGATTACTTGACACCAACTGCTTCTTATGAATGATTTAATGTTAGTTCATTACAACTGGAACAATAGAAAACTCGGGATTATTTACTGCATCTTAGATAATAATGATGTCGCGATGGATGAATGGATAAAGACGAAAACATTTCAGTGGATTTATGGATGCATAATTTGCTCAGGCAACCCTCTGGTTTCATCGGTCTGAGAGAGATGTTTTGGAGAATTTCAACCACCAAAAATGTTACAAGAGAGTAGATGAACCATGGATTGGTGGAAGAGTGGTTTTTATCCAGCCAAACTTTGAGGCAGGTACTCCACTCAAACATGGAGTTCTGGCCACACAAGATGCATGATCACAGATTTAATTGGTCTTTAAATGTAACTTCTTATGTCGAAACTGGTTAAAGTTTTGTGCTATGAATTACAAGATAGTTTTCTCCCTCTTCCCTTAAGGCTTTTTCTTCTCCTCTGGACACCAACTGATTAAAAGACAAAGAAAGAGCTTTAGTTATGGGGAGGTTTTTTTTTTATGTTGGAGAGGAAGTGGTTTAGCTTTTCAGTCGATGTTCAGAACAAAGTCATTTCAGAAAGTCTTTTTTTTTTGAACAACCTCACACAGCAACATGCTGCCATAATGGAAAATATTACATTCGGATGTGAAGAATGAAATAATTCTGTTACATTATTTCTGACCCTCCTACACACATTTGCCTATGAACTGAATAACACACTTGAGAAAAAATAATTTAAAATGCTTTCTGCCTGTTTAATGAAAAAAAGCATCATATCACAGACTAATACTTGGATTCATTTTATGCCCAGTCTGCTTTTTAGGGGATAGGAAGAGTCTTAAAGTATTTTTTTGGGGGGGCAATCATGTGGATCTAGTCTTGTTTCCTGTTTGATGGAATCCCATAAGGTCAAAGGTTTGATCCCAACACACTGAGCATTTTCTCTCATTGATATGTGACTTGCTTAAAGTATAAAAAATGCTTCAGCTCCTTTCTTGTGCAAACTAACAAAATAAAAAGTGGACTTATCCTGACAATAAGCACTGAAGGCTGGATTTTGGCAACTACTTTTGTCCTCTGACAGATTTTTGGCAGCCAAACCTTGAAAAACTGTTTCCAAGCTTTGACGCTGCCAAAACAAGCAGATTGAGGTTTTTTTTTTTGTTTGGTTTTTTTTTTTAAATCTGCTGTCTCAGTCTACGGTCTATAAAAGGATATTGTAATACATTTCAAATTCCTCACACACTGTGTCTCTCTCTGTCTCAGGTGTTCTCCCAGTCATTGTGAACATGGCGGCCGCTGCAGTCAGTCCTGGACCGTCTTCCACTGTAACTGCTCTGGCACCGGCTACAGTGGAGCCACCTGCCACAGCTGTAAGTCACCTGTTCGTCACCACCACACCCTGGGTTCACCTGCTCTCTTTTCATTTCATTGTTTACCCTACTGTCATCTGATACTATTAGGAACCTATCGGGCATGGAGCACATCAGTACTGTGTACGAGCAATAGCTCGATTTGCAGTTCACTTCAAATCAAGATGGATCGAGGCAGATTTTTAAGGAAAAACCAACTGCTAGTACTGTTGATACTACTACTGCTAGTACTGCTACTGCCTCTACTGCTAGTACTGGTGTACTACTACTGCTACTTCTACTACTGCTACTGTTACAGCTTGTACTACTATTTCTACTGCTGCTGGTACTGCTACTGCTAGTTCTGCTACTACTGCTACTTCCTGCTAGTATTACTGCTACTACTTCTGCTATTAGTGCTGCTACTACTACTGTTACTGCTATTACTGCTGCTACTTATACTTCTGTTACTACAACTGCTACTAGCGTGACTGTTACTACTACTACATCTGTGACTGCTAATAGAGCTAATGCTACTATTATTGCCACTTGAGATCCTGCTACTGCTCCTACTGCACTGCTAGGTGAGCTCGGGTGTAGGTTTGGTGACACAAGCTCTTTTAAGATTAATATGAATAAAATATCAGGGGATTTAGCTAAATGTCAATGAATAAAACTTGTTGTACTTCACTTGACTTCTATGAACCAAGGTAGCATTTGTCGCCTAACCTCTAAATGTAACCACAAAGAGGTTGAATCTTGCTTTAGTTTCCCATTATGCTGATATAAAAATATAATCAGGAATGTATTACATTTCTGAGCAAGATACATTTTCTGTTGCAAATGAGGAGGATATTTCAAGGAGACAGAGCGAGAGAGCAATGAAAGATAAAATGAAAAATTTGAATCAATCGAAATGTGATAGAAAGAGCAACAGAAACACTTAATGAATTCTCATTTACACACAGCAACTGGGTTGTTGCACAGAGGCAAACTGAAAATAAAAGAGCAGAAATAGTGCACACAGTGAGACAGTATAGAGATGAGAAATGAATGAATAAAACAGCCTGGAAACCACTATTAATGTGTTACTTTAATGTACGTGTCAGTTCTCTCCATCATTTAAGTAAAAGGTTTTAAAGTTGACTTTTAAAGTTGGCAGCGGCTCAATTTATGACCTTCAATACTTAGAAAACCTGTGATTCTGGGGGCGGCAATCACAGATGCCTTTAACAGCAAGATTATTCAGTAATTACAGTTGTACTGGGTTTTTTCTCCTTAAGTGTGGGAGCTGGGAATTGCGAGAAGAAAAAGAGCATTTCTTAGTTTTTGTCTTGGCTGCAGTGATTTTTCACTTTGTGATGCCTGTATAATATTGTTTGCCCACCTCAGAGTACATCTAAAGCCTGTTTGTGTGTGAGCGATATGATGGAGTTTAATGAGTCTGTAGCTGCGACTAAACTGACAAAATAACAAAACAATAAATAAAGCCATCGAGGTAAGTTGAGCTTATTGGTGAGATTTACTGGTTCCCTTTGAGCCAAACACCTCAGAGGAGAGTTTTTTTTATAACTGACATTTCTGTTTCAACCTTTTTCTAACCATACTGATGTGATGAATATAAGAGCTTTGGCTGTGCAGAAGGAACGAGATAAACAGGTGAGTAACCCTTAGATATTCGACCTGAAGGGCTTGATTATTTGACTGCAGAGCAAGCACAGGTGACTGGAGGAGGAAGAAGAGGAGGAGGAAGACTTGCAGAGATAGAGAGGAGAGGCTGGACTGATAAAGGTTTTATTTATTGAGTCTTTGTCTTCGCATCAGTCATTTCTGTCCTTTCCAGTTGGGCTGATCTTGACTTTATGTGCCGCTGCTGAAGAAATGAAACCTCAGATGATATTTTCCCACTGATTCAGTGGTGATACATACGTATGAAGAGTTACCCACAATCCTCCACATGGTGTGATCCTCATCCCCTCACAGCTCCTGTGTGCCAGCTGATGTGTCGATGTTGACGTGATCCGTGTTGAAGCTGATCTCATTATTTTCCTCCCAGCTGTGTATGAACAGTCCTGCGAGGCCTACAAACACAACGGCAACACGTCGGGACATTTTTACATCGACGTGGACGGCAGCGGACCAATTAAACCACAGCTGGTCTACTGCAACATGACAGGTGACACACACACTTTAACTCCCATTCATTCATCGTTTCGTATGATTAACATTTACATAATTGTAAATGATGATGCTCCTCATCTTTCACTGACCCACTTCACCTTTCATTCTCATTTCTCTACCATACTCTCACTTTGTTCCCATCATTACTTCAGTATCTCTCCCACATTCACCTTCCCCTCAGTGCACACAATTTGGCAGCTGCATCATTTGGATGGTTCTTAATCCCAAAGCAGAAGCCAAAATACCTTTGATCACACAGTGTCATCAGTATCATAGTGATCCTTGTGTTTCTTTGTGTCTGTAGAGGAGAACACATGGATGGTGATCCAGCACAACAACACAGAGCTGACCAGAGTCCGACCCTCTCCGGGTTTGAACCGGCATTCGGTTCACTTTGACTACTCGACTGAAGAGGAGCAGCTGTTGGCTGCCATTAGCCAATCAGATCACTGTGAACAGGAGCTGTCCTACCACTGCAGGAAGTCCCGCCTCCTCAACACTCCAGGTGAATCCTTTTTGCATTTCATGGATTTATTTTTTATTAAAACAGTGATGATTTTTAATAGAAGAGCTGTGTTGGACCATTAAAAGACATTAATTGCTCATGGCTCCTCAGAGCACAAATAAGGGCCACAGGGCGGCCTTCAAGATGGAGGACTGGAATGATTACTGGGTCAAACAAAGATCGAGGAGTGAGGAATAATCACTCTTTAGCTGACTCACATTTTGCTTCGAGGGATTAAAACGTGAAATGATGAGAAACCACCATGTTTATGTGGGCCAGCTTTGCTCTGTGGCTGAAAGATCCTCTAAATACAGATCAACTCAGACTACACAAGGGCAGAAGATGACTTTAGGATCAGTCATATATGCATTCATGTTTTTATTTATTTATTATTGCTTTTGAAGGACTGAAGTCATCTATTTTGTGTTATCTTTGACTCTACATTAACAAGAGAAAGCTATATCCTTTTATTTCAAAACAAAACCACTGGAGAAACAAAGTGACTCCCTGCAGATCCACACATTTTTCCCACTCTACCAGACAAAGCAAAATAATTGTTGTGCTCATTGCTGCAAACTTAATCAGGTTCCAAGGATTTTCTTCCCATTTATTAGCGAGTCAGACAAATGGACTGTGTACAATTTGTTTAAAAGTCTCCCTCGTTTAGACTGAGCATTGAGGCCAATTAGTTTGTCTGTGTTTTGTTCTTCGTTTTTCCTCAAAGGCTTTTTCATGGTCTTACAAGTCATTAATTGACCCTAACGCTGTGACTTAGAATCAGTTAAACCACCAAAAGTGTCTGGATGCGCATTTTTCTTGTGGCAAATGCTGCCTGTGAGAAAGTGGTTAGGAAATGATTCATGACCACCATTATACAAACAGAATTTATCTTTAATTTAATTTTTTTTTTTTTGCATTCAAGCAGCATACAGTGCTCAGATTTTACAACTTTAGAGAAAACTGCTGCCGGGTATTAGGATAATCTTTTGATATTAATATCCTCTGTTCAGCGTCTGTCTGGTTTGTAGTAAAACAAGTCTGAAACCATTACCAGTGGTAAGGAGTGAGGAAAAGGTGGATGGATGAAGTGCATACTTGCTATTAGTGTTTTATTTATATTATTACCAGCCACTGTTAGACAACGTTAAGCTTATATTGCGCCTGATAGAGTCTAGAGGGAGTCGTCTTTATTCTCTGTTGCTTGTGGAAACCAAGGTCTTATAGATAAGGAGGTAGGGAAAAACATGACCTGAACCACCCAAATCTAGTTCTAGTCAGGGAGTGAAGAAGTGAGGCAAATGACCAGTTTACAATAAACCAAAGCTTATAGTCAATAGCGCTTCAAACACTTCAACGAACACATCAACAAGGACCTCACCTGAGCATTCTTACAAAATCTAGACAGAGGCTCTACTTCCTCTGACAGCTGTGCAAATTCAAGGTCTCCAGCTTCCAGCCTGAAGGCCTTCTACCTTCCTGACAGACAGTATGACAGGCGTCCTGCAGAGAGTTGTACCATATGTTGGACCACAAGACCCCCCTTCCCACCCTGCAGGACGGAAAATGGATTAAATAAAATAAAAATAAAAAAATATATGGAGGAGGAGATGGATAGAAAGAGAAAAAGTGAACTCCTGATTGTAGATAGATGTTCTCTCATTAATGACGCTCACACTTACAATAGTCATTTTTTTTATATTGTGGCCACAGTTTTTGTCCCAGAAGTGTTTTCAGTTTCATTGTAAGAGCCAAGACATACTTGGCAGCCTTTCTAAGGAGAAGTTTCCACACCTTCTGCTCACAAAAATACATTTTCTTTGGAAACAAGACAAAGAAATGTGCTGCTGAAAGAAAATAGCTAAGTGTAACTCTGCAATGTTTGTTATGTAAAACTGAGGAGATGTACACGTTTACCTCATAGATAGTGCTACGCTATTCATGTAATTTCGCCCGTGGACAGTCTTTCTCGCACTGTTAACAGAGGCAAATGTGCGTATCTCCTTGGTTTTATGCAGCAAAATATCTCCTCTCAGCAGCACACTTTCTTTGTCTTGTTTCCAAAAACATTTGTGTGAGCAGAGAGAGAGTGGAACAGAAGGCTGATGTGAAACAAGCCGATACAACAAATTGGTGTCTCACATGCATTAACTGTCGTGTGTGTGTGTGCGTTTCAGAGGGCTCTCCGTTCAGCTGGTGGCTCGGCGGTCCCGGCTCCGGTCGTCTCCAGACCTACTGGGGCGGAGCTCACCCAGGCAGCCAGCAGTGTGCCTGCGGCCTGCAGGGCGACTGTGTGGACCCACAGCACTACTGCAACTGTGACGCCGACCGCGTGGAGTGGTACTGAAACGAACATACAATTTATAGATTTTGCTTACTATGTATTAGCACAATGTAATGTTTTTCTCAGGGTGGTTTGTGCTTGTCAGGAGACGCTTCAACTTTGATCATCTGTTTGAAGCATCTACCATCAGCTGAACATCTCTCGTCTCATCAAAAGAAAACAAGAGTACAAAGACAGAATGCCCTGTTCCACAAAGTCACATTTGATTTCAGAGGATGGCATTTCTTTGAATTTGTGGGTAGTAAATGGTATATCACGCAGCTCTTTTCAGGAGGAAAAAAATATTGTAATATTGATATAAGATTAGAAGTAAAGGTTTACATAGCAGTTTGTTCAGCAAAACACTGTTGTTGCATTGATCTCCGAAGAGTTATCTTCTAGTTTTTGAGGAAGACTCACTGTAAAAGTCATTGTGATGTTAATTTTTTTTGGTTCTTGTTGGTGTCTTTGCAATAACAAGCAGTTAGAAACATGAATTTTATAATGAAGTCAAGCTACTGTGAGGACATGTTTATATTTGTTCTAAAATACACAAGATAAGCTGCTGCTCCTTTACAAAGCAGTTCAGATAAAAAAATAATAATAATAATAAAAACTGATCAGATAGGCTGAAGAAAATAGCAAGACCACATACACAACCTGACTTCAATACATACACAGGAGACATGGGAGATAGACATATGTTCAAAAGAAAGCAGTTTCCTGCATGATGACAAACATGATTTACAAACACGCTGCCCCTGTCTGACTTTGGCAAACATTAAATCAACAAGGACAGAGGAAGAAACAAAGCTGTTGTAACTGTGGTAAAGGCTCTCGCCATGTCTCACTTCCTGCTTTCTATCATTCTTCTACCATCTGTCCAAACTGTTTGTGCAGTGCTGTCTCTATTTTTACATACCACAGCTGCTCTTCAATATTTTATCAGACTCACTAACTGCTGCATACACCGCTCCTTCCAGCCTTGAATGTATTTTTATCCGCAGCTTTCCTGCAGCAACAGGGTCAACAGTCAGATTATCCACAGTGCATAAAGCTGGGTGTGGGCGTGGATGGACTAGAAGTGTCTTGTTTTGGGAGCAGCTTATCCAAAAAACTGCCACATGAAAAGTGTTGAGCATCAGGATGGTGATGGTTTGGTTTTGGAATAAACAGGTTCCTGAGAGATTACACCTACACCCTGCAATGTTTGCATCAGCTTGTGACAATGAAAAATGTCGTCACAAAAGTGATGTAACATTTAAAATATACACACCAGAATCTATGCAAGAAAATGAGCATCGTTTGGGTTCTGTGATTGGTGTGGTTTTGTTTATTCTGTTCATGTAGTTTTGTTCTTTTACATATTCTATGTGAGCAGAAAACTCCCCTTAACTTTGCCTTAACTATTTTGTCTTCCATCTCTCGTCCCTCTTTTCTTTGCTTTTCTTCCATTTCTCCTCCTCCTTTTTCTTCCAGGGCTGAAGACTCTGGCCTGCTTATCCATAAGGAGAGTCTCCCAGTGAGGTCTCTGGTGCTGGGTGACATCCAGAGGCCGGGGTCAGAGGCCGCATACAGGGTGGGGCCGCTCAGTTGTCATGGCGACAGTAAGTCCCTTCCCAAAACCTCCAGTTGCCTCGTTACACCCGAATCAGATTGACAGAAATTCTCCCATTGTGGAAATGACTGTTGTCACTTTCTCCTGTCAAACTAAACGATCAACACTGAACCTGAATATCTGTCAGTGGTGTTGGATCAGCTGAAATTAGCATGATTCAAACACTACAGCAGATATTAGTGTATGTACTCTAAATTACTCCACCAACTCAAACCATGGCAACAATTTGCATGGCTGAGTGTGTTAAGTTTGTGCGTCTCCCCTGAAGACGTCTTTTATTTAATAACACAGTTCAGTTTATTTCTGTGTAACAGTCTTTGTTTGTGCTGGTTCTGTATTTGGTCCCGATTCGCAGCATGTTTTTATGATGTATACGCGTCTTCAAATTCAATTCATTTGAGTGTCTTTTCTCTATTTGTGTGAGTTTTCCTTCATGGTGACTGAATATAAAGCTTTAGAGATTGTTGCAGTTTTTATTTCAGACATCAATGAACAAAATTACAGCTTTTGGTAACTAAAACATTATTTCTTTTCAGTTTTATTCAAAGTAACTACTGTCATTCTGCTTTTTGTTTTGTAATTGCCGTCTTCAGTACCCGAAAATTGATACATGCAATGCAAATGTCAAAGCATTTCTAAAATTACTTGATTCTCAGCTAATTAGCTTAACTGGTCGGCTGATTTGTTTCAGATGCGGCAGTGAGGGTTTCTTTGTGTATGTGTTGTTTGTGCGTTTTTCAGAGAACTTCTGGAACGCTGCGTTTTTCGACAAGGAGACGTCGTATCTCCACTTCCCCACCTTCCACGGGGAGCTGAGCGCTGACATCTCCTTCCTGTTTAAAACCACAGCCTCCTCTGGTGTGTTCCTGGAAAACCTGGGCATCAAAGACTTCATCCGCATCGAACTGAGCTGTGAGTAAGAGCTGAGTCCAAATACAAGGAAATGTGTGTGCATTCAAGCACTTCTAGTTCTTTTATTTCTACTTGTGGATCTCATAGCAAGGTGGTTAGAAAACGCTGCAAAGTTTAACTCTGGATTATATCTTATTCAGTCTGAACCTGACTTTTAAAGAAGTTTGGTCCCTTTTTCTTTATTTTTGTTTAACTGTGAAGACACTCACAAAAAACACTTATCCACACAATTTGTGTTTATTTCCAGCACTGAGAAAGAAATGAAGTGTTTGAAATTGTCAGGAGGCCTTACAGAGGAGGATGGTGACATTTTACCATCCATTTATCTTTTAACTTTTGATGTTGAACAGAACTGGCTGTTCGGTCCTTTTACCAACAGGCTGGATTGTGTGCGAGTTTCCGTTTTCCTGTCGTGTTGCTTGTGTGTTTCCAACTATTTATTCTCTTTTAGGCTGTGTTGCTGTTGCTTCAATCAATTCCCACTGACCACAGTTGACTGTGTTGTACAAGTCACTGTGGATACCATATTCTGGCTCTCATGGGACATTGTTGTATTAACCACACAACCGATAAAATGTGAACAAGATTAAACCCATAAAGAGAGACTCATAACAACTGCAGGCAATTTTTTTTGCAACCTTGTTTTTAATTTTACAGTTGTTTCATGAACTCTCAGGGGCATTTTCGCCATGACCCTCCATTAATTCCTGTCTCCTGCATTATGCACACACCACAGTGTGTCATTTAGATTATGACAGTAATAACTAACAGGGTGTTATTTAGTTTATGGGTGCCATGGAAATGTGGCAGGGAGTGAGATGTATGTTTATAGCCCACCATAGATTGTGTAATTTGAAGTATAGCTGTATTACCCAACAAGGTGTCCTTGCTTATGTGGTTATGACAGTAATGCAGGGAGGTACGAAGTGCACATTTATGGGCAGTAATGTTGTGTGTCATTTAGAAAGGCCTGTATAGATGGTTTGAATCAGGCGTTAACCAGTCATCCATGCTTCCCTTTCACCTCACCTCACTCACCCTTCTAGTTTGGTTTAGTTTTCTGTTTTGGTGTTTTTTTTGTGTTGTGTTGCAGTTTGGAGGAAGTTGTTTACAAAGTGGGATTTTACGGACATGCACACCCCTGTCCTTGGGAAATCATTGTTACTGTGGTTGCTCAGGTTCTGCACACTGCTGCTCTCTTTCCAGCTGCCTCTGATCGCTCTGCAACAACTGTGGCCAGGTCTGACAACACTGGCTAAATGAAGTCACTGTAGGAAGCTTGGATATTGTTCAGTCTCGTTCTGTGATCCCATAGTAACACATTGTCAACTTCCACCAGCACAACAGAGAATAATAGTTTTGTTTTGTCTGGGGGAGCAGAGAGATCTGAGCAGGCAAACAGACAGACAGACAGACAGACAGGCAGGCAGACAGGCAGACAGGCAGGCAGACAGGCAGGCAGGCAGGCAGGCAGGCAGACAGACAGACAGACAGACAGACAGGCAGACAGGCAGGCAGGCAGGCAGGCAGGCAGGCAGGCAGGCAGGCAGGCAGGCAGGCAGGCAGGCAGGCATGTGCCACTGTTGGAGCTGTCCATGGTGCTGAACCAGGGCCGAGGCACTGGCCGTGGTCCTGAATCTGATGCTGGGGCCCAGACTGAAACTTTTCTTTGGGCTGAGAGAATATTCTGTATTTTTATTGAAAATGTATTAAATTACAGCGCTGCACAATTAATTTAAGCTCATTGTTTACTGTCCTCCCACAACTTAACAGTTTTGATTCACACTTACCACTCTTACACAGTGTTATTTTCAGTTGCAGCAGGCAGCTGTTTTCAGACACCAGCTATAAAGACACACTATGATCTTCTTGGTTGCAGTGTGCAGGAGATAGACAGTTAACACATATATATACACACACACACACATATATACATATATATATACATTTACATACATACACATATATACATACATATACACATATATACACATATACACATATACACACATACACACATACATATAATATAAATAAATAATATTTCTTTATCAACCTCAGTGAACTACCTCAGATCTGTACTTTGGTACTTGAGAACATTCACTTCCACTCTCTTCCTGTTTACTTAATACCACATAAGCAATTAAACACAATGAAGTGACCTGATATGTGAATATCAGTACCCACAATGGAGTGATTACCATACAGAAACTAATCTTGTACATCAGGACTCCTCGGTGTGTGATGCCCACTTAACACCGAGAAGCTATAGTTAAAATCACTCAGCTTTTAAAGTATCAAGACATTTTATTCTAGCGTCAAAAGTAATCAAATTACTGACCATTTTCACTGTTATATCTTTATTATATTGTACTTGTATAGCAGTTTATAGTTATACTTGGTTCATATAGAGCTAATGTTAATACACTTTTGAGTAGTTTGATATGTAGCCATACATAATATCTTATAGCTTATCATATATTTTATATGTAAAATCTCTACAGCAGTTATATAAAAACAGTGGAGACAAGAGGAGCAGAGGAGAATCTGCAACTGCCTCAGTTGTCAAAGAGCATTATAGTGATCTGGAAAGAAGCTGCACATAGTCTAGTTCTTCATGTAATCAGTATATAACCTTTTACCAGACTCCAGTCTTTTGTTTGTTGTTATCCTGTGAGAACTGTTCCCAGTCTGCTTAGTTAGAAAGCTCTGCTGGCTTTAGCGTTTGTTGTTTTGTTGTGAGAGAATAATTAAACTTCAATCCATAGAGCCCTGCATCACATCTCCCAACCTCCCACCCCGTCTGCTTGTTTGGTCTCCATACACTGGGGTCCAGCCTACCTGCTTGTTAAAGCTGTTCCCAGTAGTGGCGTTGGCAGGTCTCTGATGAATGGAGGGATCCGTGTGGAAGTACGCAGCTGCAAAAATGAAGATTCATTCCAGCTGCACTTGGCCAGATTTTTATGTAAAAGATACACCTGTGTCCTCACACTGAATCAAAAAATTAGGTTTCAGCAGATGTGTCCCATTCAAATATGGGCAGGTCCTGTTTGCACAAACTGACAGTGCTGCATCTGTGACTTCCTGTGTCCAGAAGTGTCAAGTGAACATTACATTTAAATTGTCTCCTTAACTGTAGCTTTTTCTTTTCTTTCTGTCAAGCATTTAAAGTAATTTCACTACATTATTAAAAATTTTTTTTTTTTTTTTTTTTTTTACTTTTTGTCGAAAAGTGTTGAAAAAGGTTATTGAAAAACAAGAATGCATCTCCTTGATTAAATCAATTTTTGTAGAAGGAAAATGTTTGCTTTAATCAATGCAGTACAGTTACTTTTACATTTCTCACAGATACTATTTTACTGTGCAGGCATCCGAAGTCAATTTTCTGCTCTTGCCATGTAGGACTAGTTTAATCCAGAGGAGAATTAATGGAATTCATCACCAAATTTCTTGACATGAGAAAAGTGTTTTTGAAAAATTGGGTTTTTATATTTGCTATTATGGGAATAGGACACAGGCAGCCATTTCAACGCACCTTTTTTGATTTGGCAGATTGAATTTTGGAAAGTTCTTTTCTCAGTTGTTAAAGAAATTAGATTTTTAAATATAGCTATCATATGTGTTAGTTTTGAGTTGGTAATGGCATTTTAGGGGTTGTGTCACACCGAATGAAACCAGGGTGGCAGGCGGAGGAGCCAGTCTGAGCTGACTCTGAGGTACAGTGTGTTGAGGATCAATTTGTAGAAGAGGAGTTTAAAAATATCTTAACATTAAAATATATCTGCTTCAATTTCAAACAATGTTCAAATTTCTGTTCCTCTTTCTCTCCTTTATGCCTTTGTCCTCCCTCATTCAGCCTCCACTCAGGTGCTTTTCTCCTTCGATGTGGGTAACGGCCCGCTGGAGGTCAGCGTGGAGGCGAGTGTCCCACTGAACGACAACCGGTGGCATCGAGTCCGAGCTGAGAGGAACGTCAAAGAAGCGTCGCTTCGATTGGACGAGCTTCCTGCCGCCACACAGCAGGCTCCTGCTGAAGGACACTTCCACCTGCAGCTCAACAGTCAGCTGTTCATAGGTGAGAGGCGTTCAGGGTCCTTACAGTTGTCAAGCAAAGGGGTAAATCCTGAGCCATCATATTTTATTGATTTGCTTTCTTGGTTTATGATTAAAAAACAGCCCTGCATAATTTTACACCACTTTCTCTGTGCCTGTGTGAATTTCTACATTTTTCAAGGCTCTTTCTTAAATCTTCTGGGACTAGAACAGCATCTTTCTCTCTCCAGCTCTTTTTCTTGCCTTGTTTCTTTTATCCCTTTTGCTCTTGAGAGACCCAGTAGCTCAGTTTCTTTTTTCCGTCTCTGCAGCTCCTCCTGCACTTTGTGGCTTGATCAGAGAGCTTCAGTTTGTCTTATTTTGGCAGTTTTTTTTCTTAAACTCTCACTAGACAATAGTTAATAAAAAATTCAAGAGGGAGTTCAGAGCTGTGTCTTGTTACTTAAAGCCTTCATACATACAGAATCATTTACACAACTGCATTCAGCCATCTCCTCCTGGGAGTATATTATATACAAAGATTGGTGGTCAAGTTCAATTACTGTACAAGTAAAAACTGTACTGTTAAATGAATTTCCTTCATCGTAAAACATCTGCAGAGCCACTTTTACTAAGAATTTGGAGCCTACATCACTTCATCTGCTTTTTGGCATGTTACTGTCATCAACTTTTGATCACTGAGATACCATAAAATTAGGACTTTACATATCACATGTGTATAAGCTCCAAAGAAAATGGCAGGCCAGCCTTAAAGATCTCTGAAAATTATTATATATATATATATATATATATATATATATATATATATATATATATA
>CM076662.1:19415472-19503447 GCA_038496675.1 Rachycentron canadum | reverse complement strand
TATATATATATATATATAGTAGACGCCCCCAAAGGACACAAAAAGCTGAGCACAGCTAACTAATTCTCTTGAGAAGGAGAAACCGGTTAAATCAGGTTGCCTGGTATTATAAATGAAGACCCTTGAGGAATATGAAAAAAAATATAGGCCACCTCAGAGAAAAGTAGATGGTCCATTTGTTTGAAAGTAAAGTCACGACAAGGGTTAAGATTTAACACAGATTAAACTCTAAGTGAAATAGCTAGTATCTTTCATTATTCATTCAAGCCCTGTTGTTTTTGGCCTAATTTTTGTTCCCAGGACACATTTATATACTGTATAGGGGCGACATTGTACCTTTTTATCTACAGTTAAACATGACACACAAAGTGAAGTTTACAGATTAGTAACAGTTATAGGATTTGTTGTGTCCCCCCACGAGATTGGGCTTAAACCCTTAAAAAGGGCTGAAAATACTTTTTACACGTTTGAATCTGCTATTGGCTGAATCCTGTTTGCTCAGCGATATTGGGTACGAAAGATGCTGAGTCTGCACGTCTACTCTATAGGGCTTCTACTACCTCTTCACCCACAGGCTCTGATAGACTCAGATCTAGGGCTTTAAGAAGGTTGGTAACAAGTCTGAGGTCCTCTTACAGTCCCACAAACTGAAGAGTATGAAACATCTGTTGGACAAATGCCACCAGCTATTAATTTAAATATATAAAGTGCTGAGTCTGGGGTTTCCGTCCGCTAAGCAATAAATACCTTCAATAAATAAACATACAGCTGGGAGCAGTGATCTATATATATCTATATTGTGTGTGGTGTGGTTTCTTGCAGCGAGGGTCTTTAAATAATCTTTAAACAAATCTGAACCTGTAAGTTATTCATCGGCCGTTGTTTAAATAACACGCTACACACTGAGAATATCCAACTCCCAACTTGATCAATACTGCACCAGTGTTTATCTCAGCTTCACAGCAGGGAAATTGAGGTGAATATTGATTGCCTGCATGTTCAGCAGATAATCCAGTCTGAATAACCAACAGGTCACTGCCATCGGCCTAAATCCACATGTTTGCTTGTGAATTATCGAGTACAATGGAGTATTGGCAGCTTCTTGTGTTTGAATGGGAACATGCTGAATGTTTGATTTCATGGTCATGATTTGAGCTCTGTAGAGTGTGGGCTGCTTGCCCGAAATATAAATATATAGCACACAATATACACGTACTGTATACACATTTAAATGAATGAATAAGCAATAATATCAGCTCAGCTTTTCTGTAATAAAAAGCCCCGACACTGCTGTGTGAGCGGTATCATTAAATGCAGCTTATGTATGAGCTGTAACCCTGCCTTCGACAAATGAAATGAGGAAAATGTTTACTTTTGTTTGGATTTCTAATCTTTGCATGCATTTTGAATAACTACAGCTACATTATCACGCGCAGTGAATTTATGAGACAGGGATTTTTACGTCAGTCTGCTAAGTTGTATTAATTATAAAGCAGTGTTGTATGAATTCGTAAGCCATAATTCCACAAACAGTGTATTTATGAGCCTTAAGTATTCCACACACAGATTTATAAAGAAGAGAATTACATTGGCACAATTTATAACCCATGTTATTGTCTTGCAGGGATTTATAGGCCATAGGGCTGCTTTTCCACTTCCTTCACTGCCCAATATTTGTTGGTGAAAAATATCCACACACAGCAGTTTCAAGTGAAAGATTTTTGCATTCATTGCAAGCAGCATTTCACATTATTTGTTGTATTGCCTGGTTTGGATAGATAAGCTATAGTTTATTGGTGCTGCATTGGCATCAGCGTTGGCTGGTGGGTTAAGAAGGTTGTTTTGTGCATCGGGTGAGTCATAGCATAAACATGATATTTCCATTTAGTTTAAAAGAATACCTGGTGCAATTATCTAGCTGTTTGATGGATGACAGAAATGGTTTTCAGAAAATTTATCCTAGAGCAGAATTATCTTACATCTGTTCATACTTGATGTACAGGAGGTTTATGTTCTTGACTTTCCCGCAGCAAACACATTAGTGCTGAAACAAAATCAGCAGAAAATGAATTTTTTAGTATAAGAATTGTGTCAGACTATGGATTAACTTTTCACATTTTCATAGACTAATTAATGATTGATTGATTGATAAGACCATAAGTCTGCAGCCACATGGGGGCCTAGTAAGGCTGTATTTAGATGCAACACTGCTCTGAGCTAAATGCTAATGCCAGCATGCTAACATGCTTGGAAAAAACAATGCTAACATGCTGATGTTTAGCAAGTATAATGTTTACCATTTTCACCAGGTTAATTTAGCATGTTAGTATGCTAACATTTGCCATCTGGCAATAAACTCAAAATCTGATCTGATGATGTTTGAAAAGCTCAGTTATTAGAGTTATTATCTCCAGGGCAGTGTGAATGTATGTATAACAGTTTCATGGCCATTCATTCAATAGATGCTTTACTAAAAAAAAAACAAAACAATTGTGAGCCTTGTGGTGCTGCAAGAAAAAAAAATCTGATTTTAGGATTCATTTCCCAGAGGGCCATGGAAATTTCAAGTCTCTTCATCCATCTAGTTGTCGAGATATTTCAGACTGGTTTGAACTGATATTATCATCCCCAGAGCCCCACGAGCATGTCCCGAAAAACAACCACTTACATGATAAAAGATGATGCTGCTGCCCTTCTGTGCTGTTTGCTCATTAATTTGATCTCTACCTCACATATTAGGCAGATGAGATCTGTCCTGTTTGAGCTTCATTGCACGACATCTTACTTTCATGTTCACTGTATGTTTTTGCTCTAAACTACAGAACCTGGACCCAAATGGTAAATAGACTTCATAGAGCGTTTCCAGTCTTTACAATGGAAACCACATTCACACGGTGCTTTCTACTAATACTCACACAGCCATGCTCACAACGATGGCGTAGTCAGAGGCAATTTGGGGTCAGTATCTTGCCCAAGAGCACGTCAACATAGGGACTGAAAGAGCTGGGAATCTAACTCCTGCTCTGATTAATGGACGAATTGCTCTACCTCCTGAGAGCTGCCTCTCTCGACACTGGATCTGCAGGTCGAGGTTCAATGTATTTTGAGGCATATACATTCACTTTGATGATTTTTTGATCACTGTTAAAACATTTCACTATTTGTTTTTCCATTTACGCTCCTGTGGTCTCATACCATATACACTACTCACAAGGTGATTGGAGCTTTTCTATGACTACATTAGGATTTTTTGATCTTTCCCTTGATCTTCACTCCACAAATCCTCATTATGCTTTTATAACTTTGCTTTTATTACTATCCTGGAAGTGGTTTCTGTAAGCACTGAAGTTCCCTATAGAGCGTGAGATAATCTGGATTGAAGCACCTTTTCAGTGGAGGAAAATGTAATAGTACCTGTACCCTCACAAATCAGCAAGTAAAACATGAACTAAACACAAGAAATGCAATGTAAATATACTATATAAATACACAATACAGACATAACAATGAACTAGAAGGTTAGTCAGCCAAAAAGGCCAGTGAATAAAAATGTGTCTTTAGCCTAGGTTTAAAAATAGAGAGATAGAAGGAGCACATCTGATGTCAAATGGCCATTGGTCCCATAGTTTTGGAGCAGCAACTGCAAAACAAAAGAAAAGTGCCCTTTCAATGAAAAAGAAGTAAAGTAATTGTGAATGCTTGTTCTCCCAATGAGGCAAAACGAGGCAGCCCACCTCTCTCTTTAATATTTTCAATAAGCAATTTAGTTTGAAATAATGTCCAAACCTGCTTCTTATTACATAAACTATTTTAAAAGAATAAATACAAATAAATTTAAAAAAAAAAAAAAAGAAATTTTCACCTCTGTTATTGCTCGGTTTGTATTTCAAACCTACCTCAATAATTTACAGTATTAGAGCAAAGAGTGGCATCTGGCAGAGCTCAGTGATTTATTGCTGTGAAAAGCTGTAGGAAGGTGCTGAACTCTGAGGATAATAACAATTTCACTATGATCTTTGCAGAAATGACAGGTTGTCAAGTTTGAACTCATTGTGTGTGAAAAGGTGGATGTACAGTATATTTTTCACATTTTTCTCTGTCCTCGAGTTTGTAGCCATTATACAAAGAAAGAAATCTATAACGACAGGTGATGGAAAGGGAATCTGTCTGGCTGCTCCACACAGACAGATATACAACCAGACAGTAATTCAGCAAGGCAGCCAACCACCCAGTCAACAGCTTGAATGATGCTTTTCAGGCAGACCTAAAGACAGCCGATGAAAGTCGTGCTGCCAGATCAGTTTTCCAGCTACAGCTCGTTGCCTTATTGCTGTTTCAGCGTTCATAAGACTGTTGACAGTTTGGGGCGTCGGGAGGAGCAGAGGCGACATGTAGATGACAGGAGAAGGAGGGGAGAGGACAAACTAAAGAGAATGAAAACATACTGACTGTCAGCATCCAAAGAAATGAAAGACTGGGGAAGAGAAAACAGACAGGAAGATTTGTTCTCAGAGTGCTTTGATTGCTACATGATTCGATGCCGATTTTGATATTTGTATTTCCTGTGTAGCTGAACTGCAAAGTGTAGCTTTTTAAATGCATTTAACAAAAAACAAAGTACATTTAAAATAATAAATACCATTCCCTGTCTTGACTTTTTCAGGAGGCACGGCGTCCAGGCAGAAGGGCTTTAGGGGCTGTATTCGCTCCCTGCAGCTGAACGGTGTCACCCTGGACCTAGAGGAGAGGGCGAAGATCACCCCCGGGGTCCGACCCGGCTGCCCAGGTCACTGCAGCAGCTACGGCTCGCTCTGCCAGAACCAAGGCCGCTGTGTGGAGAGAGCCAACGGCTTCCACTGTGACTGTGGCCTGTCAGCCTACACTGGAGTCTTCTGCCATACAGGTACATGTTATGACTCAACTTTTCACTGCTTTCAGCGTGTCATGTCGGTCATTTACTTTTGTAGGCAAAGCATACGAGCCAATGTTTTCATACTGTAAAGGTTTTCTTTGGATCACTCTGGACATAATTTTAGAGGCTGTGTCATTTTATAAACACTGGTGCCACATGCCTTGACCTGTCTCTGTGAGAGCTGACTAACCACTTCACGACATGTTGCATTGAGTCACATCCATCCCCTGCCCTCCGCTTTACATTCACTGTAGTTTTTTATATATAATATATATCTATCTCACCAGAAAGGTCAGAGCTGCTTTGATGTTCAGTGTCAGCTTGCGGTTGCTCCAGGAGGAGAATGAAGGTAGTCGAAGCAGATGATTGTCTAATCACAGTCTGTTAACCTGCAGGTTAACCCTGATCATCTGCATTTCTATTGATGCTATGTTTCTATAGGATCCTGTTAAATAATTGCTTAATAACTCAAAGGATGAAAATGTAAATTAAAATCAGCAGAAGATAAGAGCCAGTTATTCAGAACATCTAAGTGTGGGTGTTTTATCACTGCTGTGTTAAGAATCTATATGATTTCAGTGAACCTTTTACTGCAAATATTGTCTGTTTGATGTGCTGGAGTCCATTTCAGTCATTTTTTTGATGTTGAAGTAATTGCAATCATCATGTATTAACTACAACATCACCAACTTTATATCTGTATCCATCTGTCTACTGTCCTGCCTGCATCAGGGTGAGGCACAGAGTCCATTTTAATTATATCCATGCAGTATTTCACAGCTGCATCAAAGCTTTTCTGTTTGAAGTTGTCTGCTGAAAACTGTTTTCTGTAATTAGTATAAAGGGTTTTTTGTCTTGCTTTTGTCTTGGTATTTTGAGAACAGCCTTGTGCTCTCTGGTAGTCTAATTAGGCCATGTATAGATTTGTTTATATGCTTTAAATATCTGATTGAGCTGAAATAACCCTGAGCAATTTATTTTAATATTGGAACAAAGTGAAAGAACCTTTTTTTCCCAGCTTGATAAAATATAAACTATCTCCAGCCCACAAGTGATGTGATGTGTAGGTGGAGCAGGGGAAAGTTTAATGTTTTAAAACATCAGACTCAACCATTAGAAAACTGTACGTCATGCTCCAAAGATGGTGTCTGCTTCTTTTCAGGGCTGACTGACTCTTAAAGACTCACTCTAAACAAGCCCATCATGCAGCACTCTGTAGAAGACGCTGGTACGCTCTGATGTTGTCAACACCCACTGATCTTAAAAAAAAAAAAAAAAAAAAAAAAAAAGAGCCTGATCATCTAGGTTTTTGTGAAGGTGATTTTTAATTTGTCTGGAGAGCTGTGGAGTGACAGTGTTCCCTCCTCTGCTCAGCCTTCGTTCAGATCAAATGTTGACCCACCGTGACGTCACCCTTTGGCTTGTGAGCTGCTGTTTTGAAGCCTAGGTGACTTTAATTTGGCCGTTGCCATGTGAGTATTTTGAAAACAGAAGATTGTGTGGTTCAGTAGCCACGCCCCCTAATTCATCCCCTGCTTTATGGTCTATTTTCCTCTAAATGGCACCAGAATTAAAAAAAAATTAATTATGTTGTATTGAAGAAGATTTGAAACTAGAGACTGAAACCATAATTATAGTAAATCAAGTGAGAAGTAGGACCATTTTAACTTCAACACAGTCTGACTTCTTTCTGCAGCCCATGGAGTCGCCCCCTGATGGTCATTGGACAAAATGCAGGTTCAAGACACTTCAGCGTTGGCTTCACTTTTCGGCCCCGGTGTCTATGTCCATTTTTTCCCAGTTCAGTTTAACCTGCCACCTGTCTCTGTTCCCACCTTTGGTTTTTCTAAATATCATGGTTTAACTTAAAAACCGATACCGTAAAGGTGAGGTTCTCTCCTGCCTTCACTGAATTATCGCTGTTCACCTGCCAAGTAGCCATTATTATTAACCCCCCCCAACTCTAATATTCATATCCTTCAGAATCCTGACCTCAAGTAAAAACATCCCACCTCAGTTAATTACAACCGAAAATACCCTGATGTCTCTGAATCGTAAAAGGAGGACATGGACTTGGTGCCGCTCACTTCACTAATACCAAGATATTCCCAGACATAAGTGTCGCCTGCTCATCTCATCCACATCTTATGCGCCTGCCACAAACCTGAAACCCATCAAAATATATTTCCCATTCGAATAGCTCCTAACCTACTGACAGCTACATTTACACCACCAGCAGGACTTGTTTACCTTTCCAGAGCAATTCAGTGGGTTATTGCTTTCACTACACAGTTAACCAGACGCCTTATAGTCCTCAGATGAAGGCAGACGTTTCGTCCCAGCCTCTTGCAGATGGATCACAGAGGTCTTGCACTGCATTAAAGTTAAGATAAGGTTCTTTATAAAAGGCTCTTTAAAAGCCTTCAGTGAGACCTGGGAACTCTTAGATTATATAGACACACTGTCTGTTTTTGGCTGATGACACTGCTGAGCAGGATTCCCTCTAAATCTGTGTCAATAGTGAAATTCCCAAATACAAATACACAAAAAGTCCTTACTCAAGGTTCAAGAAGTTTAAATATATGATAGAGATATACTGTGTATTTATTGTAGTCTGGAGTCAATAGTCCAAAATAACGGTGCGAAAAGTTACCTCGAACATAATTTTGATCTAAGATCTGCTTTGTTTCCCCCCCCCCCCCAATTACAATGTTGCTAAAAAAAAAAAAAAAAAAAAAAAAAAAAAAGTGTAATGAGTCTCTCTCTCTCCCTCCAGAGGTGTCAGCCATCTTTAAATCAGGCACATCTGTCAGCTACACCTTTAAGGAGCCGTACGAGTTAATCAGGAACAGCAGCGCCCTGTCGTCCTCCATCTACTCCGACATGACGCTGAGAGGAGAGAACGTCTCCCTGAGCTTCAGGACCAACCAGAGTCCGGCTCTGCTGCTCTACGTCAGCTCCTACTACAGAGAGTACATGGCCCTGCTCATCAACAAGCACGGTGAGGAGGACACAGGGCTTTTATTTTGAGAGCGTTTGTCTTTGTGGTTGTTTTCCAAGCTGGTATATCTTTTTGATTTTTGATGATATTATTCCTCTGTGACCTCTTTTTTCTGCATATTTTATTTATTTTAAGATGCCTGCACACAACATGACGTGCAAACATCCTTGGTTATGTTTACCTCTCTGTCTCATGGCTTCTTCTCACCCTTTTGTCTCTTTGGGTCATTCAGACTTGAGATTGAATTGCATCTATTATTTATCAAAACCTTGTCATAACCCTCCTTTGTTTGCCTCCTTCTCCCTAGCAGTCTTCACTCCCCCTTCATTCCACATCTTACAGTTAATTACATCTCTTTATTTCTGTCTTTTCCTTGTTTTGTCCCTTCTTTTGTTACTTTCATCCATATTTTCCAACCTAAAAAAAAAAAAAAACTGTCAAAAAAAGTCAAAAAGACTTCTCCTTATCCTCTCCATCTCATCCTCTCTCCCGTTCCTGTCATCTTCTCATGATATCGACCTCTCCCCCTCCTTTTCTCTGTCCTTCCTCGCCTTCCTTTGCTCTGCAGCTTTACCAGCTCTTTCTGGATCTTTCAGACCTTTCCTCTCTCTGGATTCACCCCGTCAGCCTCTGCTGCCTTTTAATCTGTCCAGCTGAGCCGGCTATCATGTTTTGTCTCTGGCTGAAAAAAAAAGAAAAAAAGAAAAGAAAAGCATTTACTGGTTTTACTGGTGAGATGATGAGTGATGCTGAAGGAATAAAGGTTAGAATGTGGCCGGTCAATGTGCTGCTGAATAAAACAGCAGAAAACTCACTGGTGTGTTTTATCAACTTTTAAGAGTAGGAGGAGGCACTTTGAATTTAAAATTACATTTTCACCATCTAGGAGTCTAATAAAACCAGCACTTTGCTGCTAGATTAGCTGTAAAAGGATTTTTTTCTGCCGTTAATGACTCAAAGCTGACGGACAGCAGAGTGTTGAGGTTTCATGGCGACCGTGGAGTTGTCAGGTAAATGTTCCTTAACTGAAGTGTCCAATTAAACTCCTCAGAGCTCTGTGTTGTTGGGCTCATTTATTTCTCAAGTGCTTTGCTGCAGTTAAACCTCCTCAGAAACTCCTTGTCAATCACCGACTGTTTACGAATACATTCATTTAATATCAGGAACAACAGAAAACTGGATGAACACCAAAAGAATTTCACCTTATTGGTAAATTCACATCTGATGAACATAGCGAGTCATAAATATGTTCTTTGTGGTGTCAGTTACTAAACTTTATACAAAATTATGCTGAATGTTATTGTGCATGCACCTGAAGGACAATGTGTGATGATCTTATCCTTTGTTTGAATTTTAAAAGTCCGCAGACATCACAGGGCTTTCAGTAAATCTGCTCTTAATGCTCTGAATATTAGTTAAAATTAATTAGATTTGAATTTAGATTAGTGTTGTTATTGATAAGAGATTAAATCCTAATCCTTTTGAGCTTTTATAAATCAGATACTCATCAGATTCATCACAGAGGCAAAATAATGATAAAAATAATACCGAGAGAATCTCAGTGTCGTGTGTGTGAAACTGTCGTGTGTGTAGATAAGCTGGAGGTGAGGTACAAGCTGGACAGCAGCAGAGAAGCAGAGGTGTTGAGGAGCAGAGTGAGGAGTCTGGCCAATGGACAACTACACACTGTTACCATCAGGAGACTGGCAGACTCTGTGTCTGTGCAGGTAACACACACACACACACACACACACACACACACAAAAAGGATTTAAGATTGCACAAAGCTAATTCTGACCAATATTCAGTCTGGAAATGAAAATGTACACACAGATTTATAAGAGCTGAATCAGATGTGTGTGTCCGCATAGGTTGATTATGAGAATAGTGGCGTCACCCTGCAAAAACAATAGTTTTATTACATTTTAGCGTTTCTTTCTATCAAAGCATCTCACTCACAGTCTGAAACAGGGAGTGGAGCGTTTTCTGTTCAGTTTAAAAGGGCCAGCTTGGTAGGTTCCTCCTCCTGCTTTCAAAATAAAAGCTTTAACAGTTGTATTTTAACCACCAGACAGAGACAAAGAGCAATGTGCTTTCCATAATTTAAAAAAAAACAAAAAGTTTTGACTGGTGCCTGCCTGATAGAGGGGTATTTACAGGGTTTCCAACATCTCACACTGCAAACTTCACTCAAATCAAAATTTTCATGAATTTGTGTCTGCATGCTCGCAAATATTGACTTGCAGACTGAAGAGTTTGATTTTGTTTTTGTGCTCACTCCAAAAAAAAAAAAAAAAAAAAAAAAAAAAAAAAAGCTTAGTAATTTACCACAGAAGAGACAGTTTTTTTTTTTTTCCAGTTTTAAGATAATGAGCCTCCTGCTGTCACTTCAGATAGTACACACCAAAATGTTAGAATACTGGAACTAATGATCTACCAGAAACACATGGTTTATATATAATTTTAATCATTAAAGATTAGGGAACAAACAGAGTCCCTTCTCAACAGCACTGTCCTTCCTCTCAGGTATAATTAAGACCCAGTGGTGACAGCAGAGTTATGGCAGGGCAGAAGGGACAAACGACACGTCAAGATGCTTTACATTTCATCCAGAGCTGTTTTTAAGTTGTATCTGCATCTATCGAATTTCTTATCTTGTTTCCAAAAACAACAACCACCTCAACTGATACGAGGTTAACTTCATCTAACCGGGAGCCAGCAGTCTCGACATTTGTATTTATCAGCTCAGTGAGATAAAATGTAAGGCGTCGTCTTGCTTGGATTTAGCCTCCTGAGTCACTGTTTTGCTGCAATGAAATATGAGGTGCATCTCATCTCGCTGGGTTCTATCACCTTAAATCATTATATTGTTAGCAACACGCTCAGGGGCATTGTTTCAGAGCTGCTTCCTGATAGCCAGCAGCATCCAGTCTCCACACAGTGGACAGCGTGGTGTCCCGTCCCCTGAGCAGATGTCCTGTTGAGAAATGACATCACTCTGGGCTACCGATACTCTGTGTCCTCTGAGGTCTCTCCCTGATATTAGTACAGGGACAGAGTCTAGTGTGTTCGGAGTCCAGAGGGTTTCCTGTTCATCTCACAACATGCTCCAGTTAGTCCACGCCGTTACACCAGAGAACAAATACTCCAGGTTATAATATCCAGAACCAAATTGAAAAATAAATCATAGTGAGTTAAGACAGTTTAACAACTTTTAAGTCTTTTGGCAACATGTACTTCCCCTCCTCATACGTTTTACTTGCAACCATTCAAAAGATGTGTTCAAATCGTTAATTTCAGTTTCACTGACCTCTCTGGTTAAAAGTTTCATTTAGCTGCACAGCATAAAAGTGGGAATTTATCTGTAAGGTTCTTATCACATTGATATGATCATCAAGCTTGCTGATTGGCGACATTTCAGCACAGTACAGTCACAAGGGACCTTCAAGCAGAGTGTGAAACTCATTCTCTCTTGAAGCCACTGATTGTCAACTGATAAATTGTTCAAATTATTTCATGTGTTCAACAAATGCAATGATTTCTTTTCATTGGGATGAAAGTGATTTTGGTTTCCAAGTGTTCTCTATATTCAGTTTACATTATGTTACACTATATAATCTGGACAAATATAAATAAAAGGCACTTGTTTTAAACAAAGATTCTGGAGTCCAGGGGCATTTTTAATGTTTTTTTTTTTTTTTTTTTTTTTAATTCAATGAGAGACCCCGAGTGTCAGAGTTGGGGTAGTAAATCCTATGGGAGGATGCTGCTGATAGTGCTCCTTGTGTTATGATAGAGACTTTCAGTGATTAAAAAAATAAAAAAAAAGGTCTTCAATGGGCAACAGCAACCGTCCCATCAATAGGATTCCTGCACAACCATCTGAGATATGACTAAATATGGGGTCTAGGTTATTCTTAAGAAAGGCAGAAATAGCATAAAGGCCGAGAACGGGGGCTGTTCTGGTCAGCATTGAGGCGGCATCATGCACTTCACCATGTATTGATCCTTCCTCAGTTCTTCTCCTGCCGAAGATGTTTATTAATGCTTGATCAAGACATTCTGGGCTCCAATGTGCTCTCTTCTCCATGTTGGGAGAGTTTGTTGATCATGATTAAAGACACTAAGAAGCATCATTATAACTTTATACAATTTAAAATAGATACCAGTGAGTCAAAAACTCACCTAACTGTCCATTTGAAATGTGTTTTAAAGAGAGCTCAGGTTTGGTGTATTATACTAAAGATGTTTCACAACTCTGAATATCACATTTGAAATAAGGTAAAAGTCTTTCAAGACTCTAGGATCTTATTTCAGGCTGGGATTCAAGTTCAGTGAAGCCTCATTAAAGTGATAAGTTTTTACACAGTAAAGTCTCCTCAGGCTTTGGTGTTAAATGCTCTTTGAATGCTGAAGTTATTTGTGATGTCGGTTTTGGCTCTGATGCGTTTTCCTCTCCACAGCCACACAGTGAGAGTCTGCAGAGCAGCTCCCACTAACAGTCTCCAGTGAAGAATTTCACCCCAGACGACTGTTTTCCACTGAAAGTTTGGACCAACATTTCTAAGCTGAGAGATGAAACAAAAAGTAAATTTGAAAACTAAAATCCAACTGTAGGTGTCCTGAATTTGAAAGTGTTTGGTTTTTTCCATTCAATTAAATCTGCTGCAGTTTGTGATTTTCTAATCTCGACAAATGCAGGTGCTTTGCATTACAATCCACATTCACACAGCACTTTTAATATATTTAGTGTTTTAATACCACACATGATATACACTGGAGCGGCGATGTGCACTGGAGAAGCCAGGAATGGAACCAACGACCTTTCCAATTAGTGGATGACATCCTTTACCTCCTGAGCCGCTGCCTAATGAGGCGACAAATATGTTTTCCCTGGAGCTAATGAGAGAAATGTGTTGGTTGTTTCAGATCGACCAAAATGCCAGAGAGGATTTCAACTTGACCTCTGATGGAGAATTCAACGCAATCAAGTCCTTGGTGATGGGTAGAGTGCGGGGTGAGTAAGGAGGCAGTAAAAATAAAGACAAGGCCCTTTTACCCACACTCATTTGGATAATGGCTCAATGAACTTTGACCCGATCTGATACTAATGAAAGTCTATGAAAAGTGTAGCCTCAGCTGTTAGTACTAAAGAAAATCACTTTTGTCATGTGGATGGACTCATGTTGTTGTAACGTCAACCTGTTGACAGGAGTCGTGGCCGATGGGATCACATTGTAAAATGGTCACTAAGTGGAGATTCAATAAGTAAAGATACTCGATACTATTTCCATGGTGGATCCAACTAATTCAGACAGATTTAACTGAGTCAATTTGCAAAAATATGTAAAGTAACAGGCCTTCAGTTAAACTAAGTGCCTTAAATACTATGATAACTATGATAGGGGTTTTGTGTAGAAGAAGTCTGGTCTATTGTCCAGCTCTAATTGAAGAACTCAAAGTGTTGCAGCAGTCTGTAAAACTCAGTGTTACTTCTCCTTTTCCTTTGTGAAAGTCCAATCACTTACTGTCTCTTCAATTTAATGGACACTTCACTGCAAAGTTTCACCAACTCTGGCTGCTTTGGTGCTTTATCCATTTAGCTGTGTAGTCCTGGACAGGGACATGTAACAGAGTCGGGATGAGACAGTAATTTGCTGTGTCATGACTTATTCATGTTCTCTCTGAGCGGATCCATCAGAGAGAGACTCAGATATAAGCCGTTAATAACATGAGGGGCTGAGAGGCTGCAGGCGGCAGTCACAGTCCACTGATGAGACAGAGTCACAGCACACTGTCAATTTAAAGAAGAATTCATTGGTTATCAACAGTGAAACTCAAGTCAGCTTTTCATACCAGCTGTAAGAGGCGTCCTTCGATATTATCAAGTCACCGCAAGTAAGACAATGATTCATTTTGCGCAGATATATCCTGTCAAAATGTTGTAGCTCATTACCACAATGATGTTAACAGTGATAAGCACCAATGTCCTGTCATTACACGTTGCTGCAAATGATGCATTTTCCAGCAGTTTGTCAGTATTGACTTTGAACTTAAAATATAAACTGCATAGTTAAAGAAAATTGCGTTTAAAAAAAAAAACAAAAAAAAAACATTCCAATTGTGTGACACATTATAATGATTTGTTTTTTTCTTTTACTTAACTTCAAAATAAAACCTTGTCTCAGTCCCAGTAACTAATGTTTCAGAGGCTATTCTACTTGGTTGGTTCTTGAAAGTTGTAATTACTTTTATGTATGAAATTGATCAATATTGACCACATAATTGCCATCAGTAGCTTCACGCCAAAAGATATGGATGTTTGAAGGCCAAAATGGAAGAAAACAATCTGCCAAAATCTAAAAACAAACCATTTAAAGCAATAAAATTAATTAATAAAAGCAAATAAATATACAACTCTGCTCTACGTTCTGTTTCAACCCCGACATGTCAGCATGTGACCGGTCCTCATCTCTCTTGAACCAGAGGAGGCACAAAGTCAGATCAGGATGAGAAAAGCAGCCAGGAAGTGTGTTTCCTGTCTTTCTGTCAACTCTATCATCCATCAGGATGACTAATGGACCCAGAAGGAATACAGAGAGGTGATGGAGTGGGGGGTGGATCAGCTGAGAGGAGCTTTACAGGCTGCAGTAATGTTTCCTGCCGCTCTCGTCAACATGATGTGTCCCGGTAAAACCACAGTCACCTCTCAGTCACCTGACACCGACGCAGCCGGTTTCCGCTGTAATGTCGGCTTTCACAGCTGCTGTTTACACTGCTGTGAAGGAGTGGAGGTGAATGATGGAGGGATTCAAGTCAATAAACAGATAGAGGGCGAGAGTGTGCATCTGTCTGGTGGAGTAATAGATGGAGACTTGAGGGTGAAATCACTGACAGTCTGTCTACTGTAATGAGGGTGTGTGTGTTTGTGTGTGTGTGCGCGTTTGAGGGATGAGCATAATTGATCCTGATGTGATGTCAGTTCATGTCCTGCTGCTGCAGTCACGAGAGTAAACATACAACAAAAAGTATTGTACTCAGAATAGGTGCTTAATTAGTTTGAGTCAACATATGAGGGATAACAGGGCAGTCAGTCAATGTGTCACTGTTTATCAGTACACACCTTTTTTCTGGAGTCAAATACCTGCAAAACTAATAACTTTCCCATCAACAGTTTGTTTGTGCAGCTAATGTTAGCATCCCATCATACTACACCAAAGATGGTAATCACAGCTACTTAACCCTTGTATTGTCTCCACTTTTGGGACCCTCTGGTATCCCTCAGGTCAAAGTGACCCAAATACCAAGGGTTGACATTAGTGTGTTAACATGTTGATTGTGTTGGATTTCTCTCAAAGTACATCCTCAGAGCCGTGATGAGTTTTCAGATGAGTGAAATGAGTCGGTTGGTTATTTATGACTGTACTTTTGATTAAATTGTAGGAAAAAAAGAAGTTGAGGGTAGTGAGCTTTTTATGCATTTTAAAACAGACAAATATAAATGGCAGCGTTAAAGTTTATTTTTCATTTAAAAGCAGCGTGAAACAGTGACACGTGTTCTGCTCTGCTTTTACAGATTCTGATGACTTGGATCCAGACCTGGCCAGGTTGGCGTCTCTTGGCTTTACCGGCTGTCTGTCAGTGGTCCGCTTTAACTTCATCAGTCCTCTGAAAGCTGCTCTGCTCCACCCAGACACCAGCCCTGTCGTCATCACCGGTCCTTTAGTCCAGTCCAACTGTGGGTCCTCTACTTCAGCCAATCCCTACGCAGCAGAGAACACGCACCACCTGTCAGGTAGGTGAAGACCAGGGTTACATTTCTGTTTGCACTTTTGTCAGAGGAACAATAGAAGTTTTGGGATATGTATATTTTGGGAGTAAATATGTAGCATTAAGACTTGGAACAGCTGTGATCCTTTAATTTAATCATCGTAAGAGTTACAAAACAAGAAAAGTCATGATGGTAGCTATTACTACATAACTAGTGTTAGCTTGAACAGGCTACCTATAGGAAGAAACAACTTTTCACTTCTTTTCTTCTACTGAAGTTAGCACGCTAACCAGCTGGCTCTGGTCTGTCTCGTCACTTTCTGAAAGCAACTCGCTGCAGCCTTTAGTCTGTCCTGAAGAGTTAGTGCTGCTCACGGGACAGATTATAGCAGATTTTATAAACTCAACGATGACTGAAGCTCTTGTCAAGCTACAATCACCAACACCTTTTACTGGCCACGTTCAGTGACAGAGGAAACTTCCAAATAGCTCCTGAGTCCCATAGAGTCAGACACGAGCCTCGACTCTTTGTAGAAGTTGATAGCTAGACGACAGGTTCTACAGCTGGAGGATATGTTGACGTTCTGTCTAACACACCACCTGCTCCACGTTCAATAATCTGTCACTGTATATAGTCCCCACAAATAAACTGCGTTTTAATGAGCACCAAACTTTTTTTTAAATGACAGAGCATTTAAAATGACTGAATGATACGTTACAGCAACCGGTGGATTGAGTGTGACAGACAGGATCAGGAGGTCCTGAGAAACACACCAATACATTGTTGGTTTTGGTCTCTTCATGAAAAAATAACAAAACTTATAGAACATTGTGGCTTCTTATTTAATACTAACGGACTAAAGCTGACAGTCAGTGCCGCTGACAGTGACAACAATGGCGGAGTGCAGTATGCCAGATTGGGAGTCATTAAAACGTCTGGTTTAACTTAAGTCTGAAGTTCTTATGTAGCATAACAAGCTGTTCTGCTCAACCTGCTCAAACCTGACATGGCTTTTTTTTTTCTTTTTTTTTTTTTCTTTTATCTGTTCACACACAGCAAATTGAGCAACATCACAAATTGAATGGCACCCAATGAACCATTTTGCTGACGTTTTGATTATATAGCTGAACTATCACTGTTTCTAAGTCAGTTAAGATCAGGAAAAATGTGTATTTCACCTCCGTCTCTGTCTGTCTGCTTTGGAGTTTAATTCAGTAGCATGCACCTCCTGTTGGCTTCCAGTTTCTGTGCGTGTACATTGCATGAAAGCTGCTTTTCATGCTCACGAGGGGCTCATTAATCACATACAGTATGCTTCTTGTTTTGAGAAGACTAATGACTGTGTGAACAATGATTTAATTAATTGGGACCTCAGAGGGGGGAGTTTCCTCTGCGACTTCTTTCCTCTGGTTGAATTCTCATCCAGTTTGTGATGGTTTATTAGAGTCAGATTGAGAGGTGCTGCAGTTCTTCCATCTGCTCTGAATGATTATGTTCTTATCTTTTCTCTGGATTTTTTCCCCCCGCCTCCATCTTTCTGGTCTATTTTTCCTTCATCTATTTCCTTTATATCATTTGTTTCTCTTTCTTCCTCCTGATTATCTCACATTTCTTTGGCCTTTGGGTTTTCATTTTGGCCTCATATCCTTCTCCTTTCCTTCACTCTTTTTCTCTTTCTCTGCTGTAGACCAGTCTGGTTCAGTGGGTTCAGGTCAACCTTTAGTCAATGCCATCAGGACTGACTCCGCTCTGATTGGAGGTACTGAACTGTTTCACCATCTTTGTCTGTACTTGAACAAAAACCCAATTTAGCTCGTCTGAAACACCAAAAACTTTTGGTTTTTGAAAAGCTTTTGTTGTTGTAAACGAGCTCACACTGATATTTAATACTGTAACTATGATCATAATTATTTGTTAACATCTTGTTGGATGCATTTTTAACAGAGGCTATAACTATGTGTCACCTTTACTCAGGGGAACAAAACTGGACAGATGTTGAGCTCTAAGAAAGTGATGTGCCAAAGCAAGACTCCATTTTAAAAGTCATTTAAAACTTTGTTGCTCTGCCAGCACAGATTGATTCAAAGTGAAGACTGAAAGCTTCAATCTATAATCGTGTAGATAGAGGAAAAAAAAAAAAAAAAAAAAAAGTTAGACCCTGAGAAAAGTCATTTAAAACTGCCCATTAAACTGACTGTCTCAATGCACCAAGGGGCAGCTCACCGAATTAGACCTGTGGAGGAATGTGCTTTTTTGCAGTTATCTTAGACAGAATGCTCTTTATAATGTAATATGGTATTTAATTGATTTCAGATACATTTTTGATTTCCAATTAAAAAAAATCTGCTATCATATCCCCAATTGTGCTCAGAGCAGGGGAGTCCAATAGCTTTAGAAGGATGTTTAATGTACTTTTTAGCGAGATAATCAGAACATTGGGAAATGAAGTGATGTACCACAGGGGAAAGATATTTGGTCCTGATTAGATTAGTTTCTTTGAAGCAATCGTGCACTGAAATTTGGGGAAAAAAAAAAAAAAAAAAAAAAAAAAAAAACAATTATCTGATATCTCAGCCTTTTACATCGTGACATGTCCTCTACCTTGCAGGTGTGATAGCGGTGGTGATCTTTGTGCTGGTGACTGGCCTGGCAATAACCGCCAGATTCCTGTACCGGAGAAAAGAGACGTATCGAAATCAGGAAGTGAAGGGAGTCAAACAGGAGGACAGCCAAGATTTTACTTTCAACAACCAGACTGACTCCCAGAACGTCTCCAGTGAAAGCCGAAAGGAGTATTTCATTTAGCTGCAGGTGGTGACCTGATGAAGTGGTGGGTTTTTGGAGCTGAGGGTGCAGACCGGGGTGTCCTGTCATGCCTCAGGACTTTACACTGCACTCAGACACTTGAGACTTCACTGGTAGAAGTGGCTCTACGACATATGGCGAGCAAAAAAAAAAAAAAAAAAAAAAAAAAAAAAAAAAAAAAAAAACAATGCACAGTGTATTTTTCGGTACATTGTTAATACTGATACAAACAGGGAACAGTGTTGACTTAAAGGTGTTGATATCGTTTCATCTGTAAACATCCACAAATGTAAATTCTGTCTTTGTATCAATCTCTGGCTAATGTTACTTTGTCATATTGAAAAGTTGAAAATAGAGGTATCAGTATTTTTATGGCGTACCAGTGGGGAAAATGTGATGTTATGCCCTCTTGTGGTTGAGTTTCTCTAGGAGAGAGATGGACATATGTAGAGAGAGGCGCAAACCCCTAATAGGCAAATAGCTGACCATGTAAAGCGTGGACAAAACCTTTAGGGGAAAATAAAGCACTCATTTACCCTCCAGGGATATTTTATGTCTTTATCTTCAAGTAAGTTCTTTTCTTTTTTGAAATCTTTAAGATTGTAGTTAAGATTGAGTTGGTCACGTGCATGGTTACAGGTTCAGCAAACACTCCCAGGGCAGCAGCTTTGTCATAAATACAACTAGTGTATTTGTTTACAGTGGAGCCAAAAAACCTCATATTATACCTATATACCTACCTAAAAGCAGACTGTACCTGTATATTTTGGTTGGTGTCAAATACTTCGAAAGGCTGTTGCTCAAAAATCCACATCCACAAGTATGCAAGGGTCTGCGTTATGTAAGTCATCATGGGGTGTACACGAGGCTCTGGTGGACATCACTATGCATGAGTAGAAAAATAAACACGGACGCTGTGTTTGACGAGAAGCTATGAGCCGATATCTGCCACTGCCTTCACAGTGCAACAGACAAAGGATGTCACCTTTTTGATTAGAGTCGTCACGCACAAGATACATAAAGAGTGTATTTACCTTTTAAAAATGTCAGTGGATTCAATGTACTAGACAGAATTAAACATACCCAACAGTGTCAATATACATATTTAAAATTTAGCCCAAAGCTGTCAGCAAGAAAGCTGCAGTATCAGTTCATTAACCTTTACACAAAGCACAGAAGGTTTAGTTCAAACAGCGCAAATATCTGAAGCTACAGCACAAATTTCTCACTCACCCTAAGACGACTTGAAGCCGTTGCTCATCCAGAAACTCCACCACTTGAGTGAGACTTCTTACCGTCTTGTGGTTCAAGTGATTTCAACAATTTTGTTCTCGTAAAACTAAGGTCCTAGTCTGGATTCTTTTAAGGAGTGTTGTATGCATTGAATGTATGTGTTCGACAGTTTGAGATAACAAACCATAAATCAGGGTAGAGGTGGACTGACATGGGCATTCAGCTTGTCCCTCCTTTCTCTTCTGAAGATGGAGACACAGCACAAGCAGGAAACCTTTCAAAAAAGGCATTACATCCACTTCACTTTTACATTTACCCCCACTTAAGTTTTCTCCTCCCTGCCACATGCTGGGAGCTTCCTCCCCCAACTCTGTAAATGTCTCTGAACAGAAAGGCTTTTAACAGCCACAGCAGCACAGGCTCTGTAACACAGTGCCTGTCTGTCACCTCCTTCACTGCACGCAGAGACAGTTAATGTGTTTTTGAAATGCTGATCTGCTTCGCTCTGACAGGTGGATTGTGACTCGATGGAAAGCAGCGAGATGATCGGAATGAGACCGTGAGATAATCCAGGAGACAGAGTGTCAGGCAGACATGGATGTAATGAAAACACATTCTGATATTAACACTGAAAATGAAGCAAATCCCTCCATGTGTTAATTCAGCTCATGTGTAGAGAGTGCTGCTGATGGAGGGAAGCCGAGAAGCAGAAAGAGCATCGACAGCAGCTGTTTATCAAATATACACCGCCGTCTCTCTGCGAGACCCCAAAGCACAGATGGGATTATAATGAGAAAACTTGCCAAAACTTCAAAGTGCATCTTATTTCTTTTTTTTCACCCCACGACAAGATGTTGATTTGGGCATTGTTATCAGCTGTTTCTGTCACTGATTTTATGAAGTGCTCACCACCGCTGTGCATCTGTTGCAGCAATTTTGCAACTAAAACTAAAGTAATAACCTTTCTACAGAGTTAACGTGACAGTTGGGGGGGCAAATGTTTTCCCAATAAAAGAAAAAAAAAAAGTGTCTTTTACCATTCATCTCTTAATTTGAAAGAGATAATAAAGTGTAGGGATGTCATGAGAACTGACACTTCAGTACGAAGACCAGGTGAAAAACTACAGCCAATATGCAAACTGTGAGGAAGCATCTCAAACATAACTAAGCAGCTCAAAGACAGATCCGCATCAGTTCACAGAATTTAGGGTGAGTGAGCTTCAGCTAACTTTATTCAAATGTTAACGTATTCATGCTCTGAAAGGTTTCTGGTTTGTGACAACGCTCACCACACACATGCCGTTCAAAGGCTAACATAGCAACGGCTCATATAGTGAGCAGGCTAAAGTCGTCACTTTTCACTGTTAATATTAATGTTAGTCAATACAAACAGCTGCCTGCCTACTGTTTATAACTTCAGACGTACAGTTTTGGTACCGACTACCAAAATTCTGGTTTCGTGACATTTGTTTGACACGTTTAAAAGCATGTGAAACGTGACTTTTGTTTTGTTTTTTTAAATTGAAATATCCAAAACTGTTGGATTGGTACCGACATTCATAGTCCCCAAAGAATGAATTGCAATAACTCCATTTCATTTTCACCCTTCTTCAGCCTTTAGTTTTTCAAGCGAAACTTCCATATACCTCAGCTGGGGCTACTTTGTTTAGTGCTAATTAGCAAATACAGGTTAGCAAATTTAGTGTGGTAACACCATGACGTGGCAGAGAAGATGGTAAACATACCTGATAGTCAGCATGTTAACACATTCATAATCAGAAATGCTAACATGTTGATGTGAACT
Source organism: Rachycentron canadum (assembly GCA_038496675.1). Taxonomy (NCBI): domain Eukaryota; kingdom Metazoa; phylum Chordata; class Actinopteri; order Carangiformes; family Rachycentridae; genus Rachycentron; species Rachycentron canadum. The sequence goes on along the minus strand of CM076662.1, from coordinate 19,481,921 downwards.
TTTCACAGGTGACGTAGTGTGAGCAGCAATAACTACAGCTCTCCATCTGTTTACTATGGATACTTTCAGGCACAGTGAATGTAGGTCAGCCATGTTTTGACAGCTCTGTGTCCAACACTTTGGGTTGTGCAACTAAAACCAGCTTTCATGTGGCCTGTGCAGGCAGGCGTATTGATTCTTCTTTTCAGAAATGAGAGACGGGACAGGAAAAAGTGTTTGTGTGGAAACAGTTGAGTCATGTTTCACAGCACAAGAATATACACCTCAAATGCCTGGATCATACCATTAAATTTAAAAAATTTGGTAATCAGAAAACATGCTTCAAACAAACAAACAGTCAGCTGATAACTGAGCAGTGATTTATGACCATGACATATTTGACTAATGTTCAACTTTAATAAAGATTTTGCTGACAGTTTGATTTCTTGTTACCGGTTATCAGTGTAGCTATAATGTGATGGTAAATATTGGTGATTGGTGAATAAGTGATGTGAGTCTGAGTGACATGCCATTACCAAAAAAAAAAAAAAAACCCCACTATATCCAGAAGATTTTAACCATGTTCTGGTTGTTTGGTTACAGATAAAATCCTGTTTGATGAAAATAAAAGAAATGTTTTTTTTTTTTCCAGAGACTGAGTATGATACTTATTAAATCTGATGGATTTGAACCCCAACAACAACACTTTGTTCTGTATTACAAGCCAAGTTGTTATAATGCTCTCACAGGCCTGAGGTCACAAGATGATTTAACTGCCTCTGATCAGTGATCCATGTTTGATTCATTTACATCTACTAATCTATGTGGAGCTGATAACTGACATCTACAGAAGCAGTGTTAAACACTTGAAGTAAAGGAAACTCAGGGATCACAAAGGATACACAAGTGTTTTATTATAATACCATTTAAATCCATCTCCTATAATGTGCCAATCAGCTTCAAGTCGTGAACCTTGAATTTCACAAATAATATCCACCTATAACGCAAAAACAATGGAGCCTGATCTCCAGAACTTGGATCTTAAAGCAGAACCGGATTGGACCAGGTCACCACCCTGGAAGTATCATGGAGGTTTTATTATCGGTGTGGTGAAAAATGACAGTCGAGTTTGACTTATATAAGCAATGTAGTTCAAGTGCAACAAAAACTACTTAGAGGCCAGTGATGGAAACTGATTCCACCTTTATGGTCACAGCTGCTCAGTGTAAATTCAGGTCAGGTACAGAGGGATATTCAAAGCCCCGGCCTCCTCCTCATGTGGACTTTGCTGCTCTGTAACTTTGCCCGACTTCCTCCTGTGCTCCTGCTATGGCCACTAGAGGGTTGAATCCCTTTAAACGTGTCACGAAGGGGCCGTCGCAGAGATCTGATTCCGATTTTCCAGACGAGATTGTTTCATTGACAATCAACCATTATTTCTGAAATCTTGTATTTTGCGATACAAGAGTCTGGTATGGTTTGTTAGTGAGAGAAAGTAGCAACTTAACACCTGGCCAAAGGTTAGGAAAAGATTGTGGCTAAACTTTACACCACCTGGTGTGTGGTGGATGTAGTTGTGAGAACCAAGCACATTTCAAACACAAACAGCCTCAGAGGTAAAACAGGCCTGAAACGTAAGAGTTGGGCAACACAGTTTAAGTCTGTTGTCAAGTTACTTTTTCAAGTTCAAACCATAATTGGAGGTTTGGGACACAAAATGCAATTTGCTGCATGAAAGTTAGATGTGCCACATGTCGATACTCCACCCTGTTCTCCACTATTCACTTTCTTCTCTACTATAAAAAAGGACAAACTCCTGCTTTGATGTTGTATTTGGCAATGGACGTAAAGTGTGAGGTGCAAAAATCTAAGATGGACATAATTCCTCGTGTTACTGTACAACCAAGTCTGACACCTAGAAACTGCATTTTCCAGTGTGATATTTACTCACCACTTGAGATTATTTCGTCAAGAGATGCTGCAACTCTGACCTACCAGTGACGCAATGTAATAAACAGCTGTGTGTTGATGCTTAGTGCTAATGAAGCAGAGGAAAGGGAAGATCAATCCTGCTAAGATCCAGGATTTACTTTGCTCCCTGGGTTTCCCTCTTCCCTTTATAAGCATCTCCCTCCAGTTCAGCCTTGATCAGTAGCTCTTCTTCCGCTCTCCAGATGATGCAGATGTTTCACAGGAGGAAGTTGATCCTCTCGTCAGCTCTTGACCGGCCCACATCAGGAAACTCCTGCTGACTGACACATGCTCATTCACCTGTACACACAAGTTTCTACTGGAAGCTTAAAAATATCAGTGAAGAATTCAGATTTATTCATTGAGGTGGAAGAAGAAAACTCAATGAATTACATGAAGAGTAAAAGATCTCAATGATTTTAAATAGTGGATATTTACTGCTGTAATACCTCTGATGAATGTATTGTTTCACTTACAGCATTTCCTCTTAAAGATTATGATCAGCCCTTTGTGTCACAAGGAAATGAAGAGAACTGATTACTTCTAACAGTCCTGTAGGAACATGGCTGATGGTTTTGTGGGACAGGCGTCATTTTCTCCCTGAATTAAAGACTATCACCGTTTGTTGTCATTCAGAGCAACTAATCCAGTGCCACCAAGTGAAAAGTTTAGTGAACGCTTATTCTAAGTGTGAGTGCGTTTCATTCATCCCACTTGTTAGCACGGCAACAGGGTGGGGAGATAAGTGGTTCGATTCGTCCGAGTCCTGCAGGAGCAGAAGCTACTTATCCGTTTTATCTACAGTCATCACAACCAGCCGCTATCGCCATTTCAGGATAATTGCTGCAGTTACAGTGCCACGTTGTCATAATATCATAGGTTATTATTTCTGATATACAGGTGGGGGCACTGCATGTATAATGGTCCACACTAGAACTGAATTTAATCTGCTGCTCCAGGCAAGACAGGAGCCAAGCTTCAGAAACGATTTCAGTCTCAGAGGAAATGTTATTAGTAGTTTCACAAACTAACAGACTCTCAACATCCAGTCCTCCAGTGTCACATCCGACTGGATCAGTTATACAGAGGGCACAGGTGACATTGAAAACAAGGTTCATTTACTCAGAGCTACTGCTCATAGTAAAAATATCAGTCACCTATCAGCCGTCCAGTGTAATTGCATGAGATTTTACCAGCGAAACTTCTTTTCATGACCCACTCATAAGATGGATCCATGTTTTTTGTATTGATGACAAGAGGAAGATATGTACAACTTGCAGCAATCAGGAAACGTGGTTTCAATGTATATTCTACAAAAAGCAGTCAGCTCAGTGGTGTGATCACTATAACAATAAAAGTACTTGTGTGGATATTGTCCCTTCACCGTGGGTGTATGTCTGGATATACAGCTTTGCAGCTTGTTAAACACTCAACAGCAAAGGTTGAGTACAGGTGTTGGTCTTTGGCCATTTTAATGGAAGGTACAGTGACACTAAGGAGTATTAGATACATGGCGAGGGAATTTTATTTGTATAGCCCATTTTTACAAACAGTTTGTCTCAAAGGGCTTTACATAGCATCATATCATCCTCCTCTGCCCTTGGACCCTCACATCAACTGAGGAAAAACTAAAAACAACAAACAGGGAAAAAGAGAAACCTCATGGTGAGCAAGAGAGGAGGGATCCTACACCCAGGACGGGCAGACGTGGAATAGATGTTGTATGCAGACAAGAAAACAGGTAACAATACAGAATATGCAAAGCATGGAAATGGTGTTCAGGAGCTGGCGAAGGCCGTTTCTGGTGGGAGGGAAGGCAGGGAGAGCAGAGCAGCTTAATGGGAGTAGTGGGTGGCAGACTGGTTCCTGGGAAGGGAGGGCAGGTCAGTTTAACAGCAGGGGAGAGAGAGAGAGAGAGAGAGCAAGCTTCGGTGGATCTGTGGAAATAATTCAAAAGTGGGAGAGGAGAGAGCTCCATGTAATCTGATGTGTCCCCCAGCGGTCTAAGCCTATAGCAGCATAGCTATAAAAATTGTTCAGAGCTACCTGAACCGGCCCGAACTAAAAGCTTTGTCGTAGAGGAAGGTTTTAAGCCTAGTCTTAAATGTAGAGAGAGTGTCTGCCTCTCTGGCCCATGGAGAGAGCTGGTTCCATGGTAAAGGAGCCCGATAACTGAAGGCTCTACCTCCCAGTCTGTTTTTACAGGAACTGGGAGTCACTAACAGACCTGCATTCTGGGAGCGAAGTGCTCTGGAAGGATAATAAGAGACTGAGGTCTTTCAAATAAGATGGAGCTTTGTCATTAAGAGCTTTATAAGTCAGCAGAAGAATTTTACTACTCGATATCCTACAGGGAGCCAATGGAGAGAAGCTAAAGTTGGAGAGATGCGTTCTCTTTTACTAACTCCTGTCGATATCCTTGCTGCAGTGGTCTGGACTAACTGGAGACTCTTTAGAGAGTTTTTTGGACGTCCTGACAGAGTTACAGTAGTCCAGCCTAGAGGTGATAAAAGCATGGACTAATTTCTCAGCATCACTCAGAGGATATTCCTAATCTTGGTTATGCTGCGCAGGTGAAAAAAGGCAGTCCTAGTCACGTGTTTTATGTGCGAGCTGAATGAAAGGTCCTGGTCAAATATTACTCCAAGGTTCCTTGCAGTCATACTTGAGTTCAGGGTGATTATCAATCTGCGTAGAAAAAGTGTCACTCAGATGTTTAGTTCCAAACACAATGACCTCTGTTTTGTCTGAGTTTAGTAGCAGGAAGTGAGAGGACATCCAGGATTTAATGTCTTTTTAGGCAGTCTTGCAGATTGATGAGGTGGCTTTTATCATCTGGTTTTAATCAATAAGTAGAGCTGGGTATCATCTGCATAGCAATGGGGTTGATCGAGTGCTTCCAGATTATATCGCCTAACGGGAGCATGTAGAGAATGAAAAGAATTGACCCGAAAACTGAACCCTGTGGTACGCCATACATAACTCTGCTGCACTCTGAACAGTCATTGTTAACGTTAAACTGAAACCTGTCAGATAAGTATGATTCAAACCATTTTAGGGCAGAGCCTTTAATCCAGATTTCATGGTCTAGTCTCTGCAGCAGAATGCGGTGGTCAATATTGTCAAATGCAGCACTGAGACTTTTACCAGTGCTGTTTCAGTGCTATAGTGTTCTTTGAATCCATATTGGAAAGCTTCAAATAGCTCATTACTGTGCAAGCGCTCATGTAGCTGCTCTGGAACCACCTTCAAGGATCTTGGCGATATAGGGAAGGTTGGATTCATCTATTAAAGATGAATAGTAGGTGCTTCTGGTTTTACAAAGTTCTTTTTTATATATTAATAAACTATCCTTCCAGGCTTGACAGTCTTCCTCATGTTGGCTGGAATGTGTTTTCCTTTCCAGCCGTCTTGTCTTCTGCTTCAAGGTGCGCAGGCTCAGGCTGTACCAGCGAGCTAGTCTCTTGTGGTTGATAACCTTCTTTTTCAGAGGGGCTATGGCATCAAGCGTCCCAAGGAGTGCTGCTGCAGTGCTACCTACAAGATAGTCTACCTGCAAGGGAGTAAAATCAGCATAGCTGCCCATTATAATGCCACTAGGTGTGGTGGCAAGCTCTGCTGGAATGAGCTCTTTAAATCTAGAAACAATATCTGACATCTACTGTAGTGGGACTTTTCCCAAGTAAAGCATAATTTGTTAAAGTAAATTCAAATGTTATTAAAGAATGGTCAGAGATGACAGGGTTTTGAGGGAAAACTAATGTGCTCACCTTCTATCCCATAGGTTAGCACCAAGTCAAGGACATGATTAAAGGAGTGAGTTGGTTTATTTACCCTCTGAGCGAAGCCAATTGAATCTAAGAGAGACTTGAATGCAATAGCCAGACAATCATCATCAACATCCACATGAATGTTTAAGTCACCCACTATAATGACTTTGTCTGAATCCATTGCTAAATTTGACAGAAAGTCTGGGAATTCTTCTAAGAACTCAGAATAAGGTGCAGGGGGATTGTACACAACAGCTTTCCAGTCAGGGTGAGAGAAGCTGACATGTAAAATTAAAAAAAGAGTCAAGATATTATAGAAAAGTAGGTGGTCAGTTGTTACATCCTTGCAGCATGAGGGGAAAAAGATCAACAGGAAAGAAACATTAAAATCCCCTTTGAAGAATTCAGTGACCATTGTTAAGGGTTTAAGACATGACTCATGACTAAATGTACGTCGCCCACCAACTTCACTCTGAGGAAGCACCAAGAGTGAAATATCAGGGACCCCTGACTAAGTTCAAGTTATTCACCTCCTTGTTTGTTTATTGCTTTTAAAGTGGCAAATTTTTTAATAGGACATTGATTTTAGCCCCCTTCCATTTGGTTTTAATTAAACATAAATAAGTTTTAGTATACTGAAATATTGCTCTGATGAGGAGCGACAACCCTACATCCACTGTCCCTGGTTGGGGGAAACCAGACCAACCAGGCCAGGGAACCACCTCAGGACTCCACCTGCCTCTTTGCCCCCTCCACCCAGTTTCCATTGCTTATATTGTGCTAATAAATACGGTTAAACTTTATTTGTATTTGCATTGTGGGTCAAGTTGCAGTTACAGACTAACTGCAATGTGTGTGTCTTGTGTAGAATCACAAGATGAATGTCGAGGGGTTTTCCTCAGAGCAAACCATTTCCTGTGAAATACAGAAGTAGGTGAAGTTCTGGGAAAAGTGAGTTGACCTCGAGTAAAAGACAGATTTAAGATTAATATTACTTGTGAAAGACCTTTGCTCCCAAGAAGTCAGGAGCCTAAAGTGTTTTTAGATGCGACTTGTTTCAGCGTCATTATCAGGGGAGCTGGGGAACACTGCTGCAATGAAGCAGGAGTTCGTCTCATTAAATAGTCGAGAGAGAAACAATGGACGCTCTCTCCGTTTCAGCTTGAAACCCTCTGTGGTTTTCTCAAGCTCTTCCTCAGCAGGCAGCTGGTAATTATCCAGCCCACCTACAGTTTATAATTTGTGCGGCTGGAGATGTTTCTCATTGTGGAGTTTGAATTCAATCACATAAGTAATTAGATGACAGTTTGTCCGGCTCATAATCAGCCCACCTACAACATTTAGAGTCAGTCCACCATCAGCCCACTCATTTCTCTCATCCAACAACCCTTCATTTCATTCATGTGTGGGTTTGTTAATTCAGAACATTTGTTCAACTCCGTACCTGCCTGGACTCCAACAGCTCATTAAAATCTATTAACGTTTAAGAATTTGACGTCTGTGACCCTGAATATTAGTTGAATACTAATGCTAATGTGAGTGTACGCTCCTTTGAAGTTGTGCCAACGTTAATGAGGGCAGTTTTCTTTCCAGGGACCTGGATCATTGCATTAAAGGTTAGATATATGAAGCCACATATCCCAAAACGTATCCACTGATGTAGAGGCCCAAAGGCTTTAAATTATTAATAAATCCATCAATTGTTTGGACTTGTAACCGTTTTCTGGGAAAAAAAAAAAAAAAAAACTCCAAGTCCTTTTAGCAAAGCTTCAACACTTGTGTATTAATTAACACTTATAACTTACACTGGAGCACTGTACTTCAGTGTATTTTTCAAGTATCTAAAATTACTATGCTACATTTCTATTTGTTAGTCATTTGTTAGCTTTCAGATGCAGAATTATTATTTTGGAAAGTGATGGCCCATACACTGATCAAAAAATGATATACAGCCAAGTCCAACACAATCAAGTCATGTTGCCGCTTTTTAATTTAAGGACCTGAAGTCCATTTAGAAAAACGCAGTGGAACAATACAGACAAAAAGCAATGACTCCGGTGCTTTAACATTTAGCTGAACTACTTTCACCCGTGAGTAATATCTGACCAGGAGTATCTACACTGACTCAGCTGACTGTCCAGTGGCCGTGGCAGGCTCCATCTGTTTCCATTGAGATGCTTCTGACAAATGTGAGAATGTGGTTGTCAAGACAAATCCTTTTCCAAACCTGGTTCTTTTATTATATATTATTAATTTACACCTTCATGGTTGAGGGCTGTCACCCGTCACCTAAGGTGAAGGAGAACACACCAAACAAATGAATTAAAAAAAAAAAAAAGCTGATCTGCACAGACTATTCCAGACTGAAGCACCGTGATTTTTCCCACCTTTGCCTAATTGGCGATAACAGTGGTCTAATCTCTAATGAGAAAACAGTCCCTGGAGAAACAGAACTAATCTGTAACAGAAATAACAGCAGAGGAGGACAACTTTTGAAACACGGCTGTCCACAGACGTGGCACTTTTAAAGGATTATCCTCACTCACCATTCTCTGAAGCATTTCCTGCTTCCTCCCCGTCTGCCTCCACACAGAGGAGTAACATACAGTTATCACAGCCGAGCCACCTCACAGCAGCACTACCCAATAAATTGATTTTCTAGAAACATTTCAGTTACACCTCAGGGGCAGGTGGAGAGCTGGGAGAAATCCTCACTGTTTACCAAGGTTTAATGTACAAAAAGGATCCTTTTCTTTGTCCCTACGTCGTTGGCACAGACAAGTGAAAAGGCCACCCACCCCTCCTCCCGACACTGGGACCAATGGAGACCAAAACGCACTGAATGCTAATTTTGGAGATGTTAGTCACTTCACTAGTACGGACTAGCTGTCAGATTAATTGCATTTCTTTGTGGCGTGAGGGAAATTTGACCGTTAGTAGAGAAACATTGAGTCACCAAATGGTTAAAGGTTTAACATGATCTGCTGCTTTTGCTGCCAAGATGGGACAGTTATTATAAGGGTAAACATAGGTTCCCTGAGGTGTTGGGACACATGGTCTTTGCTCATTTTAATACTGTCATCACCAGGAAACAGCAATGGATAATGCCAAACACAAGGCACGGCTATTTTACTGGCCAAAGAGCTCTGGCAGGACAGAGTCTGGGAGTTATGAATAATAAACAGTACATTAGGACAAGTTAAAAGGCCTCCCACCCCTCATGTAGGACTCTCCAGCCTGGGAGAGACATGGCTGTGGCAGTTGTAGTTGGCTCTTTGCATTAATTTGTGGTCATTTTGTGTCTGACCTCTGACTTTCAATGTAAAAAACAGTCACTTAAGAGGCTCTGACCAAGACCAGACCTCCTCGAGCCACCGGGTTTGTGCCTGGTAGAAAGTCTTCTTCACCTTCTGACACCAAGTCAATTACAAGTCCAAATTACACTTGACAATAAAGTCGTGGATACGCCCCCTCCTGGGGCAAATGTTTTCCTTAAACCACCCCTTAAATTGACTCGTTTCTTTCGAAGTTGGAGCAGCTGCTGCAGCAGCTCAACAACCACACCATGTTGAAATTCAGAACATAATACATTTGCGTATAGGAAAGCTCTGGGATGACATCCTGTACTGACACGTTCTATATGGAGGGCACGTCAGTAAAAATTAGCTGGTTTTTATAAAATGACTCGTCTAAGATTTTCAATTAGACACTCAAACCTCTTATTTCTCTGTAGATCTTTAAGCTCCTGCACTGTTGTCAGTATCATGAGGCAGTCATTTGTTTAAGTGTCTCATTTCACCCCATTGCTGCTCTCATATTACACCTACATCCTGACATTAACACCAAGTCCTATTTTGTTGTTACCTCACACACAAAGACAATAAAACCTTTTTTTCCCACCTCAGCAGGCTCCTTCTCCTTCTCAATCTCTGTCTGCAAGTTACCCCTTTTCCTTTCAGCCTTTTATTTTTCCTAACTTGTTTGTTTCTCCCCCAGTTGTGTGTATTTCAGTTCTGTTGATATTATCATCATCCGCTTCTTTTTGCATCACAATTTCCTACAGACAGATTATCGGCACTGTGTTTTATCTGTTTGAGATTCTGCACTCAATTCAGAGTTGACATGCGGCAACTTAAATTACATCTTGTATTTTTCAGGTGACAGCTCATTTAAGCTGCTCTGAAGTTGAGCACATTTAGTCAGTACTAGTAATGTACGGTTTCTCTGGAAATCCGACCATTTTTTCGTCCTGATGATTGTGGAGACAATTAAGAATCAAGCGTGGTGGCGATGGTGTGGGTTTACTGGTCTCTTGGCTATTTGGGGAAAATGTTTTCCCACAAACTGACACTTGTAGCACCTGTCATTTGTCCCTGGTGTGTAGCCCCTAGACAAATATATCCTGCCAAAGTAAAGCTGATTTTGGTGCTGAATGAATCATTAGTGCCACCGGAGACTGAATGGACGCAATGGCCAGTGAGAAATATCACATCTCACAATTTATTCAGCCAGTTTAGAGGCAAGAGAAATGTCTCCAAGTAATGAATTAAACATTGCAGCAGGTAAAAATATATTAGTGTTTACCAGGGGAACATGAATAATGCATTTGCAAATGGATCTATTTAAACCAAGATAGGTTTTCTCTGCTTTTTTGTGTGTTCACACAGGGAGCGGCACAGCAGAGGTGGAGCCGACAGCCTCAGATTAATTTCCCCGCGGGGCAGATTTGGCCTTGTTGAAATGGCGTTTGCAGAAGGCAGCCTCACCTCTGTTGGACATACATCTATATATAGCATGTGTAAAGAAAAGCTCAGTGAGTGAGCGACACATTAGCGCAGGTGTCTTGTTTACACGAACCTGCTACACTCACTTTGTCAGATGTTGATTTTTAAATGACCAGTCTTTCAACAAAAAGTCTGCCGGGTCGATATTTACTACACACACACAACAGCAAACACAATGCGAGTACCACCAGCAGCTGCAGCAAGAGGCAGAAGCTGAGGGGGGGCTGTTAAAAAGATTTCATTTCAACATCCGGTAGATTGAGTGCATTTCCATCCTGCAGGTTATCTAACAGGTTTCCAACCCCCAGGTCGTGGGCCAGTACCAGGCCTCAGAGCGTTTGCTACCAAACTGCAAGCAGATGATACGTTTCAGCTCAGTCTCCTAATTTGTAACCGTACAGGTCATCTGGGTGGAGAGTCCCTTGAACTTGTCACAGTCTGAGCTGCACTCTCCCTTCAACCCCCCCCCCCCCAAACAGCAACATTCAGATTTTTAAATTAAAGTGGGTGCATGAAGCATCCCATCACCACCTCTTGGCGTCGAGCAGTACATCATCACTATTAGTGAAAACAACTCGGAAACAAAGTCATGGTGGTGCAGTGGTTAGCACTGTCGCATCACAGCAAGAAGGTTCTGGGTTTGAATCCCATGTGTCGAGTTTGCATGTTCTCACTAGTACCCCAGTTTCCTGCCACAGTCCATATACACACACACACCCCAACATAACACACATAACCCAACATCAGCCAGTTTCAGCTGGGATTGGCTCCAATGGGTTGAATGGAAAGAAATTCAGAGTAAGCTAACTAAAAAAAGTTTTAATGGTTGGGGTGCCTGGTGTAGTGGAAACAAACAGCTATGGGAAAAGCTCTTGGCCAATGTTTTCGACAACCAGGTCAGAATGACCATGAAGAAGAAGGGAAAGGGATGATCATTTAATCCTTTTAGATTTTTATACACACGACAACTGCTTTTGTTGAAGGGCAGGATGGTCCAGGATGAGATACAATGACCAGAATTGCTGTGTTCTGTTGTGTGAAGTTGGGTCTATACCAAAAACAAGATCATGTAGAAACTCTGACCTTGCAGATACCAATGTGCATCAGCTCAGACTCCTGAAATAAGTTATATTGTTGCTTTTTGACTTATGTAACAGTAAATTGCCACCACAACCACTGTCACTCTTTAAACAGAGAGTTGCTTTGAAGGTTCACACCAAGTTCCCAAAACACCTCAGCTGTTCAACAGCATGTCACATGTTTTTCTTTGGTTAGAGAAAAAAAAAAAAGAAATGAAGCAACAGAATAATTGTGTTCAAAGCTCTGAAATAACAGAGATGTCAACACTTCAACATGATTTGTCTTCTTTGGTGTCAAATCACCCAGCACTTCTTTCTGTTTGAACCTACATCGGCTCAAACAGAGGCACCGGCAGAAACCACTTTATATACAGACACATACACGGTGTCGGTGAGTGGATCCCTCAGTCGTCAGTCCATCATCTGTGTCACCTGTGACTCCACCTGTGGCTCCACCTGTGGCTCCACCTGCCCTCTCTCTGCTATTAAATCAGTCACATTCAAGTTTTTTTTTCCATTATTCTACAGAATAAAACAGTGTCTAGAATATGACTATTAAAATTATTTAGAATAAATTATCAAAAAGTAGATAAATAAAAAGACAAATGACATCACAATGAAGTAAAAAAATAAATAAATAAGAAAAATAAGTAAATTGAGAGACACTTTAATTGGAAGCAACTGCACCATTATAATTTTTGTTTGTTGTTTTTGTTTGTTTGGTTTTACAGTTAGAGAGTTAGAGAAAATATAATAAAAGTCAACATTACTAATTTGTGTTTTATGGGATTTCAAGTTCGTTTCTGTTGTTTTTTGGTCATTCAGTGTGTTTCAGTGTGTTGAAGTGTGTAGTTCAAAGACAGAATAAAAACAATCCAAACACATTGCTGCTGCCTTCAGGTTTATAGTAACTGAGTCGGTTAAAAGACAAACAATGGGGGGGGTAAGACAAAACTTAATCCTACATTGAGCAGTGTTTCAGAGCTCTGACTTTGTTGAGGCCAAATAAAACTTTAACTTTGAGCTGTTTCCTGAAAAGTAAATGTTATTGAAGGAAACCAGGCTTTTTCAGCAAAGGCCCATCATCTTAAAGTCCCTTGTCAAAGGTGTCATTTAATTTACATTCTGTTTTATCTACTTCTGTTTTTCCACTGGTTTGTTTTTTATTGTTTATTTCAACCTTTTAAATTCACTGTTAGATAAATCAACTTTATCAGCACAACGTGTGTTTTAACGGTCATTAATCACAATCAGCAGATTTGTATTTGTGAACCTTTGAATTACTGATGTTTTATATATCTGTAATGACCATATATGGAAGAAACAGGAACCGTGTCAGGTGCTGATTGCTAATTGGAAAACACACCTGTGTCTGTGATGAACTCTACAAGGTGAAGTGTCTCAGGTGTGTTGTGTTTGTGAGGAGGAAGGTTTCAAACACTGGTTTTTCCCTGCAAACAATTGTTTGTCAAGTGACAGCGGTTGTGTTTCACGGCGCCACAGGTTGTATCTCTGTTCACCTCCACACGGGTGCGTGAGAGAAAATAATGTAAAAGAGCGTTTTGAGATTGATCAGAAAGAAACGGGTTCAAGGAAATGAAATGGTTGATTTCAACCCTGTTTTTGCCGCCACTTTTCTTGACTTGTCACCTGTTGAGGGTTGGGGGGGGTTTGATGAAGGTGGCTCAACACTCCTCAGTCTTTTCAAAGCACAGCAGAAAAATAACCACAATGTCAGAAATAACAGCCTTCTAGAAAGTTCTGTGGGAATCATGAGGGATTTTAACTAATCTCAATAGAAAACTGCAGAATGTCTCTCACACACACACTTTGCAGAGAGATGGGTTTCCTTTTTCACAGGGAAATAAACACTCAACTTATAGCGCAATTTAACTTTTCTAAACATAAAATAACTAATGGGCACATATGCCAACACACTCATAGTATATTTCATCATTTGCTAAATCCTCTGATCCATAAAAACCAGTGAAACCACCAGAGCAGATGGCTCAGATCTGGACCTGCATTATTTCATAATCACATTCAGCAGGAACACCGGCCGTCTGACACCAAACACTTTCTCTGCCCAGATGAAAAGTGTCATGTATTTAACACCGTGTTGGAATCTGCTCTCATCTCTCTCTCCCTCTCTCCCACACACAAACAAACTATGGCAAATTGGAGAGGACAAACTCACATGTGGCTGAAATAAAACACCTGCAGTCATAATGTTTTCTGCTCCATATTCATTTCAGACATCATTTGGTTGTTTATTCCTGCCCAACACAGTCAGAGACGGCGACTCTTATGTGAGGAGTCACTCCATCACCTGTGTATTAGATCTGGAGCCACCAGCTACTTCACGCTGAGGCCAGCTTGGCAGAAGTGAATGTGTCTGTAGCAGCTTTATACCGACTGGATCAAGAAATCTGCAGATTAATCTGGTGTTTGAAGAAGCTGTGATACTAATGCAAGCTGGAGCCAACAGCACAGCTCTCGATGCTGTGGCCCATATTGTAGACTGGGTGGATTACTGAACACACCACTGGGTAGAGCTGCACTGGCGTCTGGGCTTCTCCTGCAAAATGCCACTGAAACAGACAAAGCACTGTAGAAGAGTAATAATGTAGTAGTTTGCCATTTGCTAAAGTTTTTGTTTTTTGTTTTTTTTTGCTGGCACCAGTAAAAGCATCATTTATTAAGACTGAACAATTTAATTGAAATATAATCAAGTGCTGCTTTTAACTTTTTAAGGTAAAATGTGTCCCAACATTGTTGTGTATTAGCATCATAAGCAACAGAATTACATGACATTTTTGTATTTAATGAAAATGAAATGTAAAAACAGTCCAACTGAAATTGCAGTTTTAATAATAATAATGCAGCCATACTGTTGTTAATTATTATTATACTTATTTGACTTCACAGCTTACTACTCCTGCTATCATCCACTTTTCTTTTCTTTTTTTTTAAGTCTAGCTATATATTTCAGCAGTCATCACTGTTTTAAGGTGGCTGTTTCATTATAGATCCAAAGCATCACATTGCTCTGCTCACTCCATTTTTACTGCTATAGGTCTGTTCCATCACTCTGCTTTATAGCAGCCAACATGTGTCTAAGCAAATGTTTCCCTCTGTGCATCAGAGCAGTTATGGTCAAACACACACTATAATATCAGCAGTGGATCTTTTATAGGACACGTAAACCTCCGACTCTCTCAAAGCTGTCACTGGCTCATTTTTCCATCTGATCCAGACAGCCAGATGAAAGGTAATCGTCCTGTGGCCCAGCAGTCTGTATTTTCAGGTGAGAAGGTTTCATTATGTTGATTTCCCAGGAGCCTCACATCTCCTCAGAAAGACCCTTTGTTGGGTTATTTCTGTTGAGTTTCTCAGACCTTCTCATTACTCTGCAGCCCAACACCAAAATATATGGATTGACAAATGATTCTGCAGCTCCATTTATTTTCCTCCAATGATACCTGTTATTTATCCTAATACCAGCATCTTTACTGCGTCTCCAATCGCGTCATTTACTTTTATTCCTCACTGCTGTAAACCACCAGCAGACGTTAATCACAGTCTCAACATCCAAAGTGTTTGTATCTCATTCAGCCTGCAGTCTGTCATGGCTCTGCCTCTTCCCAGAAGGCCGCTGGCTCACAGCTTGTTACTGTGTCAACTCTCTGACCACCCACGACTCTGTCTGCATGCCTCGGCCTGGGCCCCGGAGGCTCATGGGTAATATGTGATCCAGTGTTGGTGGGTAAAATGAAGTATCATTATGGATTGTTTTTGATATGTGAGCCTCGCTGGTCAAATCCATTCCACCTCAGTCCCTAATTAATTATTCACAATCGGAGCAAGCAATTACTTTAATATTTGGCCAAATGATTGTGAAACAAGTTCTTTCAAGCCCTGAAGCAAGTGGTGGTTATATGCATTTACCTAGAATAGGGACAGGGCTGCATGTTCCCATGTCTGCAGAGGAGCTTTACGCATCAGGTGAAGTGGTTGGCTCTGCCCTGGTGGGGTTTATTGTCCTGTTCTACATGTGAAACCTGTCCATGATCAGTCCTGATTTCTCGTAAATCCTCACTTGAAGGTGTTTTATGTCATCTTCAGCATGGCGTTAAATCATTCAGGTATGCTGTATGTGGCTGTTCATGTTTGTGGATACAGCAACAGAGGTTTGTTAGAGGGGATATGCTGCCACAACTGTCTCTATCCTGCATCAGCATTTTATCATCACATCTCTCTACCTGCAAACATGAGAGTTCTGGGACAGGAGATGTCTTCACCACTGTGAAGCAGATTCAAAATAAAAAATGCAATAGGTGTAACATATTAAAAGAAAATAAGTCATACGTGGACAGAAGGGGGATATTTCTGGGTTGAATAAGATTCAACAGGCCCAACTCGACTGTGCTGCACATGGTCCAGGGTGGGACGCAGCAGCACGAATACTGCTAAATCTGCTTAGACATAGAAAATAAGTATCTTAAAGTATTGACAGTATAGTAGGCTACTGACCAGTTGGCATTATTCAGATTTCAATCCAGGTGGCTGCAACACAAATATATACATTTGTACAAAAGGTGAAAACGGTGATACAATCAACATGTCAGTAGTGATCTCTCAGCCATGACATGTAAGGGAATTATTTATATAAAAATATGCCCACTACACCTGTTTCACACAAAACAGGGATGTCACTGTCAAATTTACACTCAAGTCTTTCTAAATTTCAGAGGAGACTCTACTTTTCAGCCTCCATCCATGTTTTACACCAGCTGCAGAAAAGGGGAAGATGTGTGATGCAAGTGCAAATGAATCTGAGCAGCTTGAAATGATCCTAATAGGTTCAAGTGTCTTCTACACTTCATCATGGCAGAATGTCGATCTACGAAAACTGATGACATGATGGTGTTTGTTTCTGTGTGAGAAGAGTAGTTTCTGGAGGAAACGTCATGACAGCAGTGCTGAGTCTGCAAATTGAACTCTGGACAGAGGTAAAACAGGCTACAATGTCTACAGACTTCAGAGCCCACTGAGCAGACTCTCAGCTGATTTAACAGGAGTTCAGAAGTAAAGGATGAGTTCACACAGGCCTGTCGGCCAACACGGTCTCACATGGTCCAGCCTCGTCCTCCTGTTCACACAGCTCTGCTCCTCGAGACAGAAAACACATCAGTTATTGTATGTACTTTCTCTCACAAGGGAAATTTTACTTTTTTTTTTTTCCTCAAATTTTATTTTTTTGTTTGCAGCTCATTTGCATTTTCTGGTTTCTCAATTTTTAATCTTTGCATGAATTACTGGAGGAAGACTCTTCAGTGATCTTCCAACCAAACTAAACCAAAAAACCTTTTAAACTAAACTATGCTGGGAGCAAAGGCTAATTTCACCAGAAAATAATCCACCCATTCATAAAGTGGTGTTGGAACATGTACATCATTGTTAAAGATATTCCCTCATTTGGTGTCTTGATGGTGAAGAGCACTGTCAAACAGTCAAATCTCCTCAAGTTTGATCCAGTGACTGATCACATCATTTTCATACCCATCAAACCATCAGTGACCCTTGTGTTGTTGCAGAACAACTTTTTTCTTTTTTTTTTTTTTTTTTTTTTTTTTTTTTTTTTTTATTGGCCAGACAGACAGAATTGGGATTGAGGGTAATGACATGGAAAAGGCAGGGAATTGAATCAGGGACTTGGAGAATGTGAGCATTTGCAGCCAAACCACTCGGCCATCAGGTCGCCCCACAAAGCTGATAACGCTGAAGTAAAAGTTCATGAATGCATCTTGGCAAGCTGGAGAACCCATAAGAACCTACGCAGGGGAGAACGTGTGTGTGTGTGTGTGTGTGTGTGTGTGTGTGTGTGTGTGTGTGTGAGCAGCTGCTTCTGGATGGAGGAAAAACCACTGGTCAAAATCACTGGAGCAACATGATCCAACTGATGCCCTAATAAAACCACCGCCTCTGAAATGAGTCAAACTGGGGGATAAAACATGAGATGAGGAAATGAGGGGTGAGAGGGCAGAGTGAAGGGCAGGAGAAGTTCATTCATGTCTTCTGATAGAAACGTCACAGCTCCGTCCTCTCTGACCGAAGGCTTCCCATCAGCTGACTGCAGCCTGTGACAGGGGGAAACTGCTGCATTCGTGAACGTGAATACACACAACAAGTCTACGTATAAATCCAAATCAGTGAAGGACAGATGGTTTAGAGACGATGTATTAATTTGATTATGTTGTGTGGGGAATGATTGCAAGCTGTGAACATCTTCTATACTGAAGTAATCAAAGTGTTCAGTGGGAAAACGATGAATATTCAACAAAACATTTAATCCGTTATGGACGATTTAAAATTCAAATTAGCACTAAGGATAAAGAAGAGCAATAAATTAATGAATAATTAGCATATACTGGGTAATTATGGTCAGGGTCAAAACGCCAGTGAATAATCTGTTCTTCCTATAACAACATGCATATATATTATATATTCATTTTTCCCAGTTAACAGGAAAGTGAAGATTTTTTTTCTATTTTAAATGTTGAAATGTAAGTGGAGGATGGTGGAGATGGTAAAACATGAATCGCAGTATTTGAGGATTTGATTGTGGCTCTGAAGTAGCTGACTGGGAGAAAGAAAACAAAAACACATGGAGAAAAGGTTTAGAAAGTGGTAGATGAGTGGATGAGATTAAAGATGATGTGAAATGCCCAAGGAGTTGCTTTATGCTTTTTCTATGACATCTCGTTATTTTTCTTCCAGCCATCTCTGCTGTCACTCTTCGATGTACAGTGCATTATCAGAGCACTCACTCTGCAGACGCACACAACCTTTAGACGCACAAACGCCCTCTGAATGACAAGCAGCTGGGAGAAAATGGAGGTTGCTGATGGAAATGCTGACTTTTCTAAACCGCTGCCGTCCATTAACAAAATGTTCAAATCAAATCAACCCACCATGATGTCGCCTATTGGTTTGTGAACAGATGTTTGAAGCCAACAGTTTGTAAATTGGCTGCACTTTGTTTTGTTTTGTTGTTTTTTGTCTTAAACCAGAAGATGGCAAATGTGGAGGAGAAGGTGGAGCTGAGGAGGAGTGAGGGGTTGATCTGACCTGCTCTGTACTCTGTCCTGATTGGGTGGTACAGTCTGTCACTCACACAGTAGCCACGTCCTAATTCATCTCCTGCTTTATGGTCAATTTTCCTCTAAATGGGACCATCATTTAAAAAATGAACATCATGTTGTATTGAAGACCTGAAACTAGAGACTGAGACCATAAACTCATTAGGAAAACATTTACTGAGCTAATAAATCAAGTGAAAAGTAGGGACATTTTCACATAGATTTCAATACAATTCCAACCAGTGGAGTCGACGCCTGATGGTCATTAGATACAATGAAGGTTTAAGTCACTTCTACCTCCACTGATATAAACAGTCTACGGTTAAAAAGTATCCAGCGTGAACATTTTGTCATTTATTTGCATTGGCATCAGTTGTTCAAACACTGAATCTCATTATTGCACCAGTCTCTGTAAATAAGAGAAATGCCTGCAGGTCTTCTCCTCAACTTAATTATAAAAGCTTGAATAACACACAGGCAGCTTAATTGCTCTTCCTCTAACACTTGGTGTAGAAATGATTCAAAGAGGAAGACGCCGTCGTGCTCAGTATTTTGTGAACGACTTGTTCTAACATCATGTTGCACGACCTCTCTCACTCATACCTGTTTACCAAAAGGAATCAGAAGTGGAAACTTGTGTTTTCTAAATGCCACAGAGCTAAGAGACTCATCAGAGAACAATAAAACAGATTTCATATGCAAATAAAATGGACACGTGCAGCTGAAGGAAATTAAACAGTTTCACAAGGGTCATTTGTGTCTGGTCTCATCTCAATTTAGGAAGCTCTCACTAACTCTGTTGGTAATTTAGCTGTGATTGTTGCGTCCTCTGTGGGATTTCTTCTGAGAGAAAATTAAGTCCATAGATGCAAAAAATGTTTTCAGGGTGAAGAGAAACCACATCAGAGACATTAATACAGCCCCTCAGGAAACACACAAGGATGAACGGGATCTGGTTTGGACAGTCCAGGGACAAATGACTCACAGCAACACTCAGGTGTCCTGCAGCATCTCTTCTCTGGCTGACCTGCACTGACACGGGTCAGAGGACCAGATTGTTTTGTAGTCACAGGGAGAAGAAAATAAAAACAGTGTGGAAACTTGAGGAGCAGCTTTGCAGCCGAGTGCCTGAGACACTAATTGGTTTTGCTGCCCAAGGTGGAAAACGGGAGCGAGCGGTCAGCTGGATCTACGACTGCAGCGCCGGGTGATTGACAGTTCAGGGCTGAGACACAGCGCTCAGACTGAAGCCGAGGACAGGTGGAGGCGTTGTTGGGTGACCGGGAAGGTGCGGAGGTCTGAGGCCAGGGGAGCAGGTTGAGGCTGGGCTCGGATCAAGGCTGGAAGTGGACCAGAGGGCTGGTCTGGACCCAGAGAAGGGTCATGATGGGTCATGGCTTCATTTTCTCAGTGAACAGAAACTATCCTCATGTGCCTGAACTTCTGAACCTGTGCTCAAGTCACTGAGTGGTTTGTATCTCTCCTATGATTTCCAGACAGTTAACTTTATTAGCTTCTTTTTCTTTCCTTTTTGATCCGATTTTCACTCTGATCGTTTTCAACTTCACTTTTATTGGACTATGAAATCAACACAACAACAACGTGTAGGGAACAGTTTGACAATTATGTGAAACGTTCTTTTCCTCTGTCTCTGTTGCTGAGAGACAGAGGAAAGGGTCGATACCTCGTGCAGGTCTGTTCACCAACTATGAAGCAACAGCTGTTTAGCTTAGCTTGGTGACTGGACACCGGGAAAGAGCTGAATTGGCTTTGTCCAAAGGTAACAACCTGCTCGCCAGCTCCTCCAAAGCTCACACATTCACTTGCGAGGATCACACATAAGGGTTTGATTGAAATATTTATTTGAACATGGATGGAGGTTGTTCTTGGTTCTTTATCTTCGGATGCGGTTTGAGGAGACTTTGTTGCACCTGGACAACAGCAAATCACGCTGCACAGGTTTGTTTTTTTTTGTTTTTTTTTCTGTCCAAACTATTTTATTTTTCACATCTGGCTTATGAACAAAATGTTATTTCAGTTACAGTATCTCGTACATCAGCTACAATGACCCTCCAAGGTGCAGAGGGATCCTTAATGGAAAAATATTCAATTTAAAAGCACGTAAAGCATGAAATTCTACATTATGTGTAGTTTTTGAGGCATTCTCAGTCTGTGATGAGTTTCTTGCAGCTTGGTATAAAGATTCAAGGTCATTCTGCACCACAGGCTGTTAATTTGTGTCCCAGAGAGGTCAGCTCACCATCAGTCATGTTTGGGATAATGACAATGGGGACTGGACTGACTGACAATGAGTGAAGAGGGACTGGTCAGAAGATTTAGCCTGTAGCTGGACAGAAAGGTCAGAAGACAAATGCAGCAGTTTGGAGCCTGAAGAAGCCGCCACAGACAAACGTTAAATCCACTGCACTCGACTGTCTCCACAAGCCGCTGAAATGACCTGTGACCGGTCTGAGGACTTCAGCTCCTCTTCCACGTTTGACCTGCAGAGGGACTTCTCTGTCATCTTGCTGTTTTTAAGCCGTAGAGGAGTCGGAGCTGCTGAGGCTTGAAGACGAGCAGGCAGAGCTGACAGCACTTTGCCAGTTCAGTTTATTTCTCCTCTCTCCACTGGAAGGATCCCAGAGCAGCCCCGTAGTGACACGAAACACACCGACTGTAAATATACAGGGTCTCCCAGGGTGAAAACGAAGGGTAAGACACTGTGAGAAGCTAATTCTAGACCCGCCTCTGTGCTTTTTACATGAGAACTGGTTCATTCATCTTTGTCGATTAATCACTCTGGACCAAACTGTCAGGTATCACCCTGACTTCAATTTATCTGACATTTGATTAATATCAGCCTTAAATGAAAGTTGCTTAATTGTTACTTTTGATTCATAAACTAAATAAATGACAACCATTATCATTATGAAGAATTCCTGCATAACAAAAAAAAAAAAAAAAATTTCCCACCCATTGCTACATATTGAATAGTCGCTCAAAGACACAGCTTGTAATTGCATCAACACATAATCTCATTAGTCAATTGGTTTTCGGAGCAGCAACATATTAAAATCTCTCTGGCTTTTCATTTCTCACCACAACCATATTAAGTTCACTCTCTTAAATCCATCCACCCAAATCTGTTGCGGGTCAAAAGACATAGAGTAAAACTCAATAGAGCTTCTTATCGAATCTTTCAGCCATTTAAAAAAAAAAAAAAAACAGATGCTGAATAAAAGTGAACGTATAAATATTTAACTAAACACTTTGTTTCTTGTCTTGTAAGAAAACTGAGGCATGGATTTATTTCCTCCCACTCCTGACCCTCACTCCATTTACAAGATAGATTGAGACAGCAAACACTTATTTTACTCCTGCTTCTATAAAAAAAGGGCTTTTCCTCTGGTTATAAGACAAACTGTGACAGGAAACACTGAGCGGGGGGTTACACTGTGGCACCCAGCTGCTTCACACGACTGAATTAGTGTCTCCTGGAAAAAAATGAGCTGGAGTCGAGCCAACTCATCGTCAATCTGTTGGAGAAAACACGAGACTCCATCGCAGAGGAAAGGAGGTAAAGAAGGAAACTATGAGAGGATGAATGTTAAAGCAAAGGTGTCAGATGAAGGGAGGTGGTTGAGGATGAAAGAGGTTTGAAGTGGAGGAGGAGAAGAGCGAGGAGCTAATGAGCTGCATCTTCGCAGCAGGAGTGAAGGACGCTGTTTATTCTCTTCACGCTGTTAATGACTTCAACCAAGTTTGTTTCCATTAATGACTCTCACCAATGATTGTCAGACATTTACTAATGTAGACCTTAACAAAGGAATTCCACTAATGACCTTTTTTCAATGAAGACTTTTCCTGAGGAACCTCAGTATTTACTACATTAAAGTCTAAACTAAAGTTTTTACTTCACTTGATATTTAAAGTCCCATTACCGTCATGTTACCACCACCTCTTTGTTTGTGCCCTCTAGAACAACACGTTACAGCGTTTTCTGACCTGGCAACCCGCCTTCAGAAACATCAACACCATTATCTATACTGGGAATGGAGCCAACCCCAGCCGACACTGGGGTAACGCCACAGACAGGTCACCAGTCTATCGCAGGGCCACAGAGACGAACAACCATTGGGTTTTTGGAGTCACAAATTAATCTAAACATGCCTGTGTTTGGACTGTGGGAGGAAGCTGGAGGGAACCCACACAGAAAGGGCCCAAGCCTGGGGTTCGAACCCTGAACCTTTGCACTGTGGGGGCGACAGTGCTAACCCCTGCACTGTTATTATGAAGGAACGGAAAACAAAGTGACGACTTTACCACTGAACAGCTGCTGCTGTAACCGATGCAGTGAAGGTGACAAACAAGATGGTAAAGCTCTAAAAACCCATTAAACACTGACGCTCAGAAACTCCAACCAACCAGCTGCTGAACACAGCGGAACATGTAGCAGATAGAAAAAAAAAACAGATGTTTCCTCCAGGAGTTGGCAGAGAACAACAACAACAGGTCTAAAAGAGAGAATAACGGACGTCCAACTGATGCTAGATGGGAAAATTGCGGCTGTTCGACTTAAAGGGGATCCTTATGTCAACAAAAATTTGTTCGTTGCCATGGTTACAATGACAAACGCACAGTTTAAAGGTTGGGAAACAATAAATTTTATGTGTTGGTTTGAAACAGTGGTTTACTGTGTTAATAGTTTTGACTCTCTCCTCTCCTGAGTCCTCTCTCTCTGAAATGACTTGTTTTTCTTGGTAAAACTGATTCACTATCGTCCATCAGTGACCTGCACTGATGTCTCAAAACAAATGGTTTCATCAAACATCATGAAACATTTTCAACATTAAAATAAACTAGTACTAAGATCTGTGAATGATCCAATGACTAGAATAATATAGAAAACTCAAATGGTTAGATATGCTCATCTGTCATCATTAAAATTGGATTGAAATTAAATATATATATACTAATACTATATATACTAATATACTGACTTTACATATCTTGAGACATTGGAACCTTCAGCATAAAGAAATAAAATATTTTTCTTCAAGTAACGTTTTAATTGTTTTTCTCAGTAAAACTACTTATTTCTGTGTCGACACAGATGAAGGTAAATCGTTGATAATTAAAATGGGTATTTCTTCCCCTTCCTTCTTCCTGGGGGGGGGGAGTTTAACCTCTTCCTGCATTATATGTAACAACCCAAGACGTAAACCAGCCTCCGTTCTCTGGACCATTGGACTAAAGCTCCATGTGGAAAAATAAATCCTCTTTAATTTGATTTTTCTACTTGAGCGTCTGAGGTGCTGGATTATTCCACTGTTCTGGTTTGTTTCTGCTCAATGTCTCATGAATATGAATTCGTTCATGTACCTGATGATCACGTAACTTAGTTCTGCCTGATTTGGTTGTTTGACAAGAGTGAAGTCATCGAGCGTTCGGAGCTCAACGACTCTATTCTGATCACTGACACTGTCGTCAGATACTGGACTTCATTTGTTACCTCGCTTTGCTCTTGTTGCTAAAAGCAAAAAAAAAGAAAAAGAAGTTTGCTGCCACTTGAGCTAATAAGGTTTTCATATTTACAACAGCTTCACATCATATAAAGCATGAAACTCTCAGTGTTGAATCTTTTTATGATGATTTGTTCCTGATATTGGCTCAAGGTTGTTTTTAGTCCATTGAGGATGAAGACCAAGTTCACAACTACGGCCACGCAGATGTTCAGTGTGCGCAATGAACTGATGTCATTGAAACCCTTTTTTTTTTTTCATGATGGTCGTGTTATTTACCAAAATGAAAAATATTTTGTGTGCATGTACAAGCCTGATTTATTTGTATCATCATACTCAGTTCTTTTATTTCTGTTAAGCATATTGAATGAAGCGTTAAAAATGGAAGTGAAAGAACAGTATCAAAACAGCTAATATGTCATTTAAGTGCACAATCAAAACATAAATGAAGGCTGTGGAAAATAGAGCAGCGTCTTTTTAAACCCAGTTTGGCTGATTTGCAGGTCTCCAACATTTCACAAATATTTAGGGTCCAGATCATTTAGGGATTTGCAGACAATAAATAAAACCTTGAATTCAATTCTGTGTCTGTCTGGAAACCAGTGCAAAGACCTGAGAGTTGAAGTAATGTGCTCTTTTCCTAGTTTGAGTCAGAAGCCATGCAGCAGCGCTCTGAATTATCTGTGGCTGTTTAATGGTCTTATTTGATGAGCCAGCGATTTACAATACTCAACTTTGGAGGATGTCAAGGCTTGATTAAGTCTTCATTGGACACAAAGTCGGTCCTGAACCACGTGAGGACGGCTGCTGGGAGTCCAACCCAGTTTTCTCATTTGTCTCACAATACTTTATGATCAACAGTAGATTTCAGTTGTTGCTCAAATGCCGACCTTTTTGGCCTCTGACTAAATAAAACTGGCATCTAAAAGTGCTCTGAAATGATCAAACTCTCAATACTAAAGATTATTGTCTCAATTTAAATCCATAATTTTTAAAAAATCCAAGTATGGGTATTGAAAAATAACCTTTATTGATGAGAGGGCAGACGAGAGCGGCAGGATGTCCAACTACTACTGTTTTACTACTGAAAACAAACTTAAACTAAAGAAACTTGTAATATGTTATTACATAACTTATATAATAAGAATAATATATAGTTGCAGAGTTGGGTCTTTTTGTCACGACTGACCCCTTTCACATTATTCATATGAATTTTAATTTTAGTGTTGATTAGTAAAGCCTCAGCAAACATCTGAGTCAAACAGGAGGACTGACATGACGGTGGAGTTTCTTCATGCCAAAGCAGACAAACTTCCTGATCTCACTCCACCAGTAAAACAAAGCATCATTACATTTTGAAATGTAAAGGAGATTAAACGCACCACAACAGAGCTGAGAGTCTGGTGTCGGCAGAGAGGAGAGCGAGGCTGCGGCTGAGGGATTATTCAGGGATATAGATGAAAGGACGCAGGTTTAACGTAGACTGAGCTGTCACACCATGATCCATATATACAGCAAAGGTCTGGAGAGCTCGGAGGTTGAGATAAAGGCTCGTAACACACACAGGCGCTCTGGCACATTCACATGGTCCTCCAGACAACACACACTATTACTGTGTGCCGATACAGATTTGAATAATGGCTCTGCCAAGGACCCATGATGATACAGTATATTATTGGCCCAGTATTTATAGACTTGACATTATAGATCTACTACTGACTGCATTTCCTCTATATGGAGGAAATCAAGCAGACAGAGTCCGACTGTACAAACAAGTTATCTCCAGGACACTTTTTTTTAAAATGGCTTTAACCCTTTGTTTTTCTGTAAACACTTCAATCAACTATGACATCAGTTTGCCATTGGGACTAACATGTCAACAGTTGTTTCATATTACTTCTATCCACTCACCCATTTTACAGTTTATCCATGTATGATTCATGTCGTCCCAGTTCAGCTCATTTACTGTGTATGATCTGTCGGCTGGGTCTGCTCTGTTAGGCATCACTCTACAGGGTCCGGAGGCAGATGTCCATAGATTCACCTCCTTTCTCAGGGTCCAACCATCCTCGTGAAGGAAACTTTTTTTTTTTGACTGCTGGTCTCTCACTAAACACTAAACCAGGTGGCTGAAAGTACTAATACTAATACTAATACTAATACACACACAGGGACAATGCTTTATTTTACGAGTCATATTTTTAACTAATCAATTCCCTGGAAATCAGTTGTTGTGTTGTTACTTGGATGTTTCTAAGAAAAGCCTCTGCAGCTGTTAAACAGTTTATTTTCATTTTAATGCTTTGCAGGTAAATCTCCCTCAACCTGGAGAATCTGTTTGCAAGATTATTTTGCGAGTTTATGAAAATATCTATGGAAAATCAACTGTCTCTTACATCCACATTTATATTACACCCAAAGGTTTTCTCAGCGAGACATTTTGTGTGTAGAAGTAATGAGACGTTACCAGCTACAAAGCTGCCTCTGAGCCCTTGTGTTTGTGAGGCATAAAGGGATAAAATGCTGTTTTGTTTTCCGGCTGCTTGTTGCTTGTAGATTTATTTTAGATTTTGCTTTCACTGTTCTGTGAGTTGTGTTGACTGAATTGTTTTGCATAAGGATACTGAATAGACAGTTGAGTTAAATGTGGAGATGGTGTTTGCAAAAGAGGCAGATAGAGATGGAGCCGAGGGGAAGCTGAACTCAGCCACAACGGGGCTTTGTGACAGACGGACTGTTTCTCTCCCTGCTTGGCTGCTTTAATGACAGGCAGCAAACTCATTCAGCTGGACACACACACACACACACACACACACACACACACACACACACACACACACACACACTGCACTCATAAACGCTGAAAAAGTTGCTTTGTCTGAGTTGGGAATAATCATGAAAAAAAGATATAAAATACACACACAGAGGAATTTCTAAGCCAAATGTCTTTCTTTTTTTCCCCTTTGAAAGTCCATCTCAGCTTTCAGGTCCCTCACTCAGGGGTGAAATTCACTTTTTATGGTTTATTGGCCTCAATGAGTTTTTCAACAACAAATCAAAATGAGGCTCCACAGCAGGACTGATAAAGACGCTCAGCCTCACTGTTACAGTAGATAACACATCCTCCTCAAATGTCTCCCTCCTCCAACTCTATAGTGCCTTTTCAAAACTCTGGTGTAATTTTACTGGCTTCACCTTCAGCCTCCTGTAATGTCACATATTTCATTTTTCTACTTCAATTGATTTTTAGCAAGTGAAAAACTCTCCCACTCATGTGAACTAATTGTGAGAGAGTCAATGTTGCTCCAGCTCCAGAAACAGTTTTGATGACAGAGGCTGTGGTTTTAACATCTATGAAATGGTGACCTTGTCCTCACCTGCTTCACACATTGATAAATCAGCCAAAGTTGGGTGGGGGTTGCTTGACTAGGTCTCTAACAACCATAGTTGCTAACACCAGTGAGGGTGAGGTCCAGGGTATAAACTAGAAAAACATCAGACCACAGCTAGAGCCACAGCTGTTTAATGTTTCTTCTTCAAGTGTCTGTCACCCAGTGACACTTTACAAAGCAAATAAGACATTCAGAAGAAAGGCGTACACACATACACACAGATGTGCTGACACACTTATACACATAGGTACATACGCACGCAGACATTTACAGTTGCATACACATTATCACAAATACTCCTATGTACATACATGATAAAAAAAAAGTGCATGTGAAATCAGTCATTTACTGTTCAGAAGTCATTTAAGTCTTTGTGTATCTCCAGGAGAAGGTCCCTCATCTCTGCAGGCAGCCTTTCCAACAGTGTCTGGCTCCTCCCCTTTGTTAGGTAAGAAATTACCCAACAAAAAGCCAGGTGGGATTGTTAGCCACTATCCGTCACTTGTTGCACTATGTACTCATGTAAATATCTAGAAAATTAAAGGTCAATAATAACCAAATAGTTGACTGACATCAGATTCATGGACTGGAGACTCCTCCTTGGTGCAGCTGCTTCAACTCAAGATTCGTTGTTTTGACAACTGTAGTTTTCAAGCTCAATAATGAATTGATGTTATTAGTATCCTTTGGTTTGAACTATGGCGTTAATAAAGCTAACATGCTCCAGTGTTGTTCATAAGGTTTCCCTATAGAATATGCAGTGCATTTATTATGCACATAAATACTGTCACACTGTCAGAAACATTGTTGTGACTGTAATTGCTGTGTCTTGAGCAGTTCTCAAAAATGAAATGAAAATTGTACCTGTCAGACACGGGGCTGACAGTGACAGCCAGACTGAGCTGTACATAACAAACACCACAGAGACAAGTTCGTATTGTGAATATTTCAGCCATCGTATTGTCCTTCATGTGTCATATTGTGAGAAGTAGGGATGGGATGGCGGAGGGTGTGCGTGTATCTAACTGAACACATTGGATTTGACACATGAAGAACTTTCCCTCACCTCCGATGATTCTGCTCCACCTGTATCTCAGCTGTCAGGCATCTTGATGCTTCTTACTGCCGCTATTTCCAGAGTCTGAGACTACATCTGCATCCATCACTCAGAGACTTTAGGGATTTAAAAACCCTCATTTGGATGCCACAATTGCACGTTTCTGAGACACAAAATCTCCATTATCTTTATTATACATCACATTTGAAAAGCTTTTTCTACAACTACATTTGTAACCACCCTCTCAATTTTTTCCATGAGCTACTTTGTGCGGAGTTTCCAAAGTGGCTCTAAAAATCATGAAATGATTGAAACCTGGTATCTCCATTGTCCATGGTGACCTGTATATATAGAGCACATAGCCTCTGATGTAATGTTGAAGCTCAAAGTGGGCTGCTCCACAGTTGCCATCTTGGCAGTGCCTAACTCCGCCAAAGAAGGAGGTGTGTGTGTGGAGACTTGAGAACCATATGTTCAACCAGCTGTCGCCCAAAGCAACTCATCCTCAATTATACAGAAGTTTAAGCCTTGTTAAAAATTTAAATATGGGAATTAAATAATAACTCACTCCCTACAGTTGACTGTACTGTTTTACTGACTGTAAAAGAGGCTGTAAACATGTGGTCAGTTGAGTAACTGCAGTTTTTTTGTGTTTGCTTTTTTAACTTTAAAGGCTGTTGAACTATTTTTGTTCTGGATGTTTATTTGAGAGCTGACCGCTGTCAGAGATCAGGGGCAGCGTGTTGTCTCAGCTCTGGTTCAGGAAACAGTTCAGTGCTTCCCTGAAGGACTCTGTGACAAAGACAAACACATTAACTGTGGGTTGATGGAGGGTCGCTCCACTTCTCCCTGCTGTCCTAACTCTAAAGCACTGATTGTACAACCTGCCTCAGTGAAACCATCTCT
This sequence comes from Rachycentron canadum, assembly GCA_038496675.1. NCBI lineage: Eukaryota > Metazoa > Chordata > Actinopteri > Carangiformes > Rachycentridae > Rachycentron > Rachycentron canadum. The sequence goes on along the minus strand of CM076662.1, from coordinate 19,452,319 downwards.
CACTCAGTGTTTTCATGCAACATCAAGTGTGCATCTGATCTATTGGTACAAAAGACAAATGGGCGACAGACGCCATGAAGTTTAGACCAGCTAAGAAATGTTGAGTGAGGTTGTGACAAGAGGCTTTAAATCGTTGTTCATGAGGATGAAGTGGATATTTATATCAGCGTCAGATGCTGATGAAGAGGAAACTACCCCAGTCCTCAGCTAAATATGTGTCTTACTGTTCAGCTTTTGCAGGATTTTAGAAATGCTGAAGTCATGATTCCTCTCAATGCACCACTCTCAGAAAAATCACCTGAAACCAAAACCAGGCCTTTAAATTTTTTTTTTTTAAATTAAATCATTATTTTCTTTACTCAGTGAATTCTTCCTTTAGTCCAAGTGCTTCTTTCAAAACTTTCCCCACAGAGTCAGGCAGAAAGAGGGAAAAATCCTGAAGACCATCGTTATCGCCTTTAAAAATGCTTAAATCAGCTAATGCTTAAAACCATCCACAGTGTGTAAGTGCTAAAGACTCAATAAAAAAATATCTGAGGCCGTAACTCCAGACCTCATCACACGTCATCTGACAGCAGCTGATATTCTCAGGGTTGATTCTCAGTGATGAAAGTTGGTACAGGCAGCTTTTTTCTGAATGATGACTCCTCTCATGTAACATAAGCTACTGTATGACTTGAGCACTGAGACAGAAATGATTGACAGTATAAACTGAAGGGTGAGACACTGCAGAAACAACAACAAACCAAAAGATAAAACGTGGCTGAGATGAATGAATTGTGTCTTTCCTGTCCATTACCCTCAGCTCAGCCGCACAGCCCTCGACGCCGTCAGGGCTGCTGATCAGTGTGACCTGGGATTGATATGAAAGATGGATAGTCTAAGAATCACAACTAATTCTGACAGATAGAGAGAGATGGAGGTTTTAGTTCGGTGGGAGATAGTGTGTGTGTGTGTGTGTGTGTGTGTGTGTGTGTGTGCAGCATCACAAACTGCAGCGGCGTGAAATGAGCTTTAATTACTGCCTGTTATTACAGTTCTGACGATGCTGGTGTTTGGTTTCACTCCAGCAGACACTGACTTGTTTTGGTTTGTAGATGAGCTGAATATGTTGTTGATGCTGAAGGTGAGTATCACTAAACATCTGTGCTCTGAGGCAATTTAGACCATTTCCCTTCACCTACAGATTCAGTATTCAGTCACACTCATGGTGTTGTGTAACCAGCAGCTGCGAGAGACACTCAAGCCTCCTGAATTCGGCCACATTTTAGTAAATGTGCATCATTACTATGTAATGCCACTGTGAGTTGGTTTGTGAGCTGCTGTTTTGAAGTCTCCAGTTTGTAATTTGTCTATCGCCATCTTGGTTTTTGAAGCCAGAAGAAACCAGAGGAGGAGAAGGTTGAGCTGAGGAGGAGTGAGGGGTGGATCTGACCTGATCCAGGTCACTGTCATGTTGTACTGGAAAAAACTTTAACTACAGACTGTGACTCAACTTAAACTCATTAGGAAAACCTATACTTTATGATAAATTGAGTTCAATATAATCTGACTTCTTTTTAGTGGAGTCGCCCCCTGATGGTCATTAGATAGAATTCAGGTTAAAGGCTTTTCAGCATTGGCTTCATTTTTTAAGCCCCAGAGTCTACATCCATTTTTATACACAGCCTCTGTGTGATGCCTCAGCAGCTTCTCCTATCACACAACCATAATTTCATGTTAACAAATACGGGGTGTTTCAAAGGCACAGGGTTAATGTGGAGCATTTGCATTGCAGAACACAAATCGCCATGCATGGCTTAGTAAACTGTGCAGACTGCTGCATATGGACTCAAAGATGCAAAGATCACAGCGCGGGAAGGAATGTGTTCACACGCATTTTCACTTGATGTCAAACACAGGTTGTCACACGCCTACACAGTCCTGAGAAGGCTAATCAAGCAACACAAGTGAAAACAACTGTGTGGGTGGACTATAGGGGATCTGAGGCTTTCAGTGGTAGACAGAAGAATCGACCCAGAGGACTCTGTATGGACAAGGAACAAATATCATAGATAACTGTCCTCTTTTTGTCCTGTTTCCAAACTGAATACCCTTCAGTATTACAGTCTTCATCAGACTGAGAATTTACTGCTGATTATAACACGGACAAGAGATGAAATTTTCATTTAGATGTCTGTTCATAAAATGTAAATCTGTATCTGTCTTTCTTATACCCAACATTATTCTAAATTCAGCCTCAAATTCCAGTCCTTGAAGATTGGTTTTATATCACTTCTTTTCTTTTACTGAAATTAGCCTGCTAACCAGCTAGCTCCCGCCTGCTTCATCACTTTCCAATACCGAGTCACTGTAGCGTCCAGTCTGACCTGAAGAAGCAGAGCTGCTAGGAGGATGTATTTAAATCCCTAGTATTATAAAAGCAAAGCTGAATCGCTAAGAACATGGCTGTTCATGCTAACACTGGCTATGTGGAAAGGGGAAAACGTCTTTAACTTCTTTAATGATTATTAGTTATCTTCTGTCTTATTGAGCAATTAAAAACTTTTTTCACTTGTGTGTAAATTGTATGTCATTTTACTGCCACGGTGTCAACGATTAAAGTTTCCTACCTCGAGGATGGTGGCGGTATCAGGGTACCTTCGCTCTGCAACACCCTGTTAACCCAAATCCTTTAAAAGCTTCTTTAACCTCAGCAACTGTAACACCAGGCACTTGAAGACCTGATCTTTCCTGCGGTGATATTTCTTTAAGACTTGAGTTGTTCTTCCAGAGCCTGTAGACAGTACAAACATGTAGCCCTCTACTGCCACCTACTGGTTGTATTAGGACAATATGTTAAGTCATGTTAATGGGTAAATTCAAATTCAAATGGGTAAAATCAAATAGAAAGTAACATCACTGATTAGTGAGTGATAGAAATCTGCTGAAAATGTGCAACATGAACTTCTAACCAAAGTAATGTTATAGAAATGTTACAAATCACGACAGAAATGAAGCAAAAAAAAAAAAAAAAAAAAATCAGGTGAACAGCATTTTCATCATCAGCACAGTGGCTGTTAAAGGCATCAAACGTGTGTCCTCCCAGTTGCAGTACAGTACCTGCTCTATACGCAGCAGCAGCAGGACATCGTGCCACCTGCTGATCCTGAGAGTGAACTTTGACACTGTTCACAGGGAACAAGCTGTTTCCCTGAAGGTTCAGGGGCCACTCAGGTCAGGAGACAGGGCCTCGTCTCTCACTGCTCAGTCTCCTCTGGAGGAGCTGGGGCGGCCGACCCTGCCTCACGGCCAAATAAAATTTATTTAGAAGAATAGAAATAGCCCCCATGCCTTCTACTACTAAATATAAAGCATATCTTATTTCTTTTTTAAATACACTGCCTCGTTTCTTTTGTTCCAATGCCTTTTATGTCTCATGTAAAGCATTTTGTTTTGCCTTAATGTTGAAAGGTGCCCTACAAATGAACCTTCCACTGCTTCCTCTTTTAATTCATCTGCTTCTGTTCATTTTTTCTTTCTTTGAAAGCTCTGACAACTTTCCTTTCTGCACACACACACACACACACACACACACACACACACACACACACACACTCATACACACCCTGTATGTTCATGTCATGTCTGTGTTAAATCACCTGTGCTGTGTTGAGTGTGTACAGAGGCGCCGCTGTGGTTGTGTCTTTACTTCCCTCATTATCCTCACACAGCAGTCGCTCCTCAGTGAACAAACCATCAGGTGCATGATGAATATTCATTAGCGCTATGTTAAGTCCATTATCACAGAAACCACTCGTGCTACAAACTTCTTTTATTGTGTTGTACTTTGCTCTTTAAAAGTGCTTTATAAGCTGACAGTCAGGGTCTGGACATCAGACTTCCCCTCCCATAAAAAAGCTGCTTCAGGGAGAACCCACTAAATGGGAAAGTAACTCTTTTATTCTCTTGGACCTTTTTTCAGTTAAGTCACTTTTTTTTTTTTTTTTTAAAGTTTATTTTTGTCAGCTGGCTGCTTTGTCTCCTTATTAGCCCCCACCTCACTATCATTTCATTGATTTTTCCCTCTAATTGCACATAATAAGTTTGCATATTGAAATCAGCCATGCAGATAATCTGTCATTTGCCCACGGGAAGAAAAAAAAAAGTGGTTCGATTTCATGTATTTATATTTGGATAGAGCTCAAACTCTGCTCAACGCTCGGGTGGGGACACTAGCTCACATTAATAATCATGACTCAATTATTCATGGATGATTAGTGCTGATTTCTGCTCAGGCTTCAGTTCTGCTTGGTGTTTGTTGTGTGGTCTTCTAGCGCCACCTGGTGATTAAGCTTTATTCTATTTTGTTGGGCTGAACTTGTGACGTCGTCTTTTTCAACTAGGGTGAAACGGAGCAGGTGTGAGACTGTGGTTCACACTCGGTTCAGTATATTAAAGTATGAAAAGTCTTTCTTTTTGGCCCCGACGTTGCCCTCATCACAATTTCATCACAGAGGTCTTTGGCCTTTTGTGTCTTGGTCTTTGTCCTGACATGATGTGCAGGTGTGTGTCTTTCTAAACTTTCAAGTTGCCGCAGGTCGACACCAGATGTGTTCTAGACACATCTCAAGGACAATTCAAGCAAAGTGGATGAACCTGACCACGATTTGGAGCCACAGCAGGGGGTCTGGATTCCTTCGTCAGTCACGCTTCAGTTTAGAAAAGTCTCTAAGTGTGTTTTCACCTTGTCATCATGGGTTAGTGAGTGTGGATTAATGGTGAATTACTGACATTTATAATTACATCAGTGATATAAAGGGTGGCCTACAGACTGTGCTTTGTGAAGCTACTGTGTATTTAATAACACACCACAACAATTCTTCATCCATCCGGTATCCACAGCAGGTCATGGGAGGCTGAGCCACTCCCAGCCGACACCAGAGACAGGCCCCCAGTCTCACATCGAGACAAACCACCAGACGCTCACACTCAGACCTACAGGTGATTTAGAGCCACAAATGAACCCAGTGTGTTGAAGTGCCAGGAGGGAGGACGCGGAGGTTTCCAAGAGCTAAACTCATCCATTGGCTGCAGAGGCTTTTCTTATCAGGACGCTGACATAAGACGATCTGACTCGATTCACGTCTTCAAATCCAAACTTTATTTCTGTGCCTTAATGTTCTCTTCACTTCACATTCAACTCCGGGTGTTTTACCTGTTAAACACGACAAAGTCATTGTAAACGTCCTGAAATCACTGCACCCTCAAGCACATGAGCTGCGTCCCTGTCTTTCTATATAAACTAGGGAAGGTTTGAGCCCAGAACCGTCTCACTGTGAGGTGACAGTGCCAACCACTGTCCCACCGTGCCGCTCATTGTTTCTCCATTTTCAAATTCTACTGTTTCCGTCTAATCTCTCTCTACACAACATAGTGTATCTGAGGTTTCTCTGTTTCTCATAGTTGAAACGTGGCTTTATTCCTTTTTTCGAACTGAGGGAACACGTTTCATGTAAAACATCCTCAACTTTATATCCTGGTTGATAAAGCAGGAAGTAAAGAAGAAAAGCAAGTAACTCAGAAATGCGGTCTTATATTTTATTGTGATGGGGAGTCATAAAAATGGAGCAAAAAACTAAAATAAAAACAATACAAAAAGACAGTGGATTTACAAAGGGTGTGTAGAGGACAAACAATATGCAGCCTTCGACAGTACAATGGAACGAGTTGGCACACAACAGAAAACGAGGAGGCGGGACGAGCTAAATTTGGCTTCGAAATGAAAAGGGAGGAGTAACGTCATCATAGCAAGATCCTTCATTAAAACAGCGACGACTCATGCTTTTAAAATCACAGAGGTTTAGAATTCAGTAGCTTCATAACGACGCAAAGAGCGGATGCACATGTAACAGTTTCTATTTCTCAATTCATTCCTGTCTTTTTTTTTTTTTCCTTTTTTTTAGCTTAAAACAGAAGTCATGTTTACAGAATACATGTTTCATCTTTTTTATGTGTTTTTGTTAAAACAAACTTCAGCTCCCAGAACCACATTTTGGGATTTTTTTTTTTGTTTGTCTTGAGATTATTTTTCATACTAAAATATATTATTGTATCAATTCAAACTACAGTAATGTACACTACAATGTGTAATAAATAACCATAAAAGAAAATATAAAAATAAGACACATAAATATAAAAAAGTCTTCTAAAAACTAAACAGGTACTTTTTTTTTTAATCTGTGAAAAGGGTTCTAATACTGCCATTGTTGAAAAATAAAAACATACAGAGGACACACATTGAAAACAAGAAATTAAAAACAGACTAATACTAATCAACACTGTTCGGTAAAACCAACTGAAACCACTTCGACAGAGACCACATTCACTAACGTTTGTTACCTGAAGTGCGGGACAGTTTGCAACTATTTTTTTTTTTATACATTTTCTTTGTTTTTTTTCTGCTAAAAAAAAAAAAATGTCCGTCTGACAAAAATGATCCTGTTACTGAAAGATTTTCAGTCTCCATTTCACCTTCAACTGATCTTGACTCTCTCTTTTCCATTTCCTGCTGGAGTGAACTCAAACACTTCAGTCTGCATTAACACATTTTGTTTTGTTTTTTAAGCACTTCTGTAAACATCTTTAAAACTTTGACTTGCGACCTTCAGTCCAACATATTAACTTGCATTCCTAAACATTTTTATAATCAGTGGGAAACTGATTATCTCAAGGTTACAAGGCATTTTATATCCACACTCAGCTCCATCTGGGCTGCAACAGTTCTCACACACTGATCTGATTCGAAACCTTTTTCTTTTGTCACTGTCGTTCAACTAACTGAATGATTCCTTAACACAAACTATTCAAGTCCTATAAAACATGCACTGATTGGATTAAACAGCTCTGGTATGTGGAGCTGACACATTTAGTCCATCAGCTGATTGAGAGAAATCTGGTTTGATTCCTGCTGTTAATCCTGTTTTCAGCGTCTTGAGTGTGAGGATTTGCTGCTCACACTCTGAAAACTGGCACCGCTGTTGACGATTGGATGATTAGATAAGTGATATTTTGTTTTGTTTGTAATTTTTGTTTTATGTCCTTATAAGTGGCTCTTTGGGTTGTGGACATTTTAAAGATGATCATAATGTGCATTTTCACCATTTTCTTGCATGTTGTAAACAAAACTATGAATCCGTTGTTGAGCAAAAGAACAGGCAGGTTAAATAATAAAAATAAGTGTTAGTTGCAGCCCTAATACTGTGTTTCCCAACTCTTCACGTGTGGTTCAAATACTGTTCAAGGCATCAAATATTTGCATTAATTTCACAGGAAATATCTTTCAATTGTTGACACAAATTTGCTGCTCTGTGCAAGTGAACAAACATTAGTCAATATGGGTCTTTTTTAAGTAACAGAGGGACATAATACTGGCTACATGTGTGAAGAAATAATAACACTGTTCAATGGCACTTTTAACAGCACACAGGTCTTGCATAAGGCTGGAGGCATTGGGGTGGAGCAGGAAACAGCCCTGTTCCTTCACGTACAGTATGACTTCATATATAAGCTAATAACACTGAAACGCTGACTGAGAACTAAAGCCAAAAATAAGGTGAAGCTTGGTAAGAAACAACGCCTGCGTTTTGGAACCATGGCTAAAGCCGGAGCGGGTGAAGTCTGCTCTCGATATCCTCCCCCCAGACACCGCACCTGTTCAGGCTGCCCCGGGTTGCAAAACACAGGCGCGTGATGCTGGCTTTGAGGTTGTGACTCTACCTTCCCTGATAGGACAAATTTGGTTATGGCGTACAGAAGCCACGTTCTCATCCCGGACTCCCCCATCCCGCCCGCAACCCTCCCCAAGAATACTTTGTTTTCCTTAAGGCTAACAGTCAAACTGAAAGTAATGCTAGCTAGCAAAGACTAACACTAACACAAACAACATCTCGCTAGCTAGTGTACATATATAACACTGAAGGGCATACAATGCATGAGGCATGTTTCCATAGGTAAACCAGGAATACTGTAGTGCAGAGGTTTTTGTTCGTAGAACTCAATAAAATACTGATTTAGGAAACTTCATTGGCAATAAAAAGGTATAGAAATCTTTCTCATCTTTACAGGTTAAAATGTTTCAAACAAGAACAAGATTAGTAACATTGAGCAAATAAACACAGAACAAAAACAACCTGGGATGTCTCAGTAACAAGTCTAACAACTTGATGGGTGAGTTTTGCTTTAAAATCTGTACTTCTATAAACAATTTTAACACTGATATTTAATTTTCACAAGGAAAAAAAAGTCACTGATGTTTTTTTTTTCTTTTTTTCAAGTTCAGGCACACCTGGGTTTTTGTACACAGTAGTGGACCGTTTAAAATCAGGCAACCGCCGCGACTTTCTTCTGATGGCAAGATGCGGTTTTGTCTCATTTAACTCGACTCTGACGACCGACACGTTCGAACTGTCCCGAGGAGATTTTTCTTCCTCTTACTTGGCATTTGTGTCGACTTCCTCTGTGGGCTCACTGCTGTCTGACCCCTCCCTGATGCTTTTGTCTGTATTCGCTTCACAGTCCATTTCCTCTGTTTCGATACCTGCTGCTTCCCGCTGTTCTTCGGTTATTCCCCCCATCTCTGTGTTCTCCACGTGAACATCCCCGAGCTCAACCTCCACCACGTCGCACACAAACTCCCTCTCCACTTTTTCTCTTACCACTTCCTCTGCCACCTCTTCCTCTGCCATCTCCTCCTCCTCCTCCTCCTCATCATCATCGAAGTTACCCTCGTAGATCTCGCACTCGCCGTCGTCCACCTGCACGACCCGAATGTCGTCCATACACATGGCCTCGTCATCTTCGTCCTCCTCTTCCTCGCTCTCCCTCTCATCTGAGTCCAGTTGGGAGGGCGGGGTCGTGGTGCGGCTGTCCGACTGCGGCCCAGTGCCTGGGCTGCCGAGCTCCGACTGAATCCTGCGCGACCCCAAGCCAGAGCCGGAGCCCAAGTTCGTCCCGTCCTTCTTGCAGTAGGAGTAGCGATGGTTCATGTGCTGGGAGTAAGAGCCGGAGTGAGAGAAACGCTTCCCACACTTGTCACACTGGTATGGTTTCTCGCCAGAGTGCAGCCTCGAGTGTTCGATCAGGTGGTGTTTGTGTTTGAAGGCCTTCTTGCAGACGTTGCACTCATGAGGCCGTTTTCCTGCAGATGAAACAAGAGTCAGAGGAGCGTTCAGAGCTGTTTCCTGTGAAACTAAACTTGGGCAGATGGAGAGTAAACAGAAACCTCTAAATATTGTGCATGTGCCAGTACTCAAAATAAATCTGAAGTCCTAGTATGACTAATAAGATGGAAAAATAAATACATTTATGGCTTGAGTTTATTTAATCAGCATTTATGTCGTATTTAAAAGCAGTGGAATTACTACTGATGGGGGGTTTAAGGCAATTTGACAATAAATCTCATCAAAATACAGCTGATATTCCTCTTTACGCTACAGCGCCATTGTTCCTCCTCCATAAACCAGAAACCAGAAAATTACTATCCATTTGTGACTTTTTGTGACAATGTGAGCAAATCCCCTGAATCATTCCAATAAACAGACGTGTGTGTGTGTGTGTGTGATGTCATGGCTGAACTGACACACACCTGTGCACAGTAGTGCAGGTCACAGCAAGCTGCTCAGATTTTAATATCGTGTCTGTTAATGCTGATGTCAGCAGTTTCTGGGCTGGTACATTTACAGGCCAGGTGTCCCATAAAAGCTGCATTGAAACACTAAGCGTGACATTTAACGACAGATGATGTCACATGCAGATTCATGGCCTTGAAAACTGGGATTGCCTTTGGGCAGTGGGAAAAGTAAAACAGATCCCATGCTGAACAAAGTAAACCAGGCTTATTCAAATGATTTTGAACAGCTCTCTATTCAGCATTTTAAGATTTCAGGTGTTATTTCTAGAGCACCATACAGTCGACTGAGTGTGAGTGTTTTATTGAGCTTTTCGATTTGAGGCACACCTGTGTGTTCGTATTTGTGCCTGAGCAGGGAGCTGCCCTTCTGGAAGACCTTAGAGCAGAGGTCACAGGGGTAGACGCCGTTTTCCAGCCGTCGCTTCTTCATCAGCCCGGCTGGATCCAGGTCGCTCTGCTCCTCCACTGTGGACACGGTGTCTGAACTGCTGTCCAAACGTTTCTCCGGCTGTAACATGGGGAAAAAAGCATTTCGTGCCACGTCAAGTGGAGGCAATGATGTTGAAATCAAATTGTCCCTAAACCTGATGCCTTCAGCTGCTGCAGTGGAGCTGCTCAGGGGTGAATAATAAGAACTAGTTGTGTCTGAAAGGGTTAGGGTGGGGAGCTATGTAAACATGTCCAAGATGAAACCCAAAGCAAAGGAACCAAAGGTGCAGCTTTCTGATCAGTTATCGGAAAGACAATATTCAGACAGAGAAACATTTTCTCATGATGAGAGAGCCTCAGGAAGGTTGAAGTAATTAAAAGTTTGTCCGGGACCAAGTCCAACTCTCATCTGCTGATGTAATGTTATGTTGCAGATGGTTTCTGTCAGTCTCACCTGCATCATTCTGCCAAATCACACTGCAGCAAAGATGGTGCATTCTTCAAAGTCTAGAACAAATTTGTTATTTGCCTAAAATACTAACCAGGGCCTCAGCTGACGATTATGTGAACCTTAAATTTCCCAGTTTAAGTTTTATTTTACTTTCAAGTTTCTATCTGACCAACAGTCCTAATGTTTAATTTACTAACATGACACAAAAGCAGTGAATGTTCCTGTTTTAATAACTTATGGAAAATGGATTAGACAAAATGTGTAACACTACAAACCTTATGGCCGTTGAGTACAACAGTCTTCGCTCCAGAGGGATTTCCCGCCGCAGTGGCGTAGGTGTAGGTGAGCTGGGGGATGAGGATGGTTCTCTTTGTCGTGGTGTTGATGGCGCTGAGACAGCCCACCGTGCCCTGACCAGCAATGGCCACTAATGTGGGCAGCTGTGTGGCAGTGACGATGTTGACAGGTCTTCCGGTCTGAGGTGCGGTGACGTAGATGGTTCGACCCTCAAGCTGCTCCTTCCTCAGGCAGGTCAGGTTCAGAGGCTGCTCCTGCTGCTTGGTGGGAGGCGCGGTCGTTTTGGTTTCCAATGCTGCTGCGATATGTTTAGGAAGGGAGAGGTCCAGCGGTTCTGCTTGGGAGTCTGGGGCCTCGGGGTCCTCTGGCTCACTTTTAACAATGATGAGGTCTCCGGTGTTGATGCCTAGTGACGGAGAAGTGCTTCCAGATTCTGAAGAGTCTTTGTTGAATGTTTCCTGGGTGGCGTCTTCCTCTTCCACTCCATTCTGCTTCGAAGTGTCCTCTGAGCTGGAATTTGAACTTTCTGCCTTTTTGGAAACCGCTGTTGTGTCACTGCGGTTTTTGCCTATATTTTTCCCAGAGTTCATCTTGGCAAACCACTTTCTGACCACATCCACGGGAATACTAACAGACTCTGAGATCTTTGTCAGCTCTTCTTTGCTGGGGTTGGCGTTGGAGGCGAAGTAGGTCTTGAGGAGAGAGAGGAGGTCATCCACAGGCGGCTCCTCCAGCGTCACTCCGGCCTCGCTTAGCAAGGCAGCAAATGAGGGGTCCAGGGCGGCAGAGTCTACGGCCTCCCCATTGGCTGCTTTGCGATGCTGGAGAAGGTGCAATGCCTCCAGGTTGTCGGGACAGTCATCACATAGTAAACATGTACTGGTGTTGTTGGCTTTTGGCATCTGAGCTGTGTCTGAAGTTTTAACAGTTTCCTTTTCTGCCTCTGTGGCTGCCTCCGTGTCCACATCTGTGATGGGCACTGCTTCTGGCTCTGCCTTGACAATGGTGAGGTCAGCCACCTCTGGGTTTGGGGGATTATCTGTTTTAGTTGGGGTAGGGGCTGCAGCAGTGCTAGTTAGAGTGGGAGGGGCAGGGGGGTTGTTTTTGACAACCAGCGATGCAGGCTGGGTGGTGGCAGTGGTGGTAGCAGCAGGGCTGATGCTGTAGTTGATGATGATCTTTGTGGTGCCGTCATGATCCACGAATGCCGGCAGGCTGATGATCTGCTGCTGTGGCTGCTGGACTACAATTCCCTGCTTCCCCTGCGTCACCACCCCGTTGGCTGTACCCAGCACCTGCCTGAGCACATTTCCGTCCATTGCGACCTTCAGCACATTCTGCAAGTCATTCAGATTGATGCTGATGGGCGACATTAAACCCACTGTGGGCACAACCATAGCCACACCCTGCGGGAGGGTTGCAGCTGGGACCACAGCTGGCTGAGCAGTCCCTCCGTTCACCACTCTGTTGGTACCAGCTGAAGTTGCTGGCGCTGCCGTCACAGGCTTGCACTCATATTCCACAGGTTCAGATTTGATCTGGGTGACAGGGAGCTGCTCCTGGAGGGGTTTACTTTCAGTCTTCTCTTTGAGAATCACACGGGCCGGGGCGATTACAACAGGCGTGGTCTGGGTGGTGGGCGGGGGGGGCTTGATCGATGTCCGAGCCACGCCGTTGGGGGGTGCTGCACCCACACACTTCTTACTGCTGATGTGGGAGCTGTAAGAGCCTGAGTGGGAGAATCGCTTCTTGCAGTTTGAGCATTCATATGGTTTCTCGCCTGAAAGAGCCACAAAGAGAAATTACAAAACTGTTAAGAGGAGATCAGCTGCATTTTAAAAGCATGTTGTGTTTTTGGTTAAATGAAAATTTAACTTCATAGTCATAGTTTTCGATAATTCTGCAGCTCAGTGTTTGGTTGTTTAGTTGCGTAACTTAGGCATTGTATAGGCACAAACATCAAAAAATTACATACAAGACCATAGATAGTTCCAATAACTATGTAATTCAGGTGATAGTTGTGTGTGTAGTTCTCCAGTTATTATTATTCTGTTATGGCAGGAACAGATTTAGTTACTGTAGAACAGATCATTTCTAATATTCATAGCATCATAAATGTATAACCACTATGTTACCATGTTCACAACTCAACTGTTGTCACAGACGATGTCCAAAACAATCACAACAACGAATGGATTGACCAAATGTAACCCAGAGGGAACAAGGCAGAGAGGAAGAGAGGGAGGAAGAGAGAGGAGGAGGAGAGGGAGGAGGAGACAGAGGAAGGAAGGGAGAAAGAGAGTGAGGAAGGAAGAGAGAGGGGAAGAGAGGGAGGGAGGAAAGGAGAAAGAGAGAGAGGGAGGAAGAGAGGTAGGACGGGAGGATGATGGCAGACACGATCACAAATAATGACATCTCGCGTGAGCTCAAGATGGCGGGCTCAGTCGCGAGATTTGAGTTGGGTGGCGAGACAGATGTGACCTAACGCATGTGTCTGGCCTGGGGCTTGGGGCCTGGGGCCGCTTGAGATGGGCTCCTGGTCAGCATGAGAGGTTCAAACCGCCCCGGAGAGACTCACTAACTGTCCCAGTTTACCTCACAGTAACACGGCGAAGTTTGAAGATGTCCCTGCGGCGTTAAAACCCTTTAACTGGCAAAACTCGCAACTTGTTTCCCCTGCTCTTGGTGACTAAACTGTAAAACATATACGAAGACTGTCACCTTCATATACTCCATAACACAAAAATGGAAAAAAACAGCGAGAAGTGAACATTTAACAGCCGCGCAGACAGAAGGAAACATGGCGGTTAAAGGAAATTGGCTTAAAACACACCGACCTAAACTAACGTCTCAGCCCAGACACAGGATCTTACTGTGCGTTCATTTGAGGGCCCGGTGTGGGTTCAAGGCCTGAGCTTAACGGGGCCGTGTTGGCGGCTCGTTTGGCCCCTCGGGTGAGGTGGTTCCCCCCGGTGGAGCAGCGGGAGAAACGGCGGAGTGTGACCGCGGAGGGTAACGTCTGTACCGTTATCTCCCCGGCGGAGCGTCAGTCCTTCTCCGGGCGGGCGAGAGGGAGAGAGAGATACCGCAGCTGCCTCCTTCGTGTTGTCGATGAAAACAGTCCGTTATTACTTTTAAAGACTTGCCTCCGGGAACTGTGATCAAAGTGCGTCCTTTGACTCCGGGACACGAAACACGGAGCTGTGGCTCTTTATCACCTGAGTGACGTCATTTCACATAAGCCCCGCCCACCGGTGAGGTTGGCGGGCTCCGGCTCAGGGGGGCGGGGCCGAGCCACGTGCTCTTTCACCTCACAGCAGCAACGCGCAGGTAACTCCTCAAACCGCTTCTTCGTGTATCTGCTCATTCTGCGACTATCTCCATTATTCTGAAAACACATTTGCATTATTGGTAATTTTCACTCCCGCCTCATTCACAGAGGCAGAAATTGTCTCATGTCACTGTTTTGGATTCACTTCACACAGGTAGGAAATGAATTTGGCACAAGCAGCTTCACTTAATCTTGAAACCGGTTTTTATTATAATGTGCTGGGGCTGAGCTCCACACGTCTCCTTTTGTTTCCTCTTCGCTCCCTTTGCTCTCTCGTGTTCTCTCCTGGCACCGCTGGCCTGATAAACCACAAAATGAAACTTGTTGCCCACTTGTTTTGCGGGTCCAAAGGCTCCAGCTGTTGGGGTCCCAGAGCTCCTGGGCAGTTAGAGTCTGACCAAGGATACAAACCAAAGACCTATTACAAGCAGTGCCAGGCTGTACACTTCCTGTCTCCTTGTAGACAGAGTCTGAATTTGCCGCATGCTTATTCTGATCAACCCAGTACAAGATCACACAAGTCTAATTAAACTCTGTTTTAAAACCATTACATTATACAATTATAGTTATTATAATGTATATTATTATACAATAACAGTAAAATATTATTGAGCAAAGACACAAGTTTCATTTCGGTTTGGACTTTTAATTCATGGTTTCACGTATTGAAACGTCTGTTGTTGTAAAGCGACGTCTGCTGCAGCGAAACCAGACCAGAACAGACAGACAGAAGTTGCGTGAGTGTGTGTTGCTGAGACAGACAGGTCTTGAATAAAGTTAATTTTTTCCTGATGCGCCATGAGTCATATGTCAGAATGTGGGCCAATATTTATTTTGCTGACTGTGGGGAGAAAGAATCTGTGATCGTGTTTACTTCTCCCATGGAGTGAATAGACTCAGACCTGCTGCTGATCCTCTAAAGGGATGGGAAGGTGGAGAAGCCCACGTGACAGTTACAGGAAACGATTCTAAATGCGCTGTCTCCTTATTCAACTGTTTCTGCTCTGGCTTTTGTTTCCCCCAGTGGTTGAAGACACTGCGGGGGTGGGGGGTGGGGTTCTTGGTCAGGCCTCTGCTCCTCATGTGCTTCTATTGTTCAAGCACATGCCTGCATTGTTTGAAGGCCATTAGCACATGACATGAGATCCCAACATTGTTGACGTTTGTTCGCATGCAAACGAGCTCTGACACAATTTAAATAGAATACCACATGCACGTAATGTAACACAGCACTACAAACTTTACAGAGCTACGACAAATTAAACTTGAGCCGATTGTGTAGATGTGACACAAGCAATAATCAACCACAAATACAGTGAATACAGCTCCTAAAAGACTGTCAACAAAGCAAGACGTGAGTGGCCTGGAGATTTGAACAACAGCTTTGATTGTGCCAGATTGCGGATTTTGTGTGTATGTGTGTGTGTGTGACAGTTGTGTCAACAGCTCACCACTGTGAATGCGCAGGTGCTCCTTCAGGTGGTGCTTGTACTTGAAGGCCTTGGAGCATTCGGTGCACTTGAACTTGCGTGTTCCACCCGTTCCCCCCGTTCCTCCCGTCGACTGGGAAACATGAAGCTGACACAGAAAAGGAGGGATGAGTAACTACGGCAGGAGGGGTATCAAAAACAAGCTCAAACAAATGGAACGAGGAATTATCTATGCAGACACTTTTTGCTTTTATCCCCAGACTGAAGATAAATGTTGGATTTGAAGGATCGGTAAATAAATGTGGAGTATAGCAGTGCAATAAAGAAAATGAAAAACCTTTTTAAAAAAGATTTAAAGCTGAAATAAAAAAACTGGAAGTCATTATGACAGGGAATTCATTTCTTTGGGACCATGACACCTAAGATAAATAAAACTCAGAGTACAAAAAATCTGGCACTCTACAAGATTTTCAATACATTACTGAGACCTCAAATCTCTAATAATTTAATTACTCAAGACTTTTTAGGGGTCACCCGTCTGTGCCACTGACCAAACACTGATGCCCTCAGGATCTGACGTTTACCTGCTCCCTGTTGCCCCTGTGGTGGCTCATGTGCCTCTCCAGCTGTGAGCGGTATGTGAAGGTGTAGCTGCAGTGTGAGCAGCTGTAGTTGTCATCACTGGTCTCGTGGCGGTACTTGATGTGCTCCTTGAGCGAGGCGTTGCGTTTGTAGCCCCGGGAGCAGTAGGGGCAAGTGTGCAACTGGGAGAAGGAATCTGGGGTGCCTGGAACAAGTACGTGAAGGGTTAATATCCTCCAACCTTCACATACAGCCTCTGTGAAAACCTTAAACCTTCTTGGGAACCATATTTCAGCACATAACCATGTTATATTTTCGGATGTATGGGCCCACTCTCTATTTTTGTTTACAATATGTCATGGTCATGCTAAAAAGTTGAGGCTAGATAGATTTGGCTGAAATCAATGAGGGTAATTTGTACCTAATGAATTAAGTACCACTATATTGATTAAATGGTGATTTATATCTTCCTACATCCTTTACTTTCCTCCAATTTGTCCTCCAGTGAATGGACAGATTGGATTTGTCAGGAATATTATCTTAAACAACAACTCTTTGGTTTTTATTTGCCATAATATGAATAAATAATAAAACTTGTACAACAAAGCACATCTATAACATCTGAATTAAGCCTGAATATAATGGTTTTCAAATTAAAAGCTTATCTAGTGAAGCTTTGGATAGTGAGCATTCAAAAAAAGAAGAAAAAACATTTTTGCTCCCATTACTAGACTAAGCTTCAGGCTGCAGTTATCTTATTGTGTGTGATTGTGTTACCGTTCTCATCAGCGCCTCCTGTCTCTGCTGGACTCTGTTCATCCTCAGGGGCTTCAGGATAGATGATGGCTGTGTCTCCCTGCTGGAGAATCTCCTCCACCAGAGCGTCCTTCACTGCCTCATCTTCCTCGTCTGACATACACTCCTCCTTCACTAAAAACACACACAAGTCCAAAGTTTAGGCTCATTTCAGCAGCTGAAGGGTGGAGGTATATGTGTAGCAGCAGGATGACGGGTAGAGTCCTCTTTAGCAATTTCTTACCTTGAACCTCTATAAGATTTTATCACAGGGAAAAAAAAACATACGATAGATATATATATTACACATTGTAAGAGCCTCCCTTTTATCCCCCTGGATAAAGGGCTGTGTTTTTACTGAATCACGTGAGTCTGTTTTGCAGCGTCACCACTCGAGGGCAGCACAGGGCTTTTAGTGAACCTCTGTGATGAGCGTAATCCTCCTGAACCGTCCATCTAGCGCCTGATTTAAAAAGAATATCTGTGAATTTCATTTCTAAAAAGACTGATGCACAACATTGCAAACATTGAGAAACTATTTTGAACATTTCTAAAATGAACCAAATGTCTCTGATAGATTTCTGTTGCAGGTTTTGTGGCTGTCAGGCCTCCATACTCTGAGAATCTTCACCATCACATCTCCTAAATGTTCTGAAAAGTCACAGTTCAGTTTCATAAAAAAATGTCCAGAGGAAAAGTAGAAAAGGAACATCAAGTAAAAGCACTTGAGCGATTCAGCCTCTAATGATTCCTCCAAAACTCATTGGTGGTGGAAGCTGTGACCTGTGAGGCAAAATAGCCCTTAAATGATGAACCAGCACTGAGCTCTGCTGATACTGTGATGCTTTTTTCCTGAGGCACCACAGGAATAAAACAATCCTCAGTTTCAAACTGTTACATCCAGCTCATCTGATACCACAGCAACAGCTCTGCTGTCCTGATAAAAATCTGTTGATGTTTGAGTTCACTTGGAACGGCACGCTTTGATGAGACAGAGACAGGATGTGTTTCCCTGTGACTACACTGAGCTTTACCAAGTATTATTAAACCAGAGGGCCTGATGTTAACGTGGCCCTTCGGAGCAAAGTGGCCCAGCACTGTAACAGTGGTACAACACTTCCTCTCATTAAAGCTAAACACACTTGCTCAATACTTCACACTTTAAGCGTTTTGAATAGGACGTAAACAAGTATGACCACATTGTCATAAAATTATAATGACGTCTGATCTTTGCAGAGCAGAAAGGAGAAGAGGTCGACTCATCCAGGGAGGGTTAGGGGCGTTAGTGGAGGTTATTAAGCACCAAATCCAATATACCTGAGGCACTTATAAGACAAGACAATGGTCTAAATTGAAGCAACAGAGGCAGAGATGTCTTGGTTTGGAGCCTCAAAATCACTTGATCCTACATTTCCCATAATGCAATTGGAAAGTGTCTTTCATTAGACTCACACTGCCTCCTAAAAGCCCACTCCTATACTTTATAATGCAGGCTATATGTCAAGATGTGAATCCTGCTGCACGTTAATAATCTCTGAAGTTACTTCAAAAAAAAAAAACACTGATAAGAACAAGCTGTGAGGTAAAACTGTGACCAGCGTTTCCATGGAGATCAAGCATTTGAAATGAAGGCAGGAACGCTGCCAAAGGCCACGCCTCTTCCTGCTGAGCCTTGTCAGGGACAGGTGCAGCTGTGTGTGTGTGTGTGTGTGTGTGTGTGTGTCTGCGGGATCTGTAATCTCAGAACCAGTCATAAAAAGAGGGGAGTGTGTGTGTGTGTGTGTGTGTGTGTGTGTGTGTGTGTGTGTCTTCATAAAAAAGAGGCGGGCACAGGCCGAGCCCTGTAAAGCCTCATTTTAAACACACAGATCTTAGCTTCCCATGATCTCATCCAAGAGCTTTCCAAACATCTTTCCCCTCAGAAACACTCATCGAGCTCTCGTATTTATTTCTACTCTCCTCTCATATTTATTTCTCATCTCACTTGTCCCTGTTTTCCTTCTTGCACTTTCTCCCCATTTCTCTACTGCAACTCTCTTCACCTCTACTTTTGTTTTCCTTTTGTCTCACTCCAGAGCCGTCTTTTGACACCTGACAACGTAGTTTCACTGAGACTCCATCAAGTCGAGACGATCTGTGGCTGAATCTGAAACAAGCCAGACTTGTGTTTCTTAGAGGGACGAGGAAAACCTAAAACAAAAACATCAGGCTGGTCGGGTGCAGCGAAGTTAAGAGGACAGCTTTGTGTCACTGGTGGCTGGTTTATTACAGCGACGGGAAGCAACGCCGTGTTCAATCACCTGCTGCGCTGAAGCATTTCCATCCTGAAGCATCTCATGCTCATGCTGTTATTAATGTAGTTTAATGAACAGTTTAAACAACCTAATGTTATGTTTCACACAAATGTAAGTCTTGTTAGTTTATGGCTGGGTGGAGTGCCGCCATAAAAACGCTGCTGAAACCCTGAAATGAAAAACTCAGTCAAAGATGATGGAGAGCAGGAGACAGAGAGGAGGTTTAAACCAGCTGAAACTCAACCAAGAAATCAGAAAAAGAAAGAAGAAGAAGCTAAAGCCTGTTGTACAACTGAAAACAATCAACTGTGTTTTCTAAAATCTCACTTTCCATCTGCCTCTGCACCTTCATCTCGTGCCTCTCTTTGTCTTTGCCCCTTCGCCCTCCCTCCTTCAGTTACTTGCTTTATTTCCCTCCATCACTCACTTCTCCAGACCCTGCTCCCTCTGCTCTGATACACCTCTCTGAATATTTTCCCACCGAACTCTACAATTGCACTTAATGCCTCACAAAAATGTGCACAGTAATGACGACCAGGGCCCTGCAACACACACACACGCACATACACACACGCACATGCACGTGGGATATCAGACTGGAATGAAAACAGGAAATCATGTGGTATGCACACATACACACTTAACAGGACACATTTGCACAGACAAACACACTGCTGGAGTTATTCACAAGCACACACACGCACACGCACACACACACACACACACACACTCTGCACACGCTGCACTTCTTCTACCTTGCCAGAACCTGTCACTGTGAGTCCGTGGTGAATTTATAAGGCAGGATGGATTGGAGCTGCAGTGCGGCCCAGACTGCAGGGGGAGTAGCAGACTTTAATCTCCCTCACCAGAGGAACAATTCAACAGCAGCTGCTCTCCCTGCTTTTTCCTCTCGCCTCAGACGGGGAGGAAAGAAAGGAGCAAAAAAGTTAGACAATCCAAAAATATCATGCTGAGGCTCTGAAGGGTTCCCACAGTGCACTGCAACATTTTATGACCCCCGCCCCCCTCCTTCAACATGGTCAGAGTTCATCCACACACACTAGAAACGTTAATTCTTCCTGGTTTAATGTTTTTCTAAAGGATTGAACCTGCTGGTTTCTGCTGCACATGCAGGTGAAACACAGGTGACGTCAAGTCATATATTTGACTCAAATATATTGTGTTACTTTCCTGTGCCGAGACTCGGTTGCTTCAATGCCCCAAAAAACTGTTCATATTCCCAGATTATCATCATCCAGACTACAGATTTTGTACTCGCTATTTGTCCAAAAATATGTTTCTCTGTAGAAATGGACACTATAAGTTGGTGCACACATTTATTTTCCTACCTTAGTCCCATGAAAAGCACCTGATAGTAAAGGTCAAGAGTCACAAAAACACAGCATTCAAGTAATAAACTATTTTTCTCTGCTCAGCACTATAATTTACTACACAGCTAAGTATCTTATCAAATCTACAAGACAAAACCAAAAACACTGAAAACTGAAGCTGATGGATGATGGCGAAACCATCCATTTAAAAAAAGACACGTAACAATGCTAAATACAACAATTAAAAAACTTTTGTCATTATTTGCTGTCATAACTCGTCAGTCTCATTGGCCACATATGTGTTTGTCTGTAGACATACAAAGTCATAAATAGCTTCGCAGTACAAACTGCACTTTGTTCCTACAACAGTTATGGGTTAAATGTGTGTTGTGTCAGATATTGTTGATTTTGCAGTGTAAGCTATTAGGACCTAACAGCAACAATAATTATAATTAACACTTATTTGTGTAGCAATTATCTGAAGACAACAAATTCAGAAATTGAGCTTTACGAGCACTGGGTATTAAAGGTATTTAATCTGATTAATAAATATGATATATTTCATCCAGTATTCATTATTTAACACATACCAGTCAACAAACACACACTTGTGATAAGGGTCCTTTATCCTAAAGTTGTCTCAGACCTGTGACCATGATATGTACTGACTGGGACATTTTACAGCTGGAGAGATAAATGTGATGCTGACACCGTTTCTTCCATCATATACAACAAACTGTGATGCAGTTTTAGCTCCAGTAGCTCTTCTGTTGGATCGGACCACACGGTCCAGCCTTCGCTCACCATCTGCATCAATGAGCCTTGGCTGCCCATGACCCTGTCTGTGGTACAGTGGTTTTCCTTCCTTGGACCACCTCTGGTAGGTCCTGACCACTGCAGCCCGGGAACATCCCACAGAGCTGCAGTGTTGGAGACGCTCTGACCCAGTCGTCACATCACAGTTTGGTCAAAGTCAAAGTCGCTCACATCCTCACACTGGACCATATTTTTTCTGCTTCAACACATCAACTTCAGGACTGAATGTTTATGCAGTGGACCATGACAGTCAGGCTGCGGGAGAACAGAAAGGTCTCCTTCTATCCAGACAAATCTCTGCGTCTGAATCGGTCATATTGTAATGGCTGATCGGTGTATACAGTGTATGACCTGCAGCAGCATTAGCAGGGTGGGGTCTACAGAAGTTAGAAAACTTAGTTTGTCAAAAAAAAAGTCAAATAAGCAATGCTAATGTTGGGGTTTACTGAACAACAACAACAAGCTTTAGTGGATAATTAACAGCTAATAATATCCAAAGCGAGCAGAGCACCACCTATCACTTCAAACACTGAGGAGAAGCTTTCACACACTATCTGACGTTGGATACTTGGCAGGAATGAAACGCAGAAGGAAAACGATGAGAAGAAAGTGAGGTGGAAGAATACAGAGATGAAAAGGGATCACTAAAGAAAAATAGCAGAGAAAAGATCGAGCTGAGAGAGAGGGAGGGAAACAAAGTGAAAGAGAGCGAGCGGCACTCGTGAGCACTACTCACACCATGTAAGGCTTTATTCAGCAACAATGAAACAAGCCTTGAGAGCAATATCTCTGAGTGTCACATTCTCGCCGTCTCCATGGTTTTAGTATTTCCTGCTTGGCTGTAACTAACTGCTGTGGAGATGAAGGCAGATGCTTGCGTGGGCTGAGCTGTTTGCGGGGAATCGAGGATTAAAAGGGCATTGAGACGCGGTGTAAACACAAGCCAATCAACCTCTGCTGTTGAATGCAGACCTGGTTCTGCCTCTGCTTATTAAATCTTGTGGCATTTCTGCAGTTTGGCTTGTATGCTGAGGTGTGTCATGTTTTTCAAAGTGTCCCCGGATGGGTAAGTAGCTAATCCTGCAAACTTGCTTTCCGGGGGGTATGTGGAGGTTTAAATTAAAGTTTTACAGAAAGCTTTTCACAGGCTGTCTGGAAGTGAAAAGCAATTTAAAAAACAAAATGACACGATGCTTCCCAAAACATCTGTCTCTGTCTGCGTTTCCTGCAGCTGCTGAAACTCCTGAAACTATAAACGAGTAGAAGAAGAAGACAATTCATCATCAAGATGACGTCCAACTAACAATGCAGATGTGACCAAACCTGTTCCGTGTTAGTCTACGAGTGGACATGCAGTGAAAATAAAAACCTGTCTGCACTGAGAAACCAGATGCACATCCTCTGACTCAGCTCCCCACAATCCCAGCGGTGCTAATGAGGGAATTCATGACAACATTACTCACTAACATCTCAGTTTACACACCTGTCTCCGGCACACAAATGTAGGACAGTAGGATATATGGATCTGAAATAAACAACTGATCAACTGATTATTTTGAAAATTTTCTAGCAACATATGCCAAAAAATTCTCTTCTTCCAGCCCCTCAGGGGTGAAGATCTGCTGCTTTTCTTTTCTGTGTCAGTAAAGTAAATATCTTTGGATTCTACACTGTTGGACGGACAAAACAAGGCATCTGAAGATGCCAGTTGGGGCTTTAGAAAATTGTGAATAACATATTTTCACTGACAGTTTCAAGAATCAAACAGTTACAGTTAAGAAAATATTAGTCAGATTTAAAATAAACACCGGTAGAAGCTCTACTCAGAAGCTGTTATATATTCATATTCATAGGATTTTATTTCAAAATGTGATGAAAACTAGAATTACTGCCTCATGGTTGTATGACTCTCTAGTTTCATATTACATCATAAAAATATTAATCATTTGTGTCAAACTTTGTCATAATTTGTGGCCATGGGAAGTCCTCCTCTTATGAGGTCGCAGTTCATCCTCGAGTCCTAATAAGTGTTTGTATCCAAATCTGAGGAAGTCCCATCAATGCATTACTGAGATATCGCATCCACATGGCCGAAACTGTGTTTTAATAGGTCACTATGACCTTTGACCTTTGACCACCAAGATCTAATCAGTTCATCCTTCAGTCCAAGTGAATATTTGTTGAACAGACAAAAACATAATTATATAATAATAATAATAATAATAACAATAATAAAGCACAAATTAAAACTAAAATAAAACAATAATGACCAATACAATACAATACAATTTAATTTAATTAATGAATTCTCTGTAAATTAATCAACTAATGCCACATGTCCCAGATATTTATTTCCTGCCTCCTCTCTCTGCTTTATTTATAAACCAAAGTAATTAACCTAGTGTTTATCACATATCACTAATGACAAATGCAACAATAGCAATAGAGATGTATTGCAATGCATTTTAATTGATATCATGCATTTTAGAGAAAAGGTATGAGTAGGTGTTTGTTTATCTTGATTAATATGTTAATTTATACACAAAGGCCATGAAAATGTAAGTGAACGTAGAGTGAATCCTGAGAGTTCAGCAGCTTATCACTGTGTTTTATCAGAGAGAGATGGAGGTTTTAGTTCAGTGGGAGATAGTGTGTGTGTGTGTGTGTGTGTGTGTGTGTGTGTGTGTGTGTGTGTGGTTTAGCCTTGAAGATGTGGTAATGTACAGAGAGAGGAGAGGGCAGCAGAACATCTTGCTCTGCAGGCTAGTGGGCGTTAACCGAGGCTGAGAGGAGGGTGGAACTAATCTGATCAAAGAGGAGAGAGAGAGCAGGTCGAGAGACACCGTCTGACTCACCAACAGAAAAGAATGAACTTCTATGAGCTGCGTGAAAACGGTGGCATTGCAGATCACTCTGAGGCATCTAATAATAAAACTTCGGTTGCAATCTGTGTCAGTCTCAGTTCTGATAGATGTCAGATTGAGTGATGAATATCTGATGAATCCTGAGGAAAAGATGTAAACAGCAGCTTCGTCTGCCAGTTCAGTCTGCACCGTTTGTAAATATGGGTCATAGCAGCCGTTGGTGGATGTGTCAAAGTGCGATCTAGGCTCTGATTTGATCTTTGGGGTCTTAAGGGTGTTTTCTTTTCATGTGAGACAATGATAAGAGGCCTTTAGTTTGATGTCAGGCTGTTTCCACAGTTCATAAGAAGATAAAACGAGAAAAAACAGTTGACCTACAAAGACTGAAGTGCAGAGAAACCTCCGGCAGGTTGAACAATCCCAGTATAGGTATAAGTAAGTATGTTAGATCATTAGTGATGTACTAACAATCAGGTATTTGGCAAAACATAGCAACTATCTTTCCTTTCTATTCTACAAACTTCACTTCTTTGCTTTAAAGCTCTGACTGGATTGAAGTCTCACTCCACGAGTCGTCTCTTTCATCTTTCATCTTAATATCATCTCAAGTTCTCCTGACTGTGTTGAGCTGGATGCAGCAGAGCTGTTAATGTAAAGTGTTGCCTCTTGCATCACTCTCATTTCAAACGATAAACACTGGGGAAAAGAGGTTGAAGTTAACTCTCACCCTGGTAACAGGATCCAACTCTGCTGTTTTGTGTGTAAAAGTTTTTTTCTGTAATAAAAAGCAAAAGCGGAGACACACGGCTCTGTGTCTGTTTGCAGGATAAGCAAATGTTCAATTTCTCTTCATTTTAAATTGATTTCTTGTTTATTTTTGACAAAATTCCACTGTCTTCACACAAACATTTCTATTTTCTGTCACATATATCAGATTCAGTCTAGACATAGTGTCACAAACTGGCACAGTGAATGTCCAGGATGAACGTCCATGAGGTGAGGTAACTGTGATCGTGTTTGTGTTCCTAGCTACCTTTGTTTTCATGTAGTGGTCGTCTCCTCCACTCTATCCTTTGTGGTTTGTGCTTTTCACAAGGGACTTACTTTAGTGACTTGGAGTTTGCATAAGAGCACCCTAATTAGAAAGTCACAGGGCAGACTGAGTCCTGCCACTTTATTGTTTTACCGTCTTTATTTTTGGTGGTGTACCTGGGTGTGTGTACGTTGTCGAGTGTGGGAATGGGCCGGGGCCTGGGTCCACTGCCAGCTTGCCTCAGGCGCCACTGAAGACTAGCCAGGATAGTTAACCATGTTGTTAGGCAGCTGGGGGCTACAGCTTGTTTCTCTTGTGATTTTGGACTTTGCACAGCAGCTCAGTTGCAATCTCTTTTGTGAGTTGACTCTACCTTAGGTTTGTGGTGTCTGGCCTTTGCGTTGGAGTGTTGGGACAATAGCAATAGAAAATTGTCATTGACATGAGTGTCAAAGGGAAAACCAAGACTTTCCACAGCCGCCACACACACACACACACAAGATGCATCCAGTGTGTTTCCAGCCTTAGTCGTCAGTTTGAGTCCAGCGAGTTTGAGTCATTCTCTCTCTCCCCAACTGTCCTGTCTCTGACTGTCACTATAATAAAGATAAAAAGCCTCAGATAATAACTTAAAGATGATGTAAAAT
The DNA here is from genome assembly GCA_038496675.1 of Rachycentron canadum. Lineage (NCBI taxonomy): Eukaryota > Metazoa > Chordata > Actinopteri > Carangiformes > Rachycentridae > Rachycentron > Rachycentron canadum. Next base: position 19,426,349 of record CM076662.1, on the reverse strand, counting down.
CTGTCTGACTGAGCCAAAACCACAGATGATAGTGATGCCTGTCACATAACTGGTACTGATGGGGATTTTCACAAGCGCAGCACAAACTGACCCGGGGTAGAGAGATGTATTGGTAAAAGGAGTGGTGGTCTTTCAGGGAATTTATGTGGTTTATCCAGGTCTGTTGGATGTGAGAGCTGGAGATTACACAGACAAACCTCAGCGTGATATACGCAGCTGTGATCAGCTGACTACAGCTTTTCTGGCAGCAGGATGCTTCGCCGATGCGTTCTTATCCTGGTGCCATCAGGCCTTCACGTTGTGTTAAAAAACAGTCCTGTATGTGTGCTTCCTGTTTGTATGTTACAGGACTGTTGCACAATAACACACAGCCAACACAGTGAACACAAACTCTGCTTCTGCCCTTATCTGGTTCCACTTGATAACAGTTGCATGGATAATTAGTCTCACCACCTGTTCTAATGTATCTCCTGAAACAGAAGAGCCAACCCATGACCATATAAAGAGGAGAGTGTACACACACACACACACAGACACAGACACACACACACACACACTCACAACTGACTAAGTCCAGTATTAATGTACCTTGCAGGATTTATGACAGAGAGGAATAATTTTGAACATATGGACATTTTACTTCAAATTATTGGCCATCAGTGTCTGATTATTGACCTAAATGTCCCAAAAGCAGGATTCTGTCCAGATTCGTTGATTCAAATCTGTGCAATTAAAGTTAATGTCACTCTAACCTCCCTCAACAATGACTAGCAAAGTGCAGCTGGGTAAAAGTTGAACCTAGCTCCCTGTCTGCAGCAGAGCGGTGGGGATACAGCTTGTGTGGTTTTACTGGGAAAGTGTGTGGATCTGAAAGAGGACACTGATGAGACAGAGCAAAATCATTCAACAAACCATCCCAGGACCAGTCTGACATATATTTACTTTTCAAACCTTCACTCTGACACTGATAAATATATGATTGTGTCTCTGTGGTTGCATCTCACCTCCATTCCAGGAGCCGTTGTGGGGTAATACTGTCGTGGCGGCGTCGTGGCTGTCCTGCGGCGTGGTCCCATCAGCATCGGCGACCTCGGGATCCTGCAGGCTGTCCTCCTCCACAATGTGTAGCTTGTCCTCATCATCGGAGTCTGAACTGGCCTCCAAGCCATTGTTGAAGTTTGTCACTGCAGTGAAGAGACGAGGAAATGAGAGATGATGTAATGTGTAACACTGAAAGTCCAGTGCAACTCCCCCTGATTTTCTCTCCCTTAAATATTTCTAGTATAAATAGAGAAGCCTTAACAATAAACTCTTTGACTTCAGTTCACAATGAAGTGCAGAATCCAGCTTTACTGACAAGTCATGTGAGTTTCAGTTTGACTAAACAATAAAGGTGTCAGTGTCCGTCTTGGTTCACACCTGCACTTGTGATCTGTTCTCACTTCCTTATGAGTTGTTTTCAGCCAATTGCACACAGGTCCATTGTCAATGTGCTTGTGTTATGTTAGCTTATTTATACTTATACTATACTAATATACTATACTAATATACTATACTTATTTAAGTTAAATTTGGGTTACAGTAAAAAAGAGTCTCACTCACACATTTAACAGCCCGGACAACACCACATGTGCAAGGAAGTATTGATAAATACATTAAGCATTGCTTCTATGCTTCATACTACAACTTGTTCTTCTGAGTGATGTGTCTGAGAGCGAGCGAGGAGACGCCTGAGCAGGAAGGAGCTGAGAAATAAATGCACTGCACACAACTCAGGTTTTATCAATTTGAAATAAATAAAAAATAATGAAATTAAACACATGGTTCATGATGGGGCGGCACGGTAGAGCAGTGGTTAGCACTGTCGTCTCATAGCAAGAAGGTTCTGGGTTTGAACCCCAAGCCCGGGGCCCAAGCCTGGGGCCTTTCTGTGTGGTGTTTGCATTGTCTGCGTGGGTTCCCTCCAGGTTCCCCAGCTTTCAAGTCCAAAGACATGCAGGTTAGGGTTGTCTGGTGTGCCCTGATAGACTGGTGACCTGTACCCCGCCCCCCCGTGACCCTGACAGATAAGCGTATAGATAATGGACAGATGGTTCATGATGAAACTGTATCGGGACCAATCAGACTGGTCTGAGGGATCGGATCTGACCTGCCGACACTGAGACTTAACTCCAGGTCTGAACAGGGCTTCGCTCTCCAATCTGAAGCCAAGAAGAAAAATATGCAAACCTTAAATCATCTACTGTAAATTTACTGTAACAATGGGTGAAACATGGCAGCCATGGTGTTCCTGTTATGTTTATGGTAATTTCCTCAAGATGTGGCCCCAGCACCTGTTCTCCAAGTGTATACATAACCAACAGGCTTTGTACTGTGGGTCATCGCAGAACAGAAAACACACTGTCCCTGCTAATGTCGGATCTCCTGTATCTTCATATCGAAGATGAATCAACATACTAGTAATAACAAACTTTATTTATATTTTTAGATTGCAGCTCTACGTGCGTCACTATATGACTGACGTAAGGAACAGAAAGGAAACTGCAGTTCTTCCAAAAACTAGGGAAGCAGATGTTATGCATATATATATATATTTATATTTCCAGATACAAATTAGCAAGAGTTTCTACTTCTACTTCAAAAGTGCTTCAGCGTTTCACAGGAGAGAGAAATGTCAGAGCTATGAGATAAAAACAACAAGTGTAGCAAATTAAACTCAGAGAAAATGTACCTCTAGTGTAATGATTCAATATGAAACTGTATGTTCTCTCATCTCAAATCTCAAATCAAATCCAGCAAATCAGCCAAAATCCCAGTAAACTACCAAGATGATGTTAACTTAACTAGTCTGCATCTAGTGATCCAGCCTCCCTGTGCCTCCCAATCCACATCCACCACTCTCGTTTGCTCCACGCTGTGCAGAGGACAATCTTCGTCACTTCACATCTATCAGCCTCTGACTTGTGGTGCACATGATTCCCTCTCTTCATTTTACAGAGAAGACATAAAAAAGGACAAACTACAGCCACGGGGAAAAATAATCAGCTGTTTATCAGCCGCAGAGAGCAAATCTATTTTCCACTGTGCTGCAGTCACTTAGTGTGTCTGTGGGGCACCGCTGCTTAATGGAGGCTCAGGGTGAAAAATGGATCAACTGAACTGGTGTGAATGAACTTAGAGGGAGAGGTGTGTGTGTGTGTGTGTGTGTGTGTGTGTGTGTGTGTGTGTGTGTGTGTGTGTTTTCAGCAGAGGAGTGAGAGTATATAGGGATTAAAGTGATGATGAGTGTTATGCTGCAGGTAGTATAATTGTCTTTTCCCCGTCAGCATGTGTGTTCTTCTGACTGTGTGTGAGCATAAATAAGTGCATGTATGTAAGTGAACAAAGATTAGTGTGTGTGTGTGTGTGTGTGTGTGTGTGTGTGTGTGTGTGTGCGCTCTGCAGGGAAGCTGTATGTCTTGGTGAAGGTGCTGAAGATGCCTAATGAGGAGGAAAGCCTGGACTGTTTGTTCACAGGTGACAGGTGCACACACACACACGCACAGACACACACACACACACACACACACACACACACACACACACACAGGTCCCTGACCACAAAACAAGCCCTGCATGTGTGTAGCTCTGCACCTCTGCATGAAATGAGAAGCTATTTCAGGTGGCGCCGTTAACCACCAACACACCCTCGCATGCACACGTTGCAGACCAGATGACGCACACCTACTGCACCTACTGCTACCAACCAATCTATGACACACCCTGAACACACAAAGCTTCTCCAAACACACACACACACACACACACACACACACTCCTATGTAACCCCCCAGAAGAGATGTCTGCAGACGACTCTGTCACTGCTTCAGACAGATGAGTGGAGCTCAGAATTCAAAACTGTTTGTGAGTGCGGGTGGGGAGGGTGGGGGTTGGATCGATGCACGTCTGGATCAATATAAGAGGCTGGGCGAGTCATGGAGTGGAGCAAAAGAGAGGAGTATGAGGTTTATGCAGCTGATCTGGTTCGTTGTTTCATTTGGTCACATGAAGAAATACGTGATTCATGTTTTGAATCCTCAGATCTGGATGTAAATCAGAGCATCAGCTCATTTTCCAGCTCTGTACGCCAACATGTGTGAGTCGTATCTACAAGATCAAGTCCTACTGTGACAGAACTGTAGATGATCTTGATCTATATTTGATTATTGCTTTAATTACTGATTATGTTAACAGATTAAACGTTTGTGTCCAAAATCCAAAGATATTCAGTCGAGGATATATTTACATTTGAAATCAGTATCCACCTTTTTGCTATTTTTCTTTCCTTATATCTATTTATGCATTAATTCTGGTGCTGCTTTAGCCTGGTGTTTAGCTTTTATCTTATTTACCTGGTTTGTCTTCGATTTTGTTGGTACTTTTTAATGACCAGAGAAGAGCTAAACAGTTTCATTGTACTGTTCTTGTATAATAACAACACTTATTAAAAATACTAAATGAAAAAGAATAAATTGATTATTTTAGTGGTGGCTAATGGATTGTCTGTCAATCAAGCAGCTCTTCAGTCAACCAAAGTAAAAATACAGATAAACACAGCTTCCTATTTAATTTGTTTAGCAAATGATCAGTTACACATGATCAAGCAGAAACCGACAGGCCCTGTTAACTTTGGGTGTATAGCATCTGCAATTATGCCCACAACTGCCTGAACTGACATTCAGTTGACTGAGCATCAGGCTGAAGAGGGTAACCTGAGTGAACCTCTGTAGTTTGGCCTGATGCAGATGCAGTGGTGGAGTTCGTCAGCTCAAACACGCCCCAAGAGCAGGCGGCCAGTTCCTAAAAACCAACAAACTGTGGCTCCCTTCATTCAGACAAAATAACCAGACGGGCTTGAGGCAAGTTCCAATAATAGAAAGGTCTAAACTCTCAGATAAACAGCTTGTGTCTGTTCTACACACCAGAGGCCGCCTGCTGCAAACTGGTGAGTTATTCTTAACAGCGCTGGCTGGAGGGAACAGCAATCAGCTGAGCTCCAGATAACACAGGATCCTGGAGGAAAAGCTTGGGCTCCGTACTCATACAGTCTGTGTTCACTCCTATGTAGGATTTGAGGGTTTTGGTCAATGTGTTGGTTTTCCATTTTCCATGTGTATTGGAATTAAACAATTTGATTTAACGCCCTTTTGAAGTCTTTCAATTCAATTCAACTGTTTAAGATTTGTTTTTCCAGACTTGGCTTTGTCTCTAATGAGGAGAAAGACGTCTTTTCTTGGCATCTATAATGTCATGATGAGTCAGATAATGCTCCCAATGAAAATCAAATCATTTTCTTGGTTGTCTTAAAAATGTGCATTAAGTTTATTTAAATTGCACTAAAAAAGATTTTAAAGTAGAAATAGAAGCGGTTTAAAGAAAGAGACGAAGAGCAAAACCTAGAAAAGAAGCAACAACTGTGTAAAACTACAGAGAAGCAGTCGTCTGTCCTGAGAAACCTGAACTCAGCAACGATACATCTGTCTCCTCCTGTTTGTTTGGATTCAATTAGGCTGATCAGGTTAGAAGACATGAGCATGCTGTGTGTGGTTTAATGACATTAGATTCAGGATTTCTGGGTTTTATAGATGGTTCTGTCTCAGCACAAAACAAACCTGACCTGCTGTGGCTCACACAGCAATCATCTGCAAGTCCAACCACTGTCCTGGATCTGAATCTGATAAACAGGATCAGAGCGGCTCATCTTGAGCACAAATAACATTCAACTTCAGACTGACTGCCACGCTGTGTCCTCTCCTCTCTGTCAGAGTGCACTGACCATCACAGCCGACAGGGGGCAGCAATGAGCAGGGAGGACGAGACAAAAAGACAGTGACTGCTTTCCAACACATGATGTAAACATAACTACACACAGGCACAGGTCCTACAGCAACTTGTGTGTTAAGTTAGAGAGAGCCATTGTGTTGGAAAGAGAGAAACCTGTCCACATCATCATGAAATGCGTCAAGTGAACTGTTAATTCTCCATCTGGAGGTCTGCATAGAGAAGAGGCCAGTGAGGAGAGGAAGAGGGAAGTCTAGACGATAGCATTCCTCCCTTCCTGTCATCCATCTCTCTGATTAACCAGCTGTTTCATAACAGGCCCCATCATTATTACTCTGAACTAATGCTTCGTCCTGATAGGATTTCTGCCACCTCAAGTCTGGAAATCTGTTATAAAACATCCCAAACTGACACTAAACTCAGGGCAGGGCTCAGCCCAGCATTTCAAATCCAAGACAAGACAACAAAGATCAACTTTATGTATATTTAATTTCTCAAAACTGAAGACGCAATTAAATACTGAGGAGAGCAAAGTGGTTTTAAAGAGTGGTGTTGCCACATAGTTTGCTATTTATTTCATGTTTATTCCTATTATTCTGAGTGCATGACTGTGTAAACTTGTCTGCCTTTGACCTAGTTCCTTTGTTTCAGAGTTAGACCAGAGTTGAAGGGCTGAAGTAAACAGATACTCAAATGGTCCAGAGGCAGTTTTGATACCTGAACTTCTCTTACAGATGTTCCAGATGTAATCACACGTCTCACCTGATAACAAAACAAAAAGCCCTTATGATGCCATTTTTTGACACCAACAAAAAAATACTTCAAGCCTTGGCCAAATGTCGTGATATATGATGATGCAAATTAAGGCTGCGATTATTTAGATAGGTGATAGGGTTAAGGTTGGAATGGTCCTTTTTGTGTTTTATTCTCACTGTAATGCATGATGATGCATTTTTTTGTTGGGTCCTGTACGAAACAAACATGTTTTCTCTTCGTCTGGGCAATAAGTTTTGTAGGCCAGAGTGTCTCTGCACCACATGTCTGATGGTGCCAACAATCATATATATCAATAATAATAATAATAACGTTGTAACACATTTTATGTTAGTCAAAAAATAGCTGCCCCTGCTATTTTTTTTGCTCCCCTAAGAATATTGCATTTTTTATATTTTGATTAATTGTGCAGCCGCAATGATAATTCATATGATTGTATTTTATGTGTCCGATATGAGCTACGCTGCAAAAGCAGTGAAATGAGGGTCAAATTTAGCGGTTTCAGCATAAAAGAAACAAAAAAAACCAAAAAAAACCTGATTTTATGAATAAATATCACAATATTCAATATTATCGAATACCTCCCCACTTTTTTTACCCTGTTGTACAGGGACAGTAAACACAAGGTGCACTGACAACAGCTCTCCTGTAGCAGCGGGAAGTTTTACCTCGATTTGCACGAAACATAGGAAACGGTTCAGAGAGGGTGAGAGCAATAAGTCAGAGGATGGAATTCATAATATCCTGTCTGTCTCATCTGACTGTAGTGGATCTAATGAGGTCGTCTGAGTGAAATTAAAACAAAATTGCAATAAGACCTTAACAAGGAAGCAGTAGCACTGAAAAGCAACAGTCACCACAATAAACATGGTTGAAAATAAAACATGAAACAAATCAAAAACTTCCTTCTGTAAATGAACGTTCACCATTCAGGCTTCTGCTTCCTACAGCTAAGTCAACTCAGCTGTTCACATGATGTTTTCCTTTCAACTTTCAAGTTGAAGTGAAAGAGGAGGAAATATATAGTTACAGTGTAAGAGCAGCAACCGTTCACTGAGCAAGCCATAAAACATCTGCAGCATTCAGTATCAGTGAGCAGGACCCTCCTCAGGACACAGAACCCTGCAGGGGAAATCATGTGCCTGACACACCACAACACAGCCCTGACTCGGCCACATGGCCTGGAATCTGGGTCAAAGGTCAGCTGCTATGCAGGAGAAACAGAGGGAGGAAGGGTGACGGCGAGGATGGCTAAAAATAGCACATCAGTCTGCAGATACAATACAAAACACGAGGACATAATGACGTGACTGGGAGTCTACAGGATCTGTGAGGCTGCACTAAGGCAGTGGTGCTTCGAGCTAAATGCTAACATGCTGATGGTGAGCAGGTATAATGTTAATCATGCTCACCTTCAGCAGGTTAGCGTGCAAATGGTGGCTAAGTAACATGAAGTACAGCTGCCATTAGCCTTGTGGGCATTTGGTGATGAGGCATTGGACACGTTATATTTTCTGACCTGATGGTGGCGCTAAATCACACATGAGGAGGGGAAAAACCACAAATGTCAACCTCATGGTGGCACTACACAAAAGGTCAAAGGTCAACAGGATCATTAGTAAAAACATGAACATCTACACAAAAATGTCATCGTCAAATTTCCATCCAATAGAAATATTGCAGTCTGACATCATCATCCTCAGAGCCTCCTCTCCACACAGATTAAAAACATCAATCAACTTGATCAATAAATACAGGTTGACTCATCACAATCAGTCATTAATTAAAGACTTGATGATTTCCTCCAGCGGCTGAACAAACACTCGTTGTTAAAGACGTGAATAAAAACGGGTCGACGCCTTTATTTATGTTCTGTTATTGAAGAGTCCTAAAGAAAGACGCGTGAACAAAACATTAGACTGTATGACATGACTGCAGCGAGCGTGTGTGTGTGTGTGTGTGTGTGTGTGTGTGCGTGTGTGTGTGTGTATTGACCTAGTGCAGCTGTGCAGGATGGGACCTCTGCCAAGCCTCTAACAGACAATTACCCCACTGTGTGTGTGTGTGTGTGTGTGTGTGTGTGTGTGTGTGTGTGTGTGTGTGTGTGTCAGACCAAACAGAAGAGTGTACATCACTAAAGCTTTCTGTCTGCTACTAGATGTGACCAGACTTTAACATGCTGAGCAGCTGCACAGTCGACCCTCTTAAAGGGGCAGTCACACATTTTCTTGTCCTTCAAATTACGAAACAAGCTATGTTGTGGGGTCAATATCTATACTACATTTTATGACTCATCTATTTTTTTTAATTTTTAACATGAACATTCGTCACAAATTGAGAAGCTGCCACCAGCAAATGGTATTTATCAATTGATCGATCAATCCGACAATAATATTAACATTTACTTGCCACCTTCCATAAGAAAGTCTAAAGTGAGGAGCTCCAACAATTAATTGACTAATTCATCATTTTATTGAAAGTTAAGTTTTAGTTGCTGCTTTAATGTCAGGATTTGACCCTTTTTCTTCATCACGTGACACTAAACAGAATATTTTTGCCATTTTAGACTGTTGGTCAAAAAAAAAAAACAAGTTATTCAAAAACATAACCTTTCACAGACTTTTGCATTTTCGCCTCTCAAAACAACTGACTGAGAAAATAATTGGAACAATAACAAACAAATACAGATACAGATACTTGGAGCATCTTCCAGGTTAAAAAACATAAAAGCCGCCTGGTTGCAGGACTGGAAGATGTTAACTGTGCAGCACTGAGTCATGTGTTTGAGGTGTCTGTAAATACCTCACCATCATGAGGTAAGACTGAGGCTGCGTCATCCACACAGACAGGAGAGGAGGGGAGTGGCTGCTCATGTCCCTGGCTCAGTGTTTCCATCCCCACCTTGATTTAATACAACCACCAACAACCTCTGGATATGCACACACACACACACACACACACACACACACACACACACACACAGGAAAGCCCCTCTGTTAGCAGCCAGAAGCGAAAGCAAAGGACCAGGGACCCCCCCCCCCCCCCCCCAGAAAGTGTGTGTGTTACATTGTGTGGGAGAGACACAACCTTGATGTGCATGTGTGTGATTAATAAGTTCAGAGAATCTTTATAATTCACTTAAGTCCAACGTGTCTCAGGAGTGTGTGTGTGTGTGTGTGTGTGTGTCCGTCCAGAGTAATCAGGACTATCCAGCTGCTTCCTGCTCAGCCCAGGTGCTCCATCAGACCCCATCAGACCTCCCTCTCTCTCTCGCTCTCTTCCCCCCTGCACAAGGCCTGAGACCCACCTTCAGAAACAAGACTGGGGCTTTAAATCGAACAGGGGAGGGGCCAGTACTACTTGGTCTTAGAGAGCAGTGGCAGTGAGCCCATCACTCATTTCTGTGTGCTGTGATTCAGGGTGTGCAGAGCGAGCTGGATGTACTGGTTAACCGGTCTAACAGAACCAGGCTAGCGGTTTTCCCCCACTTCCAGTCTTTATGCTAAGCTAATCACCTCTTGGTTCTAGCTTCATGTTTGGCATCGATATAGCAGTCGATGAGTCATTTCCACAGAGCCCAGGTTGACTTGCATTTTGTGAGTCAACTCACTGCACTTTTTTTAGCTGCCTCACAGTACACAGAGCAACAGCGTCAGACTTTAAACTTAACAAACCAAAGTCCTTTCTTAAGCTGACAAAGCCACAAAACCTACAGTCAGCAGTGCGACATGATGGGCTCTCTATGGTGGAGAGGATTTCATCACTGAGCCATGACAAAGATGACAACTTTTGCTTTCTCTGACTGTGGAAATGTGATATTTTCACACCCACATGATGAACAAAGACATTAAAACAAGAGTTTGCAGTTAAACCATGAGTCACGTACATAAGCATTGTGTAGACTGACAATGAATGTACAACAAAAAATACAGATAAGATAAAACATAAACCAATAAATATTGACATTCAACTTCAATTATTCTTGTTATAATCAGCAAAAGATGAAGGTGTGGATACAAATCAGTTTGTGTAATGTTTTAGCAAATTAGTTTAAATACATGACAGCGTCATCACAATTTTGCTGAAATGAGTGATTTCCAGCATTTCTCACCAACAGACATTAAAGGGTTAACTACCTGTAACATATTATGAGAAATGGTAAAAAATTAAACAATTAAGTTCATTTTCTTTCCCGTGCTTTCATTTTTGTGTTTTTGAGATGTTTTATGATTTCACGTGATCATATGAGACACATGATAAAGAGCTATATATATATATATATA
>CM076662.1:19378711-19415072 GCA_038496675.1 Rachycentron canadum | reverse complement strand
TATATATATATATATATAAATATTCCATGTATTATTTCGCTCCGGCAGGTTAGACTTGACAACCTGCTTTGCCCTCTCAGTAACGCTGTGTGAGAGGATCATCGTGAATCTAGGTTAGTCCCACTGAGATTACGGCTCCGCTCTCACAAGGTAGACCTTTTAGCACACCGCCGTGAGAGTCAAGTGTCAGAGATTGATTTTAAGAGCTTCATTTCGCTCTGGAGGGACGGAGGAAAAAGCTCCCTGAAATTCACATTTAGATGGTTTTTATTTGGGAGAGGTGGGGGTGGTAGTTTTTCTATGATAGTTGCAGTGAGAGAGAGACAGTAATAAGTCATGTAGAGAGAGAGAGAGAGGATGATGCAGCAAAGGGCCACAGGTCCAACCCACTTTACCAGCTGAGCCACCAGGGGCTGCACCAGAAATATATGTTTTTTTTGGTTAAATACTCTTCAACTACACTCAACAAACACTACTATTGGTTGGGGATGTTTTGTGTAATTCAGCAGTTATTGACACAGCATCAGTGTATCAGTAACTTTATATAAATGGACTAAAAGAGGGAGAAGACTATAAATAGCAGTCTGTGAGTGGTGTCCCTCTGTCAAACAAGCTGCTGATTAGAGTCTTCACATCACTGTCCAACTGCCTGTGGACAAAACTAATGGCAGTGACCTGAGGATTCAGCTCCTGGGCAGTAGCTGGGGTCTCTGCCATATCGTATCAGAAACCAGTAGCTTCTGTTACCTGCACCAGTTTCCGCCATCGAACCAGAGGACAAAGTTTAAAATACATGTAATGCTGGGAAAATCAGCCACTTTAAACTCAACCACTCAAACAAAATCGATTTCATGTCTGCATTAAGCACACAAGAGGCAAAGAGAGACATACACCAGGGTCCATTCAAGAAGACTCATAACTTAAATTGTCACTATGTTGAGCTCATGTTTCCTGAGATTGTCATCAGCTTGCTGGAAAAGCCTAAAGTGACTGTTACATTATTTTCAAGACATTATTAGGGGACCTACAGGTGATAGGCGGTGCGACACTGAGGCTGATGTCATTTTTCCAAAGCTCTTGTTTACTGTAAGTGTAGCTGACTGGGCTGTGACTCACAAGATGGCGCGACACCTGGGAAACTACTGACATCACTGTCAGCGTCAGCGTGTACAACGTGTTGAAAGACTGAAGTGTGATCGACGTGTGGTTTGTAAATATAATTTTCTGGGGTGCTTCAACAGTCTGTAAAGTTGCACACAGTCATACTCATGATCAGTTCCCCAAGGTGACAAATTCAGACGTTGTTTTTGCTGCTCGACTGTTCAAAACCTAATCACATTCACTGTATAATAATATATAACAGAGAAAAGTTGCCTGACAATGTTTTTTCTTCTTAGCTGTAATCTGCATTTCACCAAAGGGGTCAGAGGTCAGAGAGGAAAGGGTTTGAAGGTTTGAAGGACGCTCTGACAACAATGATGCCAATACTGGTTCAATATTAGTCTATTGGAGTTTGATCTAAGTTGTTTCTCTATCAGAAGCACTTCAGATATCATTATGCACCTGTATCAGTCTCATGAACATGCATTATGCTTAATATTGATACAAGGATTTGTGATTGATAAAAGTGATAATATGCGACACATGAATGATGTGAACTCTGGTACATGTGCTGTATATGTGTATGTGTGAGTGTGTGTGTGTGTGTGTGTGTGTGTGTGTGTGAGCGTTCGTGTCAGGACTCATGCTCCACGGGGGGTGGTGGTACACAGGGATCTTACATAACCCTCTGAGCTCTGATCTCAGTCCTGCTAAAGCTGCCTGGAAAAACCACAGCACCTCTGCAGTCAAATCAGACGAAGCAATCAAATGAAGTTCGTCAGTGACTCATAACAACATTAATGGGAGAGGAGGTATGCACTGAGGCTGCTGGACCGCGAGCGCTTTATACAAAAATACTCCTGTCTCATTAGTCTCCTTAGTGCATCTTCAAGCAGAAGATGAGCAGTAACTCTACTTGAGATTTTTTTTTTTTAGCTCAAATTAAAATCTGGTGTCAGATTTTCTTTAAGAAATTTAAACAGCAGAGAGTGAAAGTTCTGTTTGTCAAAAACTGGCCTCACCAATGTTAAATCATTTCCTCTTTTCATAGGAAGATCAGGTAAGTTATACACATCAAATATTACAGCTGTTTACAACTGATTCTCAAACCTAGTTTTGGATTCACCTGCTACAATTTCTTGCCCCCTATTGTTGACACATACACATTATATATCTGCAATAAACTGATAGGTGCATGATGGTAAACCAGGAGGAAAAACATATATAAAAGGACAAATCTGTCTCCTTAATGTCAACTGAAGTGTCTGGTGGTTGAGAACAGCTAAAACCTTCATGATGAACCTTCAAGCATTTAATTTATAGGTATAAAAGTAATTTGGAGAAATGATTCAATAACAACAAACAACGTTTCTTTTCAACTGCAGTTCTCAGTTCAACTTCAGAGTTGAGTCAAAATGAAACCGGCTCAGATTCTCTACTTATTTCTCATGCAACATTCAAGACAACAAGAGAGACAGAGAGTCTACAGCCGTCAGAGAAGAAAAATAATTGATCTTAAATACCCAGACAACATTTTCAAATCTGACTCTTTCTGTTTCAACATACTGATACTACAGACTAGGTCCATTAAGGCCCTCTGCTTTGGGTGAAGCAGACAATGTGCTGCACCAGTGAACCTCTCATGTACTAAAGTGAAAGTGACCATTTTGCACAAAGCAGCCATGCGTTCAATAGTGAAAATACTATTATTATTACTATTGTTATTATACAAAATATGTTTAAAATCAATATGTAAAGACCCAATCTGCGTCATAAATGTAAACAGGAGGGAGGCACCTCCTCCAACATTTCACGACACCGTATTTAAACCTGGTATCAAAGCCACACCGATTGACAGGTCTCTTAAAAAGGCTTAAAACTCGAAGCCACACTGTTCAATGATGAGAATTTGTTTATTTAAATGATCAAAAATGACTGACAGAGCTTTAATTATTTAATGCTTTCAACTCAAAAGTCCAAAGTTATTGCAGCTGCCAGTTTCAGGGCATTTCTCTGCATGCGACCTGCACTCTGACCTCTGACCCCACGGGGGGGCGACGCAAGACAAAAGAAACAGGGCTTTGTGTGAATGGGGTTCCACGGTGACAGACAGAGCTGGTTTTGCAGTTTCTCCAAGTCCCACTAAGTCTGAGCTCCAGCAGCTACACGCATCTTTGACATTCACCTGCCGAGCTGACTTAACTGCTGCTTGCCTGACAAAACGCACACACATACACGCTCCATCCACCGTTAGCGAGTGTGTGAGACGACTGTACGACGAGCATGATTTAACTCTCTCTGACAACAACTGGGTCACACGCTCACACCGTGCTATTAGGAATTTACTCTCGCACATACAGTATATATACAGACATAGTGTATAAACACAGCTTTGACCTACATATCAACACGTGACAGTCGAGCCTCGTTATGTATAATACAACATGTCACATCTCACCAACACACACACACACACACACACACACAGACAGACAGGAGGTGGGTACTGCATCCACATACAGGAAATGACATACGGGGAAGTATGGGGTTAAAGGTGGTGAGTGGTCACTTCCTGTTTACCTTCCCTGCTCCTGCCTTCACCTCTTAACCCCTTTTCCATTATCAGTTGTGCTCTGGGTTCAAAACAGATCAGCCATCTATCAAAGGCCTGTTGTCATGATTTAGCATATGAAGAGAATATATTACAGCTGGTTAGCACTGTTGCCTCACAACAAGAAATTTTCTGGGTTCGATTCCCGGGCCTGGGGCCTATCTGTGTGGAGACTACCTATGAGGTTTCCCTCCAGGTTCTCCGGCTTCCTTCCAGTCCAAAGACATGCAGGTTTTGGTTAATTGGTGACTCTAAATTGCCCGTAGGCTTGAGTGTGAGCCCTGCAATAGACCGGCGACGTGTCCGGGGTGGACCTCGCCCTCGCCCATTGTGAGAATGGCTGCAGCCCCCCATGACCCCGATAAATGATTACGATTAAGATTAAGTGTTATTAAGTTATTACTTCAATAGCATTGTTTATTTCATTGCTCATTTCACCCAAATCAGCGGAAAAAAACCAACTGACTCCTTTTTCCACTGCCAGACACAACTCCGAGGAACGTCTACCACGTGTCATCCCCGGGTTGGTGCTCCGGTCAGTGTCAGAGCCTCCTTGTGAGACACTTCGATCGGGGATTGTGTGTTTTTAAAAGTTACTCTGGGGCTGCAGCTTATTCTGTAGCTACTGTTGGTGACGGTCTGTTTCAAATGTTTCCGCTCTGAAAGACGTCACAGCATGGAAAAGAGATTTTTCTCTGTCATTTGACCTGGGTCTGAATGCTGATTGTAGCCTTCTCTGTTGCTGACACAAGCCCAACGTGAGCAGGTCTTATCTTTGAGGAAATCCGTTTTATCTTTGAAACTAAAAGTAGCAATGTACCAATCAAATTTTTTCCTTCTTGAAAAAGTATTTACAGATTCATGTGTCACTTACTGGGATCCTTAAAATAAAAATTAGACCTGAATGTGGCCCGTCATGAGTAGATTAATGCAACTGATTGCAGAAACACTGAGCTTTATAATAATAATGACAAAGAGATTCTATTTAGTGTTGATCAATCACTTTAAGGCCAATATACAGTTTGTTTAATCACCTCCAACACAAATCCACCACATCACATTGGTGTATTTCAGTCTAAAACATGAGCAAACATCCCACTTGATATTAGCTTTCCCATGCAGGGGAAGGATTTCCTCAAACCTTGTCCAAATTTGATCAGCAGTTGCAGAGATACTGCGTGAATAAACCTCAGAAGAGGAAAATCAAATCACTCGTAAAACAAATGTTTCAATAGAACCAAATGTGGAAAAGTGTGAAGCAGAAGAAGCTAAAGCCCTGATTACTTACTCTTTCACCACTTTTTACGTTTGAGGTTTTCTAAATAAATGGTTTTGTATAATTAGTTGTCACAGAATGGTCCTTAGCAATAAATAACCAGCGTCCATACATGACACTTGACATGACAAAGTATGACAGAGAGAAACACAGGCAGAGTCACAGAGCTGTGGCAGTAGGTCTGTAACTGTTTTCTGGCCTAATGGACCGGCTCCTTTCTCATTTGTCACCTGCCCACTGCTGATTCACATCTAGGAAACGAGAGGACCATCAGTGCTATCAGTGGGCTGCTGGTGGAAACTCCCTGCTGCCACTGCCAGGGCAGGGGGAGGAAAAAGAGAAGTGCTCACTTCAAGGCAACGAGTACCTAATACCTCAGTGAGAACGAGTGGTGTGTGAGGGATGAGGCTGTCGCTCATGTAACCTGCACTGTCATAACCTCCCTCCCACTCACATACATATGCACGCACACACTCTCTCTCTCTCCCAACTTATACACACTGTAGCTTGGTACAACACATACTCGCTCATCACAGCTTCTCTGGCAGGGCGTTTCCCACCCTCACTCACCACAGTGGCTGCACAGGAGAGCTCATGCTTGAGCTTAAATTTAATTTAATACTACAGTACATGCATTAATCTGCCAAATCAGGAGGTAAACACACACACACACACACACACACACACACACACACACACACACACACACACACACACACACACACACACACACGCGCACACACACGCAGTAATCTCCTCTGCCAAAAGGCCATCCATACCAGCTCCACTCCTGGATTAAAGGCTTTTATACTGTAATCTATCATGCATGATTTATCGTGTACAGTTAATGTTTGTACACTGAACTCAGTGGGTTTCAGCTCCTGTGTGTCAATTAAATCAGTGATCAGAGTGAAGCTGCAGACAAACACTGACAAGGTCAAAATTAATGAGACGGCTGCAGACGACGTCACACATTTAGTATATTCTCTTACAACAAATATTACAGTGTGGTGGTCTGACACGTTTGCTGAGATATTTATTATTATTATCATATTATAATTTTGTTTAGAAAATGTCACAAATTAGCAAAAAAGCAGAACTGAATCCAGAGATATTCAGTTTAAATTATATAAAACAGAGGAAATTAGCTTCTAAGAGACTCTGCTCAATTTCTCATGGATACAATAAAGAATGGATGAAACAGGTTTGACAGCAGAAAATTAAAAAGCTTCCAGTTTCTTGTTGGCTGGAAGAGTTTTTCAAAAACATTTGTAATGAAACAAGAAGCTGTTTAATGTTTAAATTTGGCCTAAAGTGATTGGAGCAGTGCCTTTGTTTATGATGTGTGTCAAAATGCATAGGTATTTACATAAATGTGCACATTAGGGCTGCGACTATGGGATTTTATTTCCATGATGAATTCATTATTTTGTCAACAAAACACGAAATTATTGTGATCCATATCAGGGTGTGGTATCACTTTAGCATCTCCAATTAACCTAAGGAGCATGTGTTTGAACTGTGGGAGGACAAACCAAAAGATATACCACCAAACAAAATAAGTATTTGTGCTAATAAATTGTTTTGTTTGTGTTCATTTCTCCTATAAAAAGATTTGATTTGACACAAACAACTCATGCAACTTTAACAGCATCAGCATGGACATGGACACACAGCTCAGTATATAACAGTGGACCCCTCCCACCACTGATGCTGCCTTCATAATACTATTTGGGGCAAACGCAGTAGCTGATGGGCTCTGTGCTGGTGTAACATCAGTCACCCAGGAGTAAGAGGCTAGCAGGCTAATCACAGTGATGTAGTCTGCCTGCCTGTCTGACCCGCTTCCCTGTGGTTTGACAAACAGCCTGGGGAACCAGAGGCTGGATTTTGGTGAAATATCTCTTTAATAGCCTTCTGAGTCTGAAAGCTTAGATGGAGGACAGGTTTGAGGGCAGGACCTGAAGTCAGGCAGAAAATAGCTCAAGGAGATACGTGTGTGTGTCTGTGTATTATGTGTGTGTGCGTGTGCTGTCTCAAGGCTGCCTCGCCAAGAATAAGCGATTAACAGGAGCTGGACTGACCCCGTTTTATTCCAGTCTCTGAAGCAGACCCATGGGGATCAAAGACTGGGGAGGTTACATAAGCTCTACTCCCAGAAGACACTCACATATACAATATAACAGCCACTGTCACAGTCACACAGACACTGAGTGGCCGCACAGACTTATTACCAGCACCACTGCTGACAGAGTCCACACATGAGCCAGACACGGTGATGAGCTGTGGCTCTGGTGGGTCCAGCCAGGAGCAGCCATTTACCGGCCTCCCCGGGTTTTCAACTCTGCTGGATTCAGTCGACCAGTCAAAGCAGCTGTGAGACACCGGGGCAGAATAAGGGGGAGGTGGACTGAGGGAAAGCGAAAATCAATCTGATAGCTTGAGTTTCCATGCCAGGGGCCACACAAGAGCCCGACCGACCAGGGAGCGACTGATCCAATTTACCTAAGAAGCCCAGCTGTTACACTGAGACACAGAAAGAGAGGGCTGTGTCTGCATGTGTGTGTGTGTGTGTGTGTGTGTGTGTGTGTGTGTGTGTGTGTGTGTGTGTGTGTGTGTGTTAGAGACAGAGCGCCAAGAAAAACCACTGTACTAGCACTTTCCTTTCTTCTCCCTTTTTGTAATTCCATTTTTATGCCGGTCTCCACTTTGGCAGACGAGAGTTGAGACGAAGACATTAAATCTTGTTGGCTTGCTAAATAATGTGTCTGTGTGTGTTGGTGTATGTGTGTGTGTGTGTGTGTGTGTGTGTGTGTGCCACACTCTTTCTCTGTGCCTTGGCTCATGACAGGCTATATATTATCCATACATCACCTACATGTAACTCTGATTTCATTATGGGCACAAATAGAGAGCAGTGCATGTGCAGCATGACCTTCAGTGAGCAGGTTTCTTATCGAAAGCTCCTCAGCACTCATCATTTCCCTGTTCCTCCCTCTTGTACAACAGTTTTAGAGTCTGCACCGTCCTCCAGTGAAGTGCAGTTCAATTTTAGTTTGACATATTGAGAGACAACTAGCTGTTGAAAGGTATGACACAACCCCCCACCCTCCCTCACTCTTCTGTCTCCCATCAGCTCATTTAAGATGGTTTATGAATAGAGTTAGATATAAACAAAATACGTGAGCCGTGCAACTCCAAAACATGTCCCATCACCTATATTACACAACCATAACAAACTAACAAACCACACAGCTCTCAGCTCCCCAGTACTACACACTTCTCCCACCAATGGATGGACCCTATCCACCTCCTACGCCCTAAAAATCAATACCTAACACCTTGTTCATTTACTTATTTTATAGATCTTTTTCTTTCTTCTCCCTCTACTCCTCTCTCCCTCTCAGTAAATCAAAATATATAAGTCAAATATAAATCTGTGCAAACAAATATAAATCTGTATTGACAACAAAAAGCTGTCAGTCTTTCTGCAGTAATGTGTAAATACAAAATACCCGATCATGCATTAAATCACATAATGACAAATGAGCTGTTTTAACATGCTATGGTAATATGCCAGCTATGTTTGGGGAGGAGTGGGGGCTCACATCAGGGTTAAATATTAATTAATATTAATATTAAAACATCTTGGACTGAATTCTTTCTGAGATCTTGAGCTACTAACAGTTTTTTATTTTATTCTAATTCTTTGTAAAGGAATTTACAGAAAATAGATGACAAGCAACAGTGTGTGTTAATATTTCTACACCAATTGCTGCCAGTTTGTTCTCTCTGCAGAGATGTGACTCTGACCTCTCTAGCTGACTTTAACCCTGACTCACCCTGAGTACTGCATCTCTGAAATACACATCACAAGTATGGTCAACACACGCTGACGGATACAAGACCACGCACACAGACACAGTCACACGGGACTGTACAATCATATATTCATCTTTGCAGCATTCAGCTGCAGTGAAACAAGTCTCTGTCTGGAGGACCCTTCCATGCGTTTACTGAAAACACTGTTTCAGAGCTAATTATGCTCCAGTGCAGATGAGATCGGGCAACCAGAGCATGAAAGGGTCAAGGAAGTCCTCACAGCCTTGGAGCAAGACCACCCTGCTTCACGCTGCTGTCCAACATTCGTCTGATGCTGCTTGCACAGTTTAGATGGTGCAGAGATCAACAGTATTATTAAGGGACATCTGGGGATGGAAAGTTTTCTGAAGAGAATCACATGTTTAAATCTGGTTCACAGCTGCTGGTTTTTTTTTGTTTTTTATTTCTTCTTAGTAGCAGATTTTCTTATATGTATTGCCAATATCTTAATTCTAACCATCAGATCAATACATGTGATTAATGAGTTTTCCATTGTACTTGATGCACTTTTAGGTTGATTCTTTCCAAGCTGTTTTGGAGTCAGGTGTCATTTCCAGCAGCACACAGGAATATAAATGAACAAATATAAAATAAAGATTAGAAATATATGCTCCTACCAACATCCAATGTATTGGGCCTGTATTTCTACAATTCATAACAAAATGCTGATTAGTTTCAGACTCCAAACAAGATAATTACTGTTTCTACTCAAGTAATGTATATATATATATATATATATATGCACATCATCCACACTGTTAACAGTAAATCTGCTGCCATCTATGTGGTTCACTTTACTTTTGATTATGGCAGGAATTTAACTTTTGTCGCTCCCTGGATGCCACATATCAACAGTCACCTGCAGTCACCTGTAGTCACCTGCAGTCACCTGCAGTCACCTGTAGTCACCTGCAGTCACCTGTAGTCACCTGCGATCACCTGTAGTCACCTGTAGTCACCTGCGATCACCTGTAGTCACCTGCGATCACCTGAGGTCACCTGTAGTCACCTGTAGTCACCTGTAGTCACCAAACACATTAGTTTCTAATGCAGACATGATAGAGCTAAACATCTGACTGGTGCCTTGATATCAAGTGCTATTAACACACATTAACGCTGATTCTACTTTGAGTAGATGGACATGTAGTGCTGCTGGTTACCGCCATGTTGATGGTTAGCCACAGCCACCACCCCCCTCCCCCATGAGCAGCCATGTTTCAGTGTAAGACCAGGGGCCAGAAAGGAGAGAGTGCAGCCAAGCTCAGAGCCACGCCACGCCAATCAGTGCTAAAAAGGTCGGAAAGGTCGCTGGCGCCCATTGGCTGGGAACGAGCAGTGACAAAGAACAGAGAGGAGAGGAGGAGGAGGAGGAGGCAGGACAGGTCACTCCGCTGAGGTGGGGGTGGGGGCTCTGACCACATGGCCTTCAACCACATGACAAACTGCAGGGCAGAAGAAAGCAGGGCAGCTAGCATGTGGGTGAAATGCAACAATGGATACTGTAGAGCTGGAGCTGCTCCTGAAGCCAATCATTTGAATAGAAATCAGTTTATCCAGCAGCAGATGCAGGGGAATCTTCGCTGGTGGCATCAGCACAGACACGATTTACACAGTGAACATTACATGTGGTTTTGAATTCCAGCCCGAGCAGCCGATTCCTCTGCCACAATGTGCTGAAAAACTCACTTTCTCAAAACATTTCAACGTTTTTAACCAACAAATGACAATTTTAAACAAGGACCATGACATCACTGGCACATAATGTCCAGGTGTTAATACACAGACTGCAGCTTTCTGAATCTTCCTGATTTACTGATCCCACTGCACTGACAAGTCAACTACCACCCACTGAGCCAAAAACAAAAACAATTCATACTGACAGAAAGCCTTCTACCGTCATCACGTGGTCTCCATTAAAGATATTTCTCAGCCAATACTGGACTTTAATGTAATAACTACAAATTGAATTTCCTTGTCTGATTACAGTTAGATAGAAACGCTGTAATCTGTTATGTTTTGTTTGCACATTTTGTTTTGTATTTAATGATCCATAACAGTCTAACAGTGCGTCTTAATTTAAAGGCCTAATAAAAAGTTTTCCTGTCAATGTGCGCTGAATAAAATGTGATGTGTTCTCACAGTATTCACAGTGGAAAATACTAATTTTGCCAAAAAAAATTATCTTTTGGCAGATTTTCTGGATGAATTATTTTACAAACAGAGAAAAAAATGACAGCTTCCAGGATAAGATCTGATGTTTAGTTTTGTCCACAGATATTTAGAAAAGCTAAAGAAAGTAGCTGGAGACAAGCCTGACGCTTCAAAAATGATAAACAAAGAAAACCTGATTCATTGATAATCAAAATAGTTGTTAAGCTATCAATTCTATTTATTGCCAATGGCCTTTAAATGCAAAGTTCTTCTCAATCTCTCGCAGGGCCAGTCCCCACACAGAGAGTTTTGGAAGCTCTGGGGTTGAACTGTCTTGCATTCAGAAATAAAAACTTTTGGAGACGATGAGTCACACCCAGTCACTTCCTGATTGGTTTTTATCAGCCACGAATACCAGGGGTGAAAGCAACAAGAGTAACAAATCACAAGTGCTACTGGCCTTGTTGTCTTGTGCAGTGAAGTTCTGCAGGTTGTCTGTCTTAGTTTTTAGTTTGCGTAGTATTATCTCCAACTAACCAGCTGAGTACAACTGACAGAAGACGACCAGTTCACTGTTTACACCTGCTCATCCACACCCATTGATCATGACTTGTCTTGTATGTGTGTGCTTTCAGGTGTGTTAGTATGGACACAGATGATACGGATACGGAGCTAAAATGTCCGTCTGGACAAAGATATTAGTGTGAACGCAGCCTCAGGCCAGCAGAGGTTTCATGGACAGCACAGAGAAAAATCCATGTAGGTTTGTTCCACTTCACAATCAACCTGACTCGGTTTCAGATTGTATCACACTGGCCTGTTTTCTGTTTTTGTTGATTCATGAATACAGAATTCTAGCGTAACCCAGATCAATCAGGACATGAATGTGAGCTAAATGTTTAAAATGCCACAACCAAAACAACAAAAAACACACAAACACCTCCTGAGTCTCTGTCATCTGTCAGACCTGCTGCACATCTGGACCAGGAAGTGCTCTAACCAGCTTATTACCTGCCACACACAGATGCTGCTGTACTACTGAAAGCGTTGAAGGTACTGGGGGATTAATTTGATTTTGCAGCCCCTTGGGGTCATTTGTTGTTTTTGTGCTGGAGTGACAGATACAAAATCTGGACCATCACAGTGCTGTAGATGCCCAGTATCAGTATTTGGCCCAGTACTTTCACTGCACAGTGGTTCTCCATATGTGTACCAGTCTTAAAAAAGCTTTCACACTACAAACAGAGTGTTTTATCACTTCATATTATCAGGTAAAACATTTCAGTCTCTGGATGTGAACAGGTTGTCACATTTTACTGTCTCCTTGTTTCCCTCAGTCTCATTTCATATTAAAGGTACAAGAAAATGCTGTCGTCTTTTATTTTCCAAATACTCGTCAGCTTCATGTAGCAGAACCACGGAGACGTTCCTTCCAGAGGAAGCAATACATCACTGAAGTCAAGTTCTCAGTGATAATAAATCTCCAAATGTGGGATATCATGAAAAGACAAACCCAAAACTGTGAAAAAATGTTTTTGTGATCGCTAAGGACTGATATTTTACCACTTCTGACAGCAGGTACCGTCTGTCTATCACACGGCAGCCATGCCAAGATGCATACCCTGGTTTGTGATCCCTTTTCCTCTAAATGGGACCATAATTTAAAAAAGGAACATCCTGTTGTACTGAAGAAGATCTGAAACTAGAGAATGAGGCCATGAGGCTATGAGGAAAAGGTTTACTGAGGTAAAAACCAAGTGAGAAGTAGAAGTAGTCATTTTCCCATAGACTTCAATACAATTTTTTTTCAACCAGTGGAGTCGCCCCCTGATGGTGATTAGACAGAATAATAATAAAGTTTGAACCCAGAACCTTGTTGCTGTGGGGTGCGGTGCTAAACACTTGAGCACTGTGCCGCCCCAGCACTGGTGGCTTCCAGGTCTGTATGTGTCCGTCTGCGTGAATGTGAACTGGGCTGCGTGCTGAGTAAAATTAACTTGGTTTAAAAAAAAAAAAAAGTACAGCAAAGGGACACAACGCTTTGTGCTTGTGTAAGAGATGAGAAAATGAAAGCTGAACCAGAACAACCATGTAATTAGACTGTGAATATTATGTGCAATGTCAACCGCTCGGCAGGGTTTTAATTGAATAAATGTGACACTTTTGCTGCACTTTTGAGCAGAATCTCAGTGGATCTCAGTGTTTAACTGCATACACGAGTTTTCCAGAGCCAACCAGCCATGTCACATTTTAAATCACAGGTGTTTACTATTCTCCAGCAGATGTCATTCACTGCTCCCTGGCTCTGTTCGTGGAGTATGGTTATCTTTGTGGAGCTCTGTGTGCACAGTGTCATCTGTGAATACAACCTCTCCCAGACAAATTACCTTCCCACTCATTGTACTCAGTCGCTCAAGTGATTGTGATTCCTATGATGATGCAGCTGAAAAAATGACAGATGAGCTAATTGTCTGTATTGTCAGATACTGTTGAGCATGAGAAGCAACCACGAGAGAGAGCGAGATAGAGAGAAGGTGGCAGCACGGGCATTGATTTTTAGCCGACATGACTTCAGTGGAGCTGAAATGATCAGTCCATTAAAAGATAAGTCGAACAACAGAAGATTAATCTGCAACAATTTTAATAAACGACACACGATTTAAGCAGAAATGTCAAGTTCCTGCTTCTTACATGTGAGGATATGCATCTTTTCTTCATCCTCTGTGATAGTAGACTGAATATATTTGCACTGTCAAATTAAAAAAAACAATGTCAACGTTCAATCTGGCTTTTCATTCTATTTTATTGAATATGTTCATTATATTCAATTAATCTGTGAATTAGTTGTAGTTTAATGTCCATGATTTTTTTAAACTAGAGTCCAAAGGTTTTCAATTTACTGTCACATATAACATAAAAAAAGCAGCAGAAAGTTAGGCAGGTAATTAATAACATAATCCATGCAGCACGAGGCTATAACGTGGCCACTTTACAAGGCCAGCAGGGTTTAGGTTGACACTGTGTGAAGAGGACACTGCTCTTAAACCCAAACAGCTGTGTTCAACCACCCGACCTGCTAAAGTGTCCTTGACAGGAAATCCCTTCTTGTTGCAGATTGGCTGTTATTCAGCTGATCTTGACCTTTGACTCCCGAGCCTCAGATTTTTCCTGCAGGCATCATAATAATACAAAACAAAGTGATGGACAAACAGGATCTGTCCGGGCTGCTCATTGGACTGATGCATGTGCTCTGGACGCGCTCTACACTGTGGGTTCAGCACTGACTTATGACCTTTTAACACGAGGCCTCCATCTTTCTTATCACTCTACACTGCGAGTGGGGGGGAGGGGGGAGGGTGGGGGGGGGGGGTGTCAAGCTGTCCTGGGTCCAATAGGGTTAATATCCTCTCCATCACTCACTCGTCAACAGAGGAGTGTTAAACTGTTGAATGAAACTAGAGAGGAAACACTATTGGTTAAAACACAAAGTTCAGAGAGACACACATGTGCTAATACAACCTCCACTGACCTTCATTCAGGTTGACTTATTAAGTCTTTAATCACACAGGACGCTCTCTCTACTCCCTGAGATTCACCCTGCCCGCCATAGCCTTAAACCCATTTATAACACAGTGATTATCATGAAACAGAACGGAAAGATGAAGCTCCAGAGACACTCTAATGACAGCTACAGTGCAGAGTTGAGGGCCCAGTTACCTCCAACACATCTTGTGTTTCAATCCACACCCTGATGTTTCCAGATATGCTGTCATTACAACTCATAATGTGTTTTCAAGCTGGATGAGGACTAATTTAATATCCATTAGGCTTTCTCTTTCACTGGAGCCCGACAAAGGCAATAGCTGTAATGCAGAAGCCTTCAGCTAATCATGCATCAGATCAATAAACTATAGTCAGTGAATTTGCCACAGAATCCGTCCCTGTGGAGAATCTGTGATACACATGTTTAGGTTAGCAACTCTCATCTTATCCCAGAGGTTCACAGTTTACTCTCCACATATACACATTTCCCACCAGGTAGCAGAAAGCTCTTTTCTTTAGCTTGTTTGACAAAATGTGGCTTTCTCATTCTTGCATGGAAGTCAGGAGGAGTTTCAACAGGATAAAACACTTCCATCTTATCAATAATAATAATCTCTGTCAGCCTGATTTATGTCCCAGCAGGCACTGCTGCACTGCTCAGTATTCACAGCACACACACTCCCTCGCTGGCACAAAACTCCTTGGGAAATAGGTCGCAGAGCTGGAGACTTTCAGAGCTGCTTAGTATCGGTTGAAGCTGAGCATTGTGATGTGTAAAACATGGCGTCTGAGTGTTTAGCTGCGTCTCCGTGCCTGTGCAACACAAGCTAGCCTGTGGAGGGGGGCAGCTTGTATTGCCCTGAGCAATTTCTGTATCTGTGCCATGGTTCGCTAGGCTAGGCTACGCTAAACTAAGCACTTGGCTTAACACTCGACCAGCCAGGCCTCGTGTGGGTCTGCCTTGGGCTTTTGGGTAAACAGGCGGGAGCGCACGCTACTGCTGTCACATCAAAAAACTGCTGTGGGGTAACACTGCTGACCTCGGCTGTCTGGACAAACTGAGGTCGGCTGTGAGGCAACGTCAGTCGAAACGTTTGCCTGTATGAGAACATGAGGGAAAAAAATCTTCCATACAAAGTTGATGCCAGTTTACCTACTGATACACAACATATTGGTTCCTTAAGGGCTGTTCTTGGCCAAAAATCAACATTTATGAGTATTTACATTATAAAACCTTCCCGTGATATAGAACCACACAAATATGAAATAAAACCACACTTGTCTTTGTCAGCTTGTGTGATTTAGAGGTCAGTGGATCAATATTGTGCGCTTCACTATCAAAAATAGTGCTTGGTTCTGTCTTATCTATTCATTTCCATCTCCTGCTTCGCCTCCTGATCTGACATCACAGATGAGGGAGGTGTGGGTGGAGGGTTATATGAGCTCTGTATTGCTGCTGCTCTCCTGAGATGCCATCCTTGCCAAGTCTAACACACTTTTTGAGCAATAAAATCAAAACTGGGAAAAGTTTTGTTCCAACCTGTCTCATAATTACACATGAATGCTGATGTTTCCCTCAGAGAGACGACAGTCTGAGTCTGTATCTGTGACTGATGACTTAGATTTGGTTTATTAGATAAGCTAATTTGTATTTTAACTGCAAACACATACAGAGAGAACTAAATTAAAATGTTTATCAGTCATACTCCAGCCCGATTTGAGTATTTTCTGCTTCTCTCATCGTATGACTTTAAACTGATGAACTCTGGGTTTGGGCCAAAAAAAAGAGAATGAAAAGAAAATGAAAATTGGCCGGTTTATCAAAATGAGAGTTGGATGCAGCCCTAATTTTAACTAAGCTACTTCTAATTCTTTTTAAAAGATGTTTTTACTGAGGAAAACAAACCATTTTCAAACAAACCAAGTACACAACAAAATACAAAAGCACCACCCCACATCTGCAACATCTTCAATGAAAGTCATCCTGGAAAGGTATGAGTGTGCATCAATGTGCATTAACTGTCGCTGTCGCTGCAGCGTCACAGCGTAAAAACGTCACCTCAAGCATCATAGTCAACTTCTCTCGAAAGTGCTGATGTCAAAAAATCTGCTAGCTTTTGTTTAATGTCAGTAAATCAAGTACACACAACAGAGGTGGGAAACATTAATTTGATATAAGAAATTATTTACACGTGTAGACTCATGCAAATGGGATCTGGCAGAAGTTGCAATTTTATCTTCATCATTTCTTGTCATGTAAAAAACTGAAAATTCGTCCGAATCTGCTGACGCTGCTCAACAGGCTGAATGCCCCTCAGGGGGTGGGGGAGGGGCAGATTAAGCACAAAGGCCTGCTGAAGCCAGTGTGAGAGAGAGATGTTTGGAAGATTTCAGTTGTTGTTTCACAATACTACAATACAATTGGTATATTCATGTTTTTTTATGGTGAAAAACACATCATTTTCAATCAAAATCTGATTTTATGTATTGTGTGTGTTTTTACAGGGGGAAAAAAAGACACAAAACACTGGCAGGGAAAACATTTTTTAACGTGGTATATTGAGGTGCAATCAAACAGGGTTAACAAGGTATTAAAGCATGAAGACGACAGGAGAGGCACAATCACAGGGCATAAATTCCCCCAGCAATTTACAAACCAGGAGGAGGCAATGATGGAAGCCAGCAATGCTGTTCCATACATTGCTGGCTATCCTCTCTCACTGGACAGGATCTTCAGGTGTGCTACAGGATATTAATTCATTTAATCGTTGCCTCTGTGGGGGAATGGGGTTCAGATTTCCAGTTGTGAAGAATGTACTTTTCCAGCCATTCCCACGAGCAATATGAAGTATTTTTACCATAGCCAACAAAAAGTCCTTGAGATCCAGATCCTCACGTCTAATGAGATTTTGTTTCTTATTCTAGCCATGTATTTCCAAACTTCTTTCGGATTAGAAACATTCCTTCTGCTATTGCTAAATAAAGTGTGTAACTGAACGAAGTCCCAACCTTCCCTGCAGATTAAGCCTCATGAATGGGTCTGTCAATCCAGTCACAGTCTGATTTCATAATCCAAACACAGATGGAGAACGGACAGAGCTGTAGCATCCTCCTCCCTTTCCCACTAACGATATCTCCATCTTCCAACTCCAGCAGGCTACTTCACACTACCCCACCATCTTACATCATATTACTTAATCAGGCCGCTGTATTTTTGGCAGTGCCAGCACAAAACTGCCCATCTACTGTATGTCAGGAGTTGGCAGCAGCCGCAGCGCCGCTCGGCGGGCAGCTCTCTGGCACGTAGCCTCGGTTGGCACGTCGGTTCTGTCCTCACTAAATGGAGACCATGCCGCTGCCGTCTGGATGCCGCACGGCTAGCTAGCTCGCTCTGAATGGCTGTCAGCGAGGCGAGCGTCAAGCTGGGAGATTCATTATCAGAGAGGCAGGATCTTCATATTGTTTCAGCCAGCGGATTAAAACTTCAACTGAACTTCGTGGATGATGTGGAGGGGGCACGGCTACAGGCAAACATCACAACAACAGCATGTTTGGAATAACTTCAAAAGCTCTGCTCCCACGACACAACATTTCCTACAAAGCATCTCGGATGATGTTTAGTCTGTTAAGTTGCTTACTCGCAGATCAAATAGTCATATTTGGTGCATTAAAACGTTTCCATCGACTCTGTCTGGGCCCAGGAAAGACTGAGCAGTAGACGCTGTGGAAACACTGGCCTGTTTTGAGAGCATAATGAGATGCTAGCCTACTTTTCCTTTACAGGTGTGTTTAGGGAAAACATCAAAAATAAACAATTCAAGGCTGTTCTGTGCGAGGTAAGCAATAAAAGACAAAGGCATAATCCTAATCCTGCAGGCGTACAAAGCAAACTCCCCTGATGTAGAGGCAGTCTGTGAGGATATACGCATTTGTGTGTGTGTGTGTGTGCCTGTTTACTCAGTCACACAATGCAGGGAGGAGGGGGAAGGAAAACACAGGGACAGGCAGGACCTTCCGAACACAGTTTAGCAAAATGTCAAGTACGTTCAGATCGGCGCTCGACTGAAATGTCATCCAGAGGAGGCGGCAGACAGGCAAACGCTGCAGAGGTGTGTATCTGCACAAAGTGAAGCCCAGACAAATTTATTACACCTTCTGGCCACAAACTGCACCCAACTGTTAAAGGATACAGATGAATTTAACTCCAGAACACCAAGGCCCCAATATTGTTTAACAGTGATTAAATTAGATGTAAACTCACATTACACATTGCAGCCTCAATGAAGGATCCACTAAAAAAAAAAAAAAAAAAAAAAAAGCAGCCAACTGAGGTCGAATAAAGTTAAATTATCTCATGAAGCAAGAAAATACCAAGTGCTTTAAATACAGAAGTAAAAGCAGCTCAATGTCAAAGTCATGAGACGCAGCTTGAGAGGAGCTGTGTGTGCTCAGACCAGCTCAGTCTGTTAAGAGGAGTAGCCTTCCTCCCGTGAAGTGTGCTATAATATGATTGTGCTGAAGGGCTGCATGCTTACGCCACAGGAGGAGAGTTTTATATTGAGGCCTGCCTGCTGTAACAGTGTCAGATGGTATTTATGAAACTTGTAATGGGACTGAAGCCCAGACACACCTGCTGCACTGGGAGGGGTAAAACACAAACATAAATACTAGCACCAAATCCTGGATTTTGCTTGTTCCTGCTTGATTTCATCTGTTGTTCTAGCTTTGTTTACAGTCCTGTGTTGCTACACAAATCTGATAAATGCACTATGTACATAAATACACTTGGACTTGTCTTGACTTGGATTGGGTTGGATTTTCCAAGGAAGAAATGAAGAGTTTCAGATTTAGGTTCAACATACAGCACCTGCCATGTTCTGGATTGATTAGACACAACTTTATCCTTCTCCAAATTAGTAAAGGTTTATTAAGGTAGCACAAGCATGTCTATAGCTGCACTATTAAAATGCAGGTAGCCAAGGGTCAAGCAGGGTAGGGGCCATTGTGGGAGAGAGAAAGAGGAATGACATACCAGCTACTCTCTCTCTCTCTCTCTCTCTCTCTCTCTCTGTGACGTCTTCTGTCTAGTGGCCGATATACACAGCACTTCACTGACGTTGCAGGCATCAGTTTTATGGAGTTATACATTTAAGACGGTGCCGGGGAAAATTAAATGTCACATTAACTTAATACTACAAGTAATGATTAGAAGTTACTACATTAATGTGGAAATATCATGTTGACAAAGGTAGAAGCTTTTGGCGATTGCTCTGGTGATCGTTTATCACCGAGCTCATCATCCATCGGCACGACCCTTAAGTTTGTATCACAGCCACATTCATTACTCATTTATTATCAATTAATTCATTGATGAGCGTCTCATTTAATCAATTAGTCCTTCACAGAGTAATAAATGCTCATATCACTCCCACAAGAAATATTTTCCCTGGAGAAGCTGGAAACAGTGAATATTTTGGCCTTTTTGTGTAAACAATTCATGATTTAGAAAAATAATTATTTGATATTCGATTCATTTTTTCAGTAGGTGCTGAACAGCTGATTGACTATAGACAGAGCAAGCAGTGAATATGTGTAGGTGTATTGTAGTGCTCGAAGTGGGTCAGTACACACAGATACACAGTACCAGCAGTTGTTTAATTTACTCTACCGTTACTACTTTCTTGCGTACTGACATTTCTCATAAGTCGTATGTGCCTTATATTAACTATAATACCCAGAGACACCATGTGCTCCACATGTTCACCTCTCAACAAATCAAATTAACCCACTTGCCAGAGCCGAAGTGAATTAACCAAATCTAATATAGTATATCTGTAGAGACTGAATATGTTACCACCTGATAGGTAACTACTCTTTTATTCTCTCTCTGGCTAAACTCACTCTTATGTCTGTGTCTGTCTGTTGTGTTTGAGTCCATAGGGATAATTTAGTGCCAGTGTGATAGTAAGCGATAACCACATGCTTCCTCTGAAAGATGTGGAGTAACTCTATTTCAGATCTATTCTATTACTGTGCATACACTGCATAGTGGATTGTATCACATCAATAAATTGGCAAAAACAGTTCTTTGAGAAAAAAAATACATATCGCAAATACCAGCAATATCTTGTGTCTTTTATTCACTGTAGAAATTGAGAATTTAATCATGTTTTATATCAGCCGATGCATAGGTGAGTAATGGCACTTTTTTTCCCTACTTCAAGCACAGAGATTAGTAACTGGTATCAATAAGTGTATAAAAACAGGAAGAGGGGGAGTGATCTGGGGCAGGGGGCTCACAGACTCATATATTGACCTTGTAATCCAATCATTTTTTCAGTTTTGTACTCTGCAGAGACAAAGATCTTTCTGTAATGAAAGGCCTTTATGCCATCTCTCCAGAAGTTTTTTACAATCCACCACAACTGCATACTGCTGTAAAAGTGGTCCTGCCGTTGAACTCTTGGCCCCTGTCTCCCTTCTCTGTTAGATCGTTAAGACCAAAGCGACTGGAGAGTAGCGAGTCTCCGCTCAGGCTCCCTGCAGGTTGGCGAGATTAACTCCAAGTTTCTCTGAGCTCACATTAAGATGCCTGCTGCATGAGACCGGAGGGGAAAACAAACAGCGTTGATGAAACCCAGTCAAAGCGTAAAAGCTGCAGCCTGGGAGCTGCACCTGTGCCAACTCTCATATAACCATCACCCAAAAAGGAAAACTGCAGCCGAGCCAGACTTTGGCTTGGGTTTCATGCTTGATGAGGGCAGGAAATTAAACTTTCTGCCCATCGATTACACCAGCTGATGGCTTCCAAAAGTCAACAGCTCATTTGGAATAGCATGGCTGATACCACCATTTAAAGACCAAGGCCAAACTCTGTCAGGGAGTATTCGCCTCAGTAATATCAGTATAATACATTAATTAAAGAATCTGACTTACTGGTTACCCATCTTGGTTTTGCTGTAATTTTCCTATCACTGTTAAGATAAACTGTAACCTCTCCAGGCAGTCATGTGGTTTGACATCTTCAGTTTACATGTTGCACTGCAGACGGTTTACCTGCCAGGTGTGAAGATAGCACATTGTTTCCTGTGTCACACAAAAAAAGACACACAACTGCAAGTGTGGTGTAACATTAAGAATATTAGCTTGTTTCTTAAAATCAATTCCATGAAATAGAAATGATCCCAACCAGTACTGGTGCAGAGGAAACCCTGTAAGGACACAGAGCAGTCACTCACATCCTGCCATAACAGACACACCTTCCTTCAAAGTAAACAAGCCACACAATCATACACATTTGTTTATGCTTCAGTACTGTAACCATTTTAACAGCGAGGCCTTGCAGCTTTCCACAGGTGTGGTGATGCAAACAGTGTCAAAGACACAAGCTTTGATATCACAACACATACACACAAAGGTATTTAAAGGCGCTTTGGCTTCGCCCCCCAGGTTTCACCCAGCGAAGGTAGATGCAGAGACAAAAAGACGTGCGAGCCTGCAGTGTTGCTGCTCCGCATCTCTTGTAGACTGAACAGCTGACACCTCAGCATTCATTCTGCAGCAGCAACACTGAAGACAAAACTGCTTTGATCAACAAAAATCTACCAAAGTGGATAAGCACGGTGGCACAGAAAAGACTGTGTCCTACGTCCTGAACACTCAGCAGAAAAGAGGATAACCATTACAGAGGGAGACAAAATTAGAAGTGAAAATAAACACAGAAATATAGTGAAAGCGGAGGGGAAAGAAAAATGTGTTTGTTTAATCGAGAATGCCTTGTGGTGACACTACACAAGAGCTGCACCTAATGGTTCATTAATAATTGATTAATTCATTAATCTGCACATTATTTTCTCAATTAATCTATTAACTGTGTTCGAAAATAGTGAAAGCTGACAATTCCCCAAAGCCAAAAAAGCAGGAAGTCGACAACATTTGGTATGCTTGCTGTTACTAAAATTGTTTCAGCTCTAAACTGCAAAAGGAAATGAGGGACAAAACCACCAGAGACACATCACAACTGAGCATCAATGTCCTTTAAAATCCTGCAAAAAAAAACATCATGCCAAATAATTTCTCTGGAGAGTGTCCACTGTGTTATAGACAGAAGAGCTCCAGTGACACGGTGCATGAAGGTCTCTGCCTCGACAGAAACAGTGTGAACCATCCAGTCTGCTCTACTTGTTTACAGGTTGTCCTCCTTTATTCCATGACTCCTGTGGTGCTACCTGCAGGGTCTGGAGGGTCCCATCACGGCATTTTACCAATCACAAGCTAATCACTTATGGGTGGAATATGGAGCGATGCACAATATGTGGTGAGCACTGCTGTTCAGCTCCAGAAATATTGAAAAATCTATTTCTCTGACACCTTAAAATCACTTATTTTGTCCCTTATGTTCAGTCAATTTACATTTGTGAAGCTACAATCAGCAAATATCAGGCATTTGTCATTTGAATAAATCACTTAAACAATTTAAAAAATATTATAAATTAGATTTTTATGAATGAATCCTTTCATCTCTCCTGGTGAGTATTGCTCATGCTAGCCACCAGCTTCTTTATTCCAACCACACTATTAGTGCTATGGTAGTAAACATAAAGCACATTGCCTCTTGTACAACAAAGGATGTTCCCAGAAAATTGACCACATCACATTTTTACAGTTTCATGGACAGGCTATAGGCTGAGTCATGAGTCACATGAATCAGATAAAAAGCTTGTGCGGTGTGACTTTCAGGCCCTGCCGACGCCCTGCCAAGAAACAAGGTTGGGGTAGTAATGCAGTTATTGTCACAGCGCCGGTGTAAACGTGTTGCTTCATGCCCACAGCTCATCAAAAACCAAGCACTCTTCTCACCCAGCAGCCGCCTCAATTACAGCAGCATCAACCTCCCCCCACCCACCTCCACCTCCCGGCTCTGTCGTCCCTCCATCCAGTCTGGGCTGTACTTTCATCAGGGCTGGGTGGCCTCCATTAGTGCTCCTCCGCGGGGACAGGACAGCCTCTAAAGCACAGCACTCAGGGAGCACACTGGGGCCCCGCACTTTACCCTAACAGCTTCATCAACTCTGCATCCCTAGAGCCAGACACACTCACTCACACCAAACACACACACACACACAACCTCTGGAGGGCCCAATTAGCAACCATCACCTGTAATTCAATAACAACACTCCCTTTCTTTCAGCCTCTCCAGCTCCCTCTTGCACTCCACCGTGAATTTTCTTGCGTGATTTAAAAACGGACGACTCCTAATGTTCTCCTTCATCAACGGGCAAATCTAAATCTGCGCTGACAGTTTATTAAGGGCTTTGAATAGACGTGCATACTTTGTTTGCAAGCAGGAGGTGTCTGCCCCCTCCTCTCCCGTCTTCCTCCCGGTGTCCACTTTTACAAGCGTCATATATCATCCCTGTGGCTCCACACACTGCAAATCAAGCCCACAGGACACAGGATGGAGGACAGACACAAAGAGAGAATCCACATTGCACATCTCTACTCAGCTTCTAATCAAATCCTCTGCTCCATTTTAAAACGTGTTCGCCCACCATCCATCCTGCACGGTGAGAGAGGGGAAACAGAGAGGCAGCAGCTCCTTCTCTCTCTAACTATAAAACTAATATGGCATCACAATAAATAAAGAGGAATCC
Organism: Rachycentron canadum; assembly: GCA_038496675.1. Classification (NCBI taxonomy): domain Eukaryota; kingdom Metazoa; phylum Chordata; class Actinopteri; order Carangiformes; family Rachycentridae; genus Rachycentron; species Rachycentron canadum. Next base: position 19,390,855 of record CM076662.1, on the reverse strand, counting down.
ATCCAAACAACCACGGCAGTAGTTCAGCATTTGTAATTGGGTCACTATTAGGAGGACAGTGGCCTCACACTTAAATATCAGCACCACTGCCCAGTCATAATGTTCAGTTTCTGCTGAAACTGTGTTAGAGAGGTGTTGATTCACCTGTACCATATTTAAAACTCTGAGTCATCGCTGGCTATGTGATTGGAGAAAGATGAATTGGGGAAAGATACCCTGTGACTAATAAAACCCAATTAGGAAGCAAACATGGGCGTCAATTCTCTCTGTTTTCTGTTTCTGCAAAAACGCAACCCCAGAGTTTATTAACTAAGGCTGCATCCACACGGCTACGTTTTCGTTTTATAACAGCGTTTTAAAATGAAAACAGTGTCCGACCAAACAACCATTTGACCTTCATATTAGAAAGAAACTCCCTCCATACTAACACAACTATAAAAACACACATATGTGACCATTGACATATACTGGGAATGCACAAGCTGGTGTAAACGGGATACAATTGGACTCAGCTGATTAGTTGCTGAAAATACTACAAGCAGCAAAGATGGTTATAACGTTCACATACAGAACATAACTGTAAACAGCAGCTAGCCAAGACAAAAAGCCATCCTGATGACAACACAATGCTTCCAAAACTCTCCGAATTTCAGGCCCATGAAACACATGACAAAGAAAACGACCAATCACAGTCTTTCAATTAACTTCAGAGTGACTGACGCGTTATTTTAATTCCCCTCAAATGTGACTTGAAAAGGAAAAACCTGCTGAACTGGTGTTGTAGCAACAGGAGAGAGTAACTGTCCAATCAGAGCTGGTGATGTAGATCAGATCACCAACTCAATGCTAAACACAGCAACAAGCTTCAGGCTCATGAGAGGCAGGAGAAGACCTGTCACTTTGCATATGTGTGAGCGGGAGATTAGTAAAACAGACTTTTCTCAAACTGGCTTGAAAAACCCCCCTGTGCGTCATGGCTATATCATTGAAAGGTACCGTAGGGATATAAATGTCAGGTATATTGATATAGCTTGTTAGTCAACTAACTTTATTCAGCAGTACATGTCATGTAGCTTCAGTACTGTTCAGTTTAATCTTCTTCCTCAAGCATGTATGAAAATATTCCATCAGGTTTTGCCTTTCCTGTGCAGCTCCTCCCGTTTCATATCTAAGACAAACAGGATCTGAATGGAGACCCAGCTAAAGACTAAAAGAGGAGAGATAAATCATTTTACCGTGCTTCTAATCTAATTCTTTATTCCACTCCCACCTGTCCTGCTGCCGCTGCTGCACCCTCTCAGGTCTCTGGGGTGTCTTTAGTGAGTCCAGGCCCCTCCTAACCCACCTGTCCACCACTCATGATTTATGCCTCCTGAGACCACTGGGGCTGCTGGGAGGTTGCCTCTCCCCACTGACTGTAGGTTTTACATTGAAATAAAAAAAGCTTTGGGTATGGGTGGTGGCTTTATATAGCTTTGGCTTGTTAAAATAAAAAAATGTGAAATCAGAATAAATAACTCACTGTGGTTTTGTGAAAAGGCTTTTGATCTTTTTAAAAACTGAAACAGACAGGCCATAGTGCTCGCCTATAGAAACCTTATATATATTATATTACTTTGTAAAGTCTACAGTGCTATTTACATGTTAAAATCCAAAGCGCATCCTGGTCAAGATGAGACAAGATTGAAGAAATTTCATCAGGATTTAATCTTAAAAACTCATATTATGTTATATTATATAATCATATTACATTATGATTATGGTGATTTTCACTTCTACTGTCCAACTAAACTAAACTTCTTTGTTCAACATCCGTTTTCAAAGTGAATCATCTGTATTATCTCAAATTATTGATTAATTGAGTCTATACACTCAATAAAATGTGAGAACATAGAGGAAAATGATTATCCTTATTTCATAAACATTAAGGTGATTAATGTCTTCACATTGTTTAGTTCATTTAACTGAGCCCAAAATCTAAATATATATTTAATTTACTGTCACATAAGCCAAAGAAAAGCAGAAAATCCTCACAAATGATAAAAAACAAATGAAGGAATGTTTAATATAATTATCTTTCAGTTGACTAATCAATGACCAGTTGACTAATCAAGACATCAAATCCTGGATGTCCACTAACTTCCTTCAACTAAACTCAGATAAAACAGAGGTCATTGTGTTTGGACCTAAAAATCTCAGGGACACCTTCTCTTTGCAGATTGCTTATCTAGATGGCATCACCCTGAACTCCAGTATGACCGCAAGGAACCTTGGAGTAATATTTGACCAAGACCTTTCATTCAGCTCACACATTAAACATGTGACTAGGACTGCCTTTTTTCACCTGCGCAGCATAGCCAAAATTAGGAATATCCTCTCTCAGAGTGATGCTGAGAAACTAGTCCATGCATTTATCACCTCTAGGCTGGACTACTGTAACTCTCTGTTGTCAGGATGTCCGAAAAACTCTCTAAAGAGTCTGCAGTTAGTCCAGAACGCTGCAGCAAGGATATTGACAGGAGTTAGTAAAAGAGAACACATCTCTCCCACTTTAGCTTCTCTCCATTGGCTTCCTGTAGGATATCGAGTCGACTTCAAAATCCTTCTGCTGACTTATAAAGCCCTTAATGAAAAAGCTCCATCTTATTTGAAAGACCTCATAGTCCCTTATTATCCTTCCAGAGCACTTCGCTCCCAGCATGCAGGTCTGTTAGTGACTCCCAGTATCTTTAAAAACAGACTGGGAGGTAGAGCCTTCAGTTATCGGGCTCCTTTACTATGGAACCAACTCTCTCCATGGGTCAGAGAGGCAGACACTCTTACTACATTTAAGACTAGGCTTAAAACCTTCCTCTATGACAGAGCGTTTAGTTCAGGTTCAGGTAGATCTGAACCATTTTTATGCTGCTATAGGCTTAGACTGCTGGGGGACACATCAGGTTACATGGAGCTCTCTCCTCTCCTCTCCTCTCCTCTCCTCTCCTCTCCTCTCCCATACTTTAAATTATCATTTTCACTATCTACTGCACCTTGTTGTTTGGCCTTGGTGTCTGGCTCTCTCTCTCTTGTGTTTCCACAGATCCACTGAAGCTCCATCTCTCTCCACCAACCACCCCCTGCATCACCCCCTTCCCCTTTTACCCCTGCTGTTAAACCGACCTGCCCTTCCCTCCCAGGAACCAGTCTACCACCCATTACCCCCATTAAGCTGCCTGACTCTCCCTGCCTTCCCTCCCACCAAAAACTGCCTTCATTAACTCCTGCACACCATTTCCATCTGTGTATATTCTGTATTGTTACCTGTTTTCTTGTCTGTATACAACATCTATTGCACGTCTGCCCGTCCTGGGTGAGGGATCCCTCCTCTGTTGCTCACCATGAGGTTTCTCTTTTTTTCCCTGTTAAAAGGGTTTTGTTTTGAGTTTTTCCTCAGTCGATGTGAGGGTCTAAGGGCAGAGGATGTTGTTATGATGCTATGTAAAGCCCTTTGAGACAAACTGTTTGTAAAAATGGGCTATACAAATAAAATTGCCTTGCCTTGCCTTTTAAGTGTTTGATTTTATGATTATGAATGACGCTAACAGCTCATTACAATATTTTCACACAGTGACAGATGAGAGATAATCTAATGATGAGCTGGGCTTTATCTTTGTACTGTTTCACTGTTTTATTCACCCTTTTCATTTTTCCACTCCTCCTCCTCTCAGCTCCACGTTTCTTTCCGTTTCAACTTTCCTGCACCTGTTTCCTTTTGCTTTACCTTTGAGATGTGTCCCAATTTTCAATGGAAGCAAATCAAAGCCAGTAGCCTATCACAGGCGAGCGGCATTCCTCTTCAATTACCAACATTCACAGGATTATGGCTCGTCTCTGTGGTTCGGCGTTGAGCCTGAAGGCAGCAGCAGCAGCTTTGGGCTGCGTTTTCGCTGATTTCCTCTGAGCTCGAGGAGCCGACAGCCTCTGTTCTGCTTCTCAGGTGGCAGGAGAAAAAAGAGAATGGAGGATGGCAGAATATGCTAATTGTACCACCACCAAAGAAGAGGGTGAGGAGTTTCCCACCAGCTGAGTGTGAGAGAGTGCTCCCCCTCTCCCACACACACACAGGACTTTGAATGGGACTCTTTCTTTTGACACACACAGGCCTGCGAGCCTACGTAACCCCCCACGATCACACCATCTCTCAAATGCATAAAACCCAAACACTATTTTTACACTAATAAAACTGCACAGATGCATTTTGACACACAAATGCACGCATGCATGATCTGTGGTGGTCAGCAGCGGCAGCAGAACAAACCGTGTCCCTTCACTACAGGCTGTCTTTCATAGCTCAGCCTGGGTTTGCAGAGCAGCGTAGATTAAAGTTTTAGCTGTTAGCTGCTCAGGGGAGCCTCTTGAATACATGAATATTCAGGTGCTTGAATGAGAATGATGAAAGGCATCAGCAAAGCAGGTTACTTGTGGAAGCGGTTTAGGCCACCTTTAAGAAAAGAAGGTGCTGATATGAGTTTGGCAGTTCATCTGTGATTTTCTGCATCAGTGGTGCTGGAGGTAAATTTCACTTCTGGTTCCACATTTAGTTTTGTTTTGAGCGTAGGTGGCAGTAAGCAAACTTTGTCTTCATAACACGTAACATCAATTTTGAACAGCATTGTAAGTTTAGAGTGGGATTTGGCTTTGCTGTAATCTTATTTTGATTTGAACGCGGCAACAAACGGATCTTTTCCACCACTCATCTCAGCTCCTCATCCTGAGCATGTCATCTCTTCCTTGTTACTTTTATAAGGGCACAGGAGCTTTAAACTTCAAATGTCTTTCATTAAATCACAGCAGCAATGTTCTTCTCTAATTATTCAGAAAGAACATACATACATTTTTAATTTCTCTTGAAGAAACTAATTTTGTGAAGCAAATTTAAAAACTAAAAAGAGATTTTAATGTACAACACAGAAGAAATAAATGCATTATAGATGCCAGCTGTAATAAATGTGATGATAAATTCACTGATTCAGGCATGAATGGACCAGCACTTCAGGACTGGGGTGACGAGAGATCACCATGTACAATGGGTCCAAACAACCTGTTTTTTAAATGACAATCAGATTTTTCATTATCTACTTTTGTGCCAAACACTGAAACTCTGGAGCATCCACATCCTGTTCACATGTGGCTCAGCTCCAGGGCTGCTCCACTGACCTCTGACCACTATGTGGAGAACTGGGTGGGTGGGTTGGTGGGTGTATTTGCAGGGGGTATAGTTTTATGTTATGTTCAATCAGAGTCACCAAAAACAGTTGAGCTGCTGGGGCAAATCACACCTGCGTGACAAGGAGGCACATGTGTGTCAGCTCGTTTGTTCTTAGGTTAGTTAATGAAGTGATTCTGGTTGTGGCTGCTTTGTTTGTCATAGATTACATCAGCAGCTTTCTAAAACACCCCCGACTACCTGCCAATCGACAGTGCAGATCGCTGCTGCCGTGTGAAAACCCTGTCACTGTCTTTCTATGTTTCAGCTTCTAAAACATTTTAAAAAACAGCTGAATTTGTAAATTCTAAATTTGATTTCATAGTGGTTTGAGGCTTTTCACTACACAGAAATGAGGTGAATGTATTGCTATTTATATCTACCAAGCTGTTCTGTGTTACAACTTCTATGTTTGCTTTACATTTTTTCTATCATCGTTATCAACATCAGGTTCTGACTATACTTTATTTTATGTGACTTCCTTCCTATGAATGCAGACGCACAGTGTGAGTCAGACGTGGGGGCGTATGTTGTTCAATTCAGTTGAAAAATAATGTGTTAAATGGTTTGGCTCCATTTAGTGATTTGCCACTGTCTGTTTGTCAAGGTGCCTTTATCATCCAATGTCACCTAATTGAAACACAACAGCATCAGCGCGAAGATTTTTCCCTCACAGGATCCATGTTAATGCATGTAAATCCCAACAAGCAGGGCCGTGTTGTTATGCAAAGCCTGGAGGAAAGTAGCAGTTTCCCACCTTGACGCTAATACACACAAACATACACACACTCTCTCTCTCTGTCATGCATGCACACGAACACACACACAAACACACACACACTACTCAATTAGTCACAGCAGCAGCATCAGTCGCTCTGACGCACCTCCCCCTCTAAACCATAAAAGGCAATGGGAGGGATTGATGCTGACTTGCTAAAGACATCCTGTAGTGCTTTGTCATTCCACAGGCCCATTTGTGCAAGTGAAACAGCACACACACACACACACACACACACGCACACACAGCCCCAGGCTCTTATGCACAGGGAGAAAGTAACATGAATGACCAGTGGTCATGGATCAATTAACAGCCACTCTTTACCACAACCACTTCTTCTAATCCCACTCAGGACCAGTTTCCCTCTGACACTTGTCTCACTAACACACAACAGTCAAACATGTATGTGAATATTCACATCAGACTCAAGTAATAAAAACCTGAAGGCAAAATTAACCTAAAAATAAAGATACTAGTCCTCCATCGTGCCCCAACAGTAGTTTGGGGTACAACAAATTAGTGATACGCAAAAAATAAAATAATAAGAAATCATATTGTGATTATTTTAGCAGATGCTGTGACTTCAATTTCACTGAGAAATTTTTAAAATGACAATGACAGAATTTTTGTCAGGCCCTGTACCAAACAAACATTTTCCCTTTGGTCTGGAGAACATGATTTGTAGACCTGTAGCACCACAACACGTATGGTGCTAACAATACATAACAATGCTGTGGCACTTTTTGCCTTTTTTGTTTTTCTGGATGCTGGTTGTTTTTAATCGCAATTTGGATATTGCACTTGGCCCTATTTTGATTTCAACGATATTTCGATTAATTGTGCAGCCCTAGAGCAAACGCAGACAAAATCAGAGGCGACGAACACCGGTTGGATTTTCAGTAACTGCATTTTACATTATCATAACATCTATTATTTTGTATCAGTCTGATCAAATGAGTGTACAAGGATGAACCCAGCAAGGCGGAGACAGAGGCAGAGGCAGGACACTCACATGACTCCTCTGCAATGTAGGAAAGCTCTAACTGGAGCACCTTAGGGTGACCTCAGGAAAATGGTTCGTTCATACGTAGACAGAAAAGGTCTATAAAACATGCTGCAGCCGTCATAATAAAGCCTTTCTCCTATAAGAGAGTGTGACTGTGCAAGTCAGAGGGTAAGATACACTGGTACGCAGAATATAGTTTAACACTGTGATACAGCTATTATGTGAAGAATATGCTCAGTCAAAGGGTCATAGGCTTTATAAAAGAGACACAGAGAGAAAATGCTGCTGAACAAAAAGTCTGTGAACAAAGAGAACAAGTTAAAATAGTAAGTCAGGGCACTTTAATATCAACATGTGTGTTTTATATGACCTGATATAATAAACAGTTGTCAACACTACCTTTGTCTGTCAATGCACTACCATCTAATATCACTGCACCATCTTGTTTAACCACATCTGACAATGAAACCAGTGTAGGATTATTATAAAATGTGAAGATAAACATTTTTGGCACAGTAACCACTGAAGCACAACCAGCACCAAAATAGGGAACCTAAACAAAAACATCCTAACTCACCTCCCACTCCAAGTACCACTTCCCCAAAAGCCTCCACAGAACAGGCAGACAGGCCCCGCTTAAAGGTCGAGCCCTGGCGAGGTTGTGTGTACGTACAGGCCTGAGAGCGGGCCGCTGTTTTTATCCTGTCATGGTATGTAAACACCAGGCTGTGATCCCGTAGTCCCTAAATTGTGGTGTTGCATTACAGCCCCAGATGAGAGGGCACACACACACACAAACATGGGGCATTTAAAAACCAAGAGGGGAGGCGTTGGATGACAGAGCAGTGAACAAAACGACGGCGGCGGTGGCAGCAACAGGCAGTGCACATGGAGGTGCCAACACCTGCTATTTACGGCGGAGCCAAAAATGAGATCATTAAGGCTGCAGTTAGTTAACAAAAACAACTTCATACTTCTCCTCTGCTCTTACAAGGATGTCTAAGTCAGGAATAACTTATCTGTCTTATGTGCTGTGCATGCTGATGCCACCCACTTTTATGTACAGTTTAACATGAGGCACACATATTAGTAAGAACAGTTAGGGAGAAGTGAAAGTTTTTGGGCATCTCTGCAAACTCATATCAAGATGACTCTCATTATTTCAGAGGCTTTTATCTTGGCATGTTTACAGTTGCTGCCTAGTGGGAAATTATCTATGTACAGAAGCAGAGCAACACCAACCAAGACTGTCAACTATCATTGATGGCAGGCAGGTTAGGGTGTGTTTGTTTGAGCTAGGCTAGAACAAAAAAAGAACATCTGAATTTGCGTAGCACAATGTAACAGCTCAGGGACAACGGAAAATGAGTCTCAGGCCTCTTTCAAGGAAACTCCAAGGTGGCTTGTTATGGAAGAGATCTCCAGGAAATGACTCCAAAACACAAGGTTTTATGGGTATGAAAAGATGGATGTCATCAGCTGACTGCCACTGATGCACATGTATAAAAAGTGTTCAAGGACAAAGTCGGAGCTGTTGCTCTCATCCAGCTTTTTCTTTTATGTGTTCCTAACTAGTTTAAACACCGTAGGAGGTGCGAGAGCAAAGAGCACATACAGCGTGAATCCTGACTTTCATGACAAAGTCATGAAAGTACGTGTAGATCTGTCGATTTGTCTTCAACCCACAAACTTTAAGGTTACAAAATCTATCTGATCACTATCTACTAATAAGTTCATTCTCAGTTCTGGTTCACTACAAGCACAACTGGGTGACTGAGAAGAAAACACAAAGAAAAGAATGAAAAGAAAATGGGACTATGGTTTGGAGGGAGTGATGAGACGATGATGGACCTTAACATATATCGTATTGAGATACAAAATTGTTTTTTGTGTATGTCATTTAGGGACAAGGGCTAATAATGCTGAGACACTGGGATCAGATCAACTGATTAACTAGTCAATTGTTTTTTTCACAACTACTTGCCAAAGATGGTTATCACTGATATATCAAAAGTATCAGTTTGTAGATTAATTGGTAATTAATAACTCTATAATGACTTGAGAGCATTAAAATGTCTGAAGAGAAATCTATCTATGGTCAGCTGTTCCATAAATAAAAATAATAAATCCATCTATAGCCTGTTTATTCTCTTTGAATAGAGCTGTCCACCTCTAGATTTGCATATATATGAATGAGTTCGACTTACAGAACACACAGTCAGTGTAATGAAATAACGTGAGCATCTGAACTGTTGAGGAAATGATGAGGACAAATTAAAGCTTCTGCCACAGTATAATAAACAGTATCAGCAGCTTCATCATGGTGATGACAGGCTGGGGGTCATGGTACATTAGCACAGGCTAATGTTTGGCACATCAGCTCTTTTGAAATTCAAAAAAGGTGAACGGGCTGTGAACGAGCAATCTGTCATGTGGATGAAAACTAAGAAAGAAAAAAAAACACACGTTTGAAGTGAGGCAGGTTGAAAATGGAAACAAAAACGAGAGGCAGATGAGTTTCACTTGCATCTGATCAAAGCTGTGCGCGCTGAATCACCGTTACACGCGCCAGGATGCGCTTCTTTCACAGTATAATCTCAACTGACGTTACATGTATATGTTTTTTTTTTTGTTTTGTTTTGTTTTGTTTTTTAAACCAACCAAACTAAACGAGGCGCCGAGGAGGATTCCTGCGCAGGCTTTGCACCTTGCACGGCGAGGACAGCACGAGGGAATCGGTGAAAATACACCTTCATAGGTGTTGCATCACCTTGCGTACCTGGCCGCCTCCGGTCCAGGAAAAAAAAAAAAAGGCAGCAACCCCGCCTTCACTGCAGTAATGGTACTGACCGCCATTCCCTTCCGCGCACCGCTCAGGAAATTGTATAACGAATTACCGCAAAACAATGGATGGAAAGGAAAGGTTTGAGGCTGAGCCCTGTGTGCGCTCTTATAGCACACGGTGGGGGCAATAACACAGGAATAACCACTTTATGCACCGCTCATTTTCCTGGACACACAGAGAGAGAGAGAGAGAGAGAGAGGGAGAGAGAGAGAGAGAGAGGGATGAAGGGTGCACTCGACCAAAACGAGCCAACCAATCCAGAAAAAATGATATATAAAAAGCAGAGATAAGACATGCACAAGTGGGTCAGAAATGCGTGTCGATGAGATAAATCCCGCGAGAGTGAAGGGGAGGAGAGCATCCATGCGAAGGTGGCACGGTACACGGCGATAAACTACAAAAAAAAAAAAAAAAAACATCTCTACCTGCACAAGTTGACATTTGGAGCGGTTTTCCTGGCTCCTCACGAGACACTGAGCATTTAGGAAACGGCGAGCAGATCCGGATCCGTCCACGCGCGAGAGCCGCAGGTGCTATTTGTGTTTATTTCCAGGCCATTTGTCAGACCCGTTATCCGCGTTCAGGTAAACATGATGGTGATGATGATGAGGATGATGATGATGGCTCCTGTACGGACGCACAGAGTCACCGTCGTGTCGTCAGCAGGAGAGAGAGAGAGGGAGGGGGGGGGGGGGGGAAAGGTGCTTTCCAGCCCCTCGGCTCACTCACATAACGGTGTCCAGATAAATATATCAAAATATTTAAGGGTTTAGTTTTTTTATTGGTTGATGCGATGAAAGAGGGGGAGAGGACAGGTGAGACACCGACCAATGAGAGACTCTGGCTCAGAAAGGTTGACTGAATTTAAAGCTACGCTTAATTTTCCTATTTTTATTATCTTTACTTTATAACAGGTGGACTCGGAAATACTCTTATTGAGTGTGGGAAAACGTCCCAGCCCCACAAGCACCTAGTCTGAGATCATGTTTATAATGATATCATGGAGATAAAACCCCTGCAGGTGACATTAGAGGATTATTACAGCTACGTTACGACAGCGGCGACGCAAGAGTAAAGATAATATCAACATTGGCTGCCAAACACGTGCTCTTAGTCCACTTATTATGTCCAAAATGAGGCCAAAAATAAACATTTATTTTCAGCTTCACGTGCCCGATTTCACAGGTGCAAAAAGCAGCAGTCGAAAGTGTGCAATGGGGCAATTTGCAGACAAATCAACCAAAAAAAACCACGCCGAATTATAAAAAATGATGGGTTTGTGAAGCTAATCTGGTGCGGGTAATGAGGAAACGCATACAAACATGGAAATACATAAGACAAATCTACTTTTTAAAGAACCAGCAATGCAATTTCCACCCTTACCTTAACTATGGGAACATGTGGTGTTGCAGTTGTAGCAGGGAGGGGTGAGGTGGAGATAAAATAAACATCCCATCTCTTTGCCATCACCGGAGCAGCAGTGAACCCGACCAAAAACCCATGCAAAAAAAAAAAAAAAAAAAAAAAATCCAATGCATTTGCCGCAACAGCGCGATTTTACCGTCCGGCCATCCACACAAACAGCCGAAGTTTAATCATTTTCAACGGCAGCGACAAACTGAACAATCCGGGGCCGAGTGAGCAGCAAGTTTATAGCACGAAACTAATCCAGCAACAACCTCGCCCTAAAAAAAAAAAAAAAAAAATCATCCACTAAAACTACAAAACTGCGCTCAACGGGCCACGTTGTTATGTGAAAGCCCCGCAACCTGCCGCCAAGAGTTGCTCGGGGTGGAAAAGTGGCAGAAAAGTACCGAGACAAAGAGAAAGGGAGGTGGAAAAGTGTAGAAAACTGGGGAATAATGAGAAGTAAGACGCGCTCCTCGGGCCGTTATAACGGGGTAACGGTTCACCCAGTCAGGCGGCCCCGTGCACCGCTAGGCGGAGAGAGAGAATCCAGCCAGGTATAACGGTACACCGCCGCACTGGTATATGAACACACCAAATACTCCCCAAAACTCCCCGAAACGTGCTCCAACTCACTCCCAGAAAGTCCCCAGAAGGAGTTTACCGAGTGAGGGGCTCGCCGGCAGCCCGCCCGGGTCGCTCGGCGGCGGTTACGGAGGAGTTGGGACTTACCGCTGGTCCTCCTCGGGTTCGCCTGTTTTCTGCGCTTACACCTGGGGCCATCCGCCATGATCCTCTCGCTGAGTCTGAAACGCAGCCGCTCGCGAGTCACCTCCCCCCCCCCCCCCCCCCCCCCCCCCCCC
>CM076662.1:19348240-19373764 GCA_038496675.1 Rachycentron canadum | reverse complement strand
ACCCCACCCCTCCTCCTGTCTCTCCTTCCTCCTCCCTCCCTCCCTCCCTCCTCACCCTTCTCACCCCTCCCCTCCCCTGTCCGCTTTACGACATCACCTTCCCCCAGCGAAAAAAAACACCTGGTTTGCGACAAACTGGCCGCTTTTACGGCATCACCTTCTCAAACACCTCGGCCCCTCCTACTGGCCGCACATGGGTGAATGGTGGTCCGGCGGCCCTGTAGGGGTCGGACGTGGACTCACACGGTCCTGACAGCTCAAATAAGGCAAATACGACAGTGAGGTGTTTATCTGCAGGTGGAAGTGTAGAAATGTGAAGAGAGAGAAGCGGTAAAAAGGGAAATGTGTCATTGAACAGGTGGAAGAGAAAGCGTTTCAATCCTAGATTCACAATCCAATTTAAGTAAAAGCAACCTACAGAGCTATTATCAGCCAAATGCACTAAAAGTACCAAAGTGCAAGTACTTATTCTGCAGATGTTTTATTTTTCAATCAGAGTATTGCAGCTACTTATCACTTATCCAGTGATTCTCAACATAGTGGTCAGGCACCCTTCAAAATAACTCAGGGGTCATGAGACAATTAATGAGGATTAAAAAGAAGAAGGGGGGAAAAAAAGTTGTATATATTTGCAGTAAGTTTTGGGATTTTTGTTTTTTTTTAAAAAATACATAAATGTAAATGTCGAATAGTTATTAAAATTAAATCATCTGAGAAGCTTTGAGGGTTAATCACTTTTTGCCTCAGATGAGTTTTTACACTCATCTGAGGCAAGTGGTTGTGAATTACCAGCTTAATCTTTAAGTATGATATTTTGTAACGTATTATATATATATTATATATATATATATGTATACGCTGTTTTCAGATTTAATTTTATTCATGTTTGTTATGGTTGCGTGAAGTAGCTGTCCATTGTTAAAGTGATCAAGAGTTGTAGTTAGTAATACGCCACCATGACTGAGACTATTATATTGATTAATGACACCCAGCAAATAGTTCTGCGTTCAAGCCCTATGCTAAATAAAGTGCATAATCCGTAGCTGTGTGGTGTATTGGTGCACAGATATTACTTAGAAAATTAATACTTCTGCCCTCCAGAATTTCCTCCATGTACGCTCATCACAATATGTTAAGTCTTAATGTGAAAAGTACCTAAGTGCCAGATAAATTTAGTGGAGTAAATGTACAATATTTCCTCCAGAAATGTAGTGAAATAGAAATATGAAGAAGTATAAAATAGAAATACTCATGTAAAGTGGAAGTGTACTTCCTTACAGTGCTGCGTCAATATAATGAAAAGTTTCTGCACACGCACAGGTAGGCTGGTGCAGTGATGGATGGATGGATGGATGGATGGATGGATGAATGGATGGATGGATGGATGGATGAATAAATGGATGGATGGATGGATCATGGATGGATGGATGGATGGATGGATGGATGGATGAATGGATGGATGGATGGATGGATGGATGGATGGATGGATCATGGATGGATGGATGGATGAATGAATGGATGGATGGATGGATGGATGGATGGATGGATCATGGATGGATGGATGGATGAATGGATGGATGGATAAATGGATGGATGGATGGATGGATGGATGGATGGATGAATGGATGAATGATGGATGGATGAATGGATGGATGGATGGATGAATGGATGAATAAATGGATGGATGGATGAATAAATGGATGGATGGATGGATGGATGGATGGATGGATGGATGGATGGATGGATGGATGGATGGATGGATGGATGAATGGATGGATGGATGATGGACAGGTGTAGACAACAGGTAACAAGATTGTGAGCCCACAGCATGAGCATTACAAAGAGACATTATAGCCAACACTCTGGCACCTAACTGGGAAAATGGGCTGGTATAAATACTGGGGAGCAGATGAGGGAAATGAGAAACAGGTGTTTTGGAAGGCGGGAAAGCTCCAGTTATTGAGCAGGTGGATCTGGAAAAAGGAAGAAAGTCCAGGGACGTCTGGACATCTGGTGGGTGGGTAGAGTGAGACAGAGGGCCAATAATAGCCAGGGCTGAGACAGAAATCATAAACCAGATGACCTCGTTTGTTTACAGTAAACATACTTTATCTGTAAATTAATGTTTTGAAATTCATTGGTGCTCAAATGCAACACATGGCACCTAAAAATGTCAAGACCCGTGTCCAGAATAACATGGTAACACACACATTTAGCTCTGTTTTGTCCTCAGCAGGGACAGAAGTTCAATGACAGTTCACAGCAGGTCAGGGGAGTGGCCTTCACACTCCTGTCGAGCTATTCTTGTACCTGCCGATGATCAGGTTTCCAGCTCAGACACACCAGGTGCTGCTGCAAGTCCCTCACAGCCAACAAGTCTCCAACCACACACTGAGTGGAGGGTGTGTGTGTGAGAGAGGATTAACGGGGACAGAAAGCTTGAGATTATATGTATTGTTCAAAGGTGCTTTATAGTTGAGGTTCTGCATTCAGCTGCCAGAGACATGAGTGAGATAAGACTTATACAGGAGGGAAACATGGAGAGAAATGCTTCAGCTGCAGTTGGAAGTCTTCTTCTCCAAATGAAGCATTTTATACAACAAGGTCAATCAGGAGTTTATAGGAAGCTAAATATTTAAAACCAGGAGTGTTCTGTTTTATTACTGTAGCACAAAATGGCTTCCGGATAATTTCAATAATATATATTTCCAATAATTCAGCATGAAATATTTAAAAACGTCACAATCTTGACCAAAATGTAAAATAAAGTTGAGCAGTTTATTCCACGTTATGTTCTTTACTCCACTACATTTGTCTGATATACACGATATGTAGTTACTAGTTATTTTATCATGGTTTGTAAATGACAAATGTATGATGAACTTCTAAAATATGATTCACTTGTGCTAGTTCACATTACCTAACTTTACATCACACATTGAAATACTTCTGACATATTACGCCTTTATGAGTAATACAATATTATTACTATATTAGGAAAGAAGTGGCCATTGTGATTAAGTACAGAGGTTAAGTTAAAACACATTTTTCTGCTACTGCAGGATTTTAAAATGTAATAAACAACATTTTATGTTGTGCTATGTGTATTTTTACTTGAGAAAGTCTAAAGTGTTGCAGCCTGTTTCTTACACTAGACAAAGATCCAATATTAAAGACTTGTGTAGGACACTGTATGATGCTGCGTGGGTGATGTTACAAATATTAATATAATTTTTTCATTTTCTTTTTGCTGACTGTCAATAAACAATGGATTTTTTTTTTTAAATGATGCATTCCATTGTATGAAACTACACAATTTCTTAGGTATTTGTAAGCCTTTATTGATAAGACAGTGGAAAGTGGCAGGAAATGGGACAGGAATCAAACCGGGGACTCGTCATCTCAGGGCGTTTGTACCCTAACCATTCACCTGTTGGTTCGTCCTGCACTACACCATTTAAAAGTGAGGAGAATGATTACATCTTGACAATCACTGAATTACTTTCTTCTTATAGGAAAATAATTGTTTTTTTCCTCATTTTACAAATTGATTATATGAGTAATTAGTTATGACTCTGATTGGTTTTTGTCATGTGTTACATTTTACTGACTGAATGTGCTTCAAACAGTGTTATTTAGTAATTAAAATGCCATGTTTGGCTCAAATTGACCAGTTAAACAAAATAAGAGGTATTTTTCACAGCAGACATTTTGACTTGTAAAAGCACAGGTTTTACTAATAATATGAACGAGGCCTCTGTTTGATTCCCACCAACCCCTGACAGTGAGGCAGCACCTTCAATACCAGGACCCTGAGACTGAAGCAGCCAAACTGAATTCGACTGTTGTTCATGTTATTATTTACACCTGTGATTTTCCCACTGTGACGTATTATATGTAAGTTCTCTAATTGGTTATTTAATAAACAGAAAGTCTGTTACAATTTTAATTATTTATTCACCTTTTCATGAGCCTGTTTGGTATTTGTTGTTCAGGCTGAATGAGATGGGACTTAATTGGCCAATTAAGCAGCAACCAATCACATTGAGAGGTAATTACTGCCTTTGCACAGGCAGCACACAGTTGTTGGCTCAGTCTGGAGAGTGGCAGGGCTTTGTTTTCCCACTTGTGTTGATCTTGAGCTGATCTGTGGAAGCATGAAAACATCAGACACGTGTTACACATGAACAGAAAGTTCACTTTAAGGCTGAGAAAAGAGTTGAATAATGTCCCCTGCAGCTCTGGAGGGAATCTAAAAAAAAAATTACCCTTGTGGTTTCATCTGGCCTATATTACAAACTGGGGTGCCTGAGATTGAAAGGTATGGGCGTTTCCCAGACAGGGATTGTCTAATGAAAGACACACGTTACGTGATGGGGAGTGAAGGATCCAATGTTTTTGCTTTAGTCACATATAAAATAAAACTGAGGGGGTCTCAGTCTCTGCTGCTTCGATTTTCACTGCTCTGTCTTAAATCTGTCTTCTGTGGGTCCCTCATCTGTATGTGCATGCAGTACAAAAACATTACTTTAAATATGCAGTTAAGGAAACGTGTGTACAGACTAGTGAAAACACATGTGCACGCTTTTTCTTGTTTCACCGCAAACATTGTCTACTACAGATTCAAATGTAAAGCCCAAATTACAAAATACCTTCTATATAAATACCCGTATTAGTGTAAGTACATTTAATATGGGTTTTATAGGTTTTGTGCATTAGTCTTTCCTTAGCACCCACACACTTACACCTACATATCATATAATTTTGGTAGCTCTGTCCATCAGTTTGAATGAAACTCCCCTGCTACACAGCAGTAATGCTTTAATTGAGTCTCCCACTGGCAGAATATGAAGGGCTATAGAGTCCTCCTCTATCTGGGGGGTCGTTGCTCTCCTACATCACAACGTCTCTACAGGCGATTGCTGTCCTGTGAAGTGAAAGAGGAAATGGATGCCATTATTCAATGCTAATTTGGTATTGACATGAGTATTGGGCTCATAGGGCTTCTGGCTTTTTTCCCTTCTCTCCTTTGTAAATTCATTTGTATTTCTGCTGGAAAATCTTTCTTGATGGGAAGTCGGCCAATAGACTATGAGTATTGTTCTTTGAAGAGCAGCTCAGCCTCGGGCTAAATGGCTGTTTATCCCTTCATCAGCAGTTTCTTTAGTCATGCATGAGGTAGAGGTTTTAGCTCTAAGAGTGAAGCTATAGATCTGACTGGGCTATGCGGGGAATTTAACCCCTAAACCTGTTGTGTTACAACCTTACTCTTTCCATTTAATGACACAGGATCACAGTGGCTGCAGTGAGGTGTATAATTTAGGTTGAATATAAAGAATGGATGTTATTCTCTGGTTTAAAATTAGGGTGGGAAACATTCAATCTTTTGCAGATCTGGGCTACATAAATAAATTAGCATTAAGGCCAACAAATACTGTTTATGTCCTTCATATCTTTCTGGGTTATGTACTAAAATATTTTATATGTTTATATTTATTTTTTCTCTGCTACTTATTGCTCATATTTATTCTTTTGTGTAACTATTAATCTTCAGAGTTGCCCCATGTCGTGTCTGTGTTGTAGACCCAAGAATCCTTGCAAATGCACTTGTAATGATCCAATAAAGAAGAAATGCAAATATATGTGTTTCTGAAATTTCTAACTAACCCATCATTTCAGTTTCAGGCAGAGGTTCAACCTTTTATACCTCTTTGTGCCTGGTGCATGTTAATGTTAAATGCTAAGACAAACAACTGTAATAAATGTACCATGGTGCCATTGATGCCACTACTCACAGAGACCTTTTCTACTCTAAAGGGATACTTGTTTTCATTCTAATGTGGATGTATTGGCTCTAACAGAGTTGGCCTTTCACGCAGAGCTGTCCTCTCAGCCTAAATGTGTGCTGGTCCCCTCCTCATTGTTTTACTTGAATGTGTTTCAGGATGATCCGCAGGTTAGTAACTGCTTTTCGAGTGGTGTGAGGACCAAGAAAGTCAGAGTCAAACTCGCAATTGATGTTAATCAACCCATACATGTACCATTTCCTCCGAACAAATTAATTACCTTCAGCTCTACTGGTCTGGTTCATGGAGGGGCTCAGTGGCCAAAAGATGAATAATGTAATTTTGTGTCAGGATGAGTAATTCAGGTCCACATCACTTGTCTGGATGAGTGGCTGGGGAACTGATAATGGCAAGTCCTCGAGTTACCTTTTATATGACAGGAGGAGAGGGGAGGTAATTCATCCTCTCACCCTGCCACTCTCTCTGTTAATGAAATGCTGTAAAGGCAGTGTAGCTGCACAACATTATGAATGAAGAGAGGGGCATAAACCTGCAGTGAAAGAGACTATCTGCAGGGAAATGTTTACTTTGTGAAAGCCTCAGTTCCTTTTTAATTTGGCGTGTAAATGTCTTTAAACAACAATATGGATTTTTGGAGTGACTCATTAATCTGTGTATTACTATATAGGCAACCTCGGGTAATCCTAAAACTTGATTATTGGGTTTCCAATCATGCAAAGCACTTTTTTATTGATCACTCATTGACTGAGACAGTTTGACGTGAGTTTCAGTTGCGTCCTGCTACCTGAGATAAGAGCTGTGTTTGACAGGACAAAGTCTGGAGGTGTTTTGGTTTCAACAGGTAAAGCAAGGGTCAGTTGGCTGACCACTCTCCCAGGTGTGTGTGTGTGTTATTCTGCTTGTCTGATCAATAAGTTGTCTAAATACCAGGAAAGCAGGTAATAGGTAAAAGGAACAAAACCAGCTGGTCACAAACGGTTTCCTTGAACAAAATAATAATTCTCCCATTTATGATAATTTTAGGTCATGTGTCTGTCTGATGTACTAATTTAAATCTGCATTGAACAATATCCTTCAATTAAACATGCAATTATTTGACCGCGCAACATTCATAGTGCAGAAATTACACAACACAGACTCGACCCTACTGCTTTCACACCACTTTTAGCTCTTGACAGCCCAAACGTTTACTGTGTGGTTCAGTCTTAGTCATCAGATTCTTAGTCAGAGTCAAGGTTACAGTCATTTCTAGTTAAAAAGCTGGTTAAACTGTAATTATGAATCAGAGATGTCACCAATGTCAGACAGTCATGTTGTCACTTTGCCACCATCACCAGCTCAGTAATGTAAATAAAATCCAATTAATCCAAAATAAAGTAAATCAAAAAGGATTTAGACACTGTTTGCATCTTATTCTAGTTGAGTAGCTAATACTCAAAAGGTGTTCCTGTCCTTTCTACTCTGTCAAAAAGGTGGGACAGCAATATAAATTTACTGCAAAGTAACTGCATATAGCACCAAAAAAGCTGGTGAACGCAGTGTAGCATGTAGCAGCTGCAGAGCCATAGACCTTAATTATTTCCTCAGAGTTTGAAAAACCGAGCTAAAATCATCAGGAAGAGAGTTTGACTTAAATTTCTCAGTGGCAGAAAAATGACCAGAAATCAGTGTTAATGTAAACCTTTAACCCCTGATAGCTACAGATATTTATGTCACAATTTGTTATTGGTGTTTTTTTCTGCCCCCTAGTGACCAACAATAGACTAATGCAGCTTTAAAGAGACAAATCACATCAAATCAAGTGTAGCATCTCAAATATACACTGAAATACACCTAACACCAACATATATTCACACATACTCCCACTATTCACCTTCCAAATGCATCAACACCTCACTATGAACGACTAAGTAACACCCCTCAGCCACTTTCCTCTCTTGCACAACATTCATTTCCTGTGTAGTGGCCATCAATAGGCCCATGTCCAGTTCAGGTGATGTGTGCAGTGATAACCTGGCCTGTTTGCTCAC
The DNA here is from genome assembly GCA_038496675.1 of Rachycentron canadum. Taxonomy (NCBI): domain Eukaryota; kingdom Metazoa; phylum Chordata; class Actinopteri; order Carangiformes; family Rachycentridae; genus Rachycentron; species Rachycentron canadum. The sequence goes on along the minus strand of CM076662.1, from coordinate 19,365,927 downwards.
TCTCAGCAGTGATAGTGGTCAGTCTGAGTCACATGCAGAAACAGGAGCGACTGATGTCATTTTGCATCACTTCATCTCCGCTGGGACCAGTGTTGTTGTCTGTGTGCCATGGTTCAAGCCTTTCTACATGGCTGGATGTGTGTGAGTGTGTTTTTATAGCATGTCTGGTGTGTGTGTGTGTGTGTGGTTGTGTGTCTGTGCGTGTCTAACGCAGTGCTCGTCCCGAGGCACTGCCTGCTGTTCAAGCCCATACCTGGAGGCTGACCTCATTTGTTGCAGCACTGCAGCTCTGGACACATGGAAGTCACATGACTCAGCCCACCTCGCTCCATATGGAACAAAAGCCTCCTGCTACAGACCCTGCAGACCTTATTCTCACAGCAGCCATTTTGAGCTCCACGCTAGGAAGCTCTACTTCCTTTACACTTCCTCTGACCCCTTAAAATGAAGCTGTTTATACCTGGAAGACCCCCATTTTGCAGATGTTAGTCATGGTGGATGAATAGACAGTTTCATTTAAATATTTATTGGAGGAGAAACAGACCATACATAAAAGCAATAATTGGAAAAAATGTAGAGAAGAAAAGTGTTTATTTATTTGTTCTTCTTTCTTTTCATATTATCACATTATCTTGAATCGCTTGGCAGGATCCTACACACAGGCTGAGAATAACATGAATTCTAGGTTTATGTTTTAGCGTTTTTGCTCACAGCAGTGAAGTGAAACCTTTGTGAATTATCACACTATCAAATAAAATTAAGGGTGTATATTATCATCTTCTGCAGTGTAGAGACACCTGCTGCGCTCCTCATAGCAAAGGTGGTGAATCCTGGTATTCAGATCATCACGTTTTACATCACTCCGGTCCAGGCTGATTTTATAATGCTGTGGTAGTGATGAATCTGTAGTTTTCAGCTTAGCTAATACCTTACAGTCCACAGGAAGTCAGCTTTGTAGTGAAGTTTTGTTTGTCTTGGTACGATACTTTTCATAACAGGAACAAGACGGATGTGACACATTGCATTAATGGTGGCTGTGGAAGTTCACCAGAGACCCATGTTGATGATTCAACATGGACATTACCAGGGCATTTAAATGACTCAACTAAATGAAATATGGATGTTATTATTTTTATTAGTTACAGCGATGCTTTTTCTGCCATAAGAAGTTAAGTTTGTTGTTTTCCCATGTCTCCTTTGGTGTAAGGCTGAATACAGACTAAAAGCAGCTTTAAAGGTCCCATACTGTAAAAAACATATTCTCTAATTATAAATCAGGTCTAGTTTCTATGTTAATACTGTGAAAGTATCAAAGGTCTCAGTTCACAGAGAAATGCTCACAGCCTGTTTTCAGAAACTGAGCCTTAAAACCAGCTACCAGGACCTCTGTAACTTTGTGATGTCATAATGAAACAGCCACCGCCTTCAGCCACAACCCAAGCCCAGCCCACTGCAACCCACCATCCAACCTTGGAGGATATGGTTTTGCTGAGTGTTTACCTGAAATGTGCTAGACTTTTATTCAATAATTCAGAAAGAAGGAGTCGACCAATCAGAAGAGAGGCTCAGATCCTCTCTTCTGATTGGCTGATATGATATATAGATATGAATGTCCTCTTAGATCTGCCAAAAAATACCTTTTTTGTAAGGTCTTGAAGCAGCCCTGTGGTTATTCCCAGTGTTTGTCTGTGTGATACATATACAGTAAATCATCCCAGGTTCTAGTTTGTATTAATCCCATTGTAAATTCTTTGCAAAGTCCAAAAGCAGACTTCGTTACATCCATCACTGTGCACACAGACACCCATGTCAGCAATTGAATTACACCATGTGTTGGACCTTTTTGCAACAGATTCACCACGGGAGTGTGCGTTACATTTAAGTACAAGCTTGGTGGGCATGTGTGTGGGAAGATGAAATATTCCTTGCACACAGGCATGCAAATTGTATTGAATTAAACCACCTACTGCAGTAAAGTGCAGTTACATCTATGAAATTTCCATGCATATAAGTGGAGGTAACAGGCTGCGCTGCATAGGAATTATGGCTCTACAACCTTTACAGCTGTGACATCTTTACTACTGATGCACTAAGAAATTATACAGGCTTTAGTATTTGATTTAACATTTGAGATGCCTTAAACTGACATGTTTTTTTTTAACATGTCCTAGTCCTCTATCTTTGCAGGATACAGCAGTATAATATGATGCTGTTTTCAACCCATCCTCTGTGGTTAGCTGTGACCTCACCCCTGCCTCAGCCCCAGTGTATGATGGGATAGGGAGCAGTGCTCAGTGTCTGAGTAGAGGGTAAGTCACTGCTGAGACGTCCCAGTGAATCATCCCAGTTGACATTATTTAAGATCAGAGTTAGACCTGATTGTCATACTGCTGATAACTGGAGGGAAAGGAAAAGGAAAAGAAAAGGAAAAGAAAAACCTCATTATTAATGCTACGTGTTGTGGTCACGGCTGTGTCTCCAGTTTATTCCTTGGGTTTCTGATGTCCCCCCCCCCCGTGTTTCCTGCACTCCTCTGTCTCTCCATCTCTTTATGTGAGTGTTTGTGTATTTGTGTTTGTGTGTGCGTTGTGGTCAGGGCTCTCACTCTCTCCCGGCTTCCTGATTGCCAATCTGCCTGCACACCTGCCGTCCGTCTACTCGTCACCCCAGCAGTGTATCCCCTCACCACTTTCAGGCTCCTTCAAATTGTGTATTGTGCAAATTGAACCCTAATGTATTCTCAGACCTAAACCTCAGGACTCAGGATCAGTGCATGTCTGATATCTGGTTGTCTCTCGTTACACCCAACACACCCACAAACCAACTCTGCTTCACAGTTCTTCTGCTTCCCTCAACCCCAGGCCTCACCCTGCCTCACCCCTCCCTCCCAGTCAGTCATCCAGCCCCACTCACCACTGACCGAGCAATAAACTGTCTCTTTTTCTTCCCAAACTCTGAGTTGCTGTCCTGCACTTGTGTTTCCCTGTTGATTGTCACACAGAGCAGTTAATAATCACTTCAATACTGGTGCAAGATGAGTGAGAGTCAAGTGTCTACAATTTTGCACAGATCATCTATAAAGCCACATTATTGGGAGGCATTTGTTTCCCCTTTTTTCTAGAAATTACACAGTTTTTATATCAAAAGTTTGCTTTCACAACTGAGTAAATTCATTTTATCCAGACAATATACTGATATTATTTCACTGACTGTCTTTTTTACCACAAATTGTGCTAATATGGCACAATTAAGTTATGTTAATTAGTGAACACAATCATTCCTTAGTGTAATGTAAGCGTCAGAGTTTCCGATATGTTGTCAGCAGTCCAGATGTAAGTATTTGAACAACTGAAGCCTTCACTATGTGGGAGCTGCAGTCGTGTTAAAACATGGTGCAAACAGATGCACATTAAGTCAAACTTAATATTTAGTGAGAAATCCTTTGCAGTCTTGAGGTCTTCGACTGGCAGACATCAGCAGATGCTTTGTATCTCCCCTGGAGATGATGGTGATCACCAGAGCTCTACTGCAGCCTCAGCTCTCGCTTGTTGTTGAGTTTCTCTTCCTTCAGTTTGCTCTTCAACAAGCTGAACACAGCTCAGTCAGAATGAAAAAAGCTCTTTGCTTGTTTTGGTCTAATGGATCATTATCCTGCTGAAGGATGAATTGAGTTTTGATGCTTTTGACTGAAACTGAGCAGAAAATTTTTAATGTATACATCTGCTTTGATCCTGTTGATCCTGTCAGCTGAAATCATCATCATCATCATCATCATCATCATCTATATTTGTGAGTCTGTGAGAAAGCACAAGAACACGTTGTTTAACATTGTTTACATACAACATTGTGAGTTGTTCACCAAGACTGAATATGAACACGATACAGGAAATCGTCACGGTGTTCATTAAAGTATTTATTTATGCCGTCTCTATTACACACAACTGTTCGACAAACGCAACCACGGAGTTATTGTTGTAACCATGACAACAAACATCAGCTAACATTGAGGAAGTACCTTTTTTAACTCAAATCACCGTCTTTTCCGATACATAACATAAACAGTTTTTGTGCCCAAACCTAACCAAGCTGTTATTATAGTAACCATGGCAACAAAGGTAGGTACACTACTTTCGGTACAGCTTTATTATCGTAACCATGACAACCAAAGTCTGATTCACCTGCTGGACTATTTAACGGGGACACTGTGGTTCATATGAGAGGGTTGAAAACAACGACCTACATGGTTGTTGTCACCGTCTTGGTGTGTTAGCATGCTAAGGTTAGCTAAACACAAAGTGCAGCTGAGAGGAATGCCATTAGTTTTCCACATATTTAGTCACATTTCACTGAAAAGCAACCAGCTAGTGAAAAAGCCAAGGGATGACCAAGGTTATTAGGATATATCATCTGGGAACCATGAATGTTTATACTAAATTGTGCAAAAGGAAATGGCGCATGAATGGAAAAGAAGAATACTGTTAGCTAGAATATGCATGTATCTCTGTCTGTCATTACAAACAGGTAAACACTGGGGTATTTTGACATCACCTTCACCACAACAGAACGATCAGGCCTTTGCCATTATCTCTACCCATTTGTTCTTGATAGGTACCTGTGTACACACACACACACACACACAAACACACTTAAATTGCTCTGTTTCAGTCCACTGAGCACTGTTCATCACCATACAGATACCCTCAGATCAGCAGAACCCATCTACCCTCCACTCCTCACTGTTTTGACACTAATTGCACTTTGTCGAGATCAAAGTGCCTCGTGGTGTTTCCTCCGCTCACCCCAAAATTCACCCTGACACTTGACAGTCACTGAAAGAGGCTTCATATCTCCCACATCAGACAGGTATCTGGTACGATGTGATAAAAGCCAAATTTAATATTCAAACCTTGCCTCTTTCTTTCTTTTTTTCCCCAAACCTGCCATCCTCATCCTCATCTGTACCTCTCAACTGCAGAATCACACTTTAATCTGCTGGGTCTCGTTCAAAGTGAGTAACAGTGGAAAAGTTAGTGTCTGCACAGTTTGATGGGCTCTTACTGCTGTGGTGTGATGACTGGTGCAGATTTTCTTTTCAAAAAGGAACCAGTCTGTAAAAGTTGAAATAAAAGGGGGAACCAGAAAACACAATTTGACAAACAACAAAAAAAATATTTTAAACAGTTCTTTAGTTTTGTTTCTGGCATTAGTGTCTGTGATATAAGATGAATCCTATTTTTTTTTTTTGTCATATATAATATAACATTTATACATTACTTCCACTTCTTAATAGTTTTGATGAAAAAACATTCATTGCAGCTTTAAGTGTGTCTTTAAATTCTCACAAATTGGTGAAATAAAGTTGTACATATACTTCAAAACCCTCAGCAAGTTATTATTTTGCATAAAAAGTTTTTTCTACAGCTTCAGTCTTGACCCACATGTAAACAAGTTGATTATTGTCCCACAACAAGGCCGGTCGCTCACCCCTCTGCCTGCAGGACACCTCCCGCCCACATCTCTCTGCCTACCTCGCCAGGAGCGCTGGCGACACCTGCAACACGGGAAGTGCATAAAGGATTAAATTATGAATGGAGATCCAGTGAGGCAGAAGGAAATGGTTGTGATAATAGCATGACAGCATATTTAATTTGCAGATAATTGCACTTTGGGGGCTTTTAGGAGGCTCGTCTCACACTGGCATTTTTAATGAAATGGGCAAATCATGGCTGTTGTCATCTTCCAGGCACTGACGAAACTCAAGGTAGATATAAAAAAAAAGAAAGGTAAGAGAAAAGTGACTGGATGGACTGGGTCAGCCATCTTAATGATTTAATATTGTTATTTGAATATGGGAACCAGGTCTTTGCACCATTTGTTAGATGAGCACACTCTGACTTCATTATGAGAGGGTTAGTTTATCATTGTCTGTTTTCATAGTATTTAATTGGAAAAGGAACCACAAAAGCTTTTCGTGCCGTGTGTTAATATAAATCTTTTACCTCCTCAGTTACACCTTTTCAAATCTTGGTGTATCCTGTCCTGCATTATGTACCATACACACAAAAATGTAAAAATGTAGGTCTCACGTTGTTGCTATAAACGCCTCAGTGAACATGGTGCAAATCCGAACATATCAAGAAATGTTATATTAAAAATATGGTATATATTTGCCAAATTGCAGGGCAGTAAGAGAATGTAGTGAATATGTGTGGAAACTTTAATGTAATTATTTTCCCAAATAGACATATGGGAAATAGTTTTACACACTGCTTTCTTGTATGGTGTCTTTGAGGCATTCACATTATCTTTCTATGTTTTTAAATAATTTGTATTAGTAATTTGTATAAGTATGGCTTTGAGTTGAAAGCACCAAGAACAGGGAAAACGAGAGGAAGAAAGAGATGGTGGGTTGCCCCAATGGATTCTGGTCAATAAATTTAACTGGACTTGGATGTAATGCTAACCAGTACACTGCACATACTAGTACATGTTATTAGCTTAGGGGCTAATTTAGCAGGTGAGCTTCAGTCTTGTGACACTGCAGCTAATCTGTTGGGAGTTGCTCTGCAGACTGAAATCAGTGCTCACCCTTGTCTTTGATTTTAAGAGCCTGTGATGTTGCTTGATATCCCTACATCAAAATATCATCACCTGTACTTTGTAATGTTATACAGAACAACAGTGCAACCTTAAGAGCCAGCGTGCCCTGAAAATAGATGTAACACAATATTCCTGCAAGACCCCACTCAGGGGTGAAACCCAACACTCATCCACCTTTGGCAGCAGCAGACATTTGTAATCCTTCTGCCCCTCTCCTCTGCTCTTCTCTGGTTGCTGCTCAGCTGAGCACAAAAGTGGAAAAAGGTAATCTGTGTCTCAGGAACAAGGGCACACATTCGACGGCTCACAAGCATTTAAATGAACTGAAGTTTGAGATTCCTATTTTGCCGATTAATGAGGTAATTCATGTAAATGGTTTGGTTTCTCATTAGCATACTGTAATGAGAAGAGCAGCCTACTTCACTCAATGCCCTCCTCCTCCTCTTCTTAGCCTGCCTCAGCATCAACAAGCCACACTGCCATTTACAGCCAAATTAATACAAAGAGACGGCCATGACCTGTGTAAGTGTGTGTGTGTGTGTGTGTGTGTGTGTGTGTGTGTGTGTGTGTGTGTGTGTGTGTGTGTGTGTATGTTTGTTAGCAGCTGTTTCATTCAGCCATCTGTGGTGTCAGATGTCTGTAAAGATGCTGGAAGTTTCTCAGCTTGGTTTGACGAACACAAATACACATCTTGCACATGATTTATCATACATACAAATATGTATAAAAACACACACAGACACACACCTCCAATCATTAGACTCTCTCTCTCTCTCTCTCTCTCTCTCTCTCACCTTGTTTCTAAATGTCTTTCGCTCTTTATGCCAGTTCAGCTCAAATCAGTTTAACTCAGCTCGGTTCAGTTGCTGCTTTCTTGGCATGAAATTGCAAAACAGCCACACCAGAGGGTGACAAAATTGATTACTATAGAACAATAACAATTAAAACAGTCAGTAATATTATGTTTCAGTCTGTATTGTTGCAGATCAGACTCATTTATAAAGAAGTTTTATAAGTCATAAACATTTTGCATTTCACATTACAACATGAGCAAACAGCAGTTTACAATAGATCATTCTGGATTATTGCATTTTCATATCTTTGGCCACAATTTCTGTCAGTTATAATAACCCTGTGATAATTTCAACATCATTTTCGAAAATTCACTACATCAGCAGCACTGGAACAAAGTTTGATGGGGCAGGAAACACACATTATCTGTTAATGTTTTTAATATTTCAGGTCCACGACTTGTGTCTTTATCAACAAACTCTAAATGAATTGAAAGATTTTTACTTGATCTTCTTCTCAACGCTGATTTGATGGTGTTTTACAGTTGAGACCAAGTCTATCTATAAAACTATCTATAAATATGTTGTCTGGAATTTTCCCAGTTCAAACTATGAGTCTTTAATGTTTTGACTTCCTTTAATGAGTCAGCTCTCACAGTAGTCAAGTCCAGGGTGTTTACATGATGGTTTTGGATATGGGGGAATTATTTCAGAACATGTTATAATAAGAAAGTGTATTACAACAGCAAAGCTGACTCTTCATGTGTAACAAAACAAGATTAAGCATCGACAGTGATGCTGAACAGCTCTGGGTGTCAAACTGCAGTGAAAAGGTTTTAATTCGTCTGTCTACATCTTGGTCTTTTGAAACCAGAAGAGACCATATTTGGAGAAGAAGGTGGAGCTGAGGAGAAGTGAGGGGTGGATCTGACTTGCTCTGTACTTTATCCTGATTGTGTGCTGCAGTCTGTCAATCACACAGTAGCCACGCCCACTAATCCATAGCCTGCCTTATGGTCTATTCTCCTCAAAATGGGACCATAATTTAAAAAGAAAACATCATGTTGTATTTATGAAGACTTGAAACTAGAGACTGAGACCATAGAGTAATTAGAAAAACATTTACTGGGCTAATAAATCAAGTGACAAGTAGGGACATTTTCACATAGGCTTCAATACAATCTGACTTCTTTTTACAACTAGTAGAGTCGCCCCCTGATGGTCATTAGGATACAACGCAGGTTTAAGGTTCTTCAGCATTGGCTTCAGTCCACATCCACATTTATACTCAGTCTCTGGTCCCACCTGATGTTTCTCTGGTTGTTCTGTGACTCCTGGTCAATTATTTCGACCCCCCTCCCTCACAGTTGATGCTGTGACATGTTTTGGTCTGGTGCTCACAGACAGCTGACGTTGTCTGTGTCTCATGTATCTTTCTCCAGCTGTTGTATGTGATGTCGTACACGCACGCCGCGCCACTTTCCCCTGTCTGAGAAAGGTCCTGTCTTCAGCCTTTAATTCATGACACTCTGAAGCTGAATCGGTCGTCACGGTGGAACAACGTGTGGAGAAGTAATCTGCGAAGCCCCTGACTGCTTCAGTGACTGGACAGCAGAAGATCAGGTTTTATTGGCATGTGTGGATCAGGGGGCAATGTGCCAGAATAAATACAGACAAGCAAAAAGAATCTGTGTTGAACACCTTCAAGAACAATTCCATAAAGCTGTTTCCCTTCAGCTGATCCTCCAGGTGATCCAAACGAATGCCAGGATGCTGTAAAGAATTACAGAGCTGATGTCTGAACAGAACAGCAGAGTCGGTGAGATCCTTCCATGTACCTGTCAGCCTGAAATGATGGCTGACTTCCTGTGGGCGGGAGAAACACTAATAGTCTCCAGCTGGACAGAAAGAGATCTTCACAGTGTGTGTGTGTGTGTGTGTGTTTGCTTATAATAGCAGGAAACTTTACACCTACGTTAGGTCAGAGGATGACTTAAACATATGTGAATTTCTGTGTTCACCTGATGTGGTAACTTTCCCAGCACAAGTAAAGATGTGACCGTTAAAAGGCTGAGAATGAAACCGGAGGTGATTTCACAAACACTGCACTTTCTCACACGCAGTGAATTTCTCTCCCACTGTCAGGTAGATGATACTGTGGAGCTTTGGCAGCACTGTATCTTATTTTTTGGAGACTTTGCAGCTGCATTACAAATGTCCTGCCAACACTGTCTGCGAGTGTCATGGAGCTCCACTGGAGATTTTATATGTGCAAGTAATGGCCAGATACACAGTGAAACAACTGGACTGGAGATGGAAACAAAAAGATTGCATCCATGTGGCAGGAAATTTATTCAGACCCCTTCACTATTTGTGTTGTAGATTGAATTACAAACGGTTAAAAAATGCATTTTGCTCATCAATTCACACTCAATTTCACAAAGTGAAAACATGTTTTTAGAAATGTGTGAAAATGCATTATGAATCCAAAACTAAACTCTCTCATTGACACATGTATTTAGTGAGAGTGTAAAGATTTATCGACTCGATCACATTGTCCTATATGAGCCAAATATCATCCTTGGATCGTATCGGAAACCATGGAAAATGACACGTATCGTTGTGAAAACCTGTTGTTACACCCCTGGTATTTAGACCACAAAGCCCCTCAGCTCTACAAGTTTTGCACCTGGTTCTAGACAACTTTGATTGAGGGGTTAAGAGATATTGAATGGTCACTTAACTGCCAGACCCAAGGCTACCGAGTCTTCTTTAGGACTGTAAGCTACATTAGCTATATTATGCGCTGTTATCTTAAGTCATAGAATCTAATAATACATAAGCCTAATATGTATTTCATTTAAACCCAACTCCACCCCCACATTTATATTTAATTTTTATATTATTGTGACCTGGACGATCCTGTGTCATACAGGATGCTTGGGAAAGTAGGAACATCTGGGGGGGGCATTGCCCCATTGTGCCCATGCTTAGAGTCAGGCCAGGTTTGCACACCTGGATTTGGACAGTTTGATCCGGTCACAGCTTCACTGTCTTTTCACGTGTGACGGGATCATGGTATGGTTTAATCACCAAAGACATCTCTCACTTTTTCTCTCTTGTTTTGCACATGGCAGTAAAACTGGACTCAGAATGAAGAATCACCTGATTGTTACCAAGATATGCATTTTAGTTTCATTTGGATTTTTCAGAAACATGTTTTTAAAAATCAGAAAGGAAGGAAGAGAGAAGGGAAGAAAGATCTAAGGGTTTAGATCAAGTGTGTGCTGTAAAAGCTAAATGCAAATTGTTGCAACAGGAAAATCCAGACTCACCTGCAGTCGCAGTGACTTTTTAGTAAATGTATCCAAAACTCTTGATGGTGTCTCAAACTGAGAGCAGGTATTTCACTAGATGAACTGTGGTTGTTTGGGTTTCTGCTTCGTCATCTGCACATTATCTGTCAACATACTCCTACTTGGGAAATTCAACAACGATTGGAGGGTACGATTGATGAGCAGGTGAGATGTTCGACATTTCTGCCAGTCACACCTCCACCAGTGCCTTTTAGGTCAGCTCCACAGTTGTCAGCTGGAGGCCACCATTCACTGATCTTTCACTCTCTATTCTACTACATCTCCCAGCGGGGTGGCAGTTATATGTGGGGACATCTCATCGCTGCCCCCTGCGCCTGCCTTCAATGTGGCGTTGACCCCTCTGTAGCTGGCTTTCTCTGCCTCCTCTCTGCGGTCCTTTATGACTTTCAGCAGGTTTGACCTTGTCATGTCGGCACCCTTGAACAGTTAGATAACCGATCTTCCTACAAAGCATTGGCAGCCTCCCTCCACATGATACGCACTCGCCCTCCAGCCTGCGTCTTGTCACTCTGCTGCCAGTTTGTTGTACTTGAACTTTTGTAGACTGACCTACATGTCCATTGTGGACAACATCACAATGTCTGGCATCAGAGTGGCTGTTGTAATTTCTCTTTCTATATAACTTGTTTCTGTAGCTTCTGGTCCAATACATTACCAACCTCATTTAACTTCACTGGGCTGAAATGAAACATTATCAATTCATCGCTCCACATTCGCCTGAAACATTTATTTTTCTTTCCTCCAGTCTTTAAACTTTCTTTCTGCTCATACAGGAGCTTCCTCTCATAATCCTGTCATGTATGTTTCATGGCAGAAATCCACTCAGCCCTGTCGTGTCTAAAATTGCAGCTCAGTTGCTTTGATCTGACAGGAAAAACTGCAGCGTCTTTCAGGAGGGAAGAGTAAAGCACAAGTGATGTGTTTCCTCAGAAGATACACAACTAACACATCAAATATCAGTTGGAAATAATTCCTAGCACTTATTTTAAAGCATGCTGTGTAAGAGAAGTTTGAATATGAGTGAAGTTTTAATATTTTTTTTGATTCATCTAAATTATTGGCCTTTGCTGCTTTGCCATAAAAGGCCTACAGACACGATGTAACCTAGGTCTGACCGGCTCAAACAGAGAGAAAGAAACCATGTTGAAAACATTGCCAAACCTACACACTTTCCACTATATTCCTCAGCCTGTTTCAGGTAAGTGCTCAAGTCAAACCACTGCATACTTCAGATATCTGGCTGCAGGAATGTGTGTGTACCATACTGCTTTCCATCCCGAGGTGTGTTTTCATGGTCTCCAGGCTGCACGGAGGTCCCTGCTCTAGGCCTGATCCACATTAAAGCCACATGTCTCTGTTTTTCTTTCCTACAGGCATGTCATACCTGCAGCTCTCAAACGGACACACATGCACACTGTCATAAGGTACAAATAAAATCTCATGACTTCACGCTGACGACTGTCATGATTTTACTCAATGTGAAAGATTAATTGGTTCTCAGACGTTTTACAAACATTTATAGGCACATGAAACCTCCTTGAAACATGTATGATGACTCAGAGTTTGGATGAGGTAAAGTCCCGCAACTTATGGAAAAAGTTACTTGATCTGTTTTCCCATTTCATTTCACTTCTTTCACTCGCCATTAAACACATGGTGAGAAAAATCCTTACCTTCAATTTTCCCAAAAATGTAGGAGGCTACATTTCTTCTGGATTTAAATACTTTAAAACAATAATATAACAGATTTTTGGCCACATGGCAGCAGAAACATGCACCCACCTAATTTTTATATGTGGTGCAAGTGTTAGCAAACAGTATCTTATATATTCAGATAAGTGCATCTTCCTCTGGAGGCTTTCCAGACATGTCCGACCGAGAGGACAGACCTTTTTTTAGCACTGTTTTTGGTCTCCACCACCCTAGTTGCTAAATGCTCCACTCATTCACAAGCTCGTCTGGACAGTCTGTCGTCAAAGTTTTTTTTGCTGACACTTGACACAAGCAACACTAATGATTATGGATAGCGAATTAAGTCAGTGTTTGAAGGCAGTAAAATCAAAACAATAAGCTGAAAGATGCTAAAATGCCACATACAGCTGAAGCATAAGCACATGTTTGACATCATTTGATCCATTTTTTTATGTAAAAATACTGATTATAGTTGACTTTTGCCACATCTAGACATTAATGTCTTAAACACAAATCAATCTAAAAGTCAAAGATTCAAATATCATTGGCTCCCATTTTAAACCAGTTTAGAAATATTGTTTTTCTTCTGTGTTGTGTTACAGCAGCAGAAACAAAAAGAAACAGAAATAAAAACCAGAATCCATGAGTCACAACCTCATAGTCCTGGTGTAAAATCTAGGAATAGTTTGAGCCCTTATTGAACATTAGTGCAGTGCTTTTTTTTTGTTGTTTCTTATAAAGTCAATTTCACATATTCAGAATCAACTGACAATTATATATGTCACTCAATAAATACTTGGTTCACTGTAATAGGGGATAGTAGCTCATAGAACAAGAAAAGTTCATAAGAACAATGAAGCTCTACTGGTTGATAAAATTAGGTAAAATAAAGATGTGTATATACTTTACATTCAGGTGTAATAAAAGCAGCTATGTTAACATTATATAGACACATACTTTTATTTTGCAGCCTTTTCTTTTTATTAAGGGAAGAGACTGAGCATGAACATCACCATGCATCTACACAGTTACATGTATTCACACACACAATCATACAAAAGTGATGTGATATAATCTCTCTCACACACACACACACACACAGACACACACACACACAGACAGAGTTGGACAGGAAGGGGTTGGGTTTCATGTTTCCTGTGCTGTATTCCCCAGGCTGTTGGCTGATGTCTTGATGTGAAACGTTCCCAGTTTTCCTGCAGCTCCCAGGTGAGGCTGCAAACTTGTGTTTTCACTGGGAAATCAGAAATCTCCTAGTTTTGCCTACTTTCCAGGAGTTGTTTTGTTCATTGTTTTTCTAACCATCTCTCTCTCTCTATCTCTCTCTCTCTCTCTCTTTCTCTCACACACACACACACACACACACACACACACACACACAGAGAGAGAGAGAGTCAGGTAGTTGCTTCCTGATAAATTTACCACATGTTCGAGAGGTGCAGCTCAGGCACAAACATCACCTGAAAACACAAGTATACACACATTTTGGGGTTTCTTACTGTAGTCATGAAGTTAATTATGATTCATTTTAATGACAAATCTGTAGACGAGTGACAAATTGAAGAAAAAAAAACTGAAAAATGAGCAGAGAAACAGAACGATAATCCAGAGGACACGAGTATGTGAGTGAAGTGAATAACATGTTGTGGCCTTGACTGGTTACTGTGACCTCAACACACTGTAGAGAAAACACCGTCCACCACCATCATCAAAACGCTAAATGAGGGAATATCTTACCTCCAGGCCTGAGGGTCCAGTCAGGGTCAAATATACATTGATTACCAACCAGAACCAAGCACCTCCAGGTTCGATCAGCCATAGAGACTAAGCCGCTGTGGTTGTTTCGCTGTCAAGCCCCCGCCCCCCCAAACTATAACCACCAATCACAATCGTGGGATCTTGAACACCCACCAGCAGAAACATAAACTGCAGCTTTTCTGGCAGCACATCTCACAAGGTTGATTTTTTTTTTTTTCCCCATTTTCACCCATTTGTATGTATACTCAGAGAAATACAATCAATATAAGTCATTAAAATAATGAATTTTTAAGGAATACAATACAATACAGGAGTGTCCAACCTTAAAACTGGATGTACAGATGCATAAAACACATGCAGACATGAGGTTCTCAACCTTCTCTAAATCAATATATAATTATTATAACCCCTCATCACCTGGTTATCACCTGATATGTTTGCTGGTTCCAACTAGTTCAATGAAAGAGTGTTTTTTTTTTTCTCCCTATTTTATGTATTTATTTATTCATATAAAATCCATTTAAAATAGCAAAGTCTGAGTTTTTACGTTTTACTTTATTTAGCAGATTTTTCTTTTTTCCTCCTTCCTCCTTTTCTGTTAATCTCATTTTCCGACCTCTCAGATCTACTTTGCGACCACTCACAGGGGCCCCAATCCCCAGGTTAGGCACCACTGCTGCAGGCAATCAGCTGTTATCAGTCGTTAAAAGTTACATTTCTTATCTTTGTGAAGCGAGTGCTTCTGAAAGCAGGAGTTTTCACTGCACAGAGCTATGACGCCATGATGCCACAAAGGTAAAAGTATACATTAGGTTTATGCCTATTGATTTTAATACTGTAGATGGACTGGGATGGAAACTATTACCTGCTTGAAAGATTGAAAGACACCCATAAAACATCAGACTAAAGGCTTACTGCTTATGGATTTGGGCCTGAAGCTGCTGTCTGTCTCAAACCTTTACTCCAGAAACATCCTTTATCTCTCTGACTGTAAGCTGTATTTCCCACATCTTCTCTCTTTTCCCTCCACCTCCTCCTCTGTCTCCCTGTTTCTTGAATGCAGTCCTCTCTCCAGTTTTAATGCTGCTGAGGTGGAGCTGCCTGTCTTTACGATGTGCTGGTTACAATGGCCTCGGGGGCGCACTGTCTCCACGTTGATCCTCTCCTCAAAACAGACACAGACCTGCTTTGCTGAGCAGGGTGCGAGGCGGCCGAGCTGCGTTACAATCACATCAGTGAGCAGAGTTAATGCTGAAAAGAGAGAGCGCTCTGGTGAATGAGGACGCTGACAAAACACAACCGGAGAGGAGTGAATTTACTGTGTGATGCCTGCAGCGAAACAAAGCTGGAAACTCAGCAACTAAACTTTTTTTAAATTTCTTCTTTCAGGGTTTAAATGTGGGGAAGAAAAGACTCACTGGGACTGATAACTGCACCACAATAACACTGGTGTAGCTCAATATTATGTTTTTTAATTGGAAATGAGATTATTATGCCCCCTGAGTAAATTCAGTAATTATGAATCAGGATTGATCTTTTGCAACTTGTCCTTTCAACATACACTTATAGTATAAGTGTATAAATGCTAAAAGATGTTTGCTGTATTGTCAGTTTCTACTAAATATACTGTTTAGTTTCAGGACACATAAATATAGATTAATATTCAGGATATGATCAATAACCTGATTTTTCTTTAGATCTCATTTCTATTCTTATTTTATTTATTAATAGACCATCCACTTGTGTTGCTGTGTCAAATTTAAATTTCCTCTATGCGGGGGTCAATAAAGGCTCATCTAATCTTATCTTAGTCTGTTCTTCCAAAGGACTTGAGTCATTTAAAATAAAGTACACATAAAAACAGTCAAGCAAAATGTGGCTGACCAGCAGCTAAACTGCTGTGTTTCTGCACTAGTTTACATTAGGTCTAATAAAAAAAGAAACAAACTTAGACCCATTGGTACAAATGTGTGTTGTATCTACCTCTGTATCAGGACTAAACCTGCTCAGACACATGATAAGATAAAAAGATACTAATCAGAGGTGGTTACATGCCACAATCAAACATTTGAGTCAAAGTAAACCAGTAACTGGTTTATATTACATTACATGGTATTTATACTACTGCAGTTCTACTTTTGTTTCCACAATTGTGACAAATAAAGCTACTACTATTGAAACTACTGCTACTACTATTTATACTACTACCATTTATACCCCTACTATTTAAACTACTGCTTCTACTATTTATACTCCTACTATTTATACTCCTACTATTTATACTGCTTCTACTACTGGTACTGTCACAGGTACAATACCACGACCATCTAGGTCTGAGGCTGTTACTGAGGCTTTAGTACAAGAATCCATGAAAACTTCTACTAGTTGTCATGAAGAGGCCTGTCCTGAAATCTGTCTGTCTGTCTCTCTCCATGGGTGTGGTCTTCCTCCTCCTTCTTCTCTTCCTCTTCGTCCTCCTCTTCCTCTCCTGGCTCGGTCCTTCTTCACACCTGTCTGTCCTCAGTAATCATCCCTCCCAGCATCACACACCTGTTTCCCATGATGCACCCCTGCAGTAAATCTGTAGCTTCTCCTACTTCTTGCTTGTTGTGTTTATTCTCCTCACGACCTGTTAAAGTAAAAGTATATGCTGCTACTACTACAACTACTACCACCACTTCTAACCCTGATACACCTACAGCTGTGGTGACTCCTGTGGTCTTGATCCTGGTCCTGGCCCTGGTTCTGGTCTTGGTCTTTCTAAAGTCTGTTTTCCACATTAAGTTTAGTGGAAAAAGTCTGAAGGAGTCTCAGGTACAGAGGTGGAGAAAAAACCCACCCTGTGCTGCACCGGAGGAGCTAACCTGCCTCTGAATGCCTCACTCAGCTAAATATATCCAGGAGATTCATGTCTGTCAGCCCCCTCACCCCCTCCCCTTTCCCCCTCCCTTCAACCGTCCCCTCAAGCCCTTATCTTAATTATTTCCAGACTTCACAGTCTTTGTGCAGACACCCACAAACACACACAAATACACACACACGGCTGATTAAAAGAATACCAGCGTTGTGTTTACAGGCCTTCCTGCTGATGTTAAAGTCAGGCAAGGGCGTGACTATCTGTCTGTGTGTGTGTCTGTGTGTGATGAGACACATTTTGTTTTGAGTGCATTTAACCTACTACCACAACCTATTTGTGCGACCTTACGCACATGAACATTTATCTTTGCTTCAACTGTGTCTTTGTGCACGTGGACCATTTTTCCACTGCTCCATTGGGTATCTATTATTTTCATTAAAAAATCAATTATTGGTACTAATTTATAATAATAATAATAATAATTAGTCTATATATAATAGATTTTAAGCAGAGACTGACACCAACAGTGGAAAAGTCATTAGACAGGAAACTGCACCTACACAACTGTCACATCTTCCTGACACACCCCCCCCC
>CM076662.1:19327454-19347866 GCA_038496675.1 Rachycentron canadum | reverse complement strand
CCCCCACTCTGTCACCCCCCCATCAGTGATTGTCTGAGTTGAAGTGAGTGTGTTGGAGTCAGAGCAAAGCTTCACCAGCTGCACCTCATCACCGTAATCAAGCTCTCTGCAAATATCCAGCTCCACCACCACCTTCTCAGATCAGAGCCCCCCCCCAGCTCCCCTCATTACCTTTGTGTTTCCTTTCCCCCATATTCTGTGACTCAGTCCTCCACTATACCATCTTCATCATCACCATCTTCAATCTCCTAACCCATTACTTGCCTCAGCCCTTAGTCGGTGTCTGCACCTGGGTTCACTAGTCCAGAAAACCCACTTTACCAGATCATTGTCGGACTCACGATGGATCAAAATCGAGGCAGCAGAGCCACAAGATATTGTCATTTTTATTCCAATGCCGCCTACATCACCCACAATGCAACTTGACTGTCAGCAGCTTGGTCAGAGATTTATACCAGTAGCAGCTAATGTGTCCTCCTCCAGCCTCTGAGGCTGCTGAGGTCCAGTCAACTCTCTTCTTTCTAACTCCACATCCTCAGATTTGTTCGTTTTCAGACCCAGGTGACACTGAGTCATTAGCACACTTTGCACAGCTCCCTCTGCTGCCACAAAAGGCTTCATGCTTTTTATAACACACAATATAAGGCTGTGCCCCACCGACGCTGTGATCAGACTGTGATATGGTTGAGTTCCTCTTTACAAATTAATTCTGTGCAGCCAAACATGGTTCAAACCAACAGACCTTTTATTTCAAACTGTTGTGAAATCCCAAAGTTTTCAAAGACCCAAAGACATGAAGGCTTGAGTCTCAATCATAGACTGTACAGTATATAACAATGACTAAACCCAAATTCTATCTCACGACCATCAGGGGGCGACTCCACTGGTTGTAAAAAGAAGTCAGTTGGTATTGAAATCAATGGGAAAATTCCCCTGTTTTTCACTTGATTTATTAGCTCAGTAAACGTTTTCCTAATGAGTTTATGGTCTCAGTCTCTAGTTTCAAGTCTTTAATGCAACATGAAAGCAGGGTGTGTATTAGGGCGTGGCTACTGTGTGACTGACAGACTGTATGACACACGATGACCTGCCTGACGATCAGGAGCAGGTCAGATCCACCCCTCACTCCTCCTCAGCAGTTCACAAACCAGTGGGTGACGTCACGGTGGGTTGACACTTGGTCTAAATATCTCACTCATTACAAACATATTGTGTAAATGTATATAATACTGTCAGGCTGTGGAAGGGGAGTTGACTTTTTCAATCACTTGCTGTCTTTGAAAAGGAAAATAGAAGTTTTTAAAAGAGCAAAGTCTTTAAGACAACTAAGACGTGAGCATTAGATAATGAGTTTGAAGACTTGATATCAGAACATCAGACAGAGAGATATCTCTATATACTGTAGTGTGTGTGTGTGTGTGTGTGTGTGTGTGACTCCAGGATAACCACAGTGTGTAGATATTTGTCATGTGTGTTAGGAATGATTAGATTATGTCTGTCCTCTGGCCTCTCCTCCCCCTCGTAGAGAGCTCTGAGCATTGAGGTGTGAGATCCACTTACCAAGCCTGACTCTCCTGAAACACCCGCGGAAACACTCCCACATGCTCACACATAACGTTACTGCACAGATGCCGAGTTACGACGGCTGCTGGGTCCAAGCCTCACGTCTGCAATAAGGAGGAAATCAGCCTTTTAAGCAAAGTGCCTTCCAGCAGCAGGGGTGCGCACTCAGGAATCCAATTTCATGTAATTGTCTACTCATATTTTCAGAATACCTGTCGGTTTCTGAAACTATAAAATGCATGTGAATAGCCATCACCCCCCCCCCCCCCAATCAGGACTCTGTGGGTCTTCAATTCAAGCAATAACATTAGATGAAACTTTAATGATCTCACAAGGGAAACAGGGTTGTAGCAGCAGCAAAGAATAAGCACAAAATGGAGGTTTGATAAACAGGTTTGATAAATAATATAATGATGAAAAAATATGTTAAATAGCTTTTGAAGAACTGTTGCTGCTGATAATGTTGACTCAAACACTGCAGGCTTATTATCTTTCCCATTCAGATGTGTCATATCAAGACAAGGACCCTAATGGCGAAGAATATCCAGCCATCAATAATTCATCACTTCATTCAGCTAATTAGCTGCTCTTTCAGAAAACACTGTAAATGTCAAACACAGTCAACTAATTGGTTTGTCTCTGTCAAAGTGAATGAACACATGAGAGAACCTGGACACTGAACAATGAAAAGGGGCTGTTGTTTTTTTAGTAATCGTCTTGAGTCTCCATTACATCTCATTTAAACTGACTTTATATGTGAGGGAAAAGATGACGTGGAGAAACGTCATGAGTGGCTGTTTTGATGAGACTGTCACAGTCAGAAGTATCATCACCGGAGATGGGCCACAGCTGCTCACTTCCTCGTTTCACTCTAAAAGTTTAAAGGGAGATGGCAGGATTTAAAATGTGTGTGTGTGAGAGAGAGAGGCAGCACTGACAGGATAAACAGCCAGGTCAGACATCTTGTGTGTGTTAATATGTGTCCATCTATCATTTCATTATTCTCTTCCTCCACCAGAATGAAAACTGACTGGTCTAACTCTTTTGACACTCTTATTTTGAAAGTTGTACTTAAAATGAACATAAAAAATGAACAACAGTTTAACAGCTCTGATGAAGAGACCCCTGCACAGTTCAACATTAACGCACAACTGTGAGGGTTTGTCGCCTGAAGATGTTGTCATGACCAGTAACAGCCATTAGAGGTCAGACTGACGGTGACTGGTGAGAAAAGAAAACATCAAAGGTTAATGACAAAATTTAATTGAAACCCCTGAGGTTTCTGCTCTGGGTTAAAACATTTTATCAAACAAATTACAAAATTAAGAACTTAATTACTTTTATTGAAAATTACTCAAAGGCAAATTTCCCTTGAGTTTGTTTTCACAGAATATTTCCCTTAAATATGAGTTAAAAGTTTGACATTGTGTAGATGAAACAATAGCCTCTATGGAGGCATTATTTTATTTCTTGTTAGAGTAAAATTATCTTAATTTATTTAAATGTTAATTAACCTGGTGTCATTTTGCAAATCTTCTTGTGTTGGACTTGGAAACATCTTCCCAAGGGTTCAGGTCCCCTAAATGAGGCTCCAAGATAAATCAAGGAGTTGAGACATGATCAAAAAGATGAGGCAGAATAATAGTATATTTCTCTGTAGGTGATATAATATATAATATAATATATAATGAAATAACACAGCTCATGAAGAGGATGAGACGTGACTGGCTACAAACAGGGGTCACAAGCTAAAACACTTGGAACAAGAAAAATCAAACCAGAGCCATTGAAATCACATCATCACCTGAAGAAACTGTGATTCATAACAAGGTTAAGGCTCCAAATAGACTCACTTTCTAAATTCACTTTCTCTTTTTTACTTTCATACAACACGCAGTAACCAACAGCCAGCTCTCTCCTGCTCCAGCAGAGAAGCTGGGAAGTTACATGCCTTGCTCGAGGGCACAACAGCTGCCAGGGGAGGTGAAAACGAAGTGTATTCTTCCACTTGAAAGAAGTGCTTTGCTGTATTTCATGGTTTTATCCTTCACCTAATTTCTTCAAGAGCACAGAATCCCACAAGTGGCACGGAAATAACTTTGTGCTTTATCTTCACGCTGCAAGAGCAACTTCTGGAAGTATCTTTGTCAGTCACTGCTCATCATCATGTTATATAATAAAACCCTTTTCCCCCCTCTTGACACCTCCTCATCTGTCTTTCCTTTATTCTTATAGGACTCATTATATAACTGCTCCTGCTCCCGCTCCTGTTTGAACTCTTGTCTCTTAGCTGTCACAAGATCTTAAAATGAGGCCACAGGTTCATTTGAGGTTTGGTATCTTCCCCCCCAACACACACACACACACACACACACACACACACACACACACACACACACACACACACACCTCTGTTTCAATACCATTTTGTCTCTTAAGCAACTCTGTGCTGTGTATGAGATTTGAGGAAGAAGAAAGGAAGATAATATACAATCCATAATCAGCTCTAACATTTACACTGAAAGCCTCTGTCTGCAGTTTATATCTTGATTCCTTTTCATCAGGCAGGTTTTTTATCAGTAAAGAAAAAACCCTAACAACGGCTATTTGTCATATAGTTATAGCTCAGGCATGATGCTTTGAAGACGTTAAAGTCCGGCTCCTATAACTGGCTAATACTAAGCCGTGGTTCCTGATCAGTGACTGGTTCCCAGCGTAAAAGGATATAAAACCAGCTGCATCTAGTTTCTTCTTCTTCTGCTTCCAGTGAGTCGACCTGCTGTTGTGTGATATTTGCAGCACCAGTGGTTTCACTTGTGAATGGAAGATGTGATGGGAAGGCTGTAAGTCCTTGGGCAGGCCTAATTCATTTATAGTGATTTTAGGACACAAGTAGTTTAATTGATTTAAACCCACTTTCTTTGTTTTTTTGCAGTTTGCTCCCAAATTGAAGCTAATGCTAATTTAATTGAGGAAAATCCATTTTGAAAGGCTGAACTCTTGTCTCAATTAAATTAAGATTTAATTAAAGTATGGAAAGAGAGGAGTCTTTTTCTATGTGCTTTGTATCTAACATGAGTAGTTTGGAAATCTTATTTTAATTTGAGTCTTATTTTAAATTGTGCTGGGCTGCTTTTCATCATCCTTCAAACCTGGACCACTGGTACCTGTGATGTTGTGGCTAGGCTGCAAATGTTTAGCTATAGTACCATCATGAGGACGTGCAGGGCACTACGTGAATAGTTGAACCTATTTCACACCAGGGGGCTGACGATGTGAATACATGACATGCATCATTGAGTCCAGCAGAATCAAGTCCAGACGTTATATCTTTACACTTTTGGCAGAAAGTTTCATAGAAAACTGATTTTATGGATATGATCACAGACAGATAAAACACAAGTGCATTAAGTGGCATTTTCTTGTGATCATCTACTGTCCTCCTGCATAAATACATAAATCTACACAGCATTAGCTGACATGAAGCAGAACACTATAAATATGCACACCTACATGCAGGATGTCCATTTTTTGCTGAGCCTCTGCAAACCTTTGCAGGTCTCGCTGGGACTGGTTCAAATGACCAAACCCGTGGAACAAACAACCATATTTAATGCTTTTACCAGAAGCACAGACGTCTTTGATCGTCTGTTTTTTCAAAGCCTGGCTCACATGGCTGTTCGCCTGCATCTTGGCGAAGGCCTGAGGAGCGATGCCAAACACACGGGCCAATGAACTGCTGGGGGATTTGAATAAATGTTTCTGGAATTACTGCTTCGTTGTTTAGAGAATTAAAAGGAGATGATACGGCAGCTCTGCTTGTTTTGGATGTTTGATACAGGGAGAGAAACAAGGGCCAAAGATTAAAAAAAAGGTTAAGAGGCTCTTGGTTAGGTAAATTAAACAGTGGATCTAAATTGAATTTTTCTTACGTTTTGCTCATTTATTTATCAAATCAAAGGCTACAACTGAGATTTTCTTCACAGTTCATTAGACGCTTGGATCATAATGACCATGCAAGATTTATTTTCCTGTTAGACAAAGAAAAATGATTTGCCACCAGGGCTGCACTGTAGCTACCACTGAGGACATGTACTCCTGTATTGGTCTTAAAACCTGGGTTTAGTTGGTCAGTATTTTCTAGGCTATATTAAAATCACTATAATAAAATGTGATGACTTTTAAATCAGTTGAAAAACAAAAAAAAAAAAAGAGAATTTAACTGTTCCTCCAGCAGAACAGATTTTATTTTAGCATTTAGATAAAATATAATTCTAATGAGATTACATGGTATTATTAAAAGGTTAGAAATCCTATGACACCCATTTGGACTAAAATAACAGGTCTGTCTGTAGGATCTTCCCTCAGGCAGTAATTTAGATATCAGATGCTGGAAACCATTTTTTTAAGCAGCTTGAATAGTTGAAGAAAAGGAGGTTGACGTGTGATGCATTATTGAGCAAAGTGCAAGAGATTCTTCTTCAGTTTTAAGTGTAAGAGTTTTCAAGAGTTAGAGCTGTCTGAATTTAAATCACTGTGGGGTCTTTTCATGCCACTAATGTGTTCTGTCTTTGGATGCTAACAACACTCACAGTCAGGTTGCTGGTTCATAATCACATCTACAGGACGGGACTTGCACAATACTGTTTCTTTAACACTTAAAATCATTCAAATAAATAAATAAATAAATGTGGACCAGATGGGAACAGAGATCCAGCCTCCCATCACCCCTTGTCATTAGCCTGCCGAGCTAATTACACAGTGTAGACGACATGTGTGGAGCCTAATGATACACAGGGGTGACAAGACAGCCTGTTAAACACACAGCTCAAACCTACATGGTTGTGTCTCTCACTGCTTCCTACTCTGGCTAACCACAGCTATTTGACACAGCTGGTCAAAAGTGAGAAACATGCAAAGGTCGGTGTGACCTGGTCCACATATTTTGATTGATGCTGAAGTTTGTCCCATGTTCATATACAGTTAAAAGTTATATAAACGATCTTCACCGCCACAAGGTGTCGCCCTGGACCCCCATGCTTCATCAGTGTCATCACCGGCCTCCGGTTCAAACTAAAAATGAGACATGAGTCTTGTCTGTCGTTGTGTCACCTTGAAGGAGCTTTCAAAATAGAAGAGCCTAGTTGCACCTCCGTCTTCAAATGCAGCTTCCGACGGATGCGACCACTGAAGAATCTTTTTTCTGCATACTTAACGTCATCATCTACAAATTGCTTTTATATACTGCAACTAAATTGCTTTGCAAAATATGTTTGTGAGGATCATAATGGCTGTTTGGATTATGGTCACTGGCATCATGTTTTCAGGGAATTCAGGGTAAGGTTTGGTTAAAACAATTTCGTCATAAAACTAACATT
Source organism: Rachycentron canadum (assembly GCA_038496675.1). Classification (NCBI taxonomy): domain Eukaryota; kingdom Metazoa; phylum Chordata; class Actinopteri; order Carangiformes; family Rachycentridae; genus Rachycentron; species Rachycentron canadum. Next base: position 19,340,925 of record CM076662.1, on the reverse strand, counting down.
AGCCATGTGTCCGAAACATGAACCATAAATCTTTAGCTGCTGCTAAACAAGCGTATACGCTTCCAAAAATCACCTTGTCTTTAGAGTGTTATTGCTCCGTGATGGTTTGAGCTGGAGACATCACATTTTTTTCTTCTTAAACTAGATTGAATTGATTTGACAGCGCTGCATTTTTCCATGCTTACATTGTGAACAAAGTTAGGTGAGATTTCCCTTTGAGTTATTACTTCTGTCTCTTTATCCATCGATTCTTATCCGCCATCATTGCTAGTGGCGTCCAGAGTCACGTCTCTACATGGGACACTCCTATTGGCTCCAGTGGTCGATCTCACAGTCAATCAGTGTCTCATTCTGAGGCCTAGCTGTCAGCTGCTTGTAGCCAAAGTCAATGGGATCAATCCTGTATTTTTCTGATCTCAGAGTGAGGAGAAGTTGGTCTGAGTTTATCGTGGTGACAGAATAATAGTGTTTTTACCTATAAATTAAGGAAAAATTCAATGTCTGTTTTTAGCTTTTCTTGTTTTATGAGCTGCTGTCCCCTATTACAGTGAAGAGAGTCTTTATTGAATGACATATAATTATAATACAACCTGAGGTTGTGCTGATTGTGAATATGTGGAGCACTTGGTGAAAAACACAAGAGCATGAGAGCAAGAGCAAACTTGAGAAAGACCTATCTTACAATACCCAGCAGTGTATACAGTATGTTTGAAATAGGACTCAAGTGAGTACAGGTGAATTTTCTTCCTACACATCAAAATCTAGATTCTTAAAAAAATACTCAAACTCTGGCACAAAAATGCAATTGATTAAAAAAAAAAAAAAAAAAACACAACACACAAAAAACACACAACCTGAGCAAGCTGTGCATATATCTCCACTGCTTGAAACTCTTCTGTTTGAAGTTAAACCCTGAGCAGATAAGGTTTCACGGTCCTCAAATAAATTCATATTGCTTAAAAAAACCTTGTTGCCATATCAGGATGTTTACACTTTGATTTTGTTCCCCCTTTCAGGACTGTTTCCAGCTTGTTTGTCATTATTACTCATTAAAAATACAGCAGTTATGGCTGGTGTGCACAAGGTGCCTGCAGCTACAATCACAACACACACCGCCATGATTGATATCCCGTCAGAAGCAGACTGGCATTTGTTCTCGATCAGAGAAGCAATGGCAGGCTGCTGTAAGCTTGAATTAAAGTGACGGAAACTGTAAAACAACAACAGTGTGATAATAGTATGAGGGTATAGCTTCTTGGTGTCTGTGAATAAACCTGCTGTGACTGATGGAGTGAAAAGCCTCATAGCAACAATCAGTTTTTTCTTTGCTGAGGAATGAGACGCTCACATTTTACGATTCCTTGCAGATAGTATTTGAAATCAGAAACAAGTCTGTTGCACAAAGACACTCAAAGATACAGGAATATTTGGTCTGGTTCTGTCTGTAGTAAATAAAAATGGGCAACATTTATCTTTGTATCATGAGGTCAACCACAGGTTTGTAAAGAGCTGAGCTGTTCTCTCATCGCTATCTTGGTATCCTGGCATCTTGGCAATGCCAGACTCTGTATTACTCCTGAATAATCCAAAAATGGGTAAATATGGGGAGTGTGGCAACGGGGTGTATGCTACGTTAGCATTGTTAGCACAGCTAGGTGTCTTGCTGTAACACTAACCCAAGGCAAAGATAGTACAAATTGCGACTAGAATTTCACTCACCTTAAAAAAACAGAAGCAAAGAAGTCCTTAAACTCTATTAGTGAATTAACTGCACGGCAAGACATTGTATTTGTTTGATGTTTGTTTGTTTTTCAATATTCAGCTATAGAGATATACTTTATATTCAATGTACTGAGGTCTTTTACAAGTACATGTACTTACAGCAGGGTGGGTTTCAACAAAAATGGAGTTTCTAACAATCTGTGAGGCTATGATTTATGCATATTTGTCAAGTTGCTGGAGTGTAGGAAGTGAATTGTAGAGCTAAGCATAAGATTTCATCCACTGACGGCCAAAGCAGCACCGCAAAACTGGATGAATGCATTGTAATTTATAGGGCTGCTTTTTCTGCTCTAATTATGTTCCCCAGAGTGAACACACTCTTTCATTTGCTATGTGATATTGCAGCATGTTGGACTGCAGCAGAAAAGTCTTTAATAGAACAAAGAAAATTCACACACATTGACATTGGGACCTAAATAATTGCAATGGGGGCCGTGTTCATGGGCAAAAACTGAAGACAAAAGCTCAAATATAAGCTCGACCTCAAGTTCCTGATGAGCTTTGTGCAGATACAGTAGTGGAACAAATTATTTCCAGCCTTTTAAAAGCCAGAGGAGAGCAGGCAGATCAATGCTGCTTCTGCTGTCTTGATGAACTTACACTATGGTGAGTTTGCCAGGAACAATAACCTGCCATCTCTTATATCTTGAGACTGAGCCAGAGAGAGGGTGAGGTAGTTTACAGTAAGTCATGTCGTGGTTTCTTTTTTTAGCTCTGTTCTGATTCGTCCATGTGAATCTAAAGGGAAGGTTGAAGCATAAACTCATGAAAGCTTTACAGTTTGTTCTCAGTTTATTCTTCAGGACAACTAAATACAAGAGCAATTAAAATGAAGTGAATGCATGACGTGACCTATTAAATGTTTTTTTTCATCCACCATTTTCTTCTGTTTATCCAGGGTCAGGTCGTGGTTATAGGCCACATGGAATATGCAAACAAGTTTTGGGTCTTCTCCCAGTTGGACATGTCCAGATATCCTCCAAAGGGAGAAACCCAGGAAGCATCCTAATCAGATGCTTGAACCACTTCCACTAGCTCTTTTCGACAGGGCCAGGGACTATACTCCAAGATCCCTCCAGATATCCGAGCTCCTCGTGTTATCTGAGCCCAGCCCTATTATGGAAGAAACCCATTTCAGCTGCTCATCCTTTTGGTCACTACCCAGAGCTCATGATCATAGGTGAGAGTGAGGAATGGAGGTGATGAAACACACAAAATCACGTCATCTGCAAAAACACATAATGACTTTTACTTCCCTCAACTTCAGAAATATTTGTAATTTCAGTCATAATTGTTTCAATCTCATACAAAATGTGACTTTTTAACTTTTTACATTAACATGCCAATATAATCTTGATTTGAATAAAGTCCAATACTTTCACATAATTTCTAACCAACAATCTATATGATGAACCACTAAAAATACTTGTTTCTTTCAGCTTTAGACTAGAGCCACCTGCTTGTAGTCTGCCAGGGTTTCTGAAGGTTTCATACAGTTAGTTCATAAAGTAACCCTAACCAGTAATTAACATGAATTCAATATCAAACAAATGTTTTCTAATATTTGCATCACTACATTTGCATCTATAACTTCGCATTAGTCTGTGTAGTGTCACAGCTCAGATGAGCTCTGAAGAACTCCTGGATCTTCTTCCACAGGTGGACTTCAGCTGCTGCGTGGGACCTGGGCTCACCCCCCCACAGGACTGGTTTACCCACAAGCCAGTGAAAGCTGGACGGGCAGTACGGACCGTAAGGTGGCTCTAGGTAATGTCCTGCTCCAGGGTAGCTCACACTTTCAAAGTTTTCCTTCCCATGATGCTTCAGCCTTTCCACCATATAGTCCACGTAAGCCTTGCTGTCCCAGTTGAGGTCGTCTTCTGCAGCCACAAAGAGGAAATGTCCCTTGGCTCGTTCGACGGGGATCAGCGTGGCCTTGTTCTCCTCTGCTAGAAGATTCTGTGAAACACCTTTGACCTGGTTGGCCCCTGACTCAGTGGTGATCGTCTTGCTGATGTCAAACATTAAGGCAGGGAGGATTTGGCTTTTCTTATAGTAGAGGGGTAAAGCTGCATTGGCACAGCAGCCGTTGATGCACACAGTGGCCTCAACATCTGGCAGGTAAGAGGCCATTGAAAGTGCAACATCTCCAGTTTTTGAAAGGGTTAATACACCAACTCCTTTGCTGCCCACCTGGGGAAAAAACAAGTACAAATTACAAGCAACAGAAACAATTTACAAACGTTAGCTGATCGTTTGTTGCATTTTTTTCCCATTACATTTCACTAAAGCTTCAGTGAAGTGGGAAATTGAAACGACAGAAGCGGCATCAAGCTCTGCCTAAAGAAACAACATGGGGCTGCCTCCTTCTGGGTCCACTCTTCATAAGACTGAACAAAGAAACCCGGTCAGGGTCAGGTGATGCTTGTGGTGGGGTGTACAGACCCTGGCTGCTTAAGGGCAACATATACAAGAAGTCTTTTTAATGGTCTTGTTATTTTATATTTGCTCCCTGGTATTCATATAACCTCTCTAATCTGCTGCTACTTTCTGATTTGTACTATCATATGTCGTACATGTGTGTTTTATAGTGGTGTGTTGTGTTATATGGATGTATTTCTATTGTGCTTTCTGTGGTAGAAGCCAAAGACAAATTTCAAAGTCAACCAAACTATTGAGCTATTAGAAGGGAGGGAATTGGAGCAAAGGTGGGGGGGTGGAGCAGAGCAATACCAGCTAGCAGAGATTTCAAAAGCCACAACTTCAACCTCTTTAGTAATAAAATATTGCATCAGAAACACATGAAGAAATGTGTCCTCAAAAAACAAGACTCTCAAAGATACAGAGAACTCACCTTGTCTTGTTCCTTTAAAAACTGTATTGCTTCCTCAAAATAATCCAGATGAACCTCTTTGATGTTCCTCGGCAAGTCATCGTAGCCAAACGCCACCACTGACAGAACCACGAATCCTCGGCTGGCCAGTAGAGAGGCCCTCCTCTCTGACAAGCCTCCTCCTAAAACATAGAGATCCAGCACGGCAGGGAACGGACCTTCTCCTAGATCAGACAACATAAGACAGTTTTTTGAGTAGCACTATTATTATACAGTCTGACTATGTTTATTATAAAGAAAAATTATGTCAGCCAATGCAATGGTATGATAGGGTTTTTAGAAAACACCCAAACGCCACCACTGACAGAACCACGAATCCTCGGCTGGCCAGTAGAGAGGCCCTCCTTTCTGACAAGCCTCCTCCTAAAACATAGAGATCTAGCACAGTTAAAATTTGTGCCGAGTGTTTGGTATAAGGACTGAATATATTGATAATACTTATCTTGCCTTGCTTGGAGGTCCATCTTTTCCATCGCTGACTGATACCATGGGGCTTTTGTACACGTGTTAGAAGTCTGCAAAACAAAGATTAAAAAGAATGATTTTTTTCTCTTACACTTACTGTCATCTGAGTCACAGGTTAGTAAGTGTCAAGCTCAGTATGTTTAGCAGGAACATGTTGTTCTGTGACAGAGGTCAAGTTGTTCAAGTTGGAAGTGGAATTATTTTGCCTCTCATGGTCTTTGGTTCTGTTGACAATAAAATCAAGAAATTGTCCCTTTTTTGACCAGGTGCTTCTTTGAAAGACAAAACTCAGTGGCTCGTCTTTCATATTATAACTATAATTTACTATAATTTATTTCATTTATAAATGTTATTTATCATTGCTAAATAAACAGTTCTACAATGTCATTGTAAAACAATACTTGTTGTCAGAATGCCAAACTTACTGAGACAAAAATCATGCATTTTTTATAATGTTGCAACCATCTCTGATCCATGTTGCAACTGTCTCCAGGGGTGGGGTCTGTTGCAACATCTGAATTCTTACATTCAGCATAATATTGCGAAGGATATGTCATATATCATCAATCTTTAAAAATGTGGGTAATTAGCAGGCAGATGTAATTTCAATATATCAATCTTTGGGTGGTATATAGTCCAAATATTGTAATTTCATCTCTATATAATAACACCACAATAAATGACACATCCTGCTGCAAGATTTATCAGATGATTTCTACCTTTTTGCAGAGTTACACTTACAAATAGTGACATAGATCGAGTTAGGGCTGCAACCAACAAGTAACCATTATCTGCAGGTTTTCATAATTAAACAGTCATAAATATCAAAGAGCAGAAAACATGTCCTTAGAGCCTTTGAGGTCAGCTGAGTTAAATGATTCCTTAAATTGCTGCTGATAAATTCTACCAATTCACTAATGAATGAATGAATATCATATCTTGTGTCCCGGGTTTCATTTGATTTGATTGCAACACGTTTCCTGATTTATTGTTGCTTCTCAAAAACTTTTTAATCGTTTGAAACGTGAAAACAATCAATGCTCTTCTCTAGTTTTCTTCACCACTGTGGGTCGCTTGATTGCCGATATGGGAAAAACCTCAGCAGTATTTAATTTATTATGGTAATGGTTAATTAAAATGTTGGTTATTGGTGGTTTACAATAACGTCTGTTATCTTCAAGTCTTTCCACTCTGTCATGTTGCAGCTCTCTTGAAAATCTGTTTAAATTTATAATAATAAAACATCTTTAGATATGAATATTTAAATATAATTCTTATAACTCTTATAACCAATCTAGTTTATTGGCCTGTAACTCATAAAAAGACAGACGACAGTAATGTGCAGTGTGCAGAGCTTGAAATTAAGTATTTTCATTAAAAAGTGATGTTTCCTTACCTGTAAAACTTTTTTACTCTCAGTAAAATTTAAAATGTTTAATGAGCCATCTAGCGGCCATAGTGAGTCTTTACAGACTCGTGACAAACATTGAGATAAAAACAAAGCAGAGACAGGGTTTTGTCATCATTTTATAAAACTTCACACAATAAAACAGTGGACGCTTCATTAATTTCACATACTAACAGATGGCAGCATCAATAACCATCATTTCACCAGGATCCAGCTGAGAGCTGCAATAATGAGACTCAATTTAGTTCTAGAAAAATAACCACCTTTTTTGACTATTTTGTTTTTTTTTTCAGTTCATCATTTAAGTAATAGCTTTTATGTTTCATCTGTTTTTATGGTTTTAAAATTTTTTAAAAGCTTGCCATGCACATTTTTCATAATAGTTTGCACTGTGTACTAAACAGTCAAATAAAAAAATAAATTGGTGTATGTTATCTATTCAATGAAAACAATTATTAGTTGCAACCCTAGTCCAGTAAAATAAGCACACCCACATAATCCTGGATGATAACAGACACAGCAAGGTTTGTCTGTAACATCTACAGAGAAGTAAAGCCATCACCTTCTACCTGCTCTCAGTGAAACAGCTGTTTTCTGAGGGCAGATCTAGGCCCAAATCCTGAGGAGGTCAAACAGCTGAACTAAAGTAACTATACAATATAATATTTTTGTCATATCAACACACGTGTGAATAATTGGGCCAGAACATAAAAATAAACTACACCAGCACTTTCTCAAACAGCGGCAGCTGATGTTTTTAATTTTTTATTAGCTTCTGCCTTGACAACCCTGACTCTTCGTACCCAGCAATTTCATCAATCTTAAGTGTATGTTTCCTATTTTCATCTATAACTTGGCTTTAGTCTGTGTAGTGTCACAGCTCAGATGAGCTCTGAAGAACTCCTGGATCTTCTTCCACAGGTGGACTTCAGCTGCTGCGTGGGACCTGGGCTCACCCCCCCACAGGACTGGTTTACCCACAAGCCGGTGAAAGCTGGAAGGGCAGTACGGTACGTAAGGTGGCTCTAGGTAATGTCCTGCTCCAGGGTAGCTCACACTTTCAAAGTTTTCCTTCCCATGATGCTTCAGCCTTTCCACCATATAGTCCACGTAAGCCTTGCTGTCCCAGTTGAGGTCGTCTTCTGCAGCCACAAAGAGGAAATGTCCCTTGGCTCGTTCGACGGGGATCAGCGTGGCCTTGTTCTCCTCTGCCAGAGGATTGTTAAGACAAGACTTGATATTTCTGGCTCCTGACTCAGTGGTGATCGTCTTGCTGATATCAAACATTAAGGCAGGGAGGATTTGGCTTTTCTTATAGTAGAGGGGTAAAGCTGTATTGGCACAACAGCCGTTGATGCACACAGTGGCCTCAACATCTGGCAAGTAAGAGGCCATTGAAAGTGCAAGATCCCCACTTTTTGAAAGGCTTAATACACCAACTCCTTTGCTGCCCACCTGTACAAAATACATGTAAATGAAAGGCAATTTAAAAAAAACGCTCCATCTATTACCTTATTGTTATTATAGGCCTTGGCTTCACATAACTCTGTGGCAAACACAGTTAAATAAAGAAACCAAGATTAACACAACTCACCTTATCTTGTTTTTTCAAATACTGTATTGCTTCATCAAAGTTATCCAGCTGAATCTCTCTGATGTTCCCGGGTATGTCATCGTGGACGTACAGTGCTACAGTCAGAACCACAAATCCTCGACTTGCCAGCAGAGATGCCCTTTTCTCAGACAAACCTCCGCCATAAGTGTACAGGTCCAACAAAGCAGGGAACGGACCGCTTCCTAGACCGGAAGAAGGATGGAAATCTAATATTTAGATGATTTCATTGTACCTGTTATAATTTTCCATAACTCAACCAAAAATCAAAGGTAGTTTAGTATCATTGATAGAAATCCAAAAGGTATGAACAGATGTGCTTCAAAAACAACTATTCAATTACCAAAACAGTTGATAGTATTGATCAATTGACAAATATGCAGCTTGGCCATGTTGGAGGAAAGAAGAATTGTTATCCAAACAGTGGAGTGGAGCAATAGACTAGCTTCATCAGATTCACAGTAGAATAGACTGTCAATGGTTTTGATCTCCACAGTTGATCAGTTGATAAAAAGTAAAGATAGTTATTGGCAGTATTATCCTTTAAATGTTTTATAGTATGACAGAAATGTAGACCAACCAGGGGGAGTAAACAGGACTCCACGAATATTCCCCTCTTTGATCGGGCGACGTCTGACCCCATCTCCAATCAGAAACCTCTCATTGATTGATTCTGTCAACATCCTGCCCTCCTCGTCCTCCTCGTGAACAGAGAACCTCACCACATGGGGGTTTAAGGAGATATATTTTTTAAACTTTTTGTGTAAGGTGTCCGCCCTCATCGACCACAGCAGACCCATGGGTTCGACCCCTACGTAGCTCCCGCTGAGTGAGGGGTCTCTGTGCAGGTCGATCTCCCCGCTCCCATCAGCCCTGTAGGTGGCCGAGGAGCTGAACTCCACCCCTCTCTCGTCCGTTGACCTGGCTCTCAGGGCGACCACCTGCCTCGACCTCAGCCCGGACACCTTCACCTGAACGGGCTCGTCGAACAAACACCTGGTGCTCGGCAGCAGCTTCAGTCTGATTTGGGAGGACATCTCTTCTGAAGGTAAAGATTTGTTCTTTACAAACTTAGACATTGTTCTGTACAAAATGGCATCTTTGCTTGACGTCACAACTATACACATCTTAAAAACTGTGTTTCTTGGTATGACTGAATGGTTAAGCCTTTAAAGCTATTTATGTTTCAGGTGTAGGTTTTAGATCAATTGTCAAATGCTTTTGTTTTTCTGAGGTAAAGCCTTGAAATGGTGAGATTAAGAAGGGTTTACATCTTGTGATTAGATTTAGTGACTTAGTGTGTTTGTTTCCAAATACATGACTGACTTTCCTGATTTGAGTTTATTCTTTGAACTGAACACTGCTGCTTGTACCAATCACACCACACCCCTTCATATACGTATATGGTTTTCTATAAAAATTAATCCGTATAAGCTGTTATTCAGTTTAGTTTTAACCCATGTATGTCTGCATTTGCGTCTTTTTTACACTGTGTATAAATGTACTAAGAGCTACTTGTGAGTCACCTTGAACCGTGAACTTGACACCTATTTATCAAATGCATGAATGTCTGTTGTTTTGCTCTGTGTTTGAACTTCAGCATTTCAATAAATGTGAGTTACATTAAAAAAAGGACAGGTGTAGCAGTCTCCTGAGGCCGAGGATGATGAACTGTATCGACAGTGAAGAAACCAAGAAATCAAATGCCTCTGGGATGAAGGTGTTTCCTTATTTATTCTTCGTTATCTACTGAAGATCACTGGCTAACCGGCGTTTTTATTATTATTATTAAGTGTGTAAGTTTATACACATGATGAGGACCATGGGTTTACACGGGGACTCAAGTGCACAAGTACACGAACGCGTTACGAGACCCAAAAGACCTCTTTCTCTGGTCAGGTAGCCATTATTGCTGTTTTTATACTTTTATTTTAGTTTTATGGTCGGACTTTGTGTTTAGTTGCCTCTTTAATTCGGTGGTAATTCGGTTTCTTACCTTATCGGTGAAAACGTTGACGGTTGAACCGGATTCACACTCTTCTTCAGGTGCCACCGTTCATATTAGTCATAGGTGCCAAGAAACCGACGAAACCTTTTGCGCGTGTCCGAGGCAACGTCAGCCCCACGTCGATCACCAAGGTAACGCGAAGCCACCGCTTCACAATAAAAGCCTCACGGTGGCCGCCCGGCAGTAAATTTTAATTGTGAAGTACCGACAGGAAGTTTACAATGTGTATTATTTATTTTAACCGACGGGAAGTTTACCATGTGCATTATTTTTAACCGACAGGAAGTTTACAATGTGTATTATTTATTTCAACCGACAGATAGATTTAACCCTAAAGATACACAGCAAACATACATTTTGTGTTCTGCTTGATTTTATCTGACCTACAGACAAATTCATATTAAGTTGGTCAATCAAAATAAAAGTTTTTTTTTGTTTGTTTGTTAGTTGTTGTTTTTTTTTTTACACATCTATTTCATTTCACTTTCCATCAAACTGCAATTTCATGATACCGGTTTCATGCTTAAATTTGTATATTCCATTTCCCTTTTACAGTTCAACATTTTACTTTGGACAGATTCTCCCAAGTAGCCCACTACAGTACATGATACATGCTACTATTTTCTTTTTTGAACGCGGTAGGTCTGCATCTAATTGTGATCAACCATAACCTTTCAATCCATGAAATAGTCAAACTTCAGACAAAAATCTAACTTGGCTTTAGCCTGTAGCATCACAGCTCAGATGAGCTCTGAAGAACTCCTGCATCTTCTTCCACAGGTGGACTTCAGCTGCTGCGTGGGCGCTGGGCTCACCCCCCCACTGGACTGGAAAGTTTATAAGCCCATGTAAAGCAGAGGGGCAGAAGGGTCCATAAGGTGGCTCCAGTAAGTGTCCAGCTCTCGGGTAGCTCACACTTTCAAAGTTTTTCCTCCCATGACGCTCCAGTCTCTCCACCATCTCGTCCATGTAGGCCTTACTGTCCCAGTTGAGGTCGTCCTCTGAAGCCACAAAGAGGAAATGTCCCTTTGCTTGTTCAATGGGGACCACGCTGCCCTTGTTCTCCTCTGCCAGGGGATTTCCAACACCATACTTGATTATGCTGGCACCTGATTCAGTGCGAATTACCTTGTTGAAGTCAAACAGTAACGGGGACAGGATTTGGCTTTTCTTATAGTAGAGAGGAACAGCCACGTTAGCGCTGCAGCCGTTAATCCACACTACGGCCTCAACACCTGGCACAAAAGCAGCAAGTGAAAGTGCAATATCTCCTCCCCTTGATCGAGACACTATACCAACTCCTTTACTGCCCACCTGTGGAGAAAAACATACACAAACATCACACACAAACTGTTTCTCCCTGTATCCAGTCTTTATACTAAGCTATCTGGCTGCTGGCTTTGTGTGGTTCCACTGTATTCAGCCATTTTTATTATTTGCCACCACAGCTCAGAGCCAAGTCAAGTCAGAACTTCCAGTGCCTAAAGTGGGCAAAGTATATCTGTTATTTCAAATTTTACTTTCTGGTGAATATTCCTATACTTGGCTTGTTAGCTTGTTAACTAACTAATTAGCCAGCAACTGAGTTAGCCTTGGGTTTTGACTTCAGGCAATATGCCCAGATGTGCAAATGATATTATCGGGAGCTTATGCTTTCTGGCTCCACACGCCCCACCTCTTTGCCAAACTCCCAGCTAATCAAGAAATAAGCAGCGCCAGGCACTGACAAGATGGCAACGATGGAACTGCCTATCTTAGTAATTGCATCCCTAGCTCTGCAGCTCCAGTCCATCCCTGGACAAGGACAGTCAATATCAAACTAGAACTTTCAGTGGCCCCAAGTGGGTAGAAATATCTGTCCTTGCAGATTTAACTTTGTTAAAATCACAAAAGAGAACCCACTGTAATATTCCCTTACCATTAAATGAGTCAAAACGTAAGACTTGTTACTTTCTGCAGCTGAAACCACTTACTTTAGGTTGTTGTTGTAAGAAAATCACTGCTTCTTCGAAGTGGTCCAAATGCATCACTTTGATATTGTCAGGTTTGTCATTGTGAACTGCTACAGCCAGAACAACAAACCCTCTGTTGGCCAGGAGACAAGCTCTTTTCTCAGACATAAAGGTGCACAGATCCAGCACAGCAGGGAACAGACCTTCTCCTGGATCATAGCACACAGAAGAAAACAAGTCAACGGTAGGTCTTATTAAGTGCATAATGTTCATCCCTTTGATGATGTGTTACTATCTAAAGAGACCAAATATGTTTCTTGTACTAGGCTGTAAACATGTATATTCCTGCTGTAAAACATTCACAACTAAACTCTATTTGGGGAGATGTTCAAACAAATATGATAAATCACTGAAAAACTCCTGAATAAAACAGTCTGTAATGCTAAAGATTGCAGTGGTATGACATATATCCTGGCCCAACCCTGAAAAAGCCAATCGTCTGCTGAATAAGGGCCAATAAAAAGTTTCTTGTGTTGTTGCACTGGTGCTAGTGCACAGTTGAGGTTCAGGACAGTTAGTGTTGTGAAACCTTACGTGTGTGTAGAAGTATAACACGTGGGGTAAAAAACACGTTAAACCTTATTTTGGAGCAAAGTCACCAAACATCTGAAGCGATTTTCATCAGATTCTATAGTTTTTATGTCCTGGTGACCATTGAAAGTGAAGTAAAGTGAAGACTCCCTCTCCATTCATTTACAATAGGGCTTATTAGACCAGAACAACTTCCTGGGGACTTTGCTATTAGGCTCTCATTAAATAAGACAGAAAGTCAAGAACCACAAACCTGGGGGAGTAAACAGGATTCCCTGAAAATTCCCTTGTTTGACAGGACGTCTGATGACCCCATCTCCAATCAGAAACCTCTCATTGATCGCTTCATCCAACATCCTGCCCTCCCCGTCCTCCTCATGCACTGAGAACCTCACTGTATGAGGGTTTTGCGCCTTGTTCTTGTAAAAGTATTTGTGTAAGGTGTCCGCCCTCATCGACCACAGCAGACCCATGGGTTCGACCCCTACGTAGCTCCCGCTGAGTGAGGGGTCTCTGTGCAGGTCGATCTCCCCGCTCCCATCAGCCCTGTAGGTGGCCGAGGAGCTGAACTCCACCCCTCTCTCGTCCGTTGACCTGGCTCTCAGGGCGACCACCTGCCTCGACCTCAGCCCGGACACCTTTACCTGAACGGGCTCGTCGAACAAACACCTGGTGCTCGGCAGCAGCTTCAGTCTGATTTGGGAGGACATCTCTTCTGAAGGTAAAGATTTGTTCTTTACAAACTTAGACATTGTTCTGT
>CM076662.1:19295258-19327115 GCA_038496675.1 Rachycentron canadum | reverse complement strand
ATATAATATAATATAATATAATATAATATAATATAATATAATATAATATAATATAATATAAATGAAACTACTCTACTGATAAGAAACAAAATCCGTTGTAAACACCTTTGCACACAGCAGACGGTGATTGTGAATGAAGCTCGGTGCAACTGTAAACACTGACCGACAGATGGCGCTCACATCTGCGTCAGTCTCAACTCCGTCCGTTTTACAGAGCAGGGACCAAAACAACAGGTGAAACGTTTCAAAGTCCATTTATTAAGTCCATCAGTTACATTTAATGACTCATTATAATTCATCACCACAACTTTTTACAGGTCAAAGTTTTTCTCCAAGCGCTACAATTACATTGAAGATTAAAATTAGAGTTGTTTTTTTTTTTTTTTTAAGTCATTCAAAATGTTTTAAAATAGAATTCAGGTTCCAAATAGTGGCCTATAAAAACTTTAAATTAATTCTAACACCTACTATAACTATCAATGATAGTCATTCAATATTAAATAACAGGCAACACTTTGAGTTCCCTATTTTGAATTTATATATCAATGTATATATATCATATATACATCATAATATATCAATTTATTTATCAGTGCATTGATACCAAGGATAATAACTCCTCAGGTGGTCAACAACACATGGAAGTTGTTGTATAAACAGATAATCACTGACAATATAGTATAACAAAGTTTTAACAAATTAAATTAAATAGTTTTTCAACAGAGTAGTTATTATTACTGACAAATGTTATGTTAAATACTTACACAAAGATGTTTACATGAAATATGATGCCAAACATACTGTGTACTGTAAGAACTGTGGTGTAGTGAGGCTACGCTGACTTCATCGTGTGAAACCATGTGAAACTGTCCAGTCTCTCCACCTTCTCATCCATATTTCCCCACATTTATAAGCAATACATTTTTTATAACACATTATACTGTAGTCGTACACAGATACAAGTGTTTATCAATGTATTTACAACAATAATTCTTCATGTGATCAACGACACATGGAACATAATCACTGAAAATATAGTTGTACATAATCATGTACAATACAGTTGAAACGAATCAAAATATCTTCTCATAAGAGGAGTAATTATTGTCGATAAACACTGTTCATGAATAAATATGCACATGTATCGGTCAAATATTCAGGGAATCAAAGAGTCGTAACTGAAAGTAGGACTTACCCCGAACTGTATGTGGACACTTGAATGTTACGCCTACACGTGCTCACTGAACATCTCTTTCCTAAACCAGGGGCAGTTAATCTGCTAGAGAAACACCCTCCTCTCCTCTGGTTTCAGACTTTCCACCATGTTGGATCGGGGCTGCAGGGATTCAGTCCATTCAGCCTGAACTGTTGAGCATCAGTGAGGTTGGGCTGTGCAGACGAGTCAAGTTCTTCCTCATTTTTAATACAGTATTGGTACTTTTACTGAAGTAAATGATCTGATTATATGGAGCTTTTGGCCATAACATGTATCTATATAATGTATATTGGTGACTAGTTAGTTTTGAGTGTTAGTGGTTGTCACTTTACATCTGTTAAGAGGAAACGTGTGAAGTTATGAATTGCAGTTTTGATTCTTTTTGTCAATTAAATATTCATGAGGAAAATTTGAAAGAAAGAAATAAATGTTAAAAATCCAGCAATACAATTTTTAACCAAAATATATTTATTTATAAGATTATTTATGCATTGAATACATTTTTTGAATCCTTCATACACTAAACATATGAATGAATATAGTGACTTTGTTGATCAATAGGAAATAAAATATTTGATGCTAAATTTAATGTTAAAATCAACATCTTTGGGTTTTGAACAGTATTTTGGACAAAACAAAAAAACTTACATCATCTTGGCTTTGAGAAACTCAATTTATAATTAACAAAAAAAATGCAATGTCAGAAAATAATTGTCTTATCTGTCACTTGCAGATGGAGATAACTGATAGTCTCATGGATTTCATGCAACAGGAGACAAAGACACAGAGTCCTGATTTGATTGGAGCATCATTGTGATTTAATTCACTATGTCTTATATCACAAAGAAAGTCTTTAAAAATGCAGACTAGAATTTCTGTATATAAACTGTACACAAAAAGCAAGGCACTATACATTCAGATTCATCAAGCTGCTGTTTCTCCTCTTACCAAAGTCGAACCTTTAAATCACAGCTCGTCTCTCTGCCATGAGGAGCTCAGTCAGTCAGAGTCACTTCAGCAGTTCAACACAGTTGAGCAACAGGAGTTACCTACGAGGCCTGACAGCATCCAGACAAAAAAAAAAAAAAAGACAACTTTCCTCACAACATCTGACATGACAGGATTTTTTTTTTTTTTTACATAGATACAAAGTCACAAACGCATCTACACAAATAAACATTACACGCACTTACAAACATTATATACAATCGCACACACACATACATACGCAACCGTAGCATGGCACTCTGACACCCAGCGCCCTGGTGTTGTCGTTCACAAGTCCATGAGCGGTGACTTTAGTGCTTGGAGGAGACTCCAGATACACACCATGTACGAACCAAAGCAAGGTGGCGTTTTTTTTTTTTTCCACCTTCAGTTAAAAACCGCTTGAGTTTAATTTTGTTATTTAATGACAAAGTTGAAGTAAAACATGACTATAAGCAAGTGCGTCTCCAGTCTCATCGTTCATGTAGGTTTTCTTCAGAGTCAGGTTCCCTCTTCAGGACACTGTGAAATGTCCTCGCATGTTACAGCTAAAAACAAAGTTCATGTGACGTTTCCTGTATCTCCATCTCAACTGTTCTCCACCTCTCACGCCATCTTCACTCCTACGACCTTCTTAAAACAGTCCTTTGGCCTTCTTTAAATTCACTTGCTTCCACCCTGGCAGACGTTCGTATTCCTCTCTCTTCATTTCTAAAGCGCTCTGTGACAGGAAAGAAAAGAAAAACAGCGTTTGTAAAGAAAAGAGGACACAGCGTTTGACAGGCTCCTGTTTGGTGATGGTCTGGTTATTGACGTTTGAGTGTTGGTGCGAAACAAGATGTGAAGAGTATATTGGGTAAAAAGAATACAGAATATTTTTGACTAGGATTATACAATGATAAACACCATATACTGAAGGTAAAATAGATCATTCTGCCTTAGATATTTCATTATATCTTGCAAGAAGAATTATAAATCATAAACAAACCAAACTTTTATACATTAGAAATAAAAAAGTAAAGCTTCGTTACACCATATAAGTAAAAACAAAGATTCCTTTTAAACATATGGAGATTTATTTGTTTTGTTTTCTAATCTACTCTAAGGGATGAGTACATTTTACAGTTTGACTATATTTTCTAACAGATGATAAGACAATCTTGATATTTATTGCAAAATGTATAAATGATGAAGAAGCAAGCTTCAAGATGTCGAGCTACATTTTGGGTGGACGTCCTTGTCCATATTTCTGCTATTTACAGCCGTTATCACCGTTTCTGTGTTAATACACGTGATTGGTCTCTGGTACCATGTAAGGACAGTTTAGTAGTTTCAGTGTTTTCATGCGTCCATTTTGTGCTGCACAGACAGAGTGAGTCAGACTGGGGTGTAGGTGAATCACAAGAGCATGTATTTATAGTGAGAGAAGAGAGTGTCAGGTTGAAGGTGTGTGTGTGTGTGTTTTTGTGTTTGTGTGAGAGAGAAGAGGAGCGTAGCAGCAGCAGAAAAGTGTAGATACAGGAAGGAGGTGTAGACAAAGGTGTTGAGGACAGACATCTTTAAAGAGGAGAAGAGGGGAAGCTGCACAATTAAACCTCTCAGTTGTTTTAACAGTGAAAGTCTTTAAACGTCTAATTTACAACATCAGGTGTTCACATTAAAAACTGTTAATGTTGTGTGATGTATGGAAGCTCATTACTGCCAGGGGAAAAATTTATTAGATATAAGGAATTAAAAAAAAAAAAAAAAAAACACTTTTTTAAAATCAATTATGAATTAAATCTATAAAATGTTAACATGAAACAAATCTGAGTAGAGCTTATTATTATCAAAATAGTATTAAAAATTCATTTTCTGCCAAACAACAAATATATAAATTCAGTCATTGTTTTAGAGCTTTTACCACCAATATCTAAATCAGTTCACCCTTGAGCCTAAATGAACATTTGTGCTAAATTTAAAGAAATTAAATTATTTAGGCTGTTAAGTACTAACAACAAGATGTAAATATAAAAGTGTGTTCTTTCTATTTTTATCATTTCTATTATTTCATTCTCTCTTTTTCTCCCCTCACAGGAATAGCATCTAATTTTGGGTCATGTGTCTTCTTTATATTTCTTATCTGCTGAGCACTGAACTCTTTGTGACTGCAGCTGATATATAAAAAGGACTTGACCAACTGTGACAGATTCATCTCACTGATCTTTTTAGATGTAACTGTGCAGCCAAGCAGCAAAACTTTCCTCCTTCACCCAGCACCACGCTTCAGACACGGGAGTGAATCAGAGTTTTTTTAAATCCACGTAAGGAAGACAAACACAGTGCTGACGTGCTCGAAAAGAAGAACAGGTCACCAGTGTTGATGAATCACACCAGAGGCTCTTCTTACCTGAATCCACCTACAACTTGCTCTGTAAAGTGAGAGTTAGATGGAGTTAGCATGGATGACATGAATGAGCTGTGAAGTGTTAGAAGAAAAATCCACCTCTGACAGTTTAACACAAACTTTGATCAATCCAAACATTGAGCAGAAGATATTTTAAAGTTAGTTTGTTATAGTTTCTGTTGACACTTCTGGTCTCTGACTTTAGCCTCTGGAAATAATCTTGATCGGTGTCGATCTTTGATCACAAAACACACCAGAAAAACAAAAAAAAAACCCAAAATGGACACAAACATGCACAAGTATATCAATCCACAAGGTGGATTTTTCTTCTCATAGGCAACAATGTTGTGATAAATGACTGAAAAACGCAAACTTCTCCCCACATTTCTCTGCTCCTCATCCTATCTTATCTATCTATCTATCTTATCTATCTATCTATCTATCTATCCATTAGCCTGGTATAGATCCTGTGTCTGCTTAGTGTTGATTTGATCTGATCTTTCCATAAAGTCAGTAATGTAGATGTTAAATCTTTTATTTCATGTAGTGTGTAACACCCTGCGAGTGTCAACTTAAGTAATAAGAGCACATTTATGTACAGTTAAAATCAAGTGCACCGTTTATCTAACAAGATATTTCAAGACCTGTTAAAGTTAGTAACTGTCTCTGTAATGAGGAATTATAATATTTACTGCATCAGTTTCCAGAGAGTGAGACAGAAGCTTGTGTTGTTTCATCATTTACTTGAAAGTAAATAATGCAAATGTGGTTTTTCATGATGTGACAAAAATAACAACTAAAAAGGACAAAAATGTCCTGCAGGGAATGAAACTTTACCTCCGACATATATTCATGAAGTTGTCCAGGGATCACGTTCACTAACCTCAAAGTCCTGGTCCGACAGGTAGATCTCCAGGCGGAGGGGGTCAACCCCCTCAGGGAGCGGCCGGGCCTGAAGCTGAGCCAGAGGGAAGGTATTCTGACAGAGCCGGGCCAACACGTCCTCCACCAGGATGATCTGGTTACACACCTCCGCCTCCTGGACGACATACAGCATCGAGTGCTCATAGGTGAAAAGTTAGGGAGTGACTGCATGTGAATGCTTATATTCTAAAATATCAGTGTTAGTGTTGCCTCAGCTTCTGCAAACTGTGTGTGTGTGTGTGTGTGTGTGTGTGTGTGTGTGTGTGTTGCTGACCCTCTCAGTGATCTCAGCCACATCCTCCCTGTGCTCCCAGCTGGGAAACATGTTGGTGAAGGTGAGCGGCTCCAGACCAGCGTGGATCAGATACGACTTCTGAGGCTTCTTCTCGTTCTTCTCTGCAGGAGAAAATCCGAAAGATCACAGACAAGAATAAAATTGGTCTAAATCTAAATAATAAGGCCAATTATTTCAATGTGCTTGTTTCCCTTTCATTAGAAGTTCTTTATCCATGTATAAATAAATGGCTGAGTGTGAATATGAGTGGAGACTGAAACTTTATTCAGTTTCACGTCAGAAATTAAAAATGACTTTTGCTCATTTTTAAAAAATTTTTTTTCCACTTTTTGTTTTTATATACAATACAAAAACTGATTTACTTTCAATAACAAACTGTATTTATTAAATGATATAAATTAATTTGATATGATTTAATTTATTCACACTCAGAAAAATGTTGCTCTTCATCATCTAATGTGACAGGCAGCAGATCTGAGATCTACCCACTGACTGTGAGGAGAAGAAACACAGCAGGAAACATCTCTTGATCAGAGCCTGGACAGGTGAGTATCAGACAGATTATGGCTGATGGACGATATGATCACTTTTCTTCAAGTCAAATTGACATCAGATTTTTCTTATTTAACTTACGCTCCTTTTTATTTTGATAGCCACACAGAGAGAGAGAGAGAGTTTCCTTACCTTTGCAGTACTGCAGCACAGTTTCCATCGCGCACTTCCTGTCCGCGTCCCAGCGGATACGAGCCGAGCCGGTACTCTCGCTGTCCTGAGGCCACCAGCCCTGCCACAGGTAAACCTCATGGAAGTTATCGACCAGGAACAAGGCTGTGATGGGAGAGGAGAGGCGTCTTTTACTGCAGATTAACCCCCCCCCACACACGACCCACCAGGTCATACTGTGTGTGTTTGTGTCCACTCCTAACCGGGTTGTGGTACGTTGTACAAGTCCTCCTGCAGGAAAGGCAGCGAGCTGACCAGGTCTGGAGCTCTGGACAGGTGGAAGGACTCGGTCGCCACAAATTCTCCAGATGTGCTGCTGAGCTGGAAGAGCCGCGGGGTGAAGTTGAATTTACCAGGATCTGAGGAGGAGAAACATAAACCATCATTTAATGAGATTCCTCCATGTTTAGTCAACCTTCACACAAAAAAGCAGCATCCACTGGAGGCCTGGAGCTCGACTTTGCATCTCGAGAAAAAAAAGCCTATTGTCTGATTGATATTGTGAGTAATATCTTTAGGGAACGTTTTTGTCGTCCTGCTTAATGTGGCATTAAATGGGTGAACTTGAGACATTTGACATTTTTTTAAAGTTCATTTTGTTCAGCCAGTTTTAGTCAAGTGCCAAAATACAATGGAGAGAAACATGAGTCTGTCAAAAATAATTACACTACCTGTGTCTGTGGTGAAGCCTGATGTCTGATGGAGAGAAAAGAGTAAATGTACCCATGTGTATTGATAAATGCATCCACTCAGTGTTTCCTCTACCTTGCAGCATACAGTCATAAGCCTTCCTGTCCTTTCTGCCCAGAGCCTCCCAGAAGCCTGGAGGCTCCACTCCTTCATCGCACTCGTGGATGGTCACCTTGCTGCTGCTGTGGAGCCCTGCTTCCAGAGGACACCTGAGAGGAAAAACAATTCAAATCATGAGCAAGAATATGAGACATTAAAGGTCTACAACACCAGTCAGTGGCCAAATTTCCCCCCTTTTAAAACTCACTGCTCTTTAATCTTGAGTGCAGCTGTGTTTCCCACACTGCGAGTGTGTAGCTGCGTCTTGCAGCCGTGCCACAGGTAGATAATGGCCTTGTTGATGTTGAGCAGGATCATGGAGACTCTGGAGCGAAGGCTGCTGCAGTGGCATGCCACCTCCAGCAGGTGGCCCTCCACCGGCACCTCACCCCTCACGCAGTACAGACGCCACTCACCTGGACAGACGGGCGAGTGAAGCTGATCAGTGGATGGATAGGAAGTCTGTGCATTTTAGGGACTGAAGAACCTGTTTACTGTGTCTCCAGTATTTTTAAAACATTTCTGATGAGTAGAAAAAGAGTTAAAATGATTACTCTGGGTGTTCTCCTCCTCCTCCTCCCTTTTGCCGGCATGGACAATCATCCCTCCATTGAAACACTGCAGGAAACATGGAGGCTCCTTCCCCTGCTGCACCTGCACCTGTAACACACACAACACCAGATATATACTTTACAGTGACAGGATTAGAGATGAGCAGGAAACTGGAGAATCTATTGTTAGAAACCAACATTAGGAAACATCTGTCACTTCTGTACAAACCTTTTATTTGAACAATTAAAAGAAACTCATTAAATAAGACATAAAAAAAAATAAAAACAGACCTCATCATACTAATTAGATGTTAGTATGAGGAAAACTGATTTTTGACGTTTTTACAATAGAAACTAATTAATCACCTCTTATTACTTTCTGATTGATCTATATTTAGTTTTTATTTTGATAGCCGACAGGTGAGGAGCCTCGTCTCTCATACCTGGGCCCCTCTCTCCTCGTCCAGCTCCACGGTCATCAGTGCCGATGTTCCTTTCTCGCTGACAGTGGAGTGTCGGCCCTGCCAGAAGAAATAGCAGCATTTCTCCTTCCCCGGCCCAGTGCTCCTCGCCTCAGGGTTCTGCCTGCGACCAACTGGACATACACACACACACACACAACAAACTAGTCTCAACTTAGAATAACAATACCCTTAATGCAATAAAGCCTAATTTCATCTCCCTGTACAAACTGTGGAAAGTCCTTTAAAAGCTACGTGCTAACTGCTACGACAGCATATGTCTCAATCTTGATAAATCTCATTCACCTGGTATTCTGATTTAATTTAAAGATTTATTAAAATTAATGCTTTGGGACTGATAAGTTTCAGATTCAGGTTCCAACAGATGATGAAAAACTGGTTTTGCAGGAATAATACAATAATAAAAACAAGTTGTTTCAACTTAATTCACCTCCATGTCTGTTTTCATCCATATTTGTGGTTTAGTATTTGAACATGTTTAGTGCAGCTTTGTTTTTATTTAAATGCAGCTGGTGTTAATATTTTTTTCTCAGTATATTAATCAGTGACTAACCTGAGGTGCTGACCATGTACTTCCACTTCACCACGTAGGCGTCTCCCTCGTGGAACTGGCCGATGCTCTGGCGTGGGAGGCGGCTGTAGTCGAACTCCAGAATGTGCCAGACATCCACCGACACTGTGCTGATCTCCTGAGTCCTCATGTGGTCTTCGGTCTCCACTGGGCCATGACCGCGGCCCACGTTTATGCCGTCTAATATGGTGGCAATAGACGACTGGAGGACAGGTAGCATCAGGGTGGCGTCGTATGGGTGGCACTCTCGCCCTGGTGCCTCCTGGGACTGAGAGCCAGATCACAGATAGCATTTCAGTAACAGTGAGTCTGTATGATGATGATGTATGACAGATGTTTCTGTCCCAATATGAAACAATCTGTTCCTGAGACTGAGCGTGAGCCACAGTTTGCAGACAAAACATGAGGAATCTCTGATGTGTGTGACTGTGACTTTGTTAATGTAATTATCTGGATTTGCACCTTCTGCTCAGGTACGAGCTCGCCGCCTTCCTTTGGTGTCAGCAGCTTTGCTTCAGTCCAGTCCAGGAACTTCTCCTTGAACAAGATGGTCTCGTTGTGCTCCGTCAACCTGCCAAATATCGCCCAATCAGGACGGCCCTGGCCCTTCCTGCGAGGGGTCACACAGATACAGAGAAAAAGCATGATTTAACTTTCCTCCAGTCTATGCTACACTAAACCAGAGAGCCAGACCAGGTTTACTGAATTAATTCTGCATAACAAACAGTCTCCTCACACATGATGAAAGTGTAAGTGTATATTCTCACCTGGGGATGAGCGTGTTGCAGCCTCCAGGGTCCAGTGGGTTGATGTCGCAGCAGGTGTAGTCAAAGATCCCGTTCCAGAGGTGTTTGGCGAGCTGGAAGGCCACTTTCCTCTGGGCCAGAGTCACCTCCTTACCGTGCCACACATACACCTCACTGCCAAAGTCAAACACCAACACCTGCAGCGCAAAGATTACAACAAAAACAAGTTAAATAAAATATTAACTATTTGTGTAAAATTTAGTCATAATTGCTGTTGTGTAATGGCTAAGAAGTGTTTTGTATGACCATGATGGTCATACCTTCATGATCATCCCATCAAAATGTAATTACTTCATCCTCGAGTCCAAATGAATGTTTGTGTATAATTTGAATGAAGGTGTTACAGAAATATCCATGATAATAGGACAGACGATATACCTCCAGCTGTCACTAGCACAGAGGCATAGAAACACAAAATCCATCCATCTCACTTATCCATGTAGGATCCACCCCGGACAGGTCACCAGTCTATAGCAGGGCCAACATACAGAGACAAACAACCATTCACGCTCACACTCAGGCAATTTAGAGTCTCCAGTTAACCTGAAGGTGCACGTCTTTGGACTGTGGGAGGAAGCCGGAGCCCAGGGTTTGAACTCTAAACCTTATTGCTTTAAGTTGACAGTGCTAACCACTGACCCACCATGCCACCCAAAACACTAAATCCACTCTGAAAAACCCTAAAAGTAGATTACAATGTAAAAACAGGAAACTATATTACAACATGTCTTTAGAATCAGATCAACAGTTTAGGCAATTCAGGAGCTTTGTGCAGTGAGAAGTGGGACAGTGATACTAAATAGACACTAACAGCAGTGGACTCCCTGGTCTTAGCCCCTGTCTCCTGAACCCATTTAAATTTTCAGCAGAAACGATGCACAGATGGATGTGGGAGGTGCTCGCCGCAGCACCTGCTGTTGCTAAGCAACAAATTAAAACCAGCTCGAAGCTCAGAGCTCCTCTGACACAGCCTGAAACATTTTAATATTCAGAGGATGCTGGGAAAAAAGAAAAAAAAAAAATCTATCATTACATACTCTTATGAGACTGTGTGAATAATACCAAATGAATCAATTTTAATACAATGAGTTGCTGCATTGCATTCTGGTACAGTGGGCATAAAGAAAAGGAGGAAAGCGGCTTCTTCTCGGACCAGTCAAGCAAAGCTGAAATACGAAAGGAGCAAACATGAAGCACTGACCTCCTTGGATGCGAGCAGAGAGCAGCGAGGGACCTTCCCCCACTCATCATCATCAGGAACCAGTTTGTCATCCACCAGTCTGAAGATACAGTTGGTTTCTACAATGGCATTCTCAAACTGCTCATCGGCCTCTGGTGGCCCCGCAGCTGTGGTACAATTAAAATACAATAAGCCACATCAATGTGTGAAATGGTCCAAAAGCACCCAGAGAGAGAGAGAGAGTCAGTATTAACAGGAACATTAAAAATGTTTCTAATCGATTTGAGAACAAAGGCTTCAACCTTTGCTCGTGTCTTACGTTGGTAAGGCGTCTGTCCTCCGAGGATCGTCCAGAACTGCTGGAAGCCTGGGCCCTGTGGGTTGACCCCTTCCTCGACAGTCTGCACCTGGGTCGCCCTGCAGCCCATGTCCTTCTTCGTCTGGATGAAGGTGGCCAAATCTACGGCCTACATGCAAGAAACAAAAAACAATCTTTTTTAAGACTTTAATGCCAAAGGATTGAGATCGCATTCATGCACAAACAGTACAACTTAACAACTGAGTCATACTAAGGACTAAACAAGGCTGCACTGGCTTTTGTTGGGCTTATGTGCATAAAATCCTAATAAAGTAATAGTAAACAGGACTGGACAAGGAGGCAGCATAGAAAAACAAATGTTTATTAAAAAGTGTCTGGACTGAGCTCCTGTGGGGAAATGGAAGAGATGGATGTAGACTAGCCAGGAAGTGTGTGTTGGAAGGGGAGCATGGATGGGCATATGTTTGCGTGTGTGTGTGTGTCTGTGTGTTATGGGAATGAAAACAATAGGCAGAATCCTCAATGAATCATCCACAGCCTTGATGCTCGATGTCTAAAACAAGAATCTGAGTACCAGTCTGTCAGGATACAGGTGCAGCGCTCACCTTGGCCTTCTCAATCACGTTTGAGAACTCTCCGATCCACACGAAGCAGTGCTCTGGAGTGACCAACAGGAAACTATCCCCACTGTTGAGTGATGATGCTCTGGGCTCCACTAATCTGGTCTGAACGTGACGACGCCCTGGGGAAAAAAAAGAAATCATGTTGAGGCAACACAGGATTTTTAATTTGGATTTAATCCCTTTTTATGTTTAAAAACAACACAACAACATCTGACAAAAATATTTTCTACCACTCAGTTATGAGTCTAATACAAATCGCAAAGATATTGGCAAAAGAGACGAATGAGCCACAGATGATGCAAGAAAAACACACATCACAACAATTTACTGCAGCTCAGCACAATCAAGATCGTTTTTTTTTTGTTTTTTCACCTTTTATCTGCATCAGCATGAGGTTCTTAAACGGCACGGCGCTGTTGTTGGACGTCTGCTCTGAGATGTTGACGCTGCGCAGACTCACGCTGCTGAAGTTTTCTTTGCTGGCCAGACCAGCCAGAGCAGCTTCAGAGTACTCTGAGGTTTTAGCTACTGGAATGAGAGAACACACGTTACTGGTTCACGCTTGTACTCCTCCACTACTCAGACTAGTTTCAGCTACATCCAGAGTCATAAAATATTAACTATTTGTGTGAAATTTTGTCGTAATTGCTCTGTGAAGTCTTGAGTTATGGCTTATATGTTTTGTGAGCTCATCGTAACAATGAACCCCAAAAATCAAACAAAAGTGAATCCAATGCTTAAGAGCCTTAAACCTGCAGTACATCAATTGTATTGAAGTCTATGTGAAAATGGCCCTTCTTATCACTTGATTTATTAGCCCTGTAAACATTTTCCTAATGTATTTATGGTCTCAGTCTTCTTCATTACAACATAATGTTCATGTTTTAAATGATGGTCCCATTTAGAGAAACTAGACCATAAACCAGGATACGCATTAGGACATGGCGACCTGCCTGACAATCAGGATAGAGTACAGAGCAGGTTAGATCCACCCCTCACTCCCCCTCAGCCTCACCTTCTCCTCCAAATATGGTTTCAAAAAAACTAATGCTACTGAGATAATATGTCCACGGGGATGGGGTGGATGTGTGTACTCTGGCTGTCACCGGCTTCATCAAACTAAAGTAACAACATGCCCACGCTGCTACAATACGAGGCTCCAATTAGTTCTGGCTACGCAATAAACAAAGAGGTGGAGATGGAGATGTGTTATTGGCCACTATTTTTTTTTTTATACAAACAAAGATGTTAATATGGTATTTAGCACAGATCGTTTGTCTCATAAATCACCACACTGCATCATCTTCACACTCACTCTTCTCAGCCTTCATCCTCTTGCTCTCCAGCTGTGCCACATTCAGCCTCTGCTCCGTGTACTCATGCCTGATGTCCTCCCGGGCTGCCAGCATCCTCAGAGGGTTTCTGGACGACTGGACGTTCCTGGATGGACGCACCGACCGCTTGTGCTGCACCATGGCTGAAGTTAACCTGGTCAGGGTGAGAAGTAGGTGTATGAGCATGGTGGAAAATTATTACAATACATCTATCCAAACATAGAGTCAAAATGTGTCATGGGCAGTCCTCCAGCATCGTCTGTTTCTGTTTTCTTACTTGGGACCCTGAGAACCAAAGATGGAGTCAAAGTCCTCACTGATCTCGATCCTGGTGGGCATGCGTGGAAATTCAGTGACACGTCGGTAAAACTTGGAGAAGATTTCATCATCCAGCTTCATCACTTCCTTCACTGCCTTCTCAGTCACTGTTATGGTGGTTTCCTGCAGGCCTGCCACTGATCAACAGAGATGAACAAGATTAGGCCCTAATGCAATAAGAAAATCAATACACACAAAGGAAACAGGCCAATGAATGGAAATGAACAAGTGAACATGAGGGAATAGAAATATCACTTGATGAGCTGAAGTAAAGATGCAGTGACGTACCTTTGCTATTCAGACGTCCCAAGAAGCTCTCCAACTTGTCCAGCTTCTTATCTGATTCCATGTCTGGTCGAGCCTCAATTTCTGGAAATGAATTTAAATTTCACGAAGGTGTTTTAACACTTTATTACTAAGTTATAATAATAAAAGTGTTGTTCACAAGGTCAAATTTGTATGACTGAACTTCTATTTGAAAAGCAACAACAGACAATTAAGTATCTTTAAACCCATTTGTGTTCAAACTGTTGAATTGGTTTGTAAAATCCTCTGACTGGGATTTGTTTAGCTGAGGGGTGGTGGGTGGGCGGGCAGTGACAACACAGGGCTCGCTGATGTTTCTCACCCTCTTGTGGTTTGCTGACAGCAGGCATGCTGCTCTTGAGTTTGGTGGAGACTGGTGACAGGATGGGGCTGATAACAGAGGAGGAGGCTGCCAGGCCTGCAGACACACAGACAGGACAAAATATCTGACACTGTGCAGAGATATATACACCAGTATATTTCACTTATGAATAAATATAACATCATATATGTCCATTTCCAGGGGTTAGTTCATGTTTCATTGCAAACCAAATAATTTTAAGTTCACGGCCTATTTTTAAATAATTACTTAAATTCTCAAAATCAACACAGTAAAACCACTGAATTGTGCGTTTTGTCACTTGTGATGCTGCATTAGCCAACTGACATTTAAAGTGAGGCTAAAGACAGTGAATCAGTAGGTGGGCTACAAAAGAAAAATCATTGTTTGGGTGTATTTCTACAAACAAAGTCATACCCAGTGGCATTTTCGAATGCTCTGCTCCCCAGTGAGGATGGGTAGATGACAGCAGGTTTGCTCACTGACCTTTCTTGACCATACGTGCAGCCACTGTGTACTGGGTGGAGTCATTGGCTGCCCCTTTGCCCTTTGTCTTCCAGGCATCCTCGCGGGTCGAAATCATCTGTTTCCTCTCCTCAATGGTCATCTGAGCCTCAATGTCCTCTCCCACCTTCTGCACAGACATGAGGAAATCAGACAAATTATCTTTGATTATTAAGTTAAAGGGTCAACTCTTCCGTGCAAGTCAATTAACTCTGCTCAGTGAAGCTGACCGTCAGCTTCCATTGTGGTTATGCTGATGTTATTTAACAGGTGTAAGAGCTACGTAAAACCAAGAAAGAGATATCAGAGCCAAAGCTTCCAAACCCCATTGCATCTATGATATAGCACTATAACTTCATGTGACTCTTTTGTTCCCTCTGGAGCAATTATTCATGTAGTAACAGGATCAAACCAAGCAGCTATAAAAAGATTTGATGCATTCAAGCGTGCTAGGTGCATGCCCTTCCCAGACTATATAATCTTCTCTATTCTGCAGTAGAAGTAATGGGCATACACAGATTTGTACTCATGCTGTCCAAATCAAATCAATCTCAGTGGCTGCATAACCAAGCAAGAAAGATCAAACTCCGGTACATGCAGCCCTTTGGAGCCTGGAAGGCGCACGTCCTTACCTGACTGTGATGGTCAATATACTGGCACTTTTGGCCGAGTGAGATAGGAGGAGAAAAGGTGGAAGAGAAGACAGGTTCCTGAGGGATGTAGAGGTGGATGGATAAGTAGATAAAAGGAAAGGAAAGGAGGAAATGGAGGGAAAAACAATGAGCATGCAGATGATGGGAGGATAAGGGATGGATGCAAAAGGAGAGATTGTCCATTGGAGCAGAAACTGGTAACAGAACTCAATGTCCTTCAACTTCTAGAGCTAATCCAACAGCTCTGTAAACAACAATTTCTGTACAAGTAAACACAATTTTATCATTAATTTAAATAAATGTTTTTGAGACACACATGCACAATGCATACATCAGTTACTGTGCCTTTAAGAAACACCAAAAGCTTAATTATAAAGAAATTTAAAATCATTAATGGCCACTAAGATTTAAACTTGTACTGTTAGTGTTGAAGCAGCAAACTGCAAAAGCTGTTGTCACTTAAAGGTGCATTAAGTAATAGCTGGTGTTAAAATTTTAATCTATTTTTATCTGGACAGAATAATCTGATTTTAATTCAGAATCTGATGGGTTTTTTTTAAATTACCTAGTTCAATGTCTTCTCTCTGATCGACTAAATCTATAACTATGAAAAGAGTATTAATGTCAAAATTTAACTGCTGAACACTCAGGTTTCAGGTTTCCACATCACATATTAAGGAAAAAACATACATGTCCTAAAAAAATAAATATATTATGAGGAAGAAAAACATTTTTTGGACTCCAATTTGTTCATTATGTCCTGAACAAAAAAAAGCATTTCCAAAAAAAGCAATGGGAAAAAAAATCTTAATTAATATATTAAGATAAATAGATAGACATGTGCTGTGTTGATCTCACAGAGGATTATATTATATATATACCTGAACATACTTTTCTTATGTATTCTTTTATGAAACTGTATTTTTTTTTTCCCCATTAACTGTGAAAATATCTGGCTATTACAGCATGATGATTTTTATTGCCAGACTTCTCCATGGTCAGTAAAACAAGTGAAAGAAATTACATTTTGACTATGAGAGTTTGTCTCAATGATCCAGGTGCTTTAATGTCTGGAGCAACTCCATAACTGGACCAGAGACTCAACGGAAGATTGGCTGAAAGGGAAAACAACTTAAAGTGAAGTAAAAGCGATTATTTAATGCTCCTTTAAGACAGAATCAGCAAAAAGAGAAAGAAAAGCGCCACTTTCCAACTACCATCCTGCTGCTTCAGAGAGCTGCATTACAGCCAGAAGTGTCACAAGAAGCAAACAGCCTGACACAGCAACAAACACAACTGTGATTGGACAACGCAGGTCCCACACGAAGCTGATTGGTTTGGAGTCGGTGTGCGGCTGCCAACGGGTCTTACCCACAGCTGTTCAGACACAGACACAGCAGAGTAGTCTTGAACGACCACCCCTTCCTCCTGAGGGGTTAAAAACAGGGGAAGTACTTGGTCAGAGGGATGGGGGGGGAGGTATGGGGTAGTGGGGGGCAGCCATTGTTGCTTTAATGGGTTCAGGGGTGAGGATTACCCTCCAGGCAGTGTTGCCCTACAGAATATTAATGTGAAGTAGTTGAGCTGCAGGAAAAAAAAAAAAAAAAAGACTTAAATCCTGGAATCAGATGTTTGAGGTGAGAAATTAAATTCTATCTGCTGCTTAAACTAACACTGATGCACATAAATACACATAAGATATTGTTGAATTATTTCCTTCTGTTTTCAAAGCCATGATCTTTTAAGTTTAAGTGAACCTGATCTTGAAGTTTATCCAGATCTGACCTTATAAGAGAGTAAAATTTATTCCCAATACCGTACACTGCTAATTCTACAAGCAACACGCCCCATATGTTTTTTTTCTGTTTTCCAGTCTATGAGGGCTGGATGCTGCTGGGATCTGGACGACTGGGCTCAAACAACAGATGGACAAAATGGGGAAATGAAAGGAGCACTTAACTAAAAGAGCGGAGGACAGGAGCTGGCATGGCAACCAAGAAGGGCGGGGGATGAAATGGGGCTCTGGTGTTCAACCATAACAGAATAAATCCCATTTTCCAGGGACATGTAAACCTTATAATACAAGTAGAGTAAACAGTGCAGGTTGAATTAGAGAGGATTGGAAAATTCTCATTTACCTCCATTGTTTTGGGTCCATTCTGTTAATGCAGTACGTTAATGTGCGAATCACAACCAGTACTGCAGAGATTAAAAAAAAAAAAAAAAAAAAAAAAAACTGAGGCTTTACAACAGCCTCTAATAGAGCGAACAAGACAAACTAGCAGCTCTCTTCTCTTGAAATCATAAATTAAACAAAGTTGAGACCTGGAACTTTTTTGCAATCATCAACCACACCACAGATGACATATTCATGAGCAAACATTGTTGGTTTCTAAATCAGTCAACAAAACATAGTTTTGTTGAGGACACAGTTGGTGCTGCAGAGCCTCAACACACCTGTGCTTCAGAAAAGGGGACAGCAGCAACCCAGTCAGTACAATGGACACGTCTTAGCACACAAATCCAGTTTGGAGTTCGAATGTTACCATTGTAAAAACAGTGATTACATGACGGGGCTGACGTGGTACAGCACTTTTCATTTTGTTATAATGACAAAATGTTATAATAATACTGAGGTTGTTTCCTCTAACAGACATTGCTGTGAATGAAGTAGGTGGTTAAAAAAAAAAATGAAGGTTAAAAAAAAAAAAAAGAAGAATATTCATGTTGACCAAGAACAAACTCTACATTATACAACTAATTTTGTATATAAAAAGCATTATTTATCTTTGTTAAAGGATGCAGTGGTTATCGCAGATGACATGATGATGATGATGATGATGATGATGGAGAAATGTGTCTGGTATTATCAGTGAGGAGAGACTGACCTTCTTGTAGCAGGTCTGCTCTGTCTCCCATAGCTGAGTCTGCTGCTCAGTGGACACCACTTTAACCACTTCCTGTTTCTTGTTGATCCTGTTCCTCCAGTCCTCCTCCCCACTCTTCTTCAGCAGTGCCACTCTGACATAAGAAAAATGTAATTAAGTTGATCTGATCTTGAGAAAAACAACCCTTTTACTTTTACAGACACCCTGAAAGACAAGTTAATTATTTTATTAATCTCTTGTACCAGGATTTTTTTTTTTTTTTTTTTTGTAGTTTTAATTTTAGATTTTTTCCATTCTGTGAGAAAACTCCTGAGAAGGCAAGCAAGTTTTCTTTTTTTATTATATTAATATATTTTTTACTTATATTTTTTTCTCTAGAGTGTTTATTTAAGTGCTTTTGTTATAGCAGAAAGCTTTCATGGTGATTTCGACCTGATTTCTCCACAAAGGAAACACAGGGTACATACAATGGGTGTGTTAGCAAATGAAAAAAAATATATATATATATTGACTTGCCTCTTAGGGCTTGTTTTCACAAATGAAAGAAAACAAAAACTTAGAAAAATATACTGGCAAAAAAAAACAAAAAAAAAACCAAACAAAATAATACACTTGCCTTTCAGGGCCTCTTGATGTGTTGTATTCAAGGAGATTTATTCTTTGTCATAGCACCTTTCATTAAACCAAACTTAAAGCTATTAGATTATGTTATGGCCAAATAAATCTAGTATAAACCTATGTTCTGAGCAGTAAGTGCCACAAAACTTCTCTATTTAAAAGGAAAATGTCTCTGGATCAAGGATGAAGCTCAGCTGTGGTCAAATCTATTTTCATCTGTTTGAAACTTACATTTCAAACATGTAATAAACCAAAATACATGTCACAGTTAACTGTTGATTTTCTGCCACAACAATGGTTTGTTGTGATGGTTTGACATCTTGAGTCAGTCTGCAGTGACAGTTGCTAGTAAATCAGATAAAAGTAAAATGAAAGAAAAAAAAAAAATCCTTCAAGGGTGAAAAACCAGGTCAGATTTCTACTCTGCAGCCAGAAAACGTGACTGTTGGAAAACGGCCTCCGCAGACAGACAGAGTGGTGCTGATAACGGATGGCTGAGGGGTAAAAGAAAGTGTGTCATCGTCTCTGCCGTTTGAGCGTGGACAGGGCCGAAATGAGGGCATGAGGAGGAATCTGCTAAATCTCTGAGGATTTCTTCAGTCCACACAGCTCTGTGCTGGCTGCGGGGAGAAACACAATGATGCTAAAAATGAAAATCTCACCTTCAAAAAACATGAACAGTTGGAACAAACCTGGTGCGAGGACGAGCAGGCAGCGTCTCCTGCCTGATTCTGTCAGACACTGTAAATTTATGAAGCACTGGCTTTGGACCCAGCCAGCAGAAAATCTCTGGCGGTGTCTGATCTTTGCTGACACCTCGGTTTTCACCTTGTAAAGCGGCTCTGATGGGATCATGGATTTGTGAATGGAGTAAAGGTTGAATACTGCTTTATTTCTGTTTCAGGCTAAAATTAGAGACCTAGCTGCTGTTTGAATAACAGCTTTTATCTCTGAGTGTTTTCTGATGGGGACAGTGATAGTACAGGCCTGAGGACTATCTGTGGTTATACTGCAAGTAATGGTTTTTATGTCAGATGGGAAAGTTTTGTGCAGTATTTTATAGACCACAAAGTATTTTAAAATCAGAAAAGATGGTGCTTCTTTTGGTCACCGCTCTCTGATTTATTGATGCCTCTGTATCTCTCACAATGCCTTTCTAGCCTCAGATGACATCTGAACATCTGTGTGATTTTACAGATCCGCATTTACCCTTTTAGTCCTGACAGTCTGTGTTTAGAGGTTGGTACTCAGCATTTATCATAGCTGACATCAGGGAGATAACCATAAATAAAGGGAGAAAGACAGTGAATGAAACACCAGAGGTCCCAGTTTGGTAGCAAACCACGGTCAGTACAGCTTAGGGTTGGTTTACGGTTGGTAAAAAAAGGATTAAGGATCCTTAAACCACCAAGTCAGTGCTGGATACACAACATGGTGTCACCATATGACGTGAGAAGTAATGTGTAACTTCATTGTAATAATGTTCTTTGTGATCATTTCTTTCACAATCACTGTCACATTTTGCTGTGTGTAGTTTTAAAATAACCTAAATGAATTTTAAATAACGAATCAGTCAAATCAATAATATGTGTATTAATACAGTAGCATTTTCAAGCCCACTCACCTCTCCTTGATAGACATCTGTTTGGCGGACATGCCGTCAGACAGTTGGTCTCCAGACTCTGTGGGGGACAGCAGATCCCCAGATTGGACACTGTGCCTGCTGAAGTCCTCACTGTGGTCCAGGGGCAGGGACTGGGACTTGACCAGGCCTTGGGGGAAGGACTGGGGTTTGGGTGGTGTCTGCGGAGGCACCTGGGATTTGGGCTGAGGCTGCGGGGCTGTCTGTGGGTAAGGTTTAGGGAGAGGCTGGACGAATCCCTGAGGTTTGGGCTGGGTTTGAGGGGACTGGGTGAAAGGTTTTGGATAGGTTGGTGGGGGCTGGGAGGGCTGGGAGTACGGCTGGGGCGTGATGAAGGAGGGTGGTTTGGGTTGGGTTGGAGGAGGCTGCTGAGTGAAGGGTTTAGGAAGAGCTTGAGGAGGCTGGATGACAGTTTGCTGCTGCTGCTGCTGCTGGCTGCTTGACACGTGAGACACTGTCCTGGATGATACTTTAGCGATCAGCGGCTTCAGTGGTGCAGGATGATCCAACAACTCTGAAATGATGTAACTTAATGTAACTGAAGGTGAAAACTCACTCTGATCAATCAAAATTAATATGCACCAAATAACAGTTTTGATTGATCGAATGCCGTTTTCTGTTCATTTCTGCTGCTTTTGTGAGACAGTTATCTGTTCGACAGAGAATTTTAAATCACACTGACAGACACAGATAATTAGTTAAAATTTATAAAAACCTTTGACATAAAAGTCATTTTGAATTTAGTATATACAAATATGCTGACATAGGCAGCCCATCATGTCCATAACCACACAGTATTGATATCTGGAGACATAAAAATGCATGTGCACGTCAACAGATTCATATTAAATTCCTGGACTCCCCTGCCTAACCAGGGGATCAAACACATGCAACCACATGTAGATTTGTAGATTTGTGGGGAAAAATTAAAGTCACATAAATTCTTCCGTGTTTGTTGCTAAGGTGTCTGTGGACGTCTCCGTAATAATTACATTATGTGGACACACAAAAAAAAAAAAAGGACACTCTCGTCCTATTTGGGACAAAACTCTGGTTGAGAAAAAGCACTGGGCGTAAGACTTTTGTCTTTGTTTAAGGTCAGGGTGATAAGTCCCCAGGGAATTAGTGTAAATCAGTGCAGGTCCTCCAAACCTCTTGATAACATAGTATAATAGAGTAAACTTTAGTTAAGATCTATCCATGCAGAACTAAATGAGAGTACAGCCTGCAGACAAGGCTTCCATTGTGTCCTTTCTGTCCTCTACCTGCTTCACATAAGTGCTGGCACAATTGTTCTGCACTCTCTGACTGAGTGCTTTCATCTCTCTGTGATACTGTTTCTGTGTGCGCATGGGAAAAAGACCACCACACACGATCTGCATTAGTTCATAGAAAACAGGTCAGGTCCATTTACACTGTACTATGTGCACAGCTAACCCACAGGCGTAATCTGGTGCAAGGGGACCACAGCCCCTTTTTAAAGGCCATGACAGCGACCGTGCACGGTTCAATCTAAAAAAAAAAAAAATCTGTTAGGTGACAAAACGGCATGTCAGCAGAGGGCTTCCTGTTTCTAGACAAAGGCAGCCACGAGGCAATTGCATGGGGAAATATGCTAATTAGATGCAGCCTGAGACATCTCTCTCCCTCTCTCTCCCTCTCTCTCCTTCACACATACACTCTCTCGCTCTCTCTCTCTGTATGAGCCAAATCAAATACCCCCAGCTGGGACCAGTGTGTGCAGTCGGCAGAAAGCAATCATGCGTGGGAGCATGCTGCATAAGACAATGAGGATAATGAGAGCAGCCCCTTCCCAAGACATTGCTTCCTCTTTTTTGTCACTCCTTTTTTTTTTGGTCTTTTTTTTTATTTTCACACCCCTCTGTACCCTCATCCACACCTTTCGTTTTATCATTCTTGTCCATCTCCTCTGTGTTTAAGTCATCAGAGTTCCCTCCTACCTGAGATGCCCGCCTGGCCCCGGCCGCTGCTCCTCTCCTTCTCCTGTGTGGATGAGCTGTGAGCTGGTGCAGCCTCTCTCAGGTAGCCTCCTCTTCCTCTTCCTCCTCCTCCTCCCTCTACTCTCTCTCTGCTCTCCTGGGAATCTCCGTCTGTGGCTCTCCAGCTGGGCAGAGAGTCTGACTCGCCCCTCCACAAAGAGGGCTCGGCAGAGAGCTGAGGCTGGGGATGCTGCTGCTGCCTGCCGTCCCTGTCGGGGGAGTGCAGCTTCCCCTTAATGCTGCCGCCTTGGCTCTCTTCTGTGGCTCCTCCCTGCTGTCTCCCCCTAACCTCCTCCTCTTGATGCTCTCTCCAGCCCTCCTCCACGGCCTCCCTCTGCTCTCTGTGACCAGAGGAGGAGGTGGGAGCAGGAGGAGCCCCCACTCTCTCAGAGAGGAGAGGGGAGGAGTTGAGCTCAGGCTCGGGGTGGCCTGGGTCCCCGCTCTGGGTCATGGAGAAATACCTCAGCGCCCTCTCCTGGTGGCTGCTTGTGCTGCTGGAAGCCTGTTGTTGGGCAGGGATGTAGGGGATGGCGGTGGACTTCCCTGGATGGAGACCGTCATCTCCAGCGCCGCTGCTGCCTGGCGTCACGGTTACCTTGGTGACAGAGGCCTGGGAGGTGACTGCTGCCACAGATCGAACCAGGGAAGCAGACAAGGGCTCCAGTTTGATCTCGCCTCCGTTTCTCAGCTGCAGGAACAGCAGGAGTCATGTCAGGATGGACAGAATCACAACAGTGGAGCCAAAGGGGTTGATATGGAGGAGCAACAGATTGAATAGGGTTGTGGTTGTTATAAGTTATAAATTAATAAAATTAAAATGTGGATGTTAGGGCAGCAATAATAAAAGCAAATTAGAATAAAATAAACTGAATCATTCAAATGTGCCACAATCACCTCCACGTGCAGGTTAGTTACCAGCTGAAACCTGTGAGCATCTAAGCTATTCACTAATAGCTAATATTTATAGTACCTATTCATTAATTCATAAATATTACAAGATAATCCACAAAAGCATTTTATAATGCAGGCCATTGTGAGAAGGATTTTGGAGCAGGAGAAACTTTCTAAATGAGGAAAAAAAAAAAAAAACCCAAAAAAACCACAAACTACTGTTGATGCACCACTGAGTAAAAAACTATAAAACAGAGCTGGATTAAATGATAAAATATCACTAGGGCTGCACCATATGTAAAAAAAAAAACAAAACAAAAACTATTGTGATTATTTTGGCAATTATTGCACTTTCAGTTGAAATGATCATTTTCTGCATTTCATTTAAACTGAAAAATTAAAAATCCCAGATGTTCCTTTACATTTGGAGAATATGATTTTTAGGCCAATGATGATTGAGGCATTTATTGTTTATTTATTATTGATTAAAACTGAGCCACAAATGTCCAATAAGTTCAAAAAATGATATTACTAACCTGTTATACAGCCTTAAAAGGCCAGAAAAAGACTATATCACTATTTGCATCTACATTAGTGCAGTGATAAGACAAATCTCTCCACACAGCAGCTCCAGTAGTTACTTTATGGTGAACAGTGGTAGTTTTCTCTAAACCAGACTTCAGTCGACTGATTCCTACTTGCAATTCAAGGTCTTGTATTGACCTTCACACATTTCTGCACAGTCAATATCAAGGCCAGATCCTACGCATTCCCTTGGTAAGCATTTTTTTTTTTGGTAGTTTATTCAGGTTCAGAGGAGGCTTAAATTAAAACAGCATGCGCCATTTGCAGTCAAAGAATCCATGTTTGTTATGAAGCCAACAAGCATGACACAGAAGCAGCCACCATTACAAAATGAGCTGCAGAAAACAAACAGAGAACCACATTATCTAAAGCTTCACAGTTTAACAGTACACATTTGACTTTATTCACCAACATGGTCAAGCTCATTAAAAGCTGATGTAAGCATCCACTGCCATACAAATACTGGTCACTAGAGAGACCAGTTAGACCAGTCACTGATGTGCTCAATCAACAAAACCAATCACAAGCTCTGCACAGGCAGCAGGGGTCTTACATGTTCTCCCTGATAGGCCTCTAAGTTGTTGTTAGACGCTGCCGGGGTTACAGGTGGTTCAGCTTCCTGTGTGGACACCAGTGATTGACTATGATTCACTGCTGGTGGAGCAGGATCTGATATTGTGTGTCTTAAGACAGCATGTTTGGGTTTGAGTCCAAAGTAGCACAAAAAGCTTTTTTTTTTTTAATTCATGCTACACATCACCTGTGTTTCTACATCAGTGTAGAGCATTAAAGAACATGGCATTATGGGATGCAGATATGTTTTAGTGGAAAACTATGAAATCAAAGGGAAAAAAAATGAGACCAAAGGATGAAATGAGGATGATTATTCATGATTAAACAAACACAACTGTGACCATGGGCTGCTGCACGTCGACTGCCAAAAATGCTTTTCTGATGCACAGTATTTCTGACGTCCCTTATGTATGAAGTGTTAGTCACTTGTGACATCTAGAGGCCACTGCATTCAAAACAAGAATAAACAGCAGAGATCAGGTCGTCCATCCACACAGCACCAAAGGGAAACTGGTCTACTGCAAAACACTGTGCGAGTGTAAGTGACCTGGAAGTGAGCTGTCTGTGGCTGCAGGGCTTTTAAGAGATGATTAAGCTGAAGTATTTTTGTTTTCTATCCATTTATGATGGATGTCTAATGGCTACAAACGTCTGCTCCTCACAACTCTCCATCTACTCATGTGTCTTTCTGATGCTTTATTAAAACTAACTGTTTGTTTATTCTATGTTAGACATTTCTTACGTTTACATTTTGTAAATGTAGGAAAACGCAGTTAAACTGGTAACAGGTACCAGCCTGGATCTTGAGCCTCGCTTTAATTTATGAATGGCTCACTTTTTATAGCACCTTTTATATGATGTAAAACATTTACCTTCTCCACTTCTCCTTGAGTG
Source organism: Rachycentron canadum (assembly GCA_038496675.1). Classification (NCBI taxonomy): domain Eukaryota; kingdom Metazoa; phylum Chordata; class Actinopteri; order Carangiformes; family Rachycentridae; genus Rachycentron; species Rachycentron canadum. The sequence goes on along the minus strand of CM076662.1, from coordinate 19,301,717 downwards.
ATGGGCTGGGTTTGAAAACGGGTGTTGGCCCTGCGTTGGCGGGTGTCCCCCCGGGTCCCTTCAGCGGTCTTGCCTGTGGACTGAGCGAGGCGGTTGAAGAGGGCCATCTTCTCAACCAAGCTGAGTGTGGACAGGTCGGGCTCGTCTGGGACAGGTTCCTGGCCGTCTCCTTCCATCGCAGCACTGGGAGCTTGAACTGGTTTCTGGTGCTCCTGGGTTTCCTGCTCCTGCTCTACTGAGCCTGACTCATAGGAGGCCTGAATGCTGAGGGAGTGACAGGGGGATGTCAGCGATGGGTGTTAGTCCTAAAATATTCACTTTACAGCTAATCCTTTTGGCCAGGAAGTGATTATTTCCCAAATGCATTAAATAACTTGTGAAAATATTATTTTTTACTATTGATAAAAGATCAAAAAAACAATCACATCCATATATTGTGACACATATAAAAGAAAAATTCAAAATAACAACAATAATAATAATTATTTCCCCTGAGACATAATTAGGCTCAGTTTAACATCAATATAAGATTTTGACCATTTTTTTGTATTTCTTAATCTCAACTCAAGAGAAAACAGAGTGCAATTTAAATTCAATTTAAGTACTTTTCTTTCCATTCTGACCGATCTGATCTTTACTCTGATCTTACTTCATGTGAGGCCAGAAAGCACAGCAAAAGGATTGATTTGAGATTTTTTTTTTTTTTTTGAGAAACAGGTAAGAATTCTGTAATCTCCAAATAGAAAGGGGAAATGGGGAAAGCTGAATTTAGAAAGTTTAAGTATCTAAAAGATAAAACATGTATCTTAATTTAATTAAAATATGTACTGGCTGAAATTAAATAGCAGGTTGTATCTGGAGGATAGTATCTGTATTTTGTTAATAAAAACACTAAATCCTTAGATTTCCTATCTCCTATATGATGAGAATCTCTGTATGAAAAAATGGTCTCACCTGGATTATTTAACAACTGAACATGCACGTAAATACCAGCTAGGTAAATAACTTCCTGTGCTTGTAATCAGAGACATAAGGAGATCAGCGCACATATGCCAGATAATCATATAATGCACTCAGATGTTTGCAGGGGTTATGATGATCTCCCAGCAGTGTGCTAAGTTAAACCTGGGTTGATAAACAAACTGCAGGACACGTGACCCTAGACATGCAAAGGGTGGAGGGGGTGGCTTTAACTGGCTCAGCCTCTGACCTTTCCATAAGATATGTAACCCATTTCTTCACTGGACACGTTTGTGACCTGTGTGTGGGAAATGTTGCTTTAAAACTGCACATGGAAATTACTGAATGAGCCATTGTGTAAACACCGGCTTCCTTCCCCTATAAGGTGCACACAGCTAAGAAGCAGCACACGTGGGGACAGATAGAATAAGGTAAAGTCAGCTGGATGAACAGATCTGTGCTGCAACCACAAGATGGAGATGGAGAGTAAAAAGTCTCTGTGGCAAGATTATGTTATTCAGAATCAGCGCAAGTTAGAAATTAAGAGGAAGGAGCTGCACTGATTGGCTCTGGCACTTTATTTTAATTGGTTGTTCTGCCTCAAAAACAACAAAAACAAATATGATGCGTTTCTGATAAACTGCTGAAGCCTTCTGGTGTCAAGTCTTCACCAGAGCATAAGCAAGAGCTGCTGTACCTGATTCTAGTCACACTGGTGTTGACTACAGCGGGGTTGGGGGTGCAAGTGACAGTACTGTGAGTGCCCACAGGATATGACGATTTGGCAGGATCGCTTTAAAAGTGGAGGAGAAAGGGGGATAGAAATAGAATGAAAAAAATATATAGATCATTCAAGACAGAGAAAAATACAGTAGCTGAAAAATAGACAGGAGAAATAAACAATAAAGGACTTGACAGAGGTGCCTGAAGGTGCAGCAAAATGATTGGAAAAAAATAGAAAATAAATGAAAGGTAGCGAAAGGGGGAAAAAAGATAGCAACTAGAGTATGTATGAGACCAACCTTGAAGCATTGACCACCTCCTTGTTGGTGACAGGTTGTGTGTGTGATCGGTCCTGAACTCTTCTCAGACGTCTTTCTACAGCAGCATTTCGAGAGCGTGGTTTGGGAATACCTCCCTCTGATGTCCTCTCCAGCTCCTGAAGGAAGAAGTCAGGGAAATGTCAGGACTGTTTGTTACAGCTAAGGCTGAGACAGCAATGTGTTCATGTGTTCAGAGAAATGCAAAAATATCCATTTCAACCAAAGTGAAAAAGCTAATAGGCTTCTGAAATTACACAGCTATCAGCATCTGTTGGTAACCTACACACAACTTCATCTTTTGGTATTGAGATTATGAAATTTAAGACATTATCAATCTAAAAATACATGACTTCATTGATTAAAAGAACAAGTACCCTGAAGAGAGACCTCTTGGCAGCCACACTCATCTTAGCTCTGTCGTCAAGCTTCTCTTCATCTACTGAAAAATAGAGGAATTATGTTACATGTCATCAACTCTATTCAAACTAAGATGACCAGATTTCTGAAATGCAAACAAGGAACATTTTCAGTTCAGCTGTCAATATATATATATAATAATATTTAATGTTTTTGTCTGAAATAACAAAAGGGGGACAGTACTGGTTTCATGTATTTGACAAAAAAATGTGTTCCATATTGAACTGATGCTGGACACACTTTGTTTTGAATTTTTCAGACTCAATTCAAATCTATGGGAGATAAATATTGTAGGTTGAACTATAAAACAAGCCAATATGTAGGAGCAAAAAATACACCTGAGGGGGCTGAACCACCTAAAACCACCTGGTTGCTGGTGGTCCGCTTAAAACAAAAAAATATCACTTAAATGTCCTTCTGTTATAAAGAATTGTGTATATATATATTATATATAGTGCAGATTGAACTTACCTTCAACATCCTGCAGCTGTGATGGGCTTAGACGTGACCTGCAGAAAACATTGCATCAAGCGTCAGTATTTTGAATCCATGTTTTTAGGTTGAGGAACCACTGGATATTATGACGATCAATCCAACCTAAAACCATGCTCTGCCACCCAACGCAGTGTATTGCTCACTGAAAATAAAATGATTCTGAAGAGCTCCTGTAGATCACTACAGAGAGCCTCTCCTGTACCTATCGGACTCCATACGTTCTGCGGAGGTGATGGGCTGGGTCCTAAACCTCTCCGACATGCGACTGTCTCCTGGAGTGATGTAGCGTCGAGGCCTCCGAGCACCCCTGTCTCGATCACTGCTGCTAGATGGATCTACCTCCATTGCCGAGAGATCTACTTTAGTGGTCTCACTTACGGAGAGGCGGGTCAATTAGGATGGAACGAACGAAGACAACAAAAAGGGAAAGTACAAGTAAGAAAGATTAACGATTGGTTTTGATATTGTTTTGGTAGATTTACAGTTTACCAGAAACTCCACTCATATTAGAAGAACAGGGCCTCACACACTGACCAACCTAACTGAAGAGCCATTACCTAATGTTCACATGCAGCAGGAGACAATACACCCTGACACATTTCATGCCTCAGAATTATGTTCTATCAGCATTATTCTCTTGAAGTTTTATTGGATTACATGTTTGCAGCAACTCACTGAAGCAGAGTTAGACAGTTATTTAGCGGTGCCACACAGAGCCCATGCCATTGGACCTACAACTCAGGTTTCCGGTTGGCATTCTCCAGATAAGAGTGTCGCAGCTGCGCTACTGACACCCTGGTGTCCAAGGTGCTCATCTCGCCGTTAGCCATCCCTGAAGGCGGAACGGCCCTGGACTTCTCTCTGCTGGCTGCTGCCCTCTCCATACGATACATGGCAGAATGCTGACTCACACCTATATCTGACATGGAGCGGATTCTTGTTTTGGGTTTGGGCGCCACACTCATCTCCACGCTTCTGTGTTTTGCTTGTGGTAAAGAGGAGCCCTTCACGAGATAGACAGCCGAGTCCAACCTCTGGTGCGCTGATAGATCCTGCTGCTGCCTCTGTGGCTCAAACTCTTCATCGAGTTGATTGTCTTGTTTTCTGTGGAAGTCTTGATGCTGACTTGCAGGCTCTTGCCTTTGGAGCTCAGACTCCTGCTGTCTTTGAGGGTGTTGTTGCCTTTGAGGCTCTTGTGGCTGTCTCAAGTGATCATACTGATGCTGTTGTTGAGCATCTTGTTGCTGAATTTGAGCACTATGTTGTCTCCTTCTGGGTTCATGCTGCTGTTGTGCTGGGGGCTCTTGATCCTGAATTTGGGGCTCTTGATGGTACAAGGGCTCTGAGGATTGATGCTGCCTGGGCTGTTGGTGTACAAACGACTGAGAAGGCTGTATAGATCGAAACACTCTCTCCTCTTGGCTGTCATGACTAGAGAGATGTTCTCTCCCCCTTTCTCTGATCCTCTCAACATTTCTCTCCCTCCCCCTCTCCCTCCCTCTCTCCCTCGGTCTCTCAAAATCCCAGTCTTCCTCGACTCGACTTATCCTCCTCTGTTCTGGGCTATAATTTTGCCAATCCATATCATCGTGCCGGCCCCTATGAATATCATCCACGCTCCTTTCCCTACGGCGGATCTCTGAGGGTAGCACAGCTTTCCTGCTCTTTAGCAGACCCTCTGTATGGGCCTCTTCCTTCAGGGCCTGTCTGGCCTCTAACCTTGCCTCCTTGTGGGCGGCATAGATTTGGTCAGCACTCACTCTCCTTCGTGGTTGTACCTCAGGAGGTCCAGGAAGTTTGGCAGTGGCCACAGGGGCAGGCATGGCCAAATAGCGTTGCGAGTCCACTGCAGGTCCAGAGTGTTGGTACTCGGGGGCAGAAGAAATGAAGGCTGTTTGGCCATGGGCAGGATGGTGGCCTGGGCTGGGCTGAGGCTGGTGAACAGTCCTTTGTTGTGTGGCTTCTGACTGCTGTAGTGTATACTGAGCAGTGTTCCCCTGAGTACGATGTCTGTTAGCGTGGTGTCTTTCTGGACTCCAGTCAGGGGGCCTCTGGACAGTTTCATCCCTTGACAACCGTTCCCTTACTCGAATTCTTAGGAAAAGGAATGGATAGGGGACACCGAGATTCCAGTTCAATTAAACAGCTCTGACACTCTCCAAACCAACTAAAAAAAATTGGTAATTTATAAGACATATACCAAATTTTAATTTTTCATGCGACACAAAGACTAGTAAACAATCAAATAAACAGGCCGCGATTTTACTGTCCCACTAAAATGTTGGAAATAAGTTCAGTGGCTGATAAGGCAGAAACTGATTTTAATTTTGAATACGATCAAATAAATTCCGGCCAAAAAGGTATTTCACAACACGTCTACAAAAGGTTGCTCCAAGTGCCAATTGTGAAACATATTGCACAAAAGTATATGGCATAAGCCCATCACGGGACCAACTTTAACCCCTAAATCCTACACTAGGAGTGCAACAAGATCGAGTAGCTGCATGCCCTGGTTTTAAATTTTAGTCTTGGTTCAAACAAATCTCTCGCTCTGATGTCTCCGTGCCAAAAAAGTAAGCCAAACTATTTTCATCTACAACTTCTGACCTTTGGTAGCTAATGGTTGCTCTAATCTCATTGTAGACCACTAAGCCAGACATAATTGATGGGGCCTCTGCTTTATCTGACATGGCACGAAGGACTTAAACAGTGCTCTTGCTACATAAGTACACACTAATACTAGCTAGCATAAGCAGCTGATAAGACCACAGAGGCAGTCAGTGCCAATGGCATAAGAGACATTTCTGCAAGCTAAAAAGTGATCACAATATCCTCATTTGAAATGCAGTCATTAAAAATAAAAGATTTCTTTTTTAGAAAAAAAGATTACTTTGGAAAACTGTATCACTTAAGTTTTACAAAAAGAGCAAGTAGGAAAAAAAGTCCTTTATGTGCACCAATGAAACCAATTAAGCTTTAACACTTTTTTTCTAACAAGACTTTGCTGCCTACGTTATCACCTATATCCTGTCCATATAGCTCAAAGGAGGGTCACAGGCTTTCATCCTTTCATAAGCTATTGACAAGGCAACTATACTATATATGTGGGCCACTGTCTGGTCCAGAAATACATGTACACCCACGGACCTAAAACATTAATGGCAAATCTTCCAGGACTATGCAGTAAAATACTTTATGTAATCTCTTTCTCTCTACAATCCTCTCAGCACAAAACCATATCAGGTGATTAAAAACCAGGCATGCTGCTCTCAAAGGGAGAAGCATTCCTTATGCAACGACATTGTCAAAGTCACTGACACGGTACAAGACTGTAAGGGTGTAATTTCATAGAGGTTAACAGGCCACAATCTGAGGAGGGGGATGTCAGTCCCAGACCCACTGACTCAGCACTTGTCAGCTGAGACTGCACTGACTGGGTCAGGGTCTGAAGCTGACTAATGTTGTCACCCCATCAACTCCGGTTCACTAACACCACTCATCTGCCAATGAAACACAGGCCACACACTGTCACACTAATTTAACG
>CM076662.1:19280016-19294898 GCA_038496675.1 Rachycentron canadum | reverse complement strand
GGGGGGGCGGGGGGGGGGGGGGGGGGGGGGGGGGGGGGGGGTGGTAACGCACTGTTAACAAAATGGTCACTTTTACAGAGTTCTGGGTATGTTCATGGAGTGTGATCGGACTAAGGTGACAGAAGGAGAGTTGTATCATGAAGTGGGTCGAGTACCTAGGTTTCCCTTTTTTTCTTTTAGGGAAAAAGTGCTGAGTTAGCAGAGATTGTTCTTCTGATTTGGGCTAAATAAAACCCAGATGATGCCATGTTTTACAAGGTCAAAAAGGATAACGTGTGTCTAAGGCCCAAGATTTACGGAGTAACATTTTTTGATTGGATACAGGGGTGAGAGGGAGCGATTTAACAATTCTGCCACTATTACCAAGATTAATTTAAGCAAAGCTTACGAGACAACCATGATTGTTTCAAGGCTGCTAAATATTATTATTATTATTTTAAATTGTTTATCTTCAATCAATCAGCCAAACTGAAGTTGAATTTAATTCAAAGTGAGTGACAAATGCACCAGTAGCTGTAGAAAGATGCCGGGGTAACATATTCAAATCCTAAAACTGATCCTTGGCATACCCCTTAGGAAACATCATAACACTTAAGATGGTAAGAGGTAACAACAGTTTTCTTACTTAATTCTTTTAAAAGAATATGGTGGGCCTGAAAAATGAAGGGGTAGCACTAGAACTGAAGGTTTGCTGCAATGGCAAACAATGGCAAAACACCACGGGGTGTTCCTCCTGAACTGGAGACTGAGCTGACAAAAAAAATGAGTGTTCATATTTGGCAAATTGTATGAGAAATAAATGTTAGGAATGCAGGTTTGTCAGTTGAAAAACAAAAATCAACTGTTAAGTGGGAAACTAGTGTATGACACCAATTAATATGGGAAGTATTACTGAATGAAATATAGGAATGGGTTTATTTGTTGGAAAAAGTTAGCTGCTTGTCCACCAGGAATGTGTTTTTAAAATTTGGTCTTTTCTTTTTTATACTGTTCCCAGCATAATTATGACTGATTTTTCTATTTTCAAAGTTTTATAAAAAGACATACAATGTGGTGTTTAGGACAATTCTAACACCTTTAATTGGTTTTAGACACACAAAAACCTTATGAAAATGAAAAATGTTCAGTTTGGTTTTCAGTTGTGTGCCGCCAGCTAACAACACATGTACCCGGTGGACGTGGGATTTGGATAGGTCTTCACACTGATGACATCCCGAGTGGACAGTACCTTGAAGGCAAGCTGAAGACTGTCTGAGTGTCACTCTCTGAGTCTGTGTAGAGAGACCAGTCGCTCTTTGACAGTGCAGCCAGGCTACAGGATGATGTGGTGACAGTGTCAAACCCTGAGGGAAACTTCTGATCAAGGATCAAATTAAATTGACTTACACTAACCAGCTGAATCCATAGTCAGATGTTGAGCAGGATGATAACAGTACTCTTTAGAGGTTCTGTTTAAAACTGGCTCTGTTGAGGCCAGCTATGGTTAACATGCAAGTATTGCTGCAGATTTATTTTTGGTGACATCACTTCTTAATATTCATCAATATGCACAGCATTATTTATAGGCTTTTGCTCACACTCTCAAGTCTCTTGTCTCTGGCTAAGTGCTTATGTCACTTTCTTTTGAAGAATTCAACTGGATGACATTAAGCTAATGAACCAGACTGCTGTTAGATCAGAATTATCTCTTGGGAGAAGCAGAGAAATCATATCCCCTGTAAAAATCTACCCTGCACTTTTCCCTGTCGCCCTACAGCCTTGCCCTGATGAGCTCCCCAGATCACCTGTCCATGTGAAACTGGAGCAGTGCAAGCATGACAGAGCTAGAACTACAGTCTAGAAAGATCCCGACACTGGTGTAGTGGTGAAAACAGGAGGGTAGTTACCTTAGCAGCACAGCCCACGGCTCAGACTGCAGATATTCATATGCTGATATTTTTTCCATGTTCATAATTTTACACAAATCAACAGTTAGATTCTCTACACGATGCAATAATGTTTTATAAATAACGTTGGGTCGCTAACTTTACGACAACGAAAAACAGATGGACCTGTGTAGTGTGTTCTTGCAGGAAGTGACTAGCAGCAAGTGGATTGGTGTGGATATCAGTGCGACAACTGGGGTTCATGTGGTTTGATTCCTCTTCTGAAAGATTACGACAGCTTTACACAAAGAGGAGCTTAATAACGTCTGATAATGATGTTATGGTACATCTAGGCTGCACAAATCGAACAAGCTGCCAAGCCAAGAACCAAGATACAAGCTGAGCATGTGTTTTCTTGATTCTCCTGCCATGTCTGACATCTGGGATTTGTTAGATTTAATTTATCAATATAATACTGAAAACCAGGTGTGCAAATTTTAATGATTTGTTTTATATTATTTTAGCTGTTCTGTGGCGACAAAGTTTCACCCTCTAAATCATAAGCATTCATCCAATAATACAAAATTCTATACATTGAGATCCATGTCATGGGGTTGGTCAAGTAGAATTTGGTTCTCTGTGGACTTTGTTCTCCATTTGTGATAAAAGCTGTGTTTCATGATTTGTATAACCTGTTTTTTATAAACTCACCCCTGTCTGTTGAGGATGCTCTGGGCCTGCTGCTCTATGAATAAATCCCCAGGTGAGATGCCGTAGCGAGTGGATGGCAGGGAGGCCCGGCGGGCGGTGCGCGGAGAGTTGGGCACCGCTGCGATGCTGTAGTCCCTGGTGGAGGCGGGGCTTGGCTCCTGGTGGGCAGCATCTTGGTGCTGTTGGGGGCTTTGCTGTTGCTGGGGCGGGGGCGGGACCGGATGCTGCTCCTGCGTTCTGGTTCTTGAAGTGGCTGAACGCTCTTGAGTCCCTCCTCGCCGGTAGTTCTCCATGTTCATTGCTCTTTCCCGCTCTGAAAATCTGCCCGGCCTCTCTTTTGCAGAGGGAGGAGCTTGGTTTGTGTGGGCAGGGCTGTCAACAGGTGCAGGATCAGGATGAGTCCTCATGTAAACCCTGCCCACTCCAGAGCGGTATGGCACTCTGGGCTCTGGTCCTGCTTCCTCTGCTTCCTGTCTATCTTTGTCACGCCTGGTAGTTGCCTGTCGACTAGAGGTCTCAGGGTCTCGGCGGGACCGGTAACGTGGTGTGTAATCGATGTCCGCCTCCTGATCCAGAAGGATGCCATAACGCTCTGACAGCTGGCGGCGGCGCTCTGCTTTATAACGGGCAATGCGTTCAGCCTTGGAGCTGAGGCTGGAGGGGTCTGTGGAGCCAGATGTGGATGTAGAGGGGGTGGGTAGTGTTTGTGGGTCGACATACACCAACATCGGGTCTGGACGGCTGCTGCCAACTCCTCTTTTGACCTGAGGTGATCTGTCTGGAGATGACACCTGCTTCTGGGGTGCCTCCAAATCATCTCTACTGTAGCGCCTCACTGTGGTAATTAATGGAGATACTTAGTACTTATTAACACCACATCAACACAACCAAGAATTATACCAAAATCATGCTACTTTGGAGTTAGTGTTATCAGTTTCTAACTTCTAAATACTGTAACAATCAACCTACATAAACATATTTTTCAAAGCCTTGGTACTCAATCAATCTAATGTGCTTCAGAAAGTAAAGAAATATATAATGCATTACAGAAATCCATTTCAATGCAAGAACATGCAAAAACGGTCAGAATTCACTGTCTCATTCATTGAACCTGCAGCACAGGGGCCCAGCATAACCACAGATAAGTGTTGGTCACTGAGCAGCTCCACTGAAGCAACTCGGGGCAATTCATTATTCAACAGTGAAAGTTAAGTTGGCAAACAAAGAACTTTCCTCAACATTATAAATCCTATGGGTTATATGGGCTGACAAACTATTAATTAATGGTTCTCTAACAAATATGAGACATGTTTCAGTCTCAATCCAACTCTCCAAAAGGCAGCACCATGTATTTTTGCAGTGCATCGTGCCATGCTTACCCATCACACAAGGCTCACAGGGGTCTGAGGCGCGGGTGTACCGCGGGGGGTCCTCCTCCAGCATCCTGTTGGTCACCAAACCACCGGGCACCAGAGCAGGAGGGGCATCACTTTCGATCCCCTCCAGACGCCGGGCTATCCTCTCCTTCCTGTCAGAGACAAAAGGCAGAGGGTAAAGGTTAGCACCTATTAACGTCTTTATGAAGCCATTTATACATGTGAAAATTCTGTGTGTGCTCTAAATATACCTGTTCATCTCCAAATCCTTTGTGACACCTCCCTCAAAGTATTTCTTCAATTCTGAAACTGATTGATTAGAAAATACAAAGTTAGTATCATAAAAATAAACTACTTGTGAGACAATTTTGAGTTGTTATGTATGGGTTGCAGCAATGCACACCCTTGGGAAGGGCCACCAGAAGTTTGGCATCTGTATCCGAAACACTCTTGACCAAGGTGGTCTTGTCACCCAAGGAGAAATCAGTCTGAAAACTGAACGAGAATTAGAGTCACAAACCTGCTAAAACGTGTAAATGATCTTTATGAATGAGCAGAACAGCTAAATTGCAGGAGCCTAAAACTTATGACACATAAAATGCACATGAACAGCCTCGATTCTTATCCGAGTCTTCACTACAACTGTGCCTTAAATGACTTTTCTTAGAGAGGTGATCGCAGGTGAAGCTCAGCTGGTGTCACTTCCATCAGGATCCAGCTCAGGAAATAGGTCATCCAGCCCTGACTCTCAGCCAAGTGGAAACTGACAATCATGGTCTTCGCTTAATGTCTTTACGTGTTAGCATCAACAGGGAACATGAGCTCATGTACTGCAGACACATATATTAGGGATGAACGATAAGCAACAATATTGTTTTTGTAGATATTTTGGTTATAAAAACGAGTCACGATTTCAGCTGGAGTAGCTATTTTTTAAATTTCATTTTCAGGAAATATAAAAATGATAATGGGATTTTTGTTGGGACTTGAACCAAACAAGAATGTTCCTTTATGTCTGGAGAATATGATTTGAGATCCATTGAGATGGATTTGACCTTTATTATTAAAATTTCAGCTCATTTTTGTAATTTCCATAGTATTTCAAATAATTGTTCCGCTCCCGAGTGATTTTTCTGAAACGTTTACAAACAATTACATATTTTTTAAAATCACTTTTTTTTTGTGTATAACACAGCAGAATCCTACTCTTCAGTGTAGGGTAACACTAACATTCATACACTAAAGTGGACAGTTAATGCTGCTTTGAGCAGTGCAGTTTAATGCTCCTTTATAGTTACTATCTACATTGAATAGAAATGGGCAGAAAATACAAAAATAAGAGCTGCTCATTATGCAGCAAATTATTATTTAATGTTGTAAACGTTATTTTTAAGATGGGGAACCTTTTTTGTCCTTGACAGTGAGACAGAGCTTGAATAACCAGAGGAAACTTTACTGGAAATGGGGCTTGGTGCAGAGCACTCCTGAAGGAGGTATTATGGCTCTAATACCATGTGAAAAAATAATAAGTAAGTAAGCTTTTAATGCTTACTGTGCATGATAAGCTAAAGCACTGTAGTAAACCTATATATCCTCACATATATCCCCATCTTGATGACAGAGCAAAAGAAAGGAATGTCAATGCGCTCAGATAATGATTTCTGTAGTTGTTTTTCTTCCTCACCTTAAGGATTCTGTTGGAAACGAGGCTGAGTTGCAAAGTTTGGTGTGAGATTTAGATCCAAATCCTAAAAGAAGAGAAGAAAAACAAAACAAACATACATTATAAAGGAATCCAGACTCTGATCAGTATCTCTGTGCTGTGTGTTGGAACTTGTCGAAGCAAAATGTACATTTCTGGTTTAACTGTAGCATTTGGAAACACAATAGCTCTACATAATATGATGTTCTTCATCTAATGTTTTTATAAGACTTTGAGACATGAAATACAAAAGGTAATTCAAATTTTATGATCTCCAGAAAACCAAATTATCAAAGATGTTTTAAATGTTTTGTTATTGTTTGCAAATACTTATATATGACTATCATTGATGCAGTGCAACCACAGTGGGCAGATCATCTTTACTGTAACAAGATTATTCAAACTTTAAAAAAAAAATAAAAATGAAAAAACGATAAAAGTGGATTATAAATGGTTTATATGGAACAGAAAGGTTAATTGAAAATTGCTTTTAAACACTAACATGCTGCTCAGTTCTGACAGGAAACTTTAACTTATGAGTCACTGGTCAAAGTTACTCAGAAAGTTCACATCCAGTTCCCAGCTGATAGTCGACCCTTTAGGCCTCTTGTTGTAAAGCTGTATTCCAGTATAGGAGGCAGATCATGTTTCGGCTCCAGACGCCTCCAGAACACCAAACACTGTGTGGCAACAGAGTGGGGGAAACTTTTGGCAAGAGAGGAAGTCATGACGTGGAGAGGTGTGGTGTGATGAAAGGTCCCAAATTCTCATTTGGAACTTCAAGTTCAGGGACTCTGTGACTTGTGAAGTGGCCTGATGAAATTCAAGGACATGTTTTGACCTGAGAATGGACCCAAGACAGAATTAGACATCAGAGAGGCCAGAGATCTGGGCTGGAGGTCATCATTTCATCACTGCTGCTGTGTGAATGTGAATCTTCATGTTTGTCTTCAGGATGTGGAGACTGAATCCTAAAGGAAAGATTGTAGTCTATTTTCATATCCAGAATCAATGAATACCATAACCTTTACAGCATTATTTCTTATCAAATCCACAAACATTCAAGATTTGCAAGGCCTGTGGGAGTCTTGTGGAGGTGTGTGTCCATGTGTCTGTCTGATTATCTGTCTGCCTGTGACTTCACAGGTCTGCTTCCTTCAATGGAAAGCCCCCTGTGCAGAAGTCAGTCTGGCTTTCCTTGGAAACGTCTGCAGGTTGTCAACAAAACAAGCAGCACAAGGCTGAATGCTGGCAGTGCCAGAGAGAAGCTTAGGCTGCTGATGGTCCCAAAGTGATCGTGGTGAGGAGAAGGATTGTCTATAAATACTCAGAGGTGCAAAATAGACTCCCTGAGTTAACTGGGCCCTCACTCGCACACAATCTGTGTGGAGAGGTTACTCCACCTCAGCAGGCAACGATACAGCCCGTGATCTCTGTAAAGGGCATTTTGTGTAAAGAGGCAACAGGAAAAACCATAAGCGGGAGAGCAGAGCAACACCCACCTGTTGAAAATACACCACCAAATGAGTGTAGTAACACATATTCTGTATTCGTTCAAAGCAGCCTGTATGCTAACATCCATGTGCACAGTAATAGAGACATATTTAGACCACCTGTACCTGCTCATAATATTCCAAACTCACCATGAATCCTTGTTTTAATCAGTCCAACAAAAAGTAAGGAAGCAAGGTAAGGAAACCAGGAAACTTCACACCCTTTTCATACATTAACAGACTGAATCCCCCAGCCTGCTGTATTAATGACATCCACAGAACTGTTCTTTAACTTATTCAGGAACTAAATTTCACTAAAAAGGAGTCTATAGAGTCAGTGGAGTTCAATTAGGTCGAAGTCATGCTATAGCCAGATCAACCCTTCTCCTTCTACAGGCCTTACCTTGGCCACAGGGCTGCACATGGTTCACATGGTAACTAGAGATCCATGGGTTTCGAAACATGTTTAAGGAGGCGAACAGCAGAGCGGCTTGCCGCTAGACTCCCCTCCAGTCAAAGCGGTGGATGGACGGCAGGAGTGGCAGCAGCAGCAGAAGCGAGGGCTGCCACTGGTAAGCAGACAGGCAGGGATGAAGGTGGTGACGCGACCACACACACACACACACACACACACACGTACATACACTTACATACGGACAAGCACACAGCCACAGCAGACTGACTGCTCGGGCTACATGGCAACCTACAGCCTACACAGACTGGCTGTCATACAGTATGTGTGTGTCAATGTGTGCCAGTGTGTATGTGTCTGTGTGTGTGTGTGTGTGTGTGTGTGTGTGTGTGCAGGAGAGAGAGAGAGACAGCACAGCAGGGTGTTAAAGCAGCTCAGAGCCCTAATCAGATTACAGGCAGAAATTAGCCTTGATGATAAAAACTGGTACAGGATTGGAGGAGGGTGCCAGCAGGACTCCAGGGGGTGGTGAGGGGTCCGGGCTCGAGGAAGTCAGATGGTGTCCTTAAAGCACACATCAGGCAGCACACATTCAGCCAAGACGGCTGGGTGCCATCAGACTCCCAAAAACTGCAGCCAGAAATTGCATTAATATTAATATGACTATGACACTGTTGGATAGTTTGGCTGTCAAATCTTCCCCATTCTGTTTTTAAAATACAGTTGGACTCGTATAGTACAGGACTTCTGGAAATACGATTCCTTATGGCTGTAAGGATTTTACTGACAGCCTCGTCTTGATGCCAGTTCAGCCATAATGAAAAGCTTTATGAAGTTGTCAGACACAAGTAGGACAGTATTCACAATTAATCCAATCCTCTCATCAAATGCAGCACCACCAGCTACAACTTCCAACAATACTAAGTCTTTGTAAACAAAGCTAATTGAGGGTTTTGCCTTTATTTCAGTTTCTGTGAGTCCTCATGTTGTCCCTCTCTGTCCCACTGTCGTCCTCCATCTTCTCATACTGAGACAATTCAAATGAGCTCCAACTCTGCTTCTAACAAAAGTTGGCCTGGACTCAGAGGTGCAGACATAATTACACAGAGTGGGTTCAGGCCAAATCTAATCTAAGAAACGACAAAACCCACTTGTGTAAGTCATCACATCGGGGGGTGTGAGACAAGTATTAAAGTCAGAGAAGAAGACAGAGCAGCCTGGAGGTTACGTCAGTGTCCAATACCCAGTGTCACATGATTAATGATCATCATCAGTCCCTAACTGCTCCATAAGTGGGCACCTTAGCACTCTGTTGGCAAGATAAATAAAAACCTAAATACCTGCTAAGAAGAGGGTGAAAGAAAACTGACTTCCTGATACGTACTGTTGATTATAGCTAGTCAATTAATCTCGCACTTCTCTTCTTGTCATGACTCCACTTGGAGTCTTAAATTGTAACATGGGGACTGACAACTACAACTCCAGCTGCTAAAAACAGTAACTTAGTCTACTAGGCTGTTAGTGACTGAATCATAAAAGTTTAAGTGCACATGTACAATTACACAGACAAGTTCTAAAAAACAGAGCAGTATTAAAATAAATAATTTCCTTTAGGTTATTATTTATATCATATAAGGCCAATGCATGGAGATAAAAGGGCATCCTGTAGAAATACAAGATAAAACTGTATTTTGTGATTCTTTGGCATTAAATAGAAAACTATGGCTATGTGGTACTGCAAGAATTTGTGAATACATAGCAATAGTATAACATATGAAATTGTCTCTATGGTTATTGTAACACAGATTTACTGAGGGATGCACAAAAAACGTGCATCATAAAGATGTAAAATGTTCAAGTACTGTAGCCTTTAGAGAGCAGCAGTACATTTGCAACATTTAACCCTAACAGAGATCTGTTTATTACAGTATAACCCTCAGGGCTAGAAAGAGGCATCCACAGCAGAAAGAGCATTAAATTACCTGTTTGATGAATATTATTAATGTGAGATCTACAGCATATGACACTGAACAGCAGAGGGAACTCTAGTCCAGTGCAAAATCTATCTGAACTGCACCGAAGAGGTAACCTGGTAATAAAAACCCTGTTATTTTACTTTTGTACACAGTTTTGGACTCTTAGTCTTGCACACTCGCACACACCACCTCTGTGTGATGCTTTTTCTCACCCTTTCACACACTAACTCCTCCTCCACCACTCCCTCCACCTTCACTAGTCTGCCTACGATCCCTGTAGACGCCCCTAATAAGGCAACATGTGTTGTGAGTGGCTGCCTTGGGGAGAGGTCACCCTGTCAGCCAGCCGGCCCGTGTTTACCACGGGATTGTCTGCACGACGGCTCGCTGCTCTGCCTTGCTTTCCTCCCCACTCCTTCACCAGATTTGTCATCCATCTCGCTCCCGCTCCTCTGGCCCTCCCACATAATTCCTATCAACTCCCTCTCATTCCTCCTCTCCTTTTCTCTGTCTCTTGCATTTCTTATGTTCCTTTTGTTTAGATCCTTATCTTTCTATATTTGTCTCCTCATTTTACATTTATCCACTTATATCCATTTATACACAATCCACATCAACAAACATGACACGTCGTTTGGGACCCACTGTCCTGTCTCAGTTGCATACAATTTTGTCACTCATGAGGCTTTTTCTTAGTAGCAAACTACTGACAGAAGACATAACAGTTAAAGTCGTCCAAGTAACTAAACATAGGTGGGCTCTTAGACACAAGTCGATAACAAGATCAGAACATGACCAAATGATTGAGATCTGGTTTTTAGATGTCTAAAATTAAACAGCTTATCTGTCAAATTACTGAGGTAATTAAGGAGTAGGATGTTTTTAAAAAAAAAAAAAAAAAGACCTTTGTATAATGCACCCTTCTCTGCTGTTTTCATGCTTTTGGTATAATATCTGCATTGAATGTGCAGAAGAAAATTCAAGCTTTTCCATCCTAGTAGGAAAGAGACAAAGTAAAAGGGATACTAGAGCTACTGAGAATATATGACTGCTATTTTTTTTTGGCTAATGAAGTAATGGCTGTTGGATGTCCTGATAGCTGGTGGTTAGGGCCCACACTGTATGGTCATACCTAAGCAGCAAGTCCCTGGTTCAACTCCCAACCAGCCAGACCCTTTAATGCATGTCACCCTCTGTCCTCCTCCACTGACAAAGAAAGTGGAGTTGATCTGTAGATAAATCATACAACTGAAAGGCCTGCAGCTTGTTTTACTGTTTCTTCAATTATCACTCTCCACCTCAGCTGGGTCAGTGAAGAACTGCTTCCTGATCCATCTACAATTGAGTGTGTGAGACCACTTGCTCTGACTTTAATTGGCTTTTGATTTGTTGGGCCAAAGACAAATAGAAATGTGAAACTCAGTTCAACAATTTCCTTGTGTGACATGGGATTCAATAAAACTCGACACCCAGGACATTGTGTAAACACCACGAGGCGAGGCCTCAACAAATCCCTGGGTGACTCAACATCAAAGCATCTGAGCAAATCAGACTTTAAGCTTTGAAGCTCAGCAGCAGGCTAGTTTATGGACAAGGATGAAGTTATCCCATGGAGGACAATACTATATGATCCTTTGTTTCAGTCCATCTTCATATAGCCTGAGCTTTACAGACCTTAGATCTTTATGAGATGTAAATTATGACTGACGGGAGATGAGCCACAAACTTCTGCTTTAGACCTGCAAGCTAAAGCCATGCTTTTAACCGACCAACCATCGCCAAAGCTGAAAATGGTAGTCACCTGTCAAACAGTGAATTTTTTGCAGTATTTCTATTCCAATTTTTACAAGAGATTCACAAAATACTGTTTGTTGAATGAAGGAAAATTTCTGTCATGGTAATTTTTTGACCTGTGTCTAAAACTAACAAATTAACCAAAATAAGAACCACTATACTGAATCTTTTTTTTTTTCCTGCAGGCATTAAAACAATGACCAAAGGATAAATATATAGTAACATGTTGAATTGCTAAAATGCACTGTCCAACAACTTACATTTCTGCCATGTGTGTCTTTCTGTAACTTTTGTTCAGTTTGTCTTTTACTGGTGTTTTAGTTAAACAGCTTAGACTGACCTTTCAAAGGAGACTTGGTTTCAGAAGAGCTGAATAACTTTTCATTTTGAGTACATTATTCTTGGGGGGGGGGGTGGGGGGTGGAAACAGGTTACATGTTAAAAAAAAGTGAAGACTGGTTGTGTTGGGAATCAAACCTGTATTTCTAATATCTATCTCACTCTTACACAGTTCACCTGTTAACAAGTGCTTGTACATGTGAAAGCTGGAGGTAGTAATCCTTTCCCCTTCATTATTACTACTATCATTATGATGATTATTATTATTATTGTTCTTATTCATTTATTCTTTGCACCAAGCCAGTCTGCCTTTATTAGGAAAGCACAGGTTAGCTTGCACAGACACACCAACGTACAGTGAGGCACAGACAATCGTGGACATATATTAACACAAAGACACATGCAGAAGTACATGCTCCAAACAACATCTCACACACACGGCTTAAGTAAGTCAAGACTGAGGCAGCAGAGCAGGACACTTCATCCTTCCTTAAACATTTAGTGTGCCACTCCCTCTTTAGATCCAGATCTGTGTTCCTTTAAGCTGCCCTGCATCAGCTCTGCCTGACACTCAGCACAGAAATCTGCCTGCTCTGCTCTTATATGGATATCGATGAGCAGACGGGCTGGTGCTGAGGAGAGACACTTAAGTTCTGCAACACTTAGGCAGAGCTAGAGAGAGAGGGAGGGAAGGAAAAGAGGAGAGAGACAGAGTGAAGGAGGAAGATGAGGATCTCAAGCCAGAAATGGTTACTTGAGGATTTGGCTGTAGTTTCTTAAAGGTACATCATCCAGGGACATCTTCACATTATGTAACATGATGAGGTAACTTAGGGGAATTCAAAACCAGGCAAAACAGTCAAAACTATTTATGAGTTTAATTTGATGCAACACATAGTCAGACATGAGTAACATATCTCAGTATTATTATATGGGTCATTTCAACAGCTCTCAGCACGAAACTAAGAGAGGGTGATCTGCAGCACAAGCCATGGCTGATAAGTCATGTTAGAGTATGCACCCTCTAACAAACCTTTTAAGTTAAATCTGGGGTAAATCTAACCTAAACATATACAAGAATTTAGATTTCAAAACAATAAAAATAAACCTTTAGTCATTTCTCCACAGCACATTTACTAATACATAGTATGGTAATGGGAAATCTTGAATATGATGCCTGCTGTACATATGGTTATATTCATAATTATAACTATTCTTAGTTTCATCATACTATTATAAATATATATAGTGACCAGTGGCACCAGCATGTAGCAGCTATAGCTACAGTGATAATGCAATCACTGTAACCTATACTTAATTAAATCATACACTAAAATGATAAACTTTTCTAATTTTTATTATGTTTCTTTTCTAAATCCTGAAAACGACTTATCCTCTGTAACAATAGTTACAATATTGTCGTTTTTCTGGATTAAATCTGAACTGACTGCATTTCTTGTCTATTGAAATACCCAGACAACATTCAAAACACAAACAGATTATATACCAGCTACATCCCTATACTTAATGTATAAAATACTAAAAAGTATTGTGGAGCAAAACATAAGAAACATATTTATCGTGAGTTATTAGGAATGAGCATCTGAAAGCAAAAGGAGCCATTTGTGAGCTTGTAAGTGGTGGCTGTCATCAGCGATTCATGTCATACATGTTCTGAACAGCAATCGTGTGTTGAGAAAGAGGCCAGCGTGTTAGCGGGCCAGCAGGAGGCCGTGGACAGCTCTCTCCCCTCTGACATACAAGGTGCTGATGGTAACAGTAGACAGTGGGGACAAACAGAGACAGTGCTGAGCACAAGCTCCAGCGATAACTGGTGCATGAACACAGGGGAGGGTCTGTGAGTGTCTCCTCTGAATAGGAGCAAGAGGATGATGAAAGGATGTAAGAGATGCTGATCACTTCCAAGAGTTGGGGTTGTTGTTCAAATTCCTGCTGGGGTGTTTTGGGGGGGGGGGGGGACACACGTCAACAGGCCAGTTTGCTGTTGTTGAGAACTGAATCTTTGTCCATTTATTTACAAGAAATTTTTTTTTTTTTTTTTTTTTTTTTTTACAGCTATGACTATCTGCTGGTAAAAGTTTCATCATTCGCAATAGAAGCACAAGAATAAACCATGTATGTATTTGACCATATTTGAACCAATGTTTTTGTTGTGACTAAAAAGACATAGCAAAGCATACATATATGGGTGTATGGGTGATACTGCATGTTCATCTGTAGCCTTATACTATATGTAGATGAATAGAATCAAGTGACAGAGTCCACAAAGATGCCTGTAAACCTGTCTGTTCATTTTGATGGGTGCAGCAGGTGCAGAGCAACAAGCAACTGCTGAACAGAGTCTCTCACACACACACACACACACAACAAAAACAAAACGGTGGCGACGTGACGCCTGTCCAGTGTTGGAACAACACACCAGACCACCTCATAGCCGACAGATCAGCTGCACACACATGCCACCATACAGCAATAATCTGGAGCTTGGAATGCTAATACCCATGTGGTTACTTGAGACAGCTCAAAGCAACAAGAGGGGGCTCAGATGGGACACTGCATTGAGTCCTTCAGGGAGGAAAAATTAAACCACACACTGTTTAAGTTCTGTTGAGCTTCTCCAGTGTTTGCGTCACTGTTTGCCTCCTCGCCAGGTAGTTTGCCTGGTAGTGAGCAACGAATGACGTCTGATGATGTCTGATGACGATGCTTTAGAGCGAATAATTAAACTCTAAAATCCAAGGAAGGAAACACTTGTCTCTGGAGACAGTAGGACTGAATCAAATTAATTTAGGCATTTCCAAATAAAATACATTTTGATTGTGATCCCTTCTTCACTTTTATGTCAGGAAAAGAAAGACCAAACAAAATGACATAAAGCTTCTTTATATTTAACAGCACTGGCAAAATTATTTTCTTTTCATCTACTGCACCCAGAGCCAAGTCTACAAAAATCACTCTAGAGGCAACTTCTGGTCTATTAAACTGCTTATTATCTTATCCCTCCAGCTGATGCCAGTACCAACTTATCAGATTTTTATGATTAAGGCCTAGGGAAGCTACTGTAGCACAATAAAAATATATAAATTGCCATAATAGCTAAATAATCTGTTTACCATATGCCTGAGAATTTATGCTTTGCAACTGATCACAGAATTCTGTCATAAATGATTAATTGTCAGATTCAACATAAGCT
>CM076662.1:19248684-19279616 GCA_038496675.1 Rachycentron canadum | reverse complement strand
CATGAATGATTAAACTAGGAACAGGAAAATACTTACTGTGATTTAGCTCCAATAACAAAGGACTAGGAGAAATGCTTCACAGGTGAAGCCCATGTATCCTTACAATAGAGTTCAGGGACAGGAAACCACAAAACGCTAGTTCCTTATTCAGAGCAAAGCAGGTGCTGAGGAGGCAGGAAGTGCAGGTGTGCCCAGGTAAACCCAACAACGGAGCCAAAGTCATCCACCATGAAAGCAGGTCCAAACTCAGCCGCTGACAAATATAGCCTGGTGCTTTCCCACTAGCTCTACTGCACCAGACCAAATAAATCAGTCCAGGAACAGTCACACAAATAAGAGAGAAGGAGGGAGAGGGGACCGGAGGGAGTAGGGTATGCAGGAGAGGGGTGAAGGAGATAAACAGTTACTGAGGTGAAAGTGAGAAGAAAAAAATTTTAAAAAATAAAATAAAAAAAAAAAACCCGAGAGGGGTGCTGCAACAAGCTGATACTCCTACAGTAAGTGCATCTTCAAACTATTCCAAAAGGCAAGGCTGTGGTTCTTGTGAACGGGGTTTGATAGATTTTAGACTGACAGTGAGAGGCGACACAACACTGCTTCCAAAGGGTTTGGGGAGTGTGGGCCAAAACCAGCGTGGTAACCTCATCCCACAGCAACCATGTATGGGCTGAAGAGAGCGGCCTCGATAGAGGGGCATCTGCCATAAATAGCCAGGAAGCGTCAGGCTCCCAGTGCAGGGGGATCGAATCAGCTGTTAAAACTACAATCCAGCAGCACAGACTGATCCAGTCTCTGCAACAACTCCTGTACTACAACACTGGAGTTTTACAGCACAGAGTGGGACCAATTTTAACTTAAAACTTTCAGTGAGGTAGTAGGTAGTAAATAGTTCCCGAACACTTTGGTATTATATATTCACTATATCGACATTCATTTAGCTAAATAGTGGGATACATTTTACACCTGTGTTTCAGCTGTTTTATAAGCATCACACTGCATGGTGTTAAAGGCCACAAGTGACAGGTGTTTCAGTGACTCTAAAATTGAAGACAAAGAGTGAAGCCTCCATCTACAGTATCAACACATTACGACCACAACCCTCCCTAAAGTACTTACTACAGGACGGCTGGGATTTGACAGATAAGGAACCTCTGCGCTGTTCATGTCAAGGCGTTCACCTACAAACACACATGGGAGACAAAGCATTAATGTTTATGAGAGGTTATGCAACAATTATTTTCATCTCCAAAAATGGGAAAGGGAGGGCAACGTGCAAACCAAATGTATTCGCCACTGCAAGAATGAATAACAAAAATCAATGACTTCCCACACTCTAAATTGAAATTTATTTAAACAGGAAATTGGCAGCATGTGCCAAAAAAAATCCAATTTTGTTATTTTAACAGTCGTGTTTGAAGTTGAGCAACAACACTGACTTTGTAGTAAAAATCTGCTGTTTATATGGTGAAGTGTCAGTTCTGACATGATTATATCCAGATGCAGCCTAACAACATACATTTGGGTGAGGAGGTATGCAATATGTGTTAATAGACACAGAATAAACAGGTTAAAGTATTTATATTTACTGTGCTCAGTAGAGAAAGAGGAAACTGGGACAGTTGAGGGTCTTGGTTCCTATTTCTGTTTATTTGTTGTTTGTCTCCATCTTGTGGACTCTTGAGGTATTTAAAGCAAGATGCTCAGTCTAGAGTTAATAATAATCAATAATTAATATGAATTCATCATCACTCAGAGAAGGAACTATGCTGACATACTTTACTAATCTTGGTAGTTGCAATATAAGGATGCAAATAAAGAATATTTTCACCAATAAACAGTGACAATGTTGCAAACTGAGTATGTGTACATCTTGTACATTTGCTTTAATTTAATGTGGATGAATTGTTACTGTCATAATAACAATAATTTAAGTATTTTTTCATATTGTCATGCTTCCCCGTGTATCGTTTTACAATAAGATAAATTAATAAAAATTATAAACGTATATTCAGGTCTATGCCACAATTATACAAAGGCAGCAGCTGCTTTATCAATATATCTCATACGTTTCAACCATGTTAACAGTATTCCTATTTTCATGCCGAACCTGGCTGTGTTCGCTGTTTCAATAACTAAAATCTGCACATCATAGGATCTCCACAGTTTCGGGGTGTGGTAGAGTGAAGAACGCCATCTATGCGTTAGGACTGGAGGAGGAGGACAACTGTCACAGTCACATTAATGAGTTATTCATTCCCCAAGCAGCAGAGGCGAGCATGCTTGACAGGTGCACAGTAATGATAGATATGTAGTTTGCTTACCGGGGTCTGGCTCAGAGACAGAGGCAGCTGTGATGGAGGGACAGCCGGAGGGATGGATGGCAGTGAGGCCCAAGAACAGTGGCATATTGTTTCATTTTGAAAACAACATATCCACAGTGAAACTAGATATTTGGAAAACACAGACAGTACATTACACCTGATATGTGATGAGACTATTATACCTACAAAATTCAATAATAAATGGTTGGTAACATGACAGAGGTCAGTGCAGGTGACATAGTAACTGTATTTGCCAGAGATGTTACCTGAGTAAAGGTTTTTAAGTATACTCAAGAAAATGTACTTTCAATGGCAGCTGTGACTGATATATACTGCATACAGTAATGTGATAAGCATCATTTTGTAGCTGTATTTGGCTGGGGTAGGTTGAATTTTAAAGCATCTTTTTTGGCTGGTGGTAGTTATTTTCATTGAGTTGATTTGCCAATCTTCTTATCTTGATTAAACTATTATCCGATTGGTTCGTAAGAATTCATAAATTAGTGAGAAGAAAACACAGATTCGCTAACTAATAGTTGTGCCTCATGGGGCTATGAAGAGCCATGTACAATACAGAAGCTCAGATATCAAAATTTTCTAGTGTTAGCATTAGCAGACACAGCTTGGCTTGAACCCAGCTGGGGCATGGCCCATTGATGCATACCTCCCCGATCTGATTACTGCTCATTTTCATTGGCATGGTCTTTACACACATACATTGAATTTTTTTGTGAACGTCACTTTATATTTATAATCATTTGGACTCTAATTTGAGCCCATATAGGAATAAGTTGTAGTCACATGCATGACCTACCATTTCTTGCAGGTTGTGGGGCACCATAAGGTGTGGTACTGGCCTGACTTTGACTTTTCCATCCCTATGAAAACACAATTGTAACTTAAGCAGCTCTTTCTATCAGGAGATGTTTTTGAACTAAGTACGACAATGATATGAATTTAGCAGTTCAAGCACAACCAGCAGAGGCATTTAACCGTGGTTAGAGCTTAGTTAGAGTTAGTTCGTGAACAGACACAACAACAGAAAACTGGAAAACTCTCAGCCCAAAGTGCCCACACAGTGTAGGGCAGTGAAAACAGAGGTAGAATAATTATACCATTTTTTGAGCCTGAATCTGATGTGGGTAGAGTGTGGTTGATTTTCATTTTTGGACAATGGCACGAGGTTGAAAATCTGCTACGCCAGTCAGGATTTGGCAGTGAGGTGAAGGCAGCAGAATGACCCTTCTTGTGACAGATCGCACAGTCATTGTCCAAGCAGATTCAGGTATAAAAACCCAAGATCAAAATTTGTACTTGTAACTTCAGTGTTGCACAGTATAGGAACTTTAGGCAGAGTTTTACACAGTTTTCTGCTCCATAGCTGCAAAGATATGTGCACAAAAAACTATTAGTCGTAGCTCCTATTATAATTTGTGCTTTAACTACGAAATGTTACTTTTTTTACACTATATGCTTTTAGCAGTGTCTTTGTGTAACCTCACCACTGACATAATTTCTTCAGATTTTCTCAAAAAAAAAAAAGTCAGCAGATTTACTGGGGGTGAAAGTCAATTTATCATTTCTTGCTGGTTGGGGGGTGCGTGGAACTGGTGATTTTGGTATTACTTGACACATATACATATATATATATATATATATATATACACATACATACATATACACACACACACACACACACAGAACTTTGATGCTTCAAAGATGGCTGCTTTAGCATTAGAACCAAGTTTTACAGCGTTCAAAAAAAAAAATTAAATTAAATTAAATTAAATATATAGAGCATTTCAATAAAATGTTGTTCCACAATCACTAATTACTGTTTTAGTGGTGAACGATTTTACTTTGGCATGTAAACCTCCATATTTAGACATTTAATTTTGAAAGTTCATTCTCTGCTAACCATCCGACCGTTAACGGTTAAATACCAAAACACTTATGTAGAACTTCTTCAATAAATCACAACAATAAATAACAACACCTTCCGAATAATTTATCCACACCAACTGAACACGAACGGGTTAGTTTTGCCGCAATTTGTAAAGTAAAGACGAGAAAAACAGCTGCGGGCGAACAAACATCAGAGAGAAGAATCAAGTAGGCGGGAATAAGCCGCTTCCGGTCATGACTTCACAATAAAATCAGAGTCGACCCAAAAAGACTGATAATATAATATAACTCGCAAACTGTTCACACACAAGTGAAAACTGACATAAATACATTTGATTACTGTAAAAATGTAGAATATAAACTACAACCATGGTTTCCCTTATAGACATGTTTAGTTTGTAATATACAACAGTATATAGTTGTCTAGTTTACATTGTGGACATTGTATTATTATTATTTTTTTTTAATTATTATTATTTTCAAATCAATTTGTTAAGAAAGAACTTTTTATAAACGTACCCGTTCAAAGCAAAGGACATTTTCGGTGCTGTGCTGAGGTCCGTTTATTTGAAGACGGGCACGACGAAGACGAGACGACCCGAGCATCTTAATCAATCTGGGGCCTTGGTCGGTGGCGGGTGTCGGTGACCAACTGCCATCTTGCCATCAACCGTCCGTAGTTAAAGGGATGACGGCGCGTTTTCTGCCCAGTCCCCGGATGTAGGAAGCCATTTAACGCAGGTAGATGAACTTTGCCCCGCCTCCTGTTCACACTACTTCCGGATCTGTCACAGGTACGAACAACACCCGCGTTTTTTATTGTAGTTCGCAGGTTTACTTTTCTTATGCAGTTTTTATTCATGTTGCTTATAATCGACGACCATTAGTGAAGTTCCCAGTTCTGGTGGTGGGTCCTCTCGTATTAACTCCTTCCAGGTGCCAACCTTTCCCTTAGATACAGGTTAGATCACTTTGGGAGATTACCATTTCTGTTTTATTGACTTATTTACACAACTTGAGTACTAGGTAAACCCAATAAAATGAAGAAACTGTACAGAAAAAAGTGGCAAGTGCTACAAAATCTATAAATTTCAGTTGCCAGTGTTGGAAACACACTCATAAATATATAATTCATTCATTTGAAAGCAATTTTGACAAAATAAAAGACTTAGATGTTATTCCCATGCCAGCGTGGTTGTTGTTATATGATTTTACTCTGCCCAAAAGCCAGAAATCAGCAGGAATCCTCATATCAGGCTCCTCCATTGACAACACGACTTTAAGTATCGGTGGATGCATGTTCCATTTAAATGTTGATTAAATGTCATCAGTGACTAATGAAATGGTGAAATGGAAGAATTGCATCATTCTTTTTAATTGCTATTGAGTACAAATGATGAACTAATACAGTAGGAAAAGAAAAATTATAGTCAAAATTACTTTAAGCCACTGGGGAAAATGAGTTGCTTCACTAAACCCACAATCTACAATGGTTGTATAGTGTACCCCCTACTAGGTCTCATCCAGATTTTAAATTGGATAGAAAGTTTAAGATCTGAAACATTCACTTTGGTGTAAGAGATTGCATTTTACAACATTTTATGGCCCCACACCATCAGAGCCCCATACATTGTTATATAACATCACACTTTTTAATGTTCTCCCTTTGGTCTCTAACTTTAGGAGAGTGCTGCACGTTCACAAATACTGACCAAAGTGTTCTGGGGCATGGGAATAAGAAATATGAATTTTTAAAGAGTCAGATTCTCCCATAAGTCTAATATAGTGATTCAACTTAAAATCATCTGGTGCAGAAAAATTCAAAATGTTAGTCATTATAGAGGCCTTTAGGGCACATCAATGATCATGTAAACTTGAAAATGAAAGTGTAATTTTCCATTCATGTATGTAGGAGGAGGAGAAGTCAGCAGGTTCTATTTGAAACTATTTAGACTTCAGGTCACAATATATGGTATCCTCAAAATCAGCACATCATTGTAGTCCAACTTAAAATATATGTGAAAACAAACCAAGAAGATAAAAGGTACTTCTCAACAATAAAATAAATATGAAATATAAGGAAATAAACTATTCATTCAAGACACTCAGGA
Organism: Rachycentron canadum; assembly: GCA_038496675.1. Taxonomy (NCBI): domain Eukaryota; kingdom Metazoa; phylum Chordata; class Actinopteri; order Carangiformes; family Rachycentridae; genus Rachycentron; species Rachycentron canadum. The sequence goes on along the minus strand of CM076662.1, from coordinate 19,273,279 downwards.
ACAAAGGTGAAAATAATGGAGAGAACCAATCCAAACAAAAATGAGCTCTGGACATGATGATATTTTGTGAATTTCTTTGGATTTTGTCAATTCTTAAACTGCAGTGCATTGAGCTCTCAGGGCCACTGTAGGAAGGAGATACAAATAAGAAAAAAACAGTGGAATAATGAAGAATTTCTGAACCTGAGAAGAACATAAAGTGAGATTGCTTTCGCAGCAATCCCACCTAATAAAGTAATAAAGCAGCACTTAAGAGGAAGCACTAATCAGTCCTCTCACTCTCCTTTTAGAAAAAAGGATGGAACACAGAGGAAGTTGAACAGCGTCTCGGGATGGATGCCCTCCAAGCCTCAGAGAGCATGCTGGGAGGTTTTTACAAGGTTCAGTGCAAGTATTGTCTTTGCCAACGCTTTAATCCAGCAAGTGCAACAATCTGGCAGGGTAACTGGGCTGAAATTGCCAACACACAAATCTACTTGTGTAAAAACACACACATTCATTCTTTTTCTTATTTCCCCAATATTACTTTAAGAATAGAAGTCAGTTTTTTTAAAAATTACATGTATCAGCTTTGATAAATATAAGACCAATTATAACTGTTCTTGCTGAACTTGCCATCAACCGCAATTTATGCTTTTATTGTATCCTCGTGTTCTTCCCATACAATATACTGCAGAGGAATTTGTGAATTTCTAAAATATTCTACAAAGAGCGGCAAAGGTTTTTTTTTTTCTTAATTTTCCCCAGTCGAAATGTGACATTCATAAAGTTTATAAAACAGTTCATGTGCATCTTAATTTTATGCAATTGATCACAAACACAAATTTCATGCAAAGAGTTTATTTATGAATCAGACTGCAGTATCATACAACAGTAGCACAATCATATGACTATGGATTATGCTCATATTTATAGATACAAAGATAAAGGCATGTGTTAAAGAAAGAAATGAATGAGTTCTCTTTTGATTTACTCTAAAAATAGCTTTTAAATACTTGGCATAGTTTTGTAAATCAAATTATGAAACATAATGTTTTGCCCACTGGTTTTACTATTGGAGTACCAAATGCAAATATACTTTATGAAAAACATTTTTTTCCTCCTCTCACTTGCATTTCATGCAAGGAAGAAAAAAAGATGTCAGTGAGTACAAAAAGCACTTAAATCTCATATGAAAATAGAAAATATTACAAGTGTGCATAATTACTTCATGTTGCACATAACCTGCAGTACAAAAATTCAAATGACACTATGTTCAAGTGTACCTGACATGCCAATTATTGGGGGGCATATGTACTGAAATAGCTATTTAAATGTTGTTAGGGGCAGTTTACACACAAGACCAAGGCAAGGCCTTTCAGTCTTCAAAATGAATTGAAAATGAGATGTTAGTAATTATGGGCATGTCAGCTTGTCCTCCCTGTGACGCTGACTATGGGCTTGTCTTGAAACACTGAATCTCATCCTGTACTTTTTATAATTATGCTTTTTGTATTATTTGAAGATCATAGTTTTGATTCAATGTTCCTATAGATAAAACAGCATGAAGAGCAGAAACTATCCACAATGCTACTGTACCTCTCCAGCCAGAGGGATGGCAGAACAGTAAGTTGTTTGTAAAAACCTAAGGTGTGAAACAGTGCTTAGTACGTTAATATTTGGCATTGCCTGGAGTATAATGTAATGCACACATAGTAAGGCGACATGATAATTCCAAATTTACAAGAAATGTTTGAAATACTAAGACAAAGTTCTGAGTTGATAAAATGCTACAACTGTAAAATGCTACATAACAATTATGTGAAACTTGATGAATGATGAAACAGAGATTGATTCCTACAGATCTGTGGTTGAAACGTTATACCAATGCAACACTGCTGTTGTGGAAAAACCATGTAACTGCAAATTTGTTTTTATCCACAAGGTAGAAGATTTTTTTTTTTAATCTTTATTTAGAGTTTGAGTTATGTTTTAAAATTATGTTTTAAATTTATCAAAAAACACCAGTATTTAAAAAGAACTTTTTTTTTTTTATGTTTTGCAAATACGTGGTTTTTAGCCAATATAGCATATCGCATTGTATCCTTTAGTGCAATAGGTGTTGAAGACAGCACAACAATTTACATGACATGAACATGCTGTGGAGTGATAGAAAGGAAGAAAGAAAGGAGGGAATTAAGGAATTAAGTGGAGGAGAGAAAGAAGAAAGGAAGGAAGTGTGGAAGTAAGGAAAAAAATTAAATTACCTGTTTTATTTCTAAACATGTTTTAAAAAATCAACAGAACAACAGAATATTTGAATTGGAAGACATACAAAGACAAAAATAAGATACCAACTTAGGAAATAAAAGCTGAGATGGATTCATGTATCAAATATCACAAGGAGCGTTCAACATTGACTCTGTTAGCGTATGAAAAAGCGTTATCAAATAGGAAATAATGGCACAATCAAAAGGTTTCCATCACTTCAACACTCGCATTGATGAACCCCATCGCTCACTGAAACCAAATCGTGTGATCAAGGCACACCACAGGGTCATCCTTTCCGATATCACTCTTAGATTTTAAAGCACTAGAAAATTATGTATACTCTCCATATGATACTATACAGACGTATGATACTTTCAGCTTGATATAAGCGTGGAGAAATAAAAATTCATGATTGAATAAAAAATATCTCTTAAAATATTTAAAATATACTTTATTTTGTACATTATGCAAACTCATTAACAATTTGATGATAAAAAAAATAAATATTCCGTGAAATGTTGTCTCTTTGCAATACAGATGTATGAACATAGATATATATCATGAAGTAAAGCACCCGCCCCCTGTTAAACACCCATATACCCTGACACGATTCCATATCCCTGTATATAATTTGAATGACACGTTCACATTAAAACTCCTGACCATGGTTCCTACACATAGCTCCACTACACCACTGAGCTGTTTGTACAACAATATTGCTCTACGGATCTTTTTTTTTTCTTTTTCTTTTTTTTTTTTAATTCATTTTCCCTATATCCATCCTAAATGTTTATCAAAGTTGCTGACCACCATTTCAACTCAATCTGTGCCTTTATTGCTTCCTGAAATTACCTGGAAATGGGAGCTATACATCAGATTAATCAGGCGATGAACCAGAGACTTCACCTGATCCAACCAGGAAATAACACATCTGGTTAAAGAAGGCAACTCTCCCTCTCCAGCGTAGAACCAATGTATCATATAATAGGTCACTGATCTATCATGTCATGTGGTATAGAGTCACTCTTCACTGAAGAGCTCGATGGGTAATGGTTGCAGTGTGTACAAAAGCAATGAGACAGGGCACAATGTCATTGAATTTTAAAAAAAGAGGCTGATTTATCTCATCTGAAAATCAAAACAGTTCTTGAGCCAGAGACAGTGATGTCCAGTTCTAAAACAGCTGTTGCCTTACCACAACAATCAGATGCGCAGTTTATTTTGGTTGATTTTAAATGCAACAGAATAGGTTTGTGACTATAACCCTTCTATGTCTACGTTAGGTTAAACATAAACGCTTACATTCATATCCTTAACGGCTCGCCCCGTAAACAAACAGATTCTTTCGGTATGCGAAAAATGTCTCGACTGTATTCACTATGGACATTTTAGAAGTTCTAGTATGCGCGACAGAATTGCATAATGTCTGCCAATGAGAAAAGCATAGGGAGGATAGAATAGAAAGGACAAGCCGCTACAAGAAGACTAACTAGTAGAAACCCTATAAGAGGATGGGCTTGGGGATGGAGGACAGATGGGGTAGTGGGAAGATAGTTTGGGAAGGTCGGGGAGGGATTCGGAGTGGAAGTTGCCCTCATGTTAAAGAGGCACCTCCCTTTGGCAGTGGAACAGCACTCTTAGAAGTCAACGCAGCGCCGAGGGTGAGGGTGTACACAATGCTCTTGTCGGACAAGAAGGCCATTTCAGTGTCAAGATGAGATGAAGGCATTCTAGTAGGCAGCCAGGTCACAGTGTTGGAGCTAAAAACCTCAGATGGAGATGGTGGTCGTAGTCTTTCTACAATGTCTCCACTCGGCTGGGATCATGGGGTTCTGAAACATAAAGAAGATGAAAATTATTCTTTTGATTGACACCATCTTGTGGAGATGAACAGCAAGGCCCATTGACAGTTCCATCAAATTTGATGACTTGCAACCACAAAGTCTAACAAAACTGCTAGCTTTTGTTACAACATTGTGCTTTCAAGACTGGTAAAGAAATGCTTATAACATAAGGTTAAAAAATGTTTCCAGAATGAAACTTAAAGCACAGTTTTAGTCTAAATGACCCATGTTGTGTACTGTACGAACAGCCATGTCTTTAACATTTCCAACAAAAACATTTCCAACAAACTCATTCATGCCATCGTCTACAGTCATCCTGAAGCATAAATAATAAATCTGTGGCCAGCAACAGGGAAATTGTGCGATTCCCCTGAATAAATATCTTAAATAACAGTATTGGTATTTCCTTTTTCTGTTGGATTTAGTCTTCTGAGTCTGTGTGGAACCATGGGGCAAATATTTTACTTTTAATGTTACCCAGGATAATTTTTTTGTAAAGCTGCACAGACAATCTTCCAACACATTTTTCACAAGTATTTCTAATATCCTCTAAATTTCTTCTCTTACCTGAAAGAGATGACTCCTCCTCATTTTGTAACGCTGTCTCCTCGGAGGCTTTCTGAGAATGGGTGACTTCTTGATCATTCCCTGTGTGTCTCTGAGGAGCAGGGTGGGTCTCCTCCACTTGTTCGTCCTTGCCCTCCGCCTCGCCCTCACCCTCCCCCTCCCCTTCTGCCTCCCCTTCCCCAGAGTCAGTACTCCTGATGCTGAGGCGCCTCATACGATACATAACGTCCACCTCCCTCATCCGAGCCAGGCGCTCAACTGCTACCCGACCTGGAGAAACAGCCAGCTTGTTCTGCAACGCTTCGATTCGGTTGGGCGGGCCCCTGCTTCTCCTCTCCCCCTCCAAGCTAAGAGACAACCTGCGGTCTAGGTTTGGGGGAACTGACAGTGGCAGTCTATCTGGGGGAAACTCTGGTAACCCTGGGTGGTCTCGCCCCAGATGAGTCCGTAGACCAAGTCTATGCTCTGAAACAGCAAATGGCTTTTTCTCTTGCTCCTGCTTGTCATCCGGCATTGCGCTGTCTTGTTTCTCACACTCAGCTGACTGTTTCTCCACACTGCCTTCAGCTGTATCTCCTGTAATGGATTCCTTCTCTCCTACCTTAACTTCCTTAGTTGCTGTTTCACGAACCCTCTGTTCCTCTGTGACTTGGGGGTCTGCAGGCACATCATTTGCTAATACTGTGGATGCGCTCTCCTCTGTAGCTCCATTCGCTGGTATGCTCTCAGCAGGATTAACTGTACACAAATTGTTTTCTGCCTGAGCATTGTCTGTTTTTTCAACCCCTCCCACATTTTCCTGTGTCAATGAATGCTGCTCCCTTGTGTCAGCACACAGGTCAGACCCTGACTGATTTAAACTTGAGTCATTTGCCTCTTCCATTTTTGGATCTTCTGCTGGACTTTCTAAGGCAGCACATTGTGGGGGACTGCCATTTTGATTGGTTGAGCTGTCCGAGCTGTTCTCCTCATGAAGTGGAGGCAATGGGCCCTGTCTCATCTGATTCTCAAGCTCTCTTTTACAAATAGGGCACTCCTCCTCCGATTCAGCACTGAGATCCTGAAGAGGCTCTGCATCATTAGGTCTGGAATTGCCTGTGGACGCTTTATTGCCATCCGTTGGGTCTCTGGACTGACGCAAAGCCTGGCATATGTCCTCATAATCTGGAGGACTAGTGAGTGTAGAGGCATCCTGCATGGGCTGTCTATCTGCCCACGGCACCTCAGCTGCTGTGGTGTGCGTTGTTGGACTGAAGTCACAAAGTGGTGTCTCGATAGGCTCATCTGGCAGGTCTAGTTTTACTGTCCTGCCATCATTGCTCCGTCTGCGCGAGAGATGAGCAACAACCCTGTATTCTCTGAAGCCTGTCTCCCGAGGTGGGACAGGGAGCTCCTCCCTAAGCTGCTTGCTGAAGGTTACTGACTTTGTTGCAGGCCTGGAGAAGGCGCTCTTGACTTCCCTGTATTCTGGGTCAACAGACCAGCTTACTGCACTGCGCCTAAGGCTGCTGGGCTTGTTAAGAGGTTCTGATGTCAAGCGGATTTTGATACGCTCAGGGATTTGCACAGAACCATTTGGGACTTTATTGCTGGCAGTGCCTAGCTCCAAGATGTCTTTGTAGGCCTCATTCAGGTCCTCTATGCACTTGTCAACACTGGGCTGCTTGCTGCTCTGCTGCTGCTGTTGATCCTGGACTTCTTTTTTGATGGTCTCCAGCTCTTTGACAGCGTCCCATGGTCGCTGGCTGCCCGGTTTTACTAGGAACTGTCCAAATGCCTCCTGCCCACTGTTCGCTGCTGGTTTGGTCTCCTCCACATTTCCTGAGGGTGGTACTGCTGGCTGCTGAGCTGTGCTCTTGTTCAGCTGGTTGGAGAAGGTGGCTGTCAGGGAGAAGGCGCTGTTGCTTGACAGTTTCAGGCTCTTCACTCCCTTTATAGGAAAACTGAAGGCAGTGGCCACTACACCGCTGCTGTCAGGAGGGGCTTCAGTGCCAGGAGGGACAGGTTCTTCTTGTGCTTCCTTGTTTTCAGGGGCAGGTTTTCGGGCCTCTGGGCTAGTTTGTGTCTCCTGGTCTCGATACTGGTTTGAAGGCCAGGATCCTGACAGTTTCAGCTCCTTATAGTGGTTAATCTTAGGGGGTCTACAGGGTACTCTTTTAAACATTTTGCTGCTTGCTCTACTGCTTGTTTTGCTGCTCGCTATGCTACCAGTTAGTGCTTGCAGCTCAGCTTCAGCTGAAGATGTGCTTTGGAGACTTTGGTTTGTTAAGTGGCCAGTTTTATTGTCACTTGGACTGTCTGCTGGGTCTGGTGACTTCTCATTGTTGTTATTCTGATCACGGATTATCCCACTGAGCTGCGGAGTAACAGGGACAGACACCAAACAAAAAATTGTCTCACTAAGTCTCTTTTTTAGATTCTTGGATTTGTCTTTCTCTGGTGGATCAGGTTGTTCCACCTTTTTTACTTCTGTCACAGTTTCAGAGACACCCTGGTCAGCCGGCTTGCATGGGGGAGGTGGTGGTTTCCCCAGAATAGATGATGGAAAAAACTGACTACGGTTTTGTTCAGGAGCTACACTGTCACTTTTTTTGTTTATTCCCCTGTTGCACCATCGATTACTGCTGTCGTTGTCAATGAGAGCTGTTTTGCGGCCGTCAGTATTGAGAGCTGGCCCCTGTTGGGGAGGAAAGGCACTATCATGTGTAGATTGTCCTAAAATTTTAGCAGATGGAATCTCTTTGTTGATGTTACGGATCTTGTCTGAGTCAGTGAGAGAATTTCCACCAGGCCCTCCTGAGATTGGCTTCACTCTTGGGTCTTCAGTGGGTAATTGACGGGCATGACCTGGTTGTTCTTCGTGTCCAGAATGCACCTGTTTTCGATAGGACGCACCACGTTCTCCATAATGCTCTAGCCATGAACCACCTGCCTGTCTGGAAAACCACCTTCCAGGATCTGAGCTGTGCATCTGCAGAGCTTCCGCCCTCCATCTTAGGTTTGCCATTTCATTGCGGTTGATTGAAACTGCTCTTGGGGGTGGGGCTCTTTTATAAGATGGGGGTGGGATGTAGCCAGGGGGCTCCATTCCAGAGATGGCAGAGTGTTGTGCGAAATAGTCTTGTCTCAGCTCCCCACCCCTTGGATAATAGACAGACCTGTCTTTTTGTTTGGCACCCTGGTCTATAGCAAGCATTTCTGCGCTACCCCTAGTCTGCTGGTGAATCTCATATGACGGAGGCTTTAAAGGCCTACTGAACCTGGGCTTTGGTAAAAGTGCAACATGGCTGCTTGGCCCGGCATTCCTACCCCAGCGCTCTCTGCCAACAGCACCACTATAGATATACCTACTATAGGGCCCAGAGAAGACAGTGCTGCTTATCCTCTGTCTATCAGGTAGGCTAGGCCTGGATGAAATAAGCTCTCTGCTGTCAATTCCACCAGGTGACAAAACTCTGGGGAGAGACTGAGACTTTGCTTTAGTTCTAGGGTGAAAAAAACCCTCAGGCGTCCTCAAGCGATACTGCTCCTGAGCCCATCTTTCCCCATCCCCATCTGAAAGCTGCCTCCCCAGGCCCACAGCAGGCCTCCACTCCTCTGTACCGAGGCTCTGGCACTTCCTCTCCCCAGTCACCCTTAGCTGACCAGGTGCTGCATCTGGGTCCCTTAGCCAGGAAATGTCCTCCCATAGCTGCTGCGCTCGCCTCTCTGCCCTGTGTTCCTCTGCTGCGATCAGGGCCTGTGGCCTCCATGCACCAGCAGAGGCCCTCAGCTCCCTGCCATCAGCATAGTCCAGGAGGATGCTGAAGTCCTGACCTCGCCTCCGCCAGTAGGAAACATCCCTTTCATCATGGCTCAGTGGCTCTGAATAAGTCAAACTAGGAACATCGTAGAACCTGCAAAGACAGAAAAGTCCAGTGTTAATAAGAGTATTACAGACATGTGATGCACAGTCATTGGGTTTAGACACAGACAAACTCAATAGCTGATTGTCAATATTTTTTTATGAATTGTCTGACAATTTTAATGGTATGCTATAGTTTAAAAGAAAGATGAGAAAGAAAGTATTTGATACATTAAGTTTGTTAATCTGCAATTAACAAACTTCCAAAAAGCAAAATAAAATGAATTAATTCTGAGTATTGTCTCAGCTTCTATGATAGTAAAGAACAGCAACACCAGTCTTTTGAGATTTGATGATTGTTAACTATGTGACATGTCCATACCAGCCTCGAGCATATGTTTTGGCTTTGGCAGTATTGGCTTTCCAACTTAATCAAGGAGAGCGAGCACATATGAGACAGAAGTGCTTGAGTCAGCGGCTCCCAAGTCCCTTAAAGACACCATGAAATTGTGATGCTACTGCAATATGATCTGCATATTAAATTGTGCTGACCATATCTTAGCAGCTGGTCATCTGGACAGCAAAAAAACACAGCTGGGAGAAAACACGTCATTACCTGATCTATGAAAACAAAGGTATCTCTTTCCCTCTGTTTAACTGATCATATAACTGAGTTAGTAAAATCAAACTGTGTCCTTTTAGGGTATGCAGAACGGGAGAAGCTGGTCTTTGTGATTGTTGCCAAGGCGGATATGTAATATCACCTACAATTTTAAAAACGCTTGGAGAAACTAACACAAAATGGCAACTGTGTGACAAGTGACTGTTGGCAGGTTCAAAACAGTGGTTCCACTGTAGTGTGATAAAGCAGCACTGCCTGGAGATAATTTTAGTTACGGTTCCATATTTACCTCTTAGGTGCAGGATATGGCTGTGGTGCATGTTGCACTGCCAAAACAATTATCTTAGAACAAGCATACTTAATCATAGCAAATTGAGTCTAAAAATCAGAGCTTCACTTCTTTGTGTTAAAGAGGGTCATTTTGTTGAATTACACTGTAATTTTAATTTTCTGATTTCCTCAAGCAGTCTTGGTAATTTTCGTGCTGTGGTGGAGCAGCACTGCTGAATGATGCAGAGGAAGCAATGTGAAATCCATGAATATCCCCAGGTCATCAGTCACATCCAAGCATGTTTGACAGTCACAGCACCCTGATGACAGCCAGTTATAATGGAACGAGGGAGTGAGGATTTGAAATCCTTGTTGAAATTCAAATATAACCACCAGTTCTTCTAAATAAAATAAATCAGGTATTTTATTCATATTTATTATACAGCAATGAAATAGGGTTGGCAGTTCTATAAAAAAAAAAAAAAAAAAAAGGAAAATTCAACCATAAAAATACATCATAAATTATGTATTATAGTGTATGTATAGTTTGTAAAATATCAAGCCTAATAAATAATAAAATAGTATTTGAAAAAATGAATGAATTGCAATTACCCTTTTAAGAGCTCCGTCTCATATCTGCACTGCACTAAATCACTGTTAGTCACTGTACTCATTCATTTAAGCAGCAAAGTCAATGGATCATCCTCAGCAGCATATGCTGCTGTATGGCTGAGGGGAGCCACACTGTGCACACTTGCCCAGCAACATGCTTACATCACAGAGCACGTGCTGGGCGTGATTCAGTGTGCCAGTGTTTACAGTGGAGTGATTACACGCCTGTCTTGAGGCATGTTCAGTTCTCCTCAGTTTGCTAACCGTCTAGTGCTGCTGTTTACATCTGCCTGCCTCGTGGAGGCTGTGGAGACGATACTAGTGCATGGGTGGGCTCCATAGAGATACAAGCCGCCTCTCTGTGCAGGCATGTAAACAATTCAAATGGTTGCAAAAGCACCTTTCATAATTCCTTATATCTATATGTGAGTGGTGCTGCTGCAGCCACTGTGTTCTGCAGCTCTGGAAGGAGGGGAAAGGGAAGAGGAGGGAAAAAAAAAACCCTGCGCAGTGCAGACTCAGTTTTGCATGCAATACCAAAGGGCCCCAGTGAGAAGGGGGGAGAGGAAAAAAGGGAAGGTAAAGGGTATGGGGGATTGCAAAAGTGAGGGAAAAAAAACACTCACCCACTATCTGTGGCAAGAGAATCACCCAAGGGCTGAGCGTCACCTAGGATACCAATGCCGGCTTCTTTTCTCCTTTGGTTCCTTTCCCCGCTCTCGTTGTCTGTGGCGGGGTAGCCCTTCACCAGTGCCTGCCTGCTGCCGTAGATGCCTGTGATGGATGCCCCCCGGTCCGCCTCATACCCATTCAGTGTCCCCCGGCCACCAGCCCTGTTGTCCACAAGTTCACGCTGGCAATCAGCGGGGCGCTTGTCATAAGGCGTGGCAGACGGAGGGCCGCTCTTGGGCAATTTATATCCGTGCGAAATGAGAAGGTCCTCCACACTGTACATGGTGGTGTCTCTCTCACTTCTGGGCAGGAGGGCAAAGGTGGGTGTGTTGCCTTATGCGCAGTGCTGCTGGTGGAAGCTGGAGCACGTTTGCTCAGCAGAGGCCATCACTAAGGAGAGGACAGGGGAGTGAAGAGGGAACATGTGAACAGATTATTTCTGCATGCACCTAAATCGAGGATGTGACGTTCAATGCAACAGCCAGAAAACAGATGTTTGCGGTACCTTTCCAGATCTGTTAATACATTAGTTTTTCAACTTTGAAAGTGAGTGTTGTCCTAAATTTAACATGAATACGTGCTTAACACAACTCAGTCCTTTGTGCAAACATTATCATGTCTCCAAGGGCAACTCTGAAATGTACAAATAAAGATCCCACCTTTTTTTTTATTCTCACTCTGAGACAGTTCAGTTTAATTTTCTGAACATAAGATGCTTCTCTCACAAATCTAGAAACCAGAAAATATATATTTATATCCACACCCTCCTCTGCCCCCCAAGACATGTCACCATCTTCCTAAAGTATCTAAAACACTTGTCCTAACCAAGAGGCAACACATTGTGACATCACCCATTGGTTGGTGAGCCGCCATTTTGAAGCCTCCAGTTTGTCTTCATCTTGGTTTTGTGTAACCAGAAGAAACCATATTTGGAGGAGAAGGTGGAGGCGAGGAGAAGTGAGGGGTGGATCTGACCTGCCCTGTTCCCATGTGTGGTACAGTCTGTAAATCACACAGAAGCCACACCCTAATACATACACTGCTTTATGGTCTGTTTCCCTCTAAATGGGACCATCTTTTTTTTTTTTTAATTACATGTATTAAAGACTTGAAACTAGAGATTGAGACCATAAGCCTGTTAGAAAAACATTTACTGAGCAAATAAATCAGGCGAGAAGTAGGGACATTTTTCCATACACTTCAATACAACCTCTATTTACAACCAGTGGAGTCGCCCCCTGATGGTCATTAGATAGAACGCAGGTTTAAACTCTTCAGCATTGGCTTCACATTACAGACCCAGAGTCTATGTCCATTGTTAAATAATAATAACATATAAAAAACATGTCGACAGCTGCACGATTCTGTGCATGTGGATTTTAAATGCTTTAGTTCCATGAAACAGCAATAACAACAACAACAACTGTGCATGTTAACAAAAACTGCAAATAAATTCTTCTACATCAGGTTTAAAACCTCAGCACTCTTTCAATCTATGTCAGACACTGTTACATTTGTTCTCCTGCTAACTTAATACAGCTGCAATGGCATGTGTGGGGCAAACTAAAATTAACATGTAAAAAGAATTGAAAAGAAAATGTGCAAGTTAAAATAGTAAGAAATAGTAATAAACAAATTTCAATCAAACTTAATTAGTTTAATCTGTAGTTAAGGATTTCATGTTATAATGTATCATGAGCTTCTAAAAATGTTTTTAATTTTGATCTTAATTTTGTAATTTTGATCTTGTATTTATTTCCCCATTTACTTTATGGCAAAAAACCAAACCAACCAAACTTTGCAGACCACCACACCAGGTTGTGGTCAGTGTCTTTAATACTCAATAATCCATTTTACATTTGGATAAATATTGGCAAAAGTATATTGAACTGTTAAGATATTATGGACAATTTTCTTGAGCAATTATTGTCTTAAATAGTTGAATGATTGATTGTTTGGTCAGAAATGGATGAAGAAATGTCATTTAATTGCTTGTATATAGTGTATAATAGTTGAAAGATCCTCTGTTTATGATAACATGAGTTAGAAAAGCAGCTCAAGAGCAAAGATGTTGAAAAATTGACTAAACGATAAATGAAATTTGAAATAGTCACTGATAACTTTTCTGCTGATCCAACCACTGTTTCATCAAATAATCATTTCAACTGTAAATAAAACACATATATTTAAAAAAAAGACTAATTATGTAATATGACCGTTTAAACACAAACTAAAATGCTAACGTGAAGAATCTATTCTGCAAACTTCCTCTACTGTGTGTGTGTGTGTGTGTGTGTGTGTGTGTGTGTGTGTGTGTGTGTGCGTGTGTGTGCCTGCCTGTCTGATATATTAATTAGTGGCTATAACAGTCTGTCCTGCCTGGAGATGACAGTGGATGGCTTATAAAACAGTAACACAGTGATCAAAGGCTTTGCACACATTAGCATTTTGGCTAATCGTGTTTGGACTTGAATAGTGTCTCACTATTCATTTTCTATTGTTAAGGTGTCACTTAAAGGACAAGTACATTGTTGAATCAATGACGCGAGCGCTAGAGACGACTTAACATACCACCACTCACTTAAAGCTCTGGAGTCACTTTGACAAAATTGCTCAAAAGCAAACGCAACTACATTTATTTAAACTACTACTTCTATGATTTTTATTGGCGGCTATGTGACGAGACTGAGATGTATCTGAATGTGACACTCGACCATGTAAACATATGAACAAACAGAGTATGTGACACCAAAGAAAACACAGACTGAACATATTTTACTTTAATACAATAAACTCCACATCTACTCTAGAAGTTTCCCAGAACAAAGTACCTGTTGTCGCCTGTGTATGAACCAAATGCACTAAGGTTTTGAGCTTATTATGATTTCAATTCTTTATTGTTTTTAATCATAATAATATCAATATATATCAAAGTGATCAAATAAAAATGTTTCCAGAAGATTTATGACAGAAAGTAATAAATTCATGTTCCAATTTATGTTAAATATGAACAGAAATCCGACCAGGACTGTGGCTCATAATCGATTTAATATGACGGTTATTTTATTGATTCATTGATTAATCATTTCATAGATTGTATGAAAAGTAAAAAAGTCACATTCTCACACTTCTTGTTTTGTTCAACCGTCAAACAGTCAAAAGACATATTTCGTTTATGTACACTCATATAGAAAAAAACAAAGATGAGCAGAAAAAGCATTGTATATGAGAAGATAATGTAGAACCAGTAAATGGTTTTTAATTTTCTTTCAGTCGACTAATCCATTATATGACTACTCACTGTAGATCTAAACTGCATCACGCACAGAGAGTTCCAAAATAACTTTAAAACATTATTTTTAGAAATTTTCCGCCATCCATTTTTATCACCGATGCAAAATATGTTATATAAAGGATGATTTCATCGAAATGGTTTGTAAAAAGACCCTCCCCTTCTCTTGACCTCAAGGTGACCTTAACATTTCCCACACCGCAACTTTGTGCACTTTGCAGTTCAGCGTTGCCTCCGTCCTGGGAGTGAATCTCATGCTGTAACACTTCGGATCAGTCTATAGCCTGGAGATAATTAATACTATCCAGATGCAGACGGCTCAGCAGAAAATCTCCACTTTAAGACCACGCTGTGTGAGACCATATTGTCAAGGACGACACATGTGAAAATGGATTAGCTTATTAAATATATGAATGTCACTGTAACTTCACTGGATAGACGAGCTTTAGCAGAGCCCAAAATAACATTAAACAAATCAGCTTGATGAAATCAGAGCTTCTGATGTCTAAGTCCTCCAACTATCCCCAGCTCCTCAAGTGGAGCGAATAGATGGTGTGGTAACTGCAGCAAAAATCAACTCAAGGGCTTCCTGAATTAACCAAACCCATGACTGGTGAATATGGAGCCATAGCTTCCTTTAACAGAGAGGCTGATGAGAGCGAAGCAGAGTGAACCAGACACACTGTGGCCCTTTTTTTGACAAGGTCACAGCTTCAAATGATTGCAGTGGAAATATGGCACATGAGCCTTTTTTTGCATAGCAACAAAAAAACTACCACTAATAAATGCAACACAAGTACATTTTCACATGCACATTATTGATATATGCTGAGGGATGTGGCAGTTTTGTGTGGAGGTGGTGGTGGTGGAGGCTAACAGTAAGGTCAGTCGTTAAAAGTTACTGTTGATCTCTTTCTTTTGCAGATAATTGATGCTGTGAAGAGTTTGAGTCCATTTCTGCTTTTGGAAACACTGATCATGTTTTTGTATGATATTCTGTCACTGGTAACTTTCATAAAACATCAACTTTAATGTGGAAGTTTGAGTATAAATCTACTTCAAACTTTTAAAAAATTAAGTTTTATCGACCACCACCCACCCATCCACTCACCCACCCTCCCAAGAGCTGAGGGAGGGAGGGGGGAGCCCCCCCCAACCCCCTATGTACAGCCAGGCCTTACAGACTGCATGCACAGGTAGTGGCCACTGTAACACATCAGCACTAGCAGGCAGCACCACCCTAACTGCCAAGGGAGTGTACCTACATCTTACCTAGTGACAGGGAAAACAGAGCACCACGGATCAGACTGGTCATACAAAAAAAAAAAAAAAAAAAAAAACTGCTTATGCAAACTCGTTTAAAGCACAAGTTCAGCACATTTATAATTAAGAGCACTTTGTGTTAACTAAGTCCATCAGATCCTCTTAAAAACACCATCCTCACCATCATTTCCCCTGAATGATAACTCACTCTATGAATGAATAATGATTTGAAATAGATCTGTTGTATCATAACACATAGCTATTAATAATATATCACAGTTGTAGGAATAGCTGTCTGTGCATGGATACAGTATGACCTGCCACAGCCATGCTATAGCCTGCTGCAGTGTTATATGGCACAGCCTACATAAAATTGACTGCTATGAAATGATTTTTCAAATCAGCTCCCAATACCTTGCTTCGCCCAGTGCCGCAAGTCCAGCGTCTGGAAAAAAAAAACCTGCACGCACTGTAAGTTGAAAATATAGTCAGCGGGTCATGTTTTGACGAAAGCCGCTCTGGCCAAATCATAACCCCGTTGCAAATTTTCCCCGAGAAATGCACGCAGCGCAGCGGCGAGCGCACATCCCCGCCTCGGCGGCAGCAGCAGCAGCGGCGGCGGCGGCGGCGGCAGCGGCAGCGGCAGCAGCGAGCGGCGGCTCAGGCGAAGGGCGAACATTTTGAGGTGTGTGCAAGTTGACGCGCGGCTAACGAGGGTTTTTTTTTTTTTTTTGCAGATGCGTCTTCGCTGACTGTGAGTGTTTACCAAGAGATACCGCTGCCCTGCGCTACTGTGGAGGCTACGTGAGCCACACACACACACACACACACACACACATATATATATATATACACACACACAGACACATACACCAAAAAAAAAAAAAAAAAACACATACACATAGCAAAACCCCTCCCTGGAAATAAGCCAGAGTCTGCAGAGCGGGAAACAGCATCCAGCAGCTTTTGCCATAACAGCGCAAAAATGAGAAAGGGCGTAGCGGCAGAGAGACGCATACCTGGGAAGATGCTTGGCGCGGCCGTCGCAGTTCCCCTGCGCCCAGCTTCAGCTGCTGAGACTGAGAGCACTGCACAGAGCCTGAGCCTGAGCCTGAGCCTGAGCCGAGCATGCCTATTGGTAGGCAGAGACGCGCTGGTTGCTGGCTGCCTGGACTGGGCTCTCCTCACTACAGCTGAGGTGGGGTGGGCTCCTCACATGCAGGCAGCTACAGAGAGGGATGTCAGAATGGTTTCTTCCAAACTCTTTCCCCTAACTTTGCTCCCTTTTTTTCATAGCAACAGTCATCCCCCCCCCCCCCTATCTTTCAATCTGGCATATTGACTTGAATGATAACTACAGACACATGGAGCACAGAGGTCTTTGTGTCTTTATCTCTGCCACATGTGTGGTAGATAAAAAAAAAAAACCTGACACACCTTGTTTATTTCTGCAAGAAAGGTCGGCCTCTGCTTGTGCTTTTTTTTTTTTTTTTTTTTTGCTGCATTACTCAGTCAACATCTCCAAAGTGACAAATTTCTTGATGCATCCGTTTCCCACCCTGTTAAGTTTTAGATGTGCAGCATGGCAGCGAGCAGAACCGCGCCCTTGGTGATGTTGATGAATCGTCACTGTGTGTGTGTCCCCCCTCCCATCCAATGCCAAGACAGCTTGGCTAATTAAATGTGCTGGGCTCAGGCCTTCCTGTGCCAACTGTGACATGCTGCACTCTGAGGGATCCCTCGCTCGGAGGAGTGACTGGCAACATGCACGTCCCAGAGATCCACTCACTGATGAGGAAGTGTTGTAGGCTGACCTCAGGGGTCCCTGCAGAAAAAAAAAAAAAGCAGACACCATAGAAGCTTTTTGCTGTTTTCACTTACTCAGAGAGCGGGTTTAATGGGCATGTGTCCACATCTGGGTGCTGCCCAGTACAACCAGTGGCCAGTGGCTCACAGCTGCCGAGCAGTATGAAAGAAACATGCACACACACATTCTGACACCTGGTTGACACTGGCCAAAAGCTAATCCGAGTGCTGCTAACTGTGGCTGATTTTCATCCCAGATTCATACAGGTCCATCTCTTCAATACAGCTGAATGTGCAAACCGTCCAGTCGGCTCACATTTGGTCCTCCAGCGCCAATACTCAGCCGAATCTGCTGACCAGGCTGATCATACTTGGAAGACATCGCATGTCATTGTCATGCGTCAACATGTTTAATCAGCTATGTTGTCTTTTCTCCGTAGTTTGAATGTGATTCCTGCTACATCTCTGCTTAAGGTGTGAAAAGTTTTGTGTTTCAGCTCTTTAAAAACTCTGCTGAAGCACAGATCAGTGTTCATTCAGCTTCCAGTCTGGATTCTACTGCAGTTAACTGATGACCTTTCACCTGCCTCCTACGCTGACCAGGCCACAGCTCGCTAAGACAGAAGAAGCAGCAGAGCAGGATGATGTCTTGAATTTCATGTCCAAAATCTCTTTTACATCAAGGGTGGCACAGTGGTTGCTGCTCTTGGTTAGCACGGTTGCCTGTGACAGTGAGAAGTTCTGGGTTTGAACCTCGGGCCTGGGGCCTCTCTGTTCCTGCTTGTTTTATAGGCTTCCTCCCACAATTCAAAGATGAATATTAGGATAATTGATGAGTCTAAAATAAAAAGTAGGCTTCAGATTGTATTGAAATATATTGGAAAATGGTTCTACTTCTCAGTTGATTTATTACCTCGGTGAACATTTTCCTAATGAGTTCATGGTCTCAGTCTCTAGTTTCAAGTCTTCAATACAACATGATGTTTTTTTTAAATGATGGCCCCATTTAGAGGAAAATAGACCATAAAGCAGGGGATGAATTAGGGGGCGTGGTTACTTTGTGATTGACAGACTGTACCACACAATAAGGGTAGAGTACAGAGCAGTACAGTACTGAGTACTGTTAATTCTACAATAAATCTAAACTCAAGGTTCACTTGCAAAAGAGAGCTGAAAATTTTCTATTTCATGATGATGCCATTACGTGATGCCCAAGAATCTGTTGACATTTTAGTGTTAACTCTCAAAACAGCAGAGCTTCTGAAAAAGTTTGAGCTGTGGGGTTCAGCCTTTCATTATTTCCCCAGCATTTTATTTTGTCCTAAATTTTTAATTTACACAGTACAAAACTTTCAATTAAAAGAAAAGGGGGAAAGAGGTTTGGTTTTGTGGCACATTTGTGTATATTGGTGCATTTAAATCTGTTTTCTTTTCAAATTTCTGGCCAAATTCGTATTGAAACATGAGGTCAGTCGATAAAAATCAGAGTCAGTGTATTTTTAGGCCTCTAAAAATTACATGTGCTGTAAGGAGAGACGACCTTCGCCTAATCAGAATCCCGCCTCGTCTTCACATCGACGTATGTACATGTTAGGATTTCACTGGCCTCATGTTGAACGTCTAGTCGTTTTAAGTGCCACCAGCAGGAACACAGACAACTGTATCAGCTCCTCTGCTGCTTCCTGTCATATTGTCAAGGCACCGCCAGTGATTCTCATCTCTATGGTAACATAAACTAAGGTTGTGCCATTTAGTGGATGCTTATGAGCCTGGTGGTACTTGAGTGTATGTTTTTTTTTTTAGAACAACAGTCTGACTCTGGTCTGATCATAGTAAGGGTCAATATTTGGTTTTACCCGGAGACACCCAATTATTCATTAGTAGTTTGAATAGCACTGATCTAATTTTAGCTTTGAATCTTACTGAATCAGATCCATCATCAAAAACATCAGAAGAGCAGTAAAACATTTGGACTTTTCCTCACTAGAAATCAACCATTTTAATTATGTTTGGCACTTTTCCTCCCCTGCACCATAACCAAGTAAAGGGGCTTCATGCAGTCACAGTCGATGCATAAATGCATTGATTAGTAAATGTCCACAATCTACGGTATGCACCAGCTAGGTAGATACTCTGCTGAGCTCCTGCAGATAATCGTACATTGCTAATGACAATTTACAAAATTCTTGTAATTCATTTTGTTAATAAGAGTTGTACATTGAGTTTTCATTTTCCTTCTCGCACTATAAAAAGATCGAAAGCCTCAGAACTAAATTGATTCTCACTAAGGTGAGAAGTGACGTCTTGCTCTTGAGCTGGTCTCTAACTTGCTTAGCTTTGCTCAGGACTCGATCTTGATCAGGTCAGATGTGCCAGGATGTGGTCTTGAGAATTTCTTAGAAAAACATTGTGGTTTGCCGGATGTGGTCTTGAGATTTACTTAGAAAGAGTCTGTGGTTCATGTCTGCCTTCTGTGGCAATGTGGTATGAAATCATGTCATTTTGGAAGCTGGAAAATGACTTTGCCATTTTCTGCAGCCCATGTCGTAGCCTGCTGCATGTTACAGTGGGTGGTCTACTTTACAGGCTGGCTTTTACTGGACTTCTTTGTAGACCTCTTGGAAAAACATGGTTGGAAATTTTGGGGCGTTCCATGAAACAATTCTGTACATTGATCGAATGTGGTGCTTTAATTGCGACTATTCTCAGAGCAGCTGTTACCCGGAGGTGAATATCTCACTTTAGATTGAACTCATTACACGTACAGGAGGTGTTGCTGCATTTTTTTCACATCAGCAGTGCAGCAGGAAGAAACATCTGACTAAGTTGTTTGAGGCTTGATGAAGGTTGGTGGCTTCGGAGTGTTCAGAGTAGCGAAGCCCTGTGGTTCATACAGTAAGGAAGTGGTCATAAATATGGGCAATAAATGCAGCAGGGAAAATTATTAGTCCAGTACTGTGAACCTACAACTGTTTTCACATGAGTTTTAAAAAAAAATCCCAACATTCATTTCAATCTAAAGCAATAATATGCTGTGTTGTTTTGAAAATTGATTTCCGTGGTTGGCTGTCTGAGCTTTCTTGGAGGTTTTCTATTTTTTCCATATGTCCCATTTCCATATTGGGCTGTTTTGTTCATATTCTTTACAGGATCCAAAACAGTACTAGCATTCATTCAAATACACCACCCAGGAGGTGTTTAAGATGCACTGTTATAACCTCATAGGAGCTTCACTTATGTTGGATACTAAAGAAACAGACATGAGCCTACACTGTATCTCCTGCCCATTAGCGTAGTGAAGTGATCAAAACCAGTAATGACACATGCCCGGTTAGCCCAGTATACACTGTGTTTCCACGGCCCACGTCTGGCCCATATATGTCCACATCTGGGTAGATTCCAACTGTTATCCTTCCTCCCAGATGTGCAAGTCACATCTGACAATCATGCTGAATATGGGCCAGACATGAGCCGTGGATCCAGTACATATACTGGACCAGAGGAAACACAAGTATGTGGCCCAAGTATAGGCCAGATGTGTCTTTCTATCTGGGTGATATCTGAACAAAGATAGTGTGTCTGCCTGGGGACTCAGCTCTGAGCCCTGCCCCTGACAACAAAACCTGAACTTTGAACCTCCATACATGGATTATTTTGTCCGCTTGAGGCAGTGCAACAGTGCTTAATATATCATGAGCTAGATATGAAATGGGCTAGCCATCGGATGCTTGATCCAGAATATACAGAGCAACATTCATTTGTGTTTCTGGTCACCAGGAGAATCACTGTCCTTTAAGATCCGCTTTGGTCTCCACTAACTCCTAAGGAAACTATCAGGTTGTTTAGCTACTAAATGGTTCTTTATATATATTTATATTGTGTATACTAATCAGTGGTTAACTTTGTGTGTTGTTTTGGGCTGGACAGGTATTTTATAGTGTGTGTTGTGTATGTGTTGAAAACAGCTGCCTGCTGTAGCTGGAGGAAACACAGTTAAGTTGCAGGCGGTAAAATCGTAGGCTGTAAATAAAGATGGACGTAGCCTCCGTGACATCACCCAGGAGTGGTTTTGAAGCTCAGAGTGGGCTGTTCCCCTGTCTCCATCTTGGCAGTGACTGACTTCACCAAATTCCTGGCGAATCCAAAAATTGGCAAAAAGGAGGGATGTATGTGGAGCTGAGACTTCAGTGTTTACTGGTTTGTGGCAAGCATACGCTCAATTTTAGCTCACTAAGCTTTTAGTTTGTGTATTTCTTGTTCTGTTTATATGTTTCATTTTATGGGATATTTACTGCTTATTTTATTGTTGTACAGCCCTTTCATCTGCTTAATGCTGTGTTTAAATGTGCTCTAGAAGTAAAGTTGACTTGATTTGACTCAGCTGTCATTCAGAGCAACCACTCCCTCAATGATACATAATTTTAGCCTTAATAAAATTTAAACAGCTGAGGTATATTAAAATTCACCCCTGTACAGAAGGAAACTAGCTCAAACTGTTTTTGTACCAGGCTGTAAACATGTTCATTTCTGCAGTAAAGTTGGACACTAACATGGAAGTCAATGGGGATTGACTCACTTTTAGAGCCAGACTCAAGTGGCCTTTCCCAGAACTGCAGTTTATGGGTGAGCTGAAAGATGCTAAACCTCCCCCAGAGCTGAGAGAGGCCACAGAGTCGGGTGATAATTCTCTGTGGGTTTATCACTATGAGCGACTTCTTTCACGTGTTTTTGACATTTGACCTCGGTTGACATAAAAATGTTGTTGAGAGCAGCTTTAACTAGCAAGGATTTGCACCAACAGCCATAAAGAAAATTAACATGAAGATTCCCAGTTGGTTTCAGGCTTGAGCTGTGCATTTTTACATTCACTGGGCCATCACGACACAATGGTGACCCATCATTGATCCTATACTTTTGTCGTTCACAACCATTATTGGATTTTGTGTGGGGTTTTGTGCTCTCCAATGTTGTTTAATGTTGTTTGCATAAGGTATTGGGGATAATGGAGGTCATTTTCTTGTGGGTAATATTTTTTATTTCTTCTATTTTTAAATTCTTTTTTTCTCCTCCTCCTTTTTCCATCTGCCTAGACTGAAATCAAACTGTCATGACTTCCTTCCATCAGGAGAAACATTGATTTCGGCTCAGCGGGGATCATGCAAAACAGCCTCTCATTAAAATCATAATTAGAACTTGGAAATGGCACATGGGGGTTCAACTCTGTGGCGAACTGAAAAATCACTGGAAAATATTAAACTTGCACTTAGCCTTTCACTCCCAAACAAAATGTGATCCCGGTTGTGACATCTCATGCAATGTGAGGCGAGAGCGAGAATCAATGTCATGTCTGCTAAAGCTGTCTGTCTCCACTAATAGACTGAGTGTCTCTCTAAACTTAAAGTCTAGAAATACACTTTAAATCTTCAGCCTGTCCAGTTTCATCCTGTTCAGTGACCAGATAAAGGACATGTTCAGATGCTAAAAACTTTCTGCGCGTTAGTTTTATTATGACGGGTCAAACGAAATGAAAACATGTCAGTATCCTTTGTGACTTACACGTCAATGTCAAGGGCGTTCGTTCTTTTCCGCCTGAAGGTCAACGCTGTGCATCATCACCGTCATCTGCTCTCACACAAATACCAAACTCAAACGTCAAATTAACTCTGACAATCCTCATGAACTCCCCCATCAGTTGTGAAAATCCAGTTCAAACACACACACACACACACACACACACACACACACACACACACACACACACACACACACACACACACACACACGAACACACGAACACACACTCTGCCCTCTCCCTGTCCCCAGCCCCGGTTGCCTAGGAGACAGCTGAGATGGGGACCCCATCTCATTACACACCAATGGGGCTGTGTGACTGGCTGGAGGAAGAAGCCTGGGATCTTTATCGCCATCTAGCAGCCGAAGTATAGAAAGACGTCTCTCTTTTTATTTTTTTAGTTTTTTTTCAAAGCCAAGATTCTGCCTAGTAACCCAATATGCTGACTTCTCCCGGCGCCAAGATCCGGCACTGAATTTCTAATGAGATGCATCGCATTGTGAGGCTTTACATGAGACTCAGATAAAAAGTTTTATATGGCCCATTAATCAGTCAGTGATCATCAGTGATTTATTGTACAAAAGTAGGCATTTTTGAAAATTCAGGAAGGCTAATTAAGTTTATGGCGTGAATAAATTGAGTAAATTATCATATATACAGGAGTGACTCCTAATAAACTTATTTTCCTAAATAACTTTCTATTTGGATACAGATCACTAACACATTTCCAGTGGTGAAAAGTAATTTAAGTACATTTACTCCAGTTCTATACTTAAGTACAATTCTGAGATACATGTATTTATGCTACTTTATTCTACTGCTGTCTAACATTTTAGGTGTAAATATTGTAGAATAACTCATCTTAATAACATCCACACGTCGATATCAGAGGAGTTGTGACTTTAGATTTGGTGGATTCATTCATAATCCAGTTGTTTTTCAGCTTCTAGACAAAAACATTTCTGATGAATTGATCATTTCTGTAGCTGGAAAAAGTTCGCAGAAAGCAGCAATACAAGGATTTAAAAATATTCAATAACAAGTAAAAGTATCAAAAGTAAAGTTTGTAAAGTACTTTGTTGTGCAGTAAAATTGTTCCTGTGGTTGATTTATAAATTATATGTTTTATTCATTGTTATGGCTACATTAGAGCTGAGCAACATTTTAATGTAGCTGCTGGACATGAAGCTAATTGTAACTTAAATGTTGGGATCATTATATAATGTGTGTAAACATTTACCATGTAAAGTAACTAGTAAATAGTAGGTTTCACATAAATTCACATAAATAATTTCACATAAAAGAACAGTATGTAAGTATAATGTGGCATAAAGATAAATTGTACCATTGATTTTATTCTGTAAAACTGTTATTTTACATTGGGGCTTAATCTTATTTTTAAGCCTATAGAAATTAGTACTTATTTGTTGGATCAGACTTTGATTTTCTTACCCTACATTCATGTACAGTGTGGTTTGTGTCATATAGTTTTGTGTATCCCCTCCTCACAACATCACACAATCCGAGACAGTTGCTCCACAATATACTGTAGTTTATTAATTCTAATCGATGTATTATATTAAATATTAAAAACATCCAGTAAAAATGGCCACATATATACACAGCAGCAGAAGCAGGACTTAGGGCTGAACTGAGCAGGACACTGTTGTGCTTTTAATTTCTACTTGGCTGGGGACAAAAGATAGACAATCCTTGTGCTACACACATCGTACGTGAAACGAAGCCACAGACACACTCGAGTGTTAACCTGTCTCTATGTTAAAGGTTTTAGCTAGATACCCTATTCGCCATAATGTGGTGAGTGCAGTTAGGAATGTCAGCACATTTATATTACAGTGATATCAACAAACGTCATACTCTGTGCGTCCTGGAGGGCAAGAAACCAGCTTTGATGTCCACAGGCCACAAATCACTGGCCACTGTTGCTCATTTTATCAGCCAAATATATATATATATATAT